>OY998180.1:158141297-159388172 GCA_963921935.1 Galeruca laticollis | reverse complement strand
GAGACTATGTCGAAAAATAGTGCAAAGATGTAGTTGTAAGATGTATATATTAAAATATTTTTACTTAACTTGGTGTATTTTTTTCAATCAACCGGAGGTTAGTTTCTGAATTGCCCTCGTATTATGTAAAATACTTGTCTTGTAGATGCTTCAAAAACACTTCAGTGTGTTTTGACAAAGCATATAAACTCTGACATGATAGCTTGTAGAATTGGTCATCAAAATAATAAAACCTAACTGTTTATAAAATGAGAATATTACCAAACTTGCCCAAGTGGAAAATTGAAGGCAACATACACTTGGGTTCCAGGACATTGTAAAAACCCAAGTCACATTTCTTTTCCTGTAGCATCTTTTTGATATCTGCGAAGTCAGATGAAGCCAGGTTAATATTGGGTTTTGGATGTAATCATTTTCATAGACTTTTAATCAGTCTTAATGAAACAGTAGTTATTTTTATGCAATGTTATAGAGGCATTTTCTGCCTGATTGTGTTATTCAATCTATTCAATAATGCAGTATAGTAATTGCTGTTGATCTGGCAGATCTAAAGCAAAATTGTGTATGTATTTCAAACTACTTGTGTCAACCTTTTTGGCTGGCTTTCACTCTGCTATCTCCACTCAGTGGACACTCTTTTAGTACTTGGGCATATAGGTGATGAATCGTTTTTTCATCCATTGTTATGTACTGACGCAAAAATCATTTTTATTAGACCAACAGCCTCAAAGACCTCTCTGAATAATCAATTCTTTGCAATTTTTATATCTCTGAGATCAAACGCCGCACCCTTTTGGACCAAAGAAAGATCTTTATTTAAAATGCCCTCTATATTTTTGTTTAAAAACAGATTGAAATTTAAGTAAATGTAATGCTGTGAGAGATAAGTGATACAATTATCATCATCTGTTTTAATCTTGATTTGGTGATTTCATAGGCCTTTGATGATGCAATAGCAGAGTTGGACACATTAAACGAAGACTCATATAAGGACAGTACCCTTATCATGCAGCTGCTCCGAGACAACCTCACACTTTGGACAAGTGACACACAGGTACGTTTTTTATATTTAGATGAACTAATATTTTCATTGCATCAAAAAATGGTTTAATTTAGAATGAAAAATGAGTGCTTTTTGATTTGCCTAGAATTTAAAAAAACTCCAGAAAATTATGTTTAGAAGCAGAGACAATCATTTCTGATCAGTAAATAGCAAAGATACATTTCAAGCATTATTTGGTTTTTTTTTCGTAAAATCTCGCCTCATTGTATTATCTTCTAAATAATAAATATTTTTTTATAATTCGTGTATAAAAGAGACTTCATTATTATAACATTGTTTAGTGTCACAAGTCTCTTTAAACACTTTTTCAGTAATTTTAAGTGTCTTACAGTATTGTATGTAGTATATATTTTTATTTGACATTTCACTTTAACCTTGAAACAAATTATGAAATGGTCTAGCGTTCTAGCTAGCAAATTAAAGGTAAATTTGAATAAATTATATATCAAAAATATTGATAAATAAAGTACACTAACGTTTATTCATCAATAATTTGTCAATTGTTTATTTTTATATTGTATAGGATCAATTAGGTATACATAATGTTCGATTTTTGGGATAAATGACCAGATATCTATGTGAAGATGTATTATAGAAATAATTCTGCTCATGATATAATATAAATAGATGGCAAGCATATACAAAGAAGCTCCTTTTTAAACAAATAATCATCCTCTGTATGCTTAAATGAAAGTTTGTTTACAATTTACACTTTATTTAATATGTCAAAAGTGCTGAATAAAACCATCTGTGATCTGACCAATTGGGAATCTACAGAATTGCCAACTTAAATTCAAACCACTCCTCCTAGTTTAAAAACTGGGATTATATTTTTTATTTAAAAATTAAATATATGCAAATTATAAAAAATATTGTGTAAAACTTGTGTCCAATGATTTTCTGTAGTACTCGTACTACAAAACGAGTCATTGTGACACTTGTTTTATAAATAACTATTATTCAACCACCAGTCTACAGTGACTAGTGAATAACTAACAAATTTTATTAAATGTGATCTCAAGTTTCAATTTTTTGAACTTAATGGACAAATCTGGCTATAAAGGCGCCTGATTTCAGTTCTTGGAATGGATCACAGATGATTTACTACTCAAAATACCTACTTTCTTTCCTTCAGAAGTCAATTATCTACAATTCATTGTTCCCTGACATTCCTAGCTAGATGTATTTAGGAATAGGTTCCTTAAATATTATATCATCATAAGTTGGCCCTAGCAGTAAATATTAATATCACATTTTCTTGTCATAACACTGGGTATATTTTGAACAGGCCTATGATCCCTTCACAATTGCCATTTAATTGTATATGTGAAAATATATTGTTCATTTCCATATTAAAAAGCGCGGTTTTTGAGAATTACAATGCTCTCCACCTTTGACATTCAGTTGGACATTGATAAGGTTTAAAACTTTCAATATAACTGAAGTCTTTCCACAGAATAACCATACCCCCTTGCAATTAAAATTTTTTGTTTTGTTTGTTTAAGGGAACATTTAAAAAAATTATGAAACAAAGATTTATTTATTTTGATTGAAAGGCAACTGGAACTAACTTTTTATAATTTATTCAATTTCTTACAGGGGGAAGCGGATGAGCCTCAAGAATCTGGTGATAATTGAAGTGTGACGTGTCCGTTTTTAACTATTCGTTACAAAATGAAATTTCATGTAAGTTAACGTATTCGTGGAACTTGGTTGTGAAGTTTCATTGACAGTTTTTGAGTTTCACTTTGATGAAACTTTTGATATTTAAAATGTTTTTAGGAGATATGTAAATCGTTAAATTATGTTACATTATCACACAACCAGCATATACTTTTTCGCAACAAGTAATTTAAGCCATAAACTAACAGTAAAAATATGCAGTTATATGTTTTACTGGTTTAAAGTATATGATTGTATATTTTAATTGCTGAATGTTGTGTGATTAAATGTCAATTCTTCTGCAACAAATTTTGTTTTTTATAATTGATGGTTTTACTTTTTTTATATAAATTAGTCTCCTCTGATGTGACAATTTATTTGAAATTTCAACTTTTTTTAAGGTCTAACTCGTTAACTATTAAAATTATTATTTAATAACATTGTTTTAGTTTTATCTTTTTTATTTTGTATTTTTCCATTGTTGAACTCTCCATGAATTACCTCTTTATTTTGAGTCATTTCAATCATTACATTACCTTTAGTCCACCAAATTAATTTTGCACTCCACTGCATGGGCCAATACCTGCCCCTTCCCCAAAAACCCTATGTTTACCATAAAACACTCACTTTGGATGTGCTATATATAAATGTATGAATATGTATTAAAATAAACTGCTATCAAGCTCTATTTGTTTTCTGTTGTATCTGCCAAGTATATTTGTCAGATTTCAATAAATTTTTCAAAACTCGTTTAGTTTAATTTTTTCCCACAAAATAACCTATAATAGATTTGGAAAAAAATTTAAAAAACTCATTTCACTTTCATTTTTTTATGATAGTTAATGTTTACATCAATTGCTAATCTTTGGTAGTAATTGTGCCATCGTCTGTGCTCAGTATAATCACAAGTTTAACCTGCTAATCCTGCTACATTATATATTTACATCAAAGTCTATATCTACATGATTATTAGATTGGACAGGTGAATATTATGCAACTTATATGTTTTTATTTATCGATACCTTCAAGATCTAAGCACCAAACAAATATAAATACAATCATATATGTGAGAGTGGTTAAATATCGACCACTTGAGCAAAAGCGGTCATAACAATATATGTAGATGCTTTATATATGAAAATACCTCAAAACGGTTTGTAACATTATGACAAAAATAGATAATTGAAAAAATGTTTGTTCTTTTCTAATGTATAGAACTCGCCTGGTATTTTTCTGGATATCGACTAGTCTGGTAATGTCGGCCATATTGGGTAATAACCAAATTTATAACTTTAGTTTATTCAAAAAGTTTAACATTTACTATAAACAATCTTTAGATTTTCATAATTGTGCAATCTGCATTCGTACACACAGAACATGAACGGCATCTCCACCATATTTCATTTGATTTTCCAAATTCTTGACAAGTAGAACATATGTTACCATCGGTATAATTATCTTTTCGGGAATTGTGCATCCTGAAACTTTTGTCAGCTTTTCCTGTTTGAAGTTTTTTTGTTTTTTTGACATCTTCAATTTTTGTTGCTTCTTCTCTTCTTTTTTTCCAATTCCTCTACTAGCGTTATGGTCAGTATCTGGGAACGCTTCTTTTTTCGTGATTCGTTTCTAGTTGTTACTGTTGGCAAAGGTAGTTCTGCAAATCTTATTTTCCACAGGTAGCTCAACTGTCGCATCTTCATCGTCTACAATTTCTTCAAGTTCTAATTCTGAAAATTCACAACTAAAGGAAGGTGTACGGTGACGTTTTGTCTTAGATAGTCCAGTGATAGGCGACGGAGCTTTTAATGGAGATAGTTGTTGAAATATGGAGGTAGGTGGTATAGGAAGTAGTCTTTTCAAGGAAGGTTAATCATGTTGTTTTATCTTTGATGGCCCAGGTATAGGAGATTGTGTTTTCTCAAATTGTGTTATTGTATTTGTTTCAGCAATAATTGCCAGTAGTCTCGAAAGCCTTGAACTCTTTTTCCACTCTATTAAAAGCAGTTTTAAATAACTCCGCTATATCTGTTTGCAGAATCTTTTGTTTTGTTGCTTTGATATATTCTTGATTGAATACACGCTTTAATGGTCTGAAGGAACCAACATTGAAGAGTTGCAGCTGGTGCGAAGTGTTGGGCGGAACTGAAACAACTTTAATCTCATTATCTCGGCAGTATGTTCAAAGAGTGCAGCGGTTATCCATTAATAACACGACCGGATCATCTTTACTAGCTTATGTAAATTTTGCAAAGTGTTGAATCCAGTCTATTAAAGTCTAATCCATCCAGACTTTGAGCACCTATATACAGCACCAGTTGGTCAGTTTGTTTCTAGAGCTTTATTTATTGTTGAAAATAATCATCGGTGGAACAAACGACCCTGTAGCCACTCATAGCTACAACAACAATTACCAAGTTGGCCTCTCCAGCTCCTATCCGTTTTTGACTTTGCTGGGCATTAATTTGGCTTGGTACATGAATGTTACCCTGTTTCGTCTACATTGAAGATGTGATGAGCTTCAAAAGTGCTCTGAGTGGAGCTTATCTAAATGATCAAAATATCGCAACTTCCTGAATAATGGCAAAAACTAAATGCCACAGGTTGCTTCCATTCACTGAATATTCCTCTTGACATTAAAACTGATACATTTAATGCCGGTCGTAATATATTATTTGTATCTTCAATTTCTGAAAGACCAACGACAGCATCAGTTCCTCGATTATAAAATAAATATGCTTTGATCCACATTTCGTCTATACATAATACAATATTTACTTTTGTCATCGAAGCAATCTGCTTTCATTTTTAACATGGCAAATACTTGGTGATTATTTAAGCCAGAATTTATTTGCACATTTTGTAAAATCCTTGAGGGTTGTAGGTGATGGCAGACAATATTTTTTTACGAGTACTTGTCTGTAAGTTCTCCGACCAGTAAAATATAGCGCTAAGCACTCCATTTTAAATTCAAGTGAATATCTTCGTCCCTTGGGTTTTTCTTGATTGACTAATTTGGTAATTAACTAGACGAGCTACTTCATCGTTGCCACAAAATTTATAAGTCAGTCCATAAAATTGTTCACTTTCAATATTTTCGAATCTATGTTCTAAGTCCACAACTCTCTTTAAAGCTATAATCTCATTCTTGAGATCTGTAACACAACTACGATATTTCCTCTTTCATGGACTATTATGGGACAGATCACTGCTAGTTTGTGCGGATGAAGTAGAACATGGAGTTTGGCAGTTTACATCGGCAATAAAACTGATCTGAGATTGCAACTAAAATAAAACAATAATAGCGCTCAAATAAAGTTCTTAATACCTGAATAAGTTAACTAACTGACAGCGATCTAATTATTTGTTTTGTATTACAAATTATTCAAAATTATCAAGAACCTGAAGCACTTACCTATATATAAAGCTCGGATTTATAGCAACAAAAATTGAAGAGAAATGCGCATATATAGGCAAATATTTTTACTGAAAAAGACAGAAAATCTTAACATATATAAAATAAAATTTAAAAAAGACAAAAGCTGGATGTTACGAAAAAAAGTAAAATATGCAAAAAACACTTACAATAGACAAAAAGGGCAATTTGCCTATAATCCGAGCTTTATTTAGGTACCTACTAGGCGATTTTGAGTAATTTTTATTCATAAAAAGCCTTGAATTATTCATTTTAAATTCCAAGTATTATACACTGTATCGAAGTTAGGCGTATCCGAGAAAAGTAAAAAGTATAATCACGTTGTAGGTACAATATATTATTTACCTGGAGTAATAATTATATCTTGCAAAATGTTTATTTGTGGCATATTTTTCTCTGATTTATCCAGAGATTTCAAGTCATACAAAGATGTGTATGTATGATCAAAATTAGGTCCCTAGAAGATCCCTCTTGTAATGGGAATAATGTTGGAACCGCATTCGGATTTAACCGATTGCATTGATCAGTGAACATTTTCAGTTCAAAGCGGTCCTGACAAATCCTGTGACTATTATTTAAAGTGTTTACTACACCTAACAAATCTTCCCTATTACAAGCGACAACCCAAGTTCTAGCTCTAAAATAACAAAATATGATTCAAATGTTAGTTTCAGTTTTGAATAGGCCGGACCTAAGACGATAAAGTTATGTATTTGTGAGAACTATTTCCATAGGTCAAGTAAGGCGTTCCCTTGTGATTTTAGTTCAATGGTGAGATTTAGCATGGCCGACAACAACTATTTATATTTAAGTAACATATATATGTATAATTTACCTTATGGGGTCTACAGGAAATCTAAAAAAACTTTTTGCATATATAACTTGTTTTTGCAAAATTTCGCGGCCCATTATAGTCAGTTTAACAAAACAACGGTACTTCAGAATTAATATAAAAATCTCAACGACACTAACTAACTAAAATAAGAAAAAGAACCGTTTCAACACTCAAAAATCAAATACGAAGTCAAACTAATCTGAATTTTTATAACTACCGATTAAAAGACATCCAAGTACGTACGACAATGGTTACGACTAGCTCCTGCATTCTCGTCACTGATCTGAGAGGTTTTTACCCCGAAGGGCGTATATGTGCGAATAGCTGCGCATTCTGTTCCCGCCAAGTAAGAGTCTGCTGTGTGCTATATGCTGTGATATTATTCTTTTTCGCTAACAGGATATCATAAAGTGGAAAACGTGCAGTACATGTCCATAATGACAATATGTTATACAAATTCTTTGTAGGTACTAACAGGATAACAGAAACAGTGTTGCCAACTTTCATTGTATATTTATATTGTAAAATGCATTGTTCTAACACGAGAACAAGTTATAAGAAGCTTTTAATTATGATTATTCGAGAGGTTGTAACACCTGGGGTTTGAATGTATTAGAAAAAAAAATTTAGTGTTCTTTACCTTTGTTTCCAAATGAGAAACGAATTCTCTGTGATAACACACAGTACAAATTAAAAAACGCTATGATAATAAACTTCAATAACATCAAATTCTAATGAAAGTACCTACTATGTTTAAAAAAAAGTAATATTCTGATAGGTAATAAATTAAAAATTTCTTCAATGATTTTAAATCAAATGTTCGAATAAACCCCCGTTTTGAGCTAAACAGCAGCATTGAGTGACGTACCCAGATGTACAGACAAACATCCTCAAGAGGCGCACGCGCGATTCGTATTCGTCTGGTATAATAATCTACGCTGGCTTTTAGTTGTCTGTCTCACTATTGTCTTTCTCTTAACACACTGGTAATGCCATGTGACCCTTATATTTTCCCGTTGACTATGAGAGAATTATCGTTTTACGTTGAAATTTAATGGAGAACAATTTCTATTATAAATATGCTTATTTCTGGAAGTAGAGAGCCTGATATGTGTATTAGTTGACCCAGGTATATGTATTCCTCTACTATTTCCAGGGCAGTGTCATTAATTTTTATTTCTTGTGCGTTTATTAGTTCGTTATACATTATCTTGGTCTTACTCAGATTTATTTTAAGGCCTACTTCGTTGCGTGCTGTATTCAATTCATTTATTTGTTGTGCATTTCGCCAGGGTAACTCGCTATCAGGATGATGTCATCAGCGAATCTTAGATGGTTCAAGTATTCTCCATCTATATTCAGACCTGTGTTGCTCCAGCCCAGTTTTATGAAGATGCTTTCTAGTGTTGCTGTAAATAACTTTGGTGATATTGCGCCTCCTTGTCTAACTCCTCTGCTGGTGGGAAATTCTGGGGTGCCCTCATATATCCTAACTCTCGCTTTGGCTTCCCTATATATATATATTTGCTATGGTCTCAATATATGGCTTGTCGGCCCCTTGTTCTGTTAGGGCATTTATTACTGCTCTGAGATATATAGAGTCGAATGCTTTCTCAAAGTCAATGAAGGCTAGTGCTAGTGGTTGGTCGTATTCTTTGGTTCGACTGATAACCTCTTTGAGGGTATGGATGTAGTCTATTGTACTGAAGCCTTTGCGAAATCCAGCCTGCTCTCGTGGTTGGGCCGAGTCTAGTGTATTTTGTATTCTGTTGTGAATGATCTTTGTGAATACCTTGTACGTCACTGGTAGTAGACTTATTGGTCTGTAGTTCTTAATGTCTTCTTTGCTGCCTTTCTTGTGGATCAACACTATAAGGGCGCTGTTCCACTCTTTAGGTATGCTCCTGGACATCAGACAGTTCGTGTATAGTTTGGCAAGGTACTTCCATGATTTAGCTCCTGCGTATTTGGGTGATGCCGTCATTTCCCGCTGCTTTGTAATTTTTCATGCTTTTCAGTGCCATTTCTACTTCCTCCACCAATACTTCTGGTATGGCCTCTTCTGAGTGTTCTATTATTTCTTCCAAATTTTCAGGGGCCTTGTATAGGTCTCCATAGAATTTGGCTACTAGGTATATTATTTCATACCTGTCTGTGGTTCTTGTGTTTCCATCAGTTAATGCAACTATCTGTCTTTTCCCTATTATTAGTGCTCTTTTTGCCTGTTTGTAGCTTTTACAGTTTTCTATTGTTGTTTGTACCAGTTTCTCGTTTAATTCCTGATATCTTCTGCAATTTTTTTTCGTATCGTCTTGCACAGTTCGGTGTATTCAATTATTTGAGTGTTTGTTCTCTTTTTCAATTCTCTTCGTTTTTGTAATAGTGCTTTTGTTTCCGGAGTTAGTTTTTTGTGTTCACCTCGTTGTTGCAGACCTCCCACTTCTACGGCGCAGTTTCGAATTGTGCCTATCAGTTCAGGGTTGTTATATTCCACTTTTTGTAGTCTTTCTTCTAGTAGTGCTTCATATTGGTGAGAGTTCTCTTTCAGCCTTTCGTTGTGTTGGTTTTGTTGACCTTTCTAGTTTTATATCTAAGACCAGTCGAGCTCTAATTAGTCGATGGTCGCTTCCTGTAGTGAACTTGTTGAGTGTGCTTAGATCTTTTACTGTGTTAATTTTATTGGTGAGGATAAAGTCTATTTCGTTTTTGATAGTTGCACCGGGGCCTTCCCACGTCCATTTCCTGTTAGGATTCTTCTTGAAGAAGGAGTTTGCCACATACATGTTCTGAAAGTGTGCGAACTGTATTAATCTCTCTCCTCTTTCATCCCTTTCTCCAAATCCATATTTCCCCATTCCTTTTTCTTGGTCTTTCCTGTGTCCTACTTTGGCATTAAAGTATCCCATTATGTATTTGAAGTGACTATTGTCGTTGCTGAGCGCTTGGGTTATTTCATTATAGAATTCTTCTATTTCGTCGTCATTATGGCTGATTGTTGGGGCGTTATACCTGAATAATCTGGATAGTATATCTTTTGGAGAGACTTAGTGTTATGCTGGCTACTCTGTCTGAGGTGCTTGTTATCCCTATGATTCTATTTTTCCGGGTTTTCTTAATTAGGAATCCTACTCCGCTTGTTCTTCCTGTTGGTGGTAGGGGAAACCGGGGATGGTTTGGACACTTTTTGGGTTTTATTTTTTATTTATTTGTCTAAAAATGTTACCTTTATGGTTTTTAGGCTAATGTGTAGACTTGTCCTTTAGGTTTATATACTCATAATATAAACTTTCCAAGATTGATATATTTTCAGAAAAAGGCCAGAAATTAGAGGCACTACATCTGTCCAAACTATCCCCGTGTTTGGGGATACTTTGGACGGCACCTGGGGATGGTATGGACAGAACACAAACAGTGATAGGTACAGCAACAGAAACATTTTTAATTCATATTTTGTCTAAATATAAAAGTAGAAAAGTAGGTATATCAAAATAAGTCACTGCAGGCAGAATCCCGATAGGTCAGTGTTGAAATAAAGCATGCCTTTGAATCTGGGACGCTTGTCTTCTATCGCTTTCGGAAGGATCAAAATCACTTGTGAAAAATCCACAAATGAAGTTTCTTCGGCTGTAGGTTGAAAGCGATTAGACGGAAGCAGTCGCCTGTAGAACTTTACTTCAAGTCCGTCTCGCAACTTACTTTTTACTTTTGCCACATAATTCATCGCAAACTTGCCTTTCTTCGATGGAACTTTTACAATTAGAAAGTCATCTTCAACGGCATCGTTGCCACTTCTAAGGCACTCGTCACTTTCTGCCTCCTCTTCCCATTCAGAAGAAGAATCTTTCATGATGACTTCTCCCATGTCTTCATCTGAAGAATCTTCTTCGAAAACAGTCTTCTTTTTTTCAAATACCTTCTTCTTCACTACCTTGGCTTTCTTTGCCATTTTCACTCTCTCTTTTAGTTCGAGTTCTTCTTTTTCTGGTGTGTCTGTTGCGATCATACTTCTCCCACGTTTTCTGCCACCCTTACCCAATTTCCTTGGCTTAGCTTTTGGGTACGGATTCAATTGTTCTGGAGAAACGAACTCCGATTGTGCCGATGTAGAAGCAACTGGTGTGGGAAACTGATGACTCGATGTGGGAACTGGTGTATGAGCCTCTGTAGAACAGTTGATTGTAATAGAAGGATCCACAGCAGCAGTGTCTCTGCCTGCTCCTTTAGATGTTGACACGATAGGTTCCGAAGAAGTACTGGGAACAAGAGGGTCCGGAAATGGACGATCCGAGACCGCAGAGCAGAGAAAATCGTGGTCTTGGAAAATGTTTCTATCAAATGGCGAGATACCACATTTCAGGAAACCTGATTTCACATTTTCAGGAGTTGCAGCACGATCCCAAGCTTTGGAACATAGCTCAGGAAGTGCGTAGATTGATAGAGTTTCATTGGGATGGGCCAACATCCATGAGTGGACTGCTTCACTGTAGTATTTCTTAAACGGGCCAAACACGCAACGGTCCAGGGGTTGTAAGTGGTTGGAAGTGTGCGGCGGAAGTGTCAAAATTGTAATTCCATTATCTCGGCAGAAATTAACACCTT
The DNA here is from genome assembly GCA_963921935.1 of Galeruca laticollis. Classification (NCBI taxonomy): domain Eukaryota; kingdom Metazoa; phylum Arthropoda; class Insecta; order Coleoptera; family Chrysomelidae; genus Galeruca; species Galeruca laticollis. The sequence continues at coordinate 159,376,580 of OY998180.1, read as the reverse complement.
CCAAGCTTATATGAGACTCGTGATTATCCATCAATATCAACACAGGATGTTCTTTATCACACCTCACATTGTCTTTAAAAAATTTCAATACTAACACGAAGTTATCGGTGGTCATCCAACCAGATTTGTGGACCAATCCTAAAGCTCCAGGTGCTGCTCCAGCCATCATTCGCTGTTTGTCGAAGCGGACACGTGGGAATATGAACACGGGAGGTAAAGAATTGCCATTGGCACAAATTATACCCACTTGAGTCATCAGTTCTCCTCGCTCTCTCGAAGTCACTTGGCCAACTTGCTTTTCACCCTTTTGTCCAATTACTTTGGCCACTGGAGGCACTGTGGTGACTCCCGTTTCATCAAGATTAAATATATCTGAAGGTCGGAACTTCTTCCTTTGCATAACATTGTCCACTTTGTCAAAAAAGTCGCCGACCGTGGTTTTATTGAATGCAGTCATTCTGGCAAGTGAGGTTGCCTCAGGTTTTCTAATGGATAACGTAGGATTTCTCTTCATAAACCCAGTAAACCAGTCACTACCAGCTTGCCCTTTTCTTTTCCAGGATTCAGGAAATTTTAGATTGTTTACGTCAGCGAATTGTAAAGCTATTTGTCTGCATTTTTTCGGTGTCACTCCGTAAAATATTTTGGAGCATTGTAGTAAATACCCCGCCAATGCTTTCTCCATTTGGTCTGAGAACACCTGTCTTCTATGGAAATTTGGTTTGAACGACAGAGTGTCTATGCCCATTTCTCTGGCCTTCTTTACATAAAGTGCAAGACGAGACTTCGTCACGTTTCGAATAGCTGCCACATGGCGCAAACTTCCACGATTGTTTAAAACATCTTCAACCGCCTGCTGTAGATCACCTTCAGGAAAGGTTCGTTGAGTTTTTCTTTTGAATTCCCGTGGCATCTGGAAAAGATAAAACAGTTCACATCAACAGATACATCGGGGATACATTGGACAACGTGTCCAGTTGTCCAATGTATCCCCAACAGGTGTAATCACACATTTCTGGCTGTGAAATCTGAACCAAAAATTGCATCTTCACGAAACATACTTGAATATATTCCTACTAGTCTCCATTGCATGCAAATTGAACGCCAAACAGAAAACATTAAACTAAGTTACAGAAAAACCTTACGTTCTTACCTTAAAAAGTTATATCATAGGTGTCTAAAAGTAAACAAGCACTGTAAAAGTCACAATTTTATAACGACGGTTATTTGTTTCTGTCAACTGGTCTCTCGCAGTGTTACCAATATGTACAATCGATCGCGGCAGTAGAATTCACTTTAGGGCGGGAAATTTGAACCTGTCCACTGTATCCCCGTGTCCAAACCATCCCCGGTCTCCCCTATAGAAGATTCCCTGGTTCAAGTTCTATGAGTTCTCCATTTTTTCGTCTTACTTCGCTAATGCCCAGGATATCCCACTTTATTTTTGCTGCCTCTGTTTCCAGTTCCATAATCCTAGCTTGATTAGAGAGTGTACGGCAGTTATAAGTTGCTAGGTGTAATGTAGTTAATAGGTAGTGGTTTAGACTTCGCAGATTCTTAGCACCCTCGTCGCTGGTTTCCAGGATCTACCCCTCCTAGGGCCCTTCGGGCTTATGGAGAATGAGGGCCGTAACTTGTCCTTGTTTGTCATGCTGGGGTTGTGAGGCGTACCTTACCACGCTGCCTCAATGCGGGTTGGTAAGGGGTGAGGGATGTCGTCCGCCAGTTTTCGCCATTTACTGACGGACCCTGTACCCCCAGATTTTTAGTGGAACCTTTTATTTATGAAAAAGCCCTTACTAGAGTGAGATTCGAACCTCCGTCCTTCAGGTTGAGAAAACCCAAGTTCCGGCGCTCTAACGCACTCCGCCATCTGGAGGAATATATATATATATATATATATATATATATATATATATATATATATATATATATATAAATTTGATATACACCAAAATCCAAAAATAGTATATCACTATTTTTATAAAGTACAGACTTCCGGGACATTTTTGATAAATCTAAAGAACCAGACACTGTTTTACAATGAGATGTAGATAAATATTTGCTAAATAATGTTTATAATAATATTGCATTTTACCATGTGATGTCATTTGTGTAAAGTATAGTTGCAGCAATAGGTATAATACACAACCGTGAAATAATTTAGTCAAGCGTACGTAGAACGAGCAGATGTACTGCTCTCATTTCAGAGTGGATCCCTCTCACATTATTTACGTTTTAATAACAGACGAAACCTTTGGTGTAACGTCTGTTTTACTTTACCTATGACTGCAGCTATACAACGCACCTAACTAACTAATTTATACGTTTGAAGGGCTCGATGATCCTTTTTATGCAGTTATATAGCAATAGTGGATGTTTCTTTCAAAAACTGTACTATTTTTATCTACAATGACAATTTATTTTTGAAAATTTGATATTCACAAAAATCCAAAAATAGTATATCACTATTTTTATAAAGTACATACTTCCAGGATATTTCAAATAACTGATTTCTAAAGAACCAAACACTGTTTCAAATTGAGATTTTGATACATATTAACTAAATAATGTTTGAAAATAAATATTGATAAATATTGCAATTTACCAGTTGTGTAACGAATAATGCACCTAACTGGTGAAATTGATACGAATCAAGGACTCGAAGTTTCTTCTTAGGATGTCATACAGAGTGGGCCACTCAAAACAATCTACCCTGTTATTTGGCAGTACTCACTCAATTTAAAAAAAATGCTGAATCATGTTGATTTTTTATTTTAATTTACTATTTTTTTAAATAACCACGCAATAATCAGGTTGAACTTCTGGTTTTATAAATAGAGCACGCTATCTATTTTTCTATCTTCTTAATTTCAGAAATACTACTAAAGGGTCTTAACTGAATATTTACAGTTACAGAGTTACAGGGTTTTTAAAATCACCTTTTTCCAACTTAGGTCGTTTTTTTGACAAAAAAAATGAATATTTGGCAAAAAGGCTCACGTGTTCGTATCCTAACTTGTTCTTTTCCTGGTCAATCGTAATTAGGAAAAAACTAATACAGGGTGGCCGAACATTCCTCATTATTTGACCACCCTATAATAATTTTTTCTTATTTTCGAATAGCCCTTGAAAAGTCAAGATAAAGACCTTATGTATGAAGAATTTATGAAACCAGCTCATCAGTGAACGGTAGAAAATACAAAAATGTAAAGGGTGTTCTATTTAAAAAATCTGATGGTGTTATCACGCGATGTAGTTCACCCTGAATATAAGGTTGTTATTTTAAAAAAACAGTCAATTAAAATTATAACAGTTTCCTTAAAATTCAATGAATACTGCCAAACATCGGGGTGGACTGTTTTCTGTGGATCACACACTATAAGTAAAAAGTAGATAATTTCCTTTCGAAATTTCACTATTATATCTACAATGGTAACATCTTTTTGGAAATTTGTTATACATTCAAATACAAAACATTGTAAATCACAATTTTTGAAAAGTAGAGACTGTTTAAGAATATGTTGATGAATATTAAATAATGTTTGAAAATAACTATTACATGCTACCAAATGACGTCAGTTGTTTAACGTACAATGCATCTAACTGGTTAATTGATCCGTATCAAGGTGTTGAAGATTCTTTAATGTATTAATGTATATGAAAATATTATATTTCTTTCTAAAATTTCACTATTTTTACCCAGTGAAAATTTATTTTTCCCCAGTGAAAATTTATTTTTCAAACTTTGATATTAATAAAGAATCCAAAAATAGTATATCACTATTTTTATTAAGTACAGACTTCCGGGACATCTTCGATAAATTATTTGTAGAGATCCAAACAGTGTTTCAGAATGTTTTGATAAATATTAGTTATTATATATTGTTTGAAAATAACTATTGCATTTTACCAAGTAACGTCAGTTGTGTAACATACAACGCATCTAAATACTGAAATGATACGTATCAACGGGTTGAAGATTCTTTTGAACTTGTTATAATGTGAAAGTAAGATGATTTCTCATTTAAAAAACTTCACTATTTTTCTCTGGTGATAATTTATTTTTGGAAATTTGATATTTACATGATATCCAAAAATAGTATATCACTATTTCTATAAAGTACAGACTTCCGAGACATCTTTGAAATGATACGTATTAATGGGTTGAAGATTTTTTGAAGTTGTTATAATGTATATGAAAATAAGATGATTTCTTTCGAAAACTTCACTATTTTCAAATAGTGCCAAGTTATTTTTCAAAATTTGATGTGAATAAAAAAAACCAAAAATAGTATATCACTATTTTTATAAAGTACACATTTCCGGGACATCATTTATAAATCATGTGGAAATAATCAATCAGTGTTTCAGAGTATCTTGATACATATCAGCTTTTAAATAGTGTTTGAGAATAACTATTGCATTTTACCAAGTGACGTCAGTTGTGTAATGTACAACGCATCTACCTGGTGAAATGTTACGTATCAAGAGGTTGAAGATCCTTTTGAAGATGAACATAGGATGATTTATTCCAAATGCATCCCTATTTTTAACTAAGGTCTATTTATTTTTGTAAATGTAATATTCACAAAATATCCTAAAATAGTATATCACTAATTTTATAAAGACCAGACTTCCGGGACATCTTTTATAAATCATATGTAGATAATCAAACAGTGTTTCAGAATATGTTGATAAATATCATCTTTTAAATATTGTTTGGAAATAACTATAGCATTTTATCAAGTGACGTCAGTTGTGTAACGTACAACGTATCTAACATGTGAAATGATACATATCAAGGGGTTGAAGATTCTTTTGAAGCTGTTATAATGTATATTAATGTAAGATTATTATATAGATTTTAATTTCTACAGAATATCCCATAAGTATATCACTATTTCTATAAAGTACAGACATCCGGGACATCTTTGAAATTATACGTATTAATGGGCTGAAGATTCTTTTGAAGTTGTTATAATGTATATAAAAATAAGGTGATTTTTTTTGAAAATTTTAGTATTTACAACTAGTGACCAATTATTTTTGAAATTTCAATATTCAGATTACAGCTAGAGCTACAGAACGATAAAATAATACAAATAAAGGAAACCAAGAACTATATGTATCTAGGTGTCCTATTAAATGATAAATGTGAGGAAGAAGCAGAAATCGATCTTAGACTGGCCAAGGGCAATAGATGTGCTGGAGGATTACTCAAAATCTTGAGATCAAAACAAGTCACACTAGCAACAAAGAAAAGAATTTATAAAACAATATTAAGACCGACAGTGCTATACGGATGTGAAACATGGGTTATGAATAAGAAGCAGAAATCCAAACTCGAAATCTGGGAGAGGAAGATATTAAGGAAAATTTAAGGCGGAAAAAAACAGAAGAAGGATGGGAGAGGCGCACAAATAAGGAGTTGTATGATCTATACAATGACAACAATAATTGAAGTAATCCAATCAAAAAGACTGCAGTGGTTAGGTCACTTAGAACGGATGGAACAGTCAAGAGATGTAAAAGAAGTAGCATGGAAAAGACCAGAGGGAAAGAAGAAGAGAGGTAGGCCCAGAAGAAAGTGGAAAGAAGCCGTAAAGGTGTGTCCACACTATGTAGATCAACTCTGTCGACCCGGTCGATCGATAAAATCGCTCGATACCTTCGACTGTGTCAACTCGTCTAAATTGCCTCAGTACATGTGGACGAGTCGACCGACAACCATCATAAATTTTTATATAGTGAGTGATTTTGAGTGATTTTCATATATAATATGACTGATGATGAAGATGCTGGAGCAGCGGCTTCTGCTGCAATTCTTATTGCCATCTTGGGAAGCCAAAAAGATCGTAATCGTCGCCCGCGGAGATTTTGGGTACGGCCTAGCCTCGTTCGAGGCAGAAAAAGGTATAGTACGGAGGAATTTATGCGAGATTTATTGATGGATGAGGTTGACGAATTAAATCTAGAATATAGATGTGACGCGTGCTTTAAAAACTTCTTTAGAATGAAAAGTTCCAATTTTGAAAATCTTTTGAAAATGATTGCGCCTAACATAATTAAAAAAGACACACCATTCAGAAAAGCAATTCCAGTGAACCATCGCCTTGCAGTAACGCAGTGACAAGATCGACACGTCCACACTGGTGCCTTCGACTCGACTGTCTTTGATCCGGACCGACCTGATTCGGGTTGCGTTCGACTCGACACCGCTCAACAATGTCTAGCGACACGTCCAGACTTGTTCGACAATGTCGATCGACTTTGTCGATCGGTGTCGATCGACATAGTGTGGACACACCTTAATGCAGGGCGTCGCGGAAAAGGGAATACGGAACTGGAAAAGCGTAGCAAGCGATAGATACAGATGGAAAATTCTTACACGGCTATAGGCCCTAGGGCCTGTCATATATATATATATATATATATATATATATATATATATATATGTAATTCAATATTCTGCGTGGTATTAGCCAGGAATGTAGTTGTTTTGCCCTTCGAAGAACGGTCAGGCCAATAAGTCGAAATTATCGAAATTTCGACTAAAACAGGTGTAGTAGAAAATCGAAATTTATATTTCATATAGCACCTCGTATTTTATGAAATTATAGTCATTTTTATATATATATATATATATATATATATATATATATATATATATATATATAACCAAAAACCAAAAGTTGGCAGTTAGTCACGGCTGACTAGTTAAAAAATAAAACTTCAAAGAGTGGTCTTTGTTAAAAAACCCTCAAAATCGTGGGGATAGCAGCCAAAAAAACTTTACAGGTTAGAGATAAAGTGAATCAAATAGTACATTACCTAAGCTTTCGAAGAGCATTGTCTTCATTCTCAAAGGCTATAATAAACCAGAAAGAAAAAATCGGTTAACTTAATAAAGAAAACAACTTCTGAAATCATTACGACTTACTTGTAGTGTTGATTTAAAATTAAACTCACATTTCACAAATTACAAATTGCAGGAAAACCTTCATCCACTATATATATATATATATATATATATATATATATTATAACAGTATCAAAAGAATCTTCAACCCATTGATAAGTATCATTTCAAAGATGTCCCGGAAGTCTGTACTTTATAGAAATAGTGATATACTATTTATGGATATTCTGAAGAAATTAAAATGTATATAATAAATTGTCGCTATTTAAAAATTGTGATGTATTTGGAATAAATCATCTTACATTCATATACATTATAACAGCTTCTTTTCATTCCACCTGTTAGATGCGTTGTACATTACACAACTGACGTCACTTGGTAAAATGCAATAGTTATTTTCAAACATTATTTAAAAGCTGATACTTATCAACATATTCTGAAACATTGTTTGATTATCTACAAATGATTTATAAAAGATGTCCCGGATGTCTGGTCTTTATAAAATTAGTGATATACTATTTTAGGATATTTTGTTAATATTAGATTTTCAAAAATAAATAGACCTTAATTAAAAATAGTGTTGCATTTGGAATAAATCATCTTATATTCATATACATTATAACAGTATCATGAGAATCTTCAACCTTTTGATACGTATCCTTTCGAAGATGTCCTGGAAGTCTCTGTACTTTATAGAAATAGTGATATACTATTTATGGATATTATGTGGAAATTTAAATTTATATAATAAATTCTCGCTACTTAGAAATTGTGTTGTATTTGGAATAAATCATCTTATATTCATATAGAACATAACAGCTCCAAAAGAATCTTCACCCTCTTGTTACGTATCATTTGACCATTTAGATGCGTTGTACGTTACACAACTGACGTCACTTGGTAAAATGCAATAGTTATTTTCAAACATTATTTAAAAACTGATACTTACCAACATATTCTGAAACACTGTTTGATTATCTACAAATGATTTATAAAAGATGTCCCGGAAGTCTGGTCTGGTCTTAGTGATATACTATTTTAGGATATTTTGTGAATATAAAATTATCAAGAATAAATAGTCATTAGGTAAAAATAGTGATGCATTTGGAATAAATCATCTTATATTCATATACATTATAACAGTATCACAAGAATCTTCAACCTCTTAATACGTATCATTTCGAAGATGTCCTGGAAGTCTGTATTTTATAATAATAGTGATATACTATTTTTGGTTTTTTGTAAATATCAAATTTTAAAAAATTACTTGTCACTTTAAAAATTGTGAAGTTTTCGAAAGAAATAATCTTATTTTCTTATACGTTATAACAACTTCAAAAGAATCTTCAACCCATTGATACGTATCATTTCAAAGATGTCCCGGAAGTCTGTACTTTATAGAAATAGTGATATACTATATATGGATATGATGTGGAAATTAAAATTTTTATAATAAATTGTAGCTAGTTAAAAATGTATTTTGAATAAATCATCTTATATTCATACACATTATAACAGCTTCAAAAGAATCTTCAACCTCTTGATACATATCTTTTCACCAGTTAGATTCGTTGTACGTTACACAACTGACGTCGCTAGGTAAAATGCAACAGTTATTTCCAAACATTTGAAATCTAATAATTATCAACATATTCTGAAACAATGTTTGATTATCTACAAATGATTTATTAAAGATGGTCCGGAAGTCTGTACTTTATAAAAATAGTAATATTCTATTGTTGGTATCAAATTTTCAAAAATAACTTGCACAATGTAAAAAAGTGAATTGTTTTTGAATAATCATCGTATTTTCATATACATTATAATAACTTCAAAAGAATCTGCAACCCATTGATACGTATCATTTCAAAGATGTCCCAGGAGTCTATTCTTCATAACAATAGTGATATATTATTTTTGGATATTTTGTGAATATTAAAATTGAAAAAAATGGTCACTAGGTAAAAATAGTGATGTATTTGGAATAAATAATCTTATATTCTTATTCATTATAACAGCTTCAAAAGAATTACAGAATCTTCAACCCCTCCATACATAGCATTACACCAGTTAGATGCGTTGTACGTTACACAACCGACGTCACTTGCTAAAATGCAATAGTTTTTCTCAAAAATTATTCAAAAGCTAATAATCAACTTATTCTGAAACACAGTTTTATTATCTACAAATGATTTATAAAAGATGTGCCGGAAGTCTGTACTTTATAAAAAATAGTGATATACTATTTTTGGATACCATTCAAATACCAAATTTTCAAAAATAAATTGTTACTAGGTAAATATAGTGCAGTTTTTGAAAGAAGAAATCATCAATTTAATACATTATAACAACATCAAAAGAGTCTTCAACTCATTGCTACATATCATTCCACCAACACCAATTAGATGCGTTGTCTGTTACACAACTGACGTTACTTGGTAAAATGTAATAGTTATTTCATTGGTTTTGCTTTGAAGTTGTTATAACGTATATGAAAATAAGATGGTTTCTTTTCAAAACTTCACTATTTTTACATATTCACAAAAAACCAAAAATAATATCACTATTTCTATAAAGTACAGACATCCAGGACATCAATGAAATTATATATATCAAAAGGTTAAATATTCTTTTGAAGCTGTTATAATGTATATGAATATAAGATGATTTACATCAATATTTTTAACTAGGGACCATTTATATTTGAAATTCTAATATTCACAAAATATTCAAAAATAGTATATCACTATTCCTAGGTAAAGGACGAGACGTTACCCTTTTCATAAATTGATTCCACAACTAAATTTCCGATTCTAAGAATCACAGCAACAATTAGTTGCCACATTTTGTAGTGCCTACGTTTATAATAAAGTCGTATCAACATACCCTGGAGTTGAAAACTATAAATTGATCGTCACGTGTCATTTTAAAACTTTCGGCAATTATTTGTACGTGAAATAATAATACGAATATTATTTACACACCAAATTGAGCAATGGATGCTACCACCGTTCAAAAGGGCGGTGACGTATTTGTGGTCCAAATAAAAAGTGATGAAATTTCCAAAAAATATAGGCATCCAAAATGACTCCAAGTTTGAACAATTATTCTTCCTGTAGGGTTCTTTCTGCGTAATCACTTACGTATTTGAATTTACAGACACTTATTTACACTGCTGTCCTGGAAGACGATGTGGTGGTTACTTAGTAAGGGTCCCTCGTATACTCGACGTTAACCATAAAGGCATATTATTATGGAGGAAACCACTTACCTAGCAACCTGTATTCGGGAACAGAATAAACAATAACACATTTATAAAAGCACTGGGTTCAAGTGTAATACATTTAAAAAATACACGATTATAAATATCAAAACGACTTATTCAAAGTATTAATAACAATAATATCATCCTGGTTCGTTCACACCCATTATATAGGAAACATAGTTGTGTTTTACTACACATCCGACCTCCGTCTATAAACTGTACATGTCTGCTTATAAAATAACAAAAACAAGCTTTCCTTGATAAATGACATTGACCATGGCCGACCAATGCTCCCTAAATACTATAATTAATATTAACCTGAATTTAAATATTATTTCTAAGTTAGTGTCCTTTTGTCTTTAATGTCTTTTAAGGGATCACTACAACGACCTTAAACATAAAATATTTCCGGGACCGTCTTGAGTCCCGAAACTCTACCTTAAACATAAAACATTTCCGAGACTGACCTGGAACTATAGAATTGTCCCGGAACTATACTTTAGATGGGAGAAAAAGTCCCGGTACTGTACCCTAGTCGTATATATATAAAAAAATTTTTTTTAAATAACGACTGAAAAATGCTATATAGGGGGGGGGGTAACGGGGATTTCAGTCCAAAGAATCAACGCCAAGATCTTTTATTTACAAAATGCCGCCAAGCTTTCGTGTCCTTTTGACACTTCTTCGGGGCACTATAATACATATACAAATATAAATATGATTTAAAAATAGAGAAATAAATATAAGTACTTACATGTAAAATATTTTAAGTAAATTCAATATAAATAATCATTAAAAAATTTGTAAATGTAAAAATAAATATAATTATAATATACTTGATGTCATATTTCACATAAGACAAATCGATACATAATTTGTTTGTTCGTTACTTAGTTGTTTTAATTGTTTTAGGTTACTTTATAATTATTTAATGAAGTTTGAATTTGAGGTTAGATTATAACCTTATAAAATGACTGACAGATAATTTGTTTTTGACGTTAATAGAAAAGGAAATAAGGTTAGATTATAACCTGTGAAAATGACTTTGACAAATAATTTCTTATATTTTGACCTTAATAGAAGTGAATTTAATTTTTATGAAATAATCATATAAATAATGAAAAATTATCTATTTTGTTCAATATTCAAAAGGTAGCTATAAATATTACTAAGATTTTCAATGTCACTTTTCTTATTCATACTATTATTTGCCTTGTTGATTTCAACCATTTCAAGAAAATATCTTTTAGACATATTTTGTTCAGTATGTTGAACTTTAGCTTCATTAAATAACATTTTATGGCCTGTTTCGATGGAATGCTGTGTTAATGCACATGATTTTTTGTTAAGTTTTATATCACTTTTATGAGATGTGATGCGATTAGTCAAATTTCTAGAGCTGGTACCGATGTAGTTAAGATGACAGTTATTGCATTTTATTTCATAGACTACATTTGATTTTTTTAAGTCAGGTGTAGAATCTTTCAATTTACTATTTAAATTTCCAATCGTTTTTATATTTTTCTGTGTTATCTTTATATTAGTTTCATTTTTGAAAAGTTTTATTATGTTCTTTGATAAATTTTCAATATTTGGAATTGATAGGTAATTAATATTTTCTACATTTGTATTTCTATCTGTTTTTAAGAATTTTACGTGATATCTTATTAGAAAATTCTTATCCTAAATCACTTCTAAATAGAATTCTTTTCAACACTATTTCTGATAGAACTATTCATGATAATATCTCTAGCAATGAAACCTCAAATTCAAACTTCATTAAATAATTATAAAGTAACCTAAAAAAATTAAAATAACTAAGTAACGAACAAACAAATTATGTATCGATTTGTCTTATGTGAAATATGACATCAAGTATATTATAATTATATTTATTTTTACATTTACAAATTTTTTAATGATTATTTATATTGAATTTACTTAAAATATTTTACATGTAAGTACTTATATTTATTTCTCTATTTTTAAATCATATTTATATTTGTATATGTATTATAGTGCCCTGAAGAAGTGTCAAAAGGACACGAAAGCTTGGCGGCATTTTGTAAATAAAAGATCTTGGCGTTGATTCTTTGGACTGAAATCCCCGTTATCCCCACCTATATATATATATATATATATATATATATATATATATATATTAATACATATCCTCTATCTAAATTCTAATGAAAACATTGAAATAAAGAAAATGTGCTTATTTGGTTGTAATACTAGTGATACACACTGTATTATTTATTGAAACAGTTGAGTTAGTTGATTTTGATATTCCCGAGAGACAACATCAAATAAGAGTTGTCTCAAATTTATTTAAAATTGAGTCGATTTTTAGATTCCCTCGAGACAATCATCGAATAAGAGTTGTCTCAAATTCAATTCAGTATATCAGAGTAATTTGTATGATTATTATCAGTTCAACATACTTTGCCTTTTGTAAAGCCAGTGCGTGTATTATTCGCAAAGAATTACAGCGTTAAAGTGCGAGTGGTGTTTCCGGTTTCTAAATTATTGATTTAGAAAAGTTGTTCCTGAAATTCTAAAAAGCGTTTTAGAATACGAACGAGTCTACCAGAACCTAGTTGGTGAGTCCAGTCCATATTATCTATATTATTTCTCGAGAATTAATAGGCCTTTAGTAAAATTGTTTCGAAAATAGATGCATCTTATGATTAAATACCTACTTTGAAATTATAGTAACGTTACTTATATAAAATTCTGCGTCAAGTGAAGACTATTTTGGAACAGACAATTCACAAGGAAATTTGCGCATTTTACATTGACATATATCAACTATAAAAGTAGACATTTTGAACTTTTGGTTAAATTATTTAGATAGGAAATTTCTAATTATAGGTTGTTTAATATTAAGGTTTGATAGAAAGTTCTATGTTTGGTTTATATTTTTTGAAAAGTTTTAATTTTGTAATTGTTATCTGATAATAGATTATATAAATTTGAATTCTAAATCTCTTTGGTTCTTTTTTTATATTCATTCTCATTATATTTGATAATTTTTATGCTAGAGAAAATTTAGTATAATTAGTGACATTTGGTTAATTTCCTGACAGTAAATTTCATATATGTCATAAGAATTTAATTGTCTTATAGTGTATTGGACAAACAGTTACTTTACATTTTGAATAGTGCAATACGTAATTTGAAAAATTATTTGGAAATTTATAAAATTTGAATTCTTATTTGAAATCTGATCCCTCCCTGAGTTAAGAGTGAGTTAATTGATTGTATATTGATTTATCTTTCATAATATAACGTTTAATATTTATAGAGCCGGGCATATTAATTTGACAACTGCTGTCATAAAATTTAATAGGTTATATTTAGCGGTAAAGGTGTTTTCACATTAGTGCAGTTACTATTACAAATTGTGACGACAGCAACAAATAAAATTCACATCATATAAATTCATATTCATATATAAATACATAATATAATTAAAATCATAAAATATTATAATCACAACATAGTAGAATATATAATCATTTGTCACCCAAACGTGGGGCAAATATTATTAAAGAATATAGAATATATAGTAATATATATATTTGGTATGTTTTGAACATAATATATTTTTTGGAAATATTTTTCTAGGCATTGTAAGGTTCAGTTAGAAATTAGGAAGTTTTGTGGGTATGTAAAATTTGGGGCTGCAAAAGTTGTTCTTTTAGCGTTTCGAAAGATTTTTGACATTCTTCAGACCATTTAAATTGACAGTTTTATTGAGTGAGTTTAGTTAAAGGCTTAGCTATTTCAGCAAAAAATTTTATAAATCGTCTATAATAGTTACAAAAGGATGTAAATCTTCTTACGTCGTCAGGTGATCGTGGTTGCGGGTATTTTCGAATAATATCAAATTTTGACTTGTCTGGTAAAATGCCTTCCGACGTGATCGAATGTCCTAAATAGGTGATGTTATTTGGAAAAAATGCGCACTTGCCTGGGTTTAATTTCAAGTTGTATTTTCTGCACGTGCTGAAAACACTAAGTTTTGCAAATGATGACCTTTTGAACAACCTATTACTATAAGATCGTCCGTATATAGAAAAGCTTTCTCGGGAGTGATTCCTGCGAATGCAATATTCATTATTCTTTGGAAGCTATTTGGGCTAACTTTTAGACCAAATGGTAGTCTTGTAAATCGAAAAGACCCGTTATGTGTGCTAAATGAGGTTATATCTCGGGAACTTTCTTCTAATGGGATTTGATGAAATCCTGATTTTAAATCCAGCGTGGAGAACCATTTAGCTCTTCCTAAATGATCTAAAATTTCGTCAATTCTGCTTATAGGAAATTTATCTGCACATAAACGTTTGTTAACTTGTGTGTAGTCAACGACGAGACGCCATTTTTTCTCTTCGTTATTGTTGGGCTTTTTTGGTACTAATAAAATTGGACTATTGTAATCTGATAGTGATGGTTCAGTTATTTTGTCCCTTAGCATTTTATTTCCTTGAGCGTCAATTTCTTTCATCTGGTGTGTATGGTGTTCGATAATTTTTAACGTAGACTGGTGTATTATCTACTATTTTTAGCCTCTATGGAAAAGTTATTTGTTGTAAGCTGGTCTTTTTCTAGAGCAAAGATATCGGAAAATTCCTTACACTAATTAATCAAATCAGTTTTTACAAATTCTGGAATATTATTTAATTCTTTTAATAACAATTTATTCCTCTCCTTTGATTTTTCAATATTTTGATTATTTGCGTAATAAATGTTAAAATTAGATAAATCAGAGTATTGAATTTTTGGTTTTTTTTTTATCAAGACGCTATCAAAATTCGTATTTAAAATCCTTGGATATGGACTTTTACCAGAAATTATAGTTCCAGCTACAAAAACTCCGGTGGCTATTCCGTCGCTTCTAACTACCGAATCACATGTAAGGTGCTGTAATGATCGTAATTTAGGCACAACCTCGCATCTGGGCGGCACAATTAGAACATCATCTTCTGGACTATCAAAAATTGGTAGAATGATGTCTTTGCACTGTTTTTAAAGTCATAGTCGAATTTGAACAATCCAGCTTACATTGGTACTTTAAAATAAAGTCATAAAGTCCCTGCCTAATATTCTGTCGGCGGGAATAGGAAAATTGTTTACAATGTTAAAAACAATATTGAAAACGTTAGTTCGTGTTATTCCTATAGATTTTGTAACTGCTTCAGTGACTCCTTGAATTTTGCTAATTTTAGTCCTATTGACGATTTGTTGAGGGTTTATTTTTTCTCTTTTAAATAGAAATATATCTGCTCCCGTATCTAGAATTAATGTAACATTTTGGTCTGTCATTTCTGTCTGTATGATTACGAAATTTGATAGTGTCAGGTCCATTCTAAATACTTTTAGGATTGCCCCAAAGGACCTTGTTGGGGTTCCACATAGTTTTCCTGAGTAAAATTTGTGTCATAGGCTCTTATAAAACGGTTGGGTCTACCTCTGTAACTTGTCCCTGTGTTATATCGACCCTGGTATCGACAGTTGTTGGTATATTGGTGTTCGTTTGTATTGTTTTGTCGTCTAAAGTCACAATTGAAACGTTCACGTGAATTGAAACGTCCGTGTTAGTTAAAGTTTCTTCTTGTTTGAAAGTTACCTCTACTTCTGTTGCCATTATTTCTGTCGTTAATATACAAAATCGGAGTACGAGGTTCGTTTTCTGATGTGGCGTCGATAAATTTAGTTATGCCTTCTTGTGCAGTCTGGAAGCTACCTGCTTCCATGATTAAATTAGTTCTTTCAGAACGTGCATTAGTATTCAGTGCATTTAAAACTGTGTTTTTCGTATAATCTTCAGCGGCTTTTGCAGGCACGCCTTCGTTGATATATGATCTTTTTAGTTTTTGTGTTAGATCTTCAGTGTCAGAAAAATATTTTTGATTATTTTGGTTTTGTCTCAAATTAATAATTTTTGAAGTAACCGATTGTGAGGTTTCGGGTCTAATACCGTTTCGTAGTCTATTTTGAATGTCTTCAATGGTTCGACAGTTCTCGTCAATTAGATCTCTAGCTTTGCCCGTTAACTTAGTTTTAGCATAAGCTACCGCGTTGTTTTCGTGGTTTTCAACATTAGCACCTAATAAAGATCTAAAAATGAAATTAATTTATCCACGGAACCATCAAATTCGTTAGGTAAAATTTTGCTTGCAAAATTGAAAAACTCGACTGCTGTAAGAGGTATGTTTGCTTGTAATTTATTCTCTACGTTTTGGTTTTCTTCGGTTTCTTCCTTGTATTCTGCGTCAGTAAATAGTTCTTCCTTAATTTCCGGATCTAGTTCAGTAAAAGAGGTCGGGGTTTTATAGTCATCACGCAAAACTTGAAATGCTCTAACAACTCTATCTCGGATTGTATGAAACAATGGTTTAATTTGTTTAAAATGCGCTTCAGTTAAATTTTTATAATGGGCTATACTATTTCAACAAATTAATTAAAGAGAGTTAATAAATTGTCTCTAACTTCGTTTTTGATTTCTTTTGATTTAGGCGATTTAGTTTTTAGAACTCTTAGATTCTCGTATTATTTCGTTTTTTAAATTCGTTAGCTTGGTTAAAAGATCTCCATAAGTTATTTTCGAAGATGTCATTACATTTTTCTATTTAGATACCAACTTAAAATATTACATTTAAAACTAAAACCGCACAAAATAATATTGCGAATTTAATCCTTTTTGTTTACTAGGAAAATTATGTATTTGAAACTTGAGATAGATCAGGTTGTAAAATAGCGTAAAATAGTGCAACGTCCTTATATTAAACACAAGAAAATAGTCAACCACAACAGGATCATGTAACTTGAGTTAACTGTCTGTTTTATACTTAGTTATTACTATTATTATATGGCAATTTTAAAAAAAAATCGTTATCTTGGTATGACATAAGCGAACCCAAAAATTCTTATTAAAAATTAAAGTAAAGATGCGTAGGGTAAATAAAATAAACTATAAAATATAGTAAAATAGTAACATACCATATAGTTAACTTTCTATACATACGCTTAACTTGAAAAGGAATAGGATCCTTGACATATTGCCGGAGGTTTGAATTGTTAACTCCCGCGTAGCAAAACTAGATGCTTGCACCATTCTAGCTTTGTTCCCCCGATGCCAGTGCCGTTGCGGTTACCACCAGTTGAAGTTCGCAGTTGAATTCGTGATCAAATTGGAATTGTCCTATGATGATTAAATAGCGACTTCTTGTTAAACGAGCTCTTGGCTTCTTCTTATTTTTCGTTGAATATTCTTTTTCATAGCTTTTCTTCCTTTTTTGTAACAAAGGAGTAAAAGGGCCGTGAGAAAAATAACGGCGAATATTAAACCAACAACTTCCCAATGAGTAATGCCTCTTTCTTTTCTTTCTTTGGCCACCGCTATTGCCAGCTTGTGCTATTATAATTTCTTCTTTGGATTGATTTTTTCCCATTTTTTTTGTCACTTTTACACTTTGTTAAATTTTGTTCCTAATAATAATTACTGGCCACACAACTGTTACTATACGCACCACTGACTATTTGTGTTTTGCAGGATCGCCATGTAATAAGTTGGGAAGTAAGGTGAAATAATAAAATAGTCTATATCGTTCGATGTCTGATTTTCAACTCTCTATTTTTGTCCATAAGCAGTATTATAACCATCGATAACGGGTTCATGCTTACTCAGCACTACGAATAATATAATATTAATTATAAAATCAATGCACTACAGGTATTTAATCACATTTTTGTTTAATGTTCAGACTTTCAGTGTCCTTCATCAGAAATTTTTTTACTACAAAGATACAGTTTACAATTAAAAGATTTTTTTTATTTTGAAACATGTTGCATCCACCAAAAGGTTATTAGCGACAATACGATAATATAATACCATTAGATCTTATACAATAAGTTTATAGATTTTAAGTCTATGATTCGCCTATGATATTGGCAGTCTTTTCCGAGAAGAACTTCCAAATTGTTTGTAAAATTATTTATTGCTTGTTCGACTGTGTATTTTGGACATGCGATAAGGATATGTTTCATGCTATCTACGACATTATAGGTTGTACACATCGGGGGTTCACTATTTGTGAATAAATAGGAATGGGTATATCTTGAATGTCCCAGTCAAAACCGCGTTAATATAACTTGTATTTTCCTATTTTTAATAGTAGGTTGCCATGGAGATATATTTCTCTTTACTTCCCTTAGCTTTTTCTGGAATTCGACCACTCTCGTTCCCACGCACTATACATTTTCATTTTAAACAATGCTTTTACATCACTAGCAACGCTTCGACACTCACTTTCCAAATTAATATTTAAAATCGCGTCACTAGCATCTGCTTTGTCGTTGCCTTAGATTCCAATACGCTTCTAGAATTCAACTGAGCTTCCAGTAATTCAGCTTTCATTAGTTTTCCCATAGGATTTTGTTGGTATATTTGCTGTAAACTTTTTAAAGGACTGAGTCTCTAAGAATGAGACTGTTTGAAAATGTCTGCGAGTTTACGAGTTGAAGAGCTTTGTATGAAGCATAAAGTTCAGTAGAGAAGATACTGAGGATGGAAGGAAGTCGGTATTGGGAAATATTCCCCGAGTTTACAATTGCAGCCCCTGCCCCTGTTTCACATTTTGATGCATCAGTGTATATTTTATTGCAGTCACTGTATTGCTATTCCAAAATTAAATTAAACTTTTCGCTTAATATTGCTGAGTTTACTTCATGTTTGTTAAATATACTTAGTGTTGTATTCACACTAGGGGTTTTGATGGTCCAGGGTGGATGAGGATGATCCAAGTCTACAAGAAATACAGAAGGAAATTGAATGTCCAAACTATTTAGGAATATTCTTATCCTTTCATAGTAAGGTTTAGCTGTTTGGGGATTATTGCTGAAGTGATGTATATATATATATATATATATATATATATATATATATATATATTTGTGAAGGTGTTATTATAAAGTGTTGTTCTAAAAGCTCCAAGAGCAATTCCAAGCTCATGGTTATGAACAGTATCAAGTAATTTTAATATTGTTTTAGATGCAGAGGCGTTAGCAATTGATCCATAGTATCTGTATCTGTAAAGGTTGGAAGGGTGAGTAGACCCCACAGCACTTAGGCCACAATTGGACCATTGTGCATCCTTCTGAGGTTCAAAACTTCATTCTAGCTCGTCATCCAGCCTACTTCTCTGAAGTAGGCGATAACGTCGCCTGAATTGAGTTCCCTCATATTGGCGTGTGTTAGCCTGTGCTCGCCGAATACATGAAACCTAAGATGAGAGAGTGGCTTACATTCACAAAGAATGTGCTCGACAGTCTCATCTTCTTGCTCACATGCTTGACAACGTGGGGTGTCAGAGAGACCCAGTCTGTGGAGGTGTTTTCGTAGGTGGCAGTGACCAGTCAGAATACCCGTGGCTGTTCGTAGGTTCCGCCTGTTCATAGTCTATTTTAGATATTATTAAACTTTTGTAAATAGTTAGCAGCATAGTATAATCAGATCCCCAATGTTTGTTACTTAATATATTCATTATGTTTAGCCTTTTATGACATGATAATATGGTTTGCTTTATATGTTCTGTCCAAGAAGGTTTATGGTCAAACCATATTCCGAGAAATTTAACTGATGGATTGAACAAAATCACGTCATCATATAGAATGAGTTTTGGATAATATTCTGGAATCATTTTAGAAAATAGTACTCCTTTTGTTTTTGAAACTGAGAATTTGAAGCCGGTGTGCTGAGACCATTGTTCTAATTGTGTGAGAAAGGATTGAAATATATTTGTCATTAGAGTGGTATTGTTGTCTTTATAATAAACTACCAGGTCATCTACGTATAAGCGAGCCTTAAGAGGCTTTGGTATATCTTTAATAACTGTAGTGAATACAATGGATTACCTTTAGAATAGGGCTTTATTCTACAGAAAATAACTGACATAAAATTATTGACAACTTTGTAACATAACTGACAATGTCATGGATATAATCATGAGGGTAATATTATGACATTCTTCCCGCCTTCTTATTTCTCGACGAAGTCTTCTAAATATTGAGGACGCCTTCGTGTCCTAACTGGCCTCTCGATATTCAGTACTGCGTCTTGATTGTTCTGTTCTTGAATGGAGTGGTCTTGAATCAGATGGTCTTGATTTTCTTGAATGCTTTGGTCTCGACTTTTTCGTGAATGCTTTGGTCTTGATTTTGATGCTCTTGAGTAGAATGGACTTTATCTTGATTGACAGAATTTTCATCGCAGCGAATTAATGATATGTCTCCTCGAGGAGCTAAATGCCGAGTTGAAACTCTTCTCAATTTTCCAGTCGGATATGGGCGTAGTTCGAGTTGGCCTCTAGGAGTTGGACTTCGTCAACTAAGGGTTCGTATTTATTCGAACGGACAAATCTCTTTAATAGTATTGGTCCTGGTGCAGCTAGCCATGTAGGAACTGACGATCGATAAGTTGAGCGTCTCACATATTTAAACACACGTTCATGTGGGGTCGAGCTGATAGCAGTACATAAAAGAGATCTAATAGAGTGAAGAGAATCCACTAGAACCTGCTCCCACTGGTTTATTTTCAAATTTTGAGATTTTAAAGTCAACTGGATGGTTTGCCATATGATTCCATTAAATCGTTCGCACTGACCATTACCCTGAGGATTATAGGGATTCGTGCGACTTGAAGCAATACCATGAGACTCTAAACATGACTTAAGTTCACGGGACATAAAAGAAGTACCTTGGTCAGAATGAACATATGTGGGAGTGCGAAATGTAGAAAATATTTGACGCAAACATTGGATAACTGTAGAGGATGATATGTCGGAACATGGTAATGCGAATGGGAATCTGAAAAATTCATCAACAACGGTTACTTATTTCTTGAAGATGAAGGCAAAGGACCTTTAAAATCCAAATTAAGACGTTCAAATGGTGAGGTGGCTTTGATTAACGTTCCTTCATTTTTATGAAATTTTGGTTTAATTTCAGCACAAACAGGACATGAGGAGGTAATTTGACGGACGTCTTCCACAGAATAGGGAGATTTTTGCAGTGTATTCAATAGGAAAACCGGGTAATACCAGGGTGACACAAAGAAGAATGTAAATCAAATAATTTCTTTTGATCAGCCGATGACATGATTGCAGAAGTAATACGGGAAAATGCATCAGCTACCGTGTTTTGACTTCCTGGCCTGTAAACGATATCATACTTGTAGCATGACAATTCCAAACGCCAACGTTGAATTTTTTCATTTTTGATTTTGGAAGAGGACTTGTTATTAAACATAAATGCCACTGACTTCTGATCCGCAATGAGCTGAAAATGTCTACCAATTAAAAAATGTCGCCACTTTTTCGGTGCTTCTACTATTGCGTACGCTTCTTTTTCAACTGACGAATGCTTTTGTTCCTGAGAAGACAAGGTTCTTGAGAAAAATGAGACTGGTTTTCCTGATTGGGATAATTGAACAGCTATCTCAAATTCTGAGGCATCGGTTTCAACAGTTAACATAGCGTCGTCATCAATTGAAGAAATCGAAGAGTTGGCTATGTCTTGTTTGAGCAGTCTAAATGCCAAAATTGCTTTTTCAGACAATGGAAAACTTGTGCTCTATGCTAGCGGCTGAATTTTTTCGGAAAATTTAGGAACCCATTTAGAGTAGTGTGCAAACATTCCTAGAATTCTTCGAAGAGAAGTTGTAGTATCAGTTACTGGTAAGTTCAAGAGAGGCTTAAGTTGTTCTGGGTCCGGCTTCATAGTTTTGTCTCATATTAAATAACCAAGAATGCAAATCAATTTGAGGGAAAATCTTGATTTTGTTTCATTCATTGTTAAACGGTGCTTCTTAATGATATCCAAAAATTTTTGTAAATTCTGATCATGTTCTTCTTGTGAGTTACCGCAAACAGTGACGTCATCCAGATAAGCATAGACGCTTTTAAGATTTTCTTTCTTAATGATAGTGTCGACGGTTCGTTGGAAACAAGCGACTCCATTGGTAACACCAAACGGAATTCGAGTGAATTGGTACAAATTTCCACAAGCTTCAAATGCTGTGTAGATCTTTTCTCCATCTTTAATTGGAATTTGGTAATAGGCACTACGGAGGTCAATTGTACTAAAAACGGAATATTTCGAAATTTGGTTTACAATGTCTTCTACACGTCGCAATGGGTATGCATCGAATAATATATATTTATTTAGGGTTTGGGAATAGTCAATACACATACGTTTCTTGTGGTTTTCACTTGAAGTTACCAGAGGTTGAGCTTGCTAAGGGGAGATACTGGGTTCTATGATCTTTTCTTTTAGAAGATGTTTGATTTCTTGTTCAATAAAGTTGAGGTCTGAAGTTGTAAATCGACTGGATTTTATTGCGATTGGTTTGCAATTAAACGTCAAATTTGAAAATAGACTGAATGGTTCAACATTTGCTACTCCTAAATTGCATATTGATAGGGAAGATTTGTCACCTCCAAAAATAACTTAGAGTGGGGAATGTTGCTTCAGAATATCATGACCAATGATCACTTCAATGCAGAGTTCATCAAGGACTAAAAGCTTTACATTTGAATGAATGTTATCCAACATTTGTAGGCGTACAATACAATATCCAAGAGCTTGCGACGTGAGAGATACTGAAGCCATTTTAACATTAATTCTTGATGGAATGACACAAATATTTCTACTGGCAACAATTTTACTCGAAATATAACTATCAGAACTCCCTCTATCGACTAGTGCATGTGTGATTATGTTGTTTATTTTAATTTGAATAATAGATTTTGATAAACAACTAGGAGAAACAGCAGAAATTGTAGACAAAATAGCAGCAGATGTTTTCTGAGTTCTTCTGGTGTTAATTGATCTACACACAGTTGAAAAATGACCTCTTTTATTGCAGGAATTGCAAATTGCATTTTTAGCAGGACAGTGTTCGCGCAGGTGTCTATCTCTGCCACAAAAGAAACATTTCTCAATAGATGCAGCAGCCGCTAACTGCCTGGTTCATGAATTTTCAGAATGACGGTTCTGCGTTTTGTAAAACTGTAACACATGAATCAAAAGATGATGAATATGATTCAGCATGTTGCTTGGCTATTTCTAACGCTCTTGCAGTATTAAGCGCTTGGATTAAGCTCAAAGAAGAGTGCTCTAGAAGCTGCTGTTTTATTTGTGGTGAACTTAAACCACTGATAAATGAGTCTCGGATGCAATCATCTCTATTCCGTTCGGCAGTGACAGCTTTAAATTTGCAGTCTTTGCTCATCTGCTTCAAAGTTTGTAAATATTGGTCAATTGACTCACCCGCTAGCCTTCTTCATTAGAGAGAATATCGAGAAAATATTTCATTTTTGGGTTTTACGTAGTTTATTAGTAGATTCAGCTTCTTCGTGTTGTCCTTCGCATCTGCCGCTTCCAGAAAATTCACGAACGATATGTACCAATTATTCCAAAGTTGACCTGCGTTTTCAAGTGTAACATCTATATCTAAACGATCGGGGCGAAGTAGCTTATCCATTTAATATTTTCAGTAGAATAAATTGTAGTGAATACAATGGATTACCTTCAGAATAAGGCTTTATTCTACAGAAAATAACTGACATAAAATTATTGACAACTTTGTGACATAACTGACAATGTCATGGATATAATCAAGAGGGTAATATTATGACAATAATCTGATTTATAGTTATTAGAAACAGTGTTGGGCTAAGGACTGAGCCTTGAGGAGTTCCGTTTTCCTCATTTTGACTTTCGAAATATGAATTATGGACTCTTACTTGAAATGATCTGTCTAAGGAAATTACTAATAAATCTGAGGCAACTACCACGAACATTCCATGAGTGGAGTTCTTTTATTATATTAAATCTCCAGCATGTGTTGAATGCTCTTTTCAATATATATATATATATATATATATATATATATATATATATATATATATATATATGATTGTTTAGTCGACAGTACTTCATGGATATCACTTTCCAGTTCAAGAATATTATCGATGCCGGAACGATTTTGTCTAAAACCATTTTAATCGGATATTAAACGTTTTGTTGTTTG
This sequence comes from Galeruca laticollis, assembly GCA_963921935.1. NCBI lineage: Eukaryota > Metazoa > Arthropoda > Insecta > Coleoptera > Chrysomelidae > Galeruca > Galeruca laticollis. Next base: position 159,352,298 of record OY998180.1, on the reverse strand, counting down.
CAAGGTCCACATTAGTCTGTAATTAACCATTTTCTCCATTAACTTGCACATTGAACAGGCTAAACTTATAGGTCGATACGAGTCAGGTTCAAGACTTGACTTTTGTTTTTTCAGGAAAGGTAGAATGTACGCTGTTGACGATGATGATGATGAAATTGATTATGTTTCATACAAAGTTGAATAGTTGGAGAAGGAATGTTTTCGCAGATTCAGGAAGGCTGCATAATTAATCTTTAGTCGAGGTAATATTGGTGTGAAACTTTTCTTATTCTTTTCCATACTTCACTGATGGGAGTTGCGCTGTTTATTTCGGAAACATAATTTGACCATGATGTTTTCGTAGCTGTTTTGATGAAAAGCTGTGCCTTCTCTTTGAGCCTTTTGAAATCTATTTTATTTTCAATTGTCTTGTGCCTCTTGTACTTATTAAGTGTTGTTTTGGCGACACGAATTGACGTATGACATTCCGTATTCCACCATGGTACGGGGGTGCGTTTTTTGTTTGTCATCATAGTTTTTCCTATGAAGAGCTGCACTTAGAATAACGCTGTTAAAATTTTTTAAGGATTCATTGACATCTTCAGTCATCGTACATTCCAGCATTTCGTGGTTGATGTGGGATGCAAATTTTGTCCAACTTGCAGATCCTGTTTTCCATTTCGGAACAAAACTTTCAGGAGTCAGGGCTGCTGAGTTCTTAATAAGAATAGGATGGTGATCACTACCGTATGTGTACTGAAGGGCTTCCCAAAAAAGCGAGGACTAAGTTGGGGTCCCACAAACTTAAATCAATCACTGATGAGTTCCCAGTGTTAAATCTTGTTAGAGATCCATCAGTATGAAACGAGCCCCAGATAATGTGACTATTAAAATCTCCTACTATAATGCGAGGAGCCGGTATCTGACTAAACAAAGATTTTAGTTCGTTATAAGTTGTCGGTAGATAGAGATTACAAATAAAATAAACATTGTTTGACTTCGTTTTAACAACTATGGCTTCCAAGTTAGTTGTTTCGGGAAATAAACTTGCTTCTAATGTACACCCTCAACTAATGTTGCTACGCCACCACTCGATATAATGTTATACTGTTGGTTGCGACTCTATATCTTCGAAAGCATTTGGATGATACAGTGTTGTATATTTTTTGAGGGTTTAAATTGGATTCTTGCTGACGTATTATGTCCGGAGTTCAATAAGGAGTTGAAGCATAGCAAGGCGATGGAAAAATCCATCAATACTCCACTGTAGTATTGATGTGAATTTAATGAGGAATTAATTTGTATATGTTAGTTCTGGCTTAACTGAGAGGCGTCGCATCCGTTATCTGAGAAATTACTACCGAACTGAGCGAAAATTTTCTTGTTAAGTAAAGTTAGTTTGCGCTTCGTTGATTTGTCTTTTACGTGGGGATATATTAGACGTAGCATACTAGTCAGTGCTAAAATATCTCTGGTGTACTCTTTTATAATACTAATGGGATCTGAAGATCCGCTAAGACTGCTTAGCAAAAGAATGAGTTGATCGAAATTGAGCACAAATGGAAGAGACTAGTTTTCGATAAATATTTTGGTCGGTTCTAGTGATTGTATTAAGTTTAAATTGCTATCTTCATTTTTTGAGAGTTAGAGTTAAACTTTGGCTTCTTTGCTTTTGACTTATCTTTTGGTACAGGGAATCCATTGCACTGTGTTATAGGTGGACTCACTTCAGGTGAAACGATTTCGTCCAAATTTAGTTTTGGTTGGTTTGTATCGATAGTTGCTTGAGAAGTTTCCATAGTTGTAAATATTTGTGGTTTATCAGAGACAGCTTTTGTATTTGTTGGTTGCGTTACTGTATTTGTTTGAGAAGGTGCTGATGGGATTTCATTTGATACATGTGGAAGTACTGTAGGTTGTATTATAGGTTCAGAACATTGAGATGCTATGTGGCCTTGTTTTTTGCAATTGTAGCAAACTATATTGTCTTGATTATTTTTTGACGTTTCCCGAAACCAATAGAAATTTTAATTTCAGTAATTCATATACGTTCTAGCCAATCAAAACATTATTATAGTGGGAATAATCTACTTACATTATTCCAGCGAGAATAATTCAATGTACATTGTTTTTATTGAATGACAACCACATGACAACGGAATCATCAGTCGATGATATAAATAATATAATCAGTAGTAATATCCCAAAACTTCAATGCATCCTAATTTGAATAACTCATTCTGTTTATATTGAGTCTAGTGATATAAATTTGTTGAAATAAAAATATAAAATCTTAAAAATGATTTTGATTGTAACGTCAAAAAAATAATCTATCAAATGCCACACGAGAGTTCGATAAATTAGATAATAATTCTCCAGGCATTTTCTCAAACTTGTTGCCATTGGGCAATAGACACGTGTCTATTGCCTGGCAACAAGTTTTCTAAAATCTGTCGTATTATTTTCAATTTATTCTCACTCTCTTGTGATATTACTACTGAGAAATGAATATTCTGTAGGAAGTGTTGTCGAAGTCAAGTATAAATGAATCTGGAAGCTGTGGGTTGTGTGGGCTGACGAATACTTGTCTTCTGAAACTCAATATATGTGAGTATATTCCGGTAGAGAAGCACCAATTCTCAAGAATGTCATGGGTGAAACAGGGGCTAAACCAATACGTTTTTGTAATTCTTTAATCAGTATATTATGAGGAATAGATGGGCAAACATTTGAGAGAACGATTCTTTCTGCTGATGATATTAGTTTTCTAGCACTGACTACCATTCCATTAAATCGTACGTGTCACTCACTAGGTTAATAAATTATTTTCAAACCTAGTGCAAAAATTCATACGGTTTTCATAAAACTGGCTATAAAATGAGACGGGTTTTGAAAAACTTGAATTTTATTTCACTTTATGGGGCTTCAGAACAAGCGAAACTCTTTATCAAGAATTACATTTTTCAGCAAAACAAATATTTAAACATTTTTCACCTATAGGATACGTCACCGTGGACACGCTTTATAAAGTAAAGTTCCCCCCCCCCCCAATGAAAATTTTCAAAAAAAGAAGAAGTGGCATCGGAATCCACTTCAAATGCACTCCTATGCACCATCAACAAAAACAAAATCCCTTTTCCAACAAATTAGGTAGACCTAATCATTCATAGTAAAGTTGGCCCCCCCAATGACAAATTCCGAAAAAAATATTTATGGCAGCAGTATCCACTTCACGTGCACTATTATGCACCATCAACAAAAACAAAATCCCTCTACCCCTAGTTAGTGAAGTGAAGTTGCCCCTCCCCAAAGATAAATTCCGAAAAAAATTTAGGGTAGTAGAGTCCACTTCTAATACACGCTTATGCACCACCAACAAAAACAAAATCTTCCCTTCCTCTAAATATAAAACGTATATGCCTTCTCCTAAGCCAAAAAAATTGCCAAAATTATGGCAAACCTTAGCAAAAAAGTTCCCAGAAAGTTGTGGCGAGGGTAGAAAGTGTCTGTTCATCGGACGTTTGAAAAAAAATCTTTTTTTTGTGAGTAGTTTTCGTATACTAGCAAGAAAAATGTTGTAAACCTAATATGCGCGTAACGTGCCCGTTTGCACTGCCTTGATGAAGTAATATAAAATGTCAGAAGTAACAATTTCGACTAACAACGCCTACGTATATCTTGCAAACAATACTGGTGCTTAGGGGTGATTCAATTGAACTCTCTACGAAATATCTATTTCAAATAGTTTATTTAAATAATATTAGCGTATAGTAACAGAACTAATATAGTGAATTAGATTATTACTTCTTTGTAAATTAATCTGGTTGTTATAATGAAGGGATAAACGAAAGTAATGTTGATTTTTTTATTGTTCATTGCATTAGTCTATCAGTTTAGTACAATTTTATTATTTCTCAATTAATAAACTAAACTGTCCACATTACACATCTGTATTTCTAACCTTAACTTCTTTAATTGCGAACTTTTACATAATGATTTGTTATTTATACAACATTTTGCTATGGTAAACTGGCTAGTAATAGCCTGAATGCATTTCTTGTTTATTGAAAACTGGAAGTAAATGCCTACCAGAGATATGTTTACATCTATTGCACGTTTTCCACTTTATGATATCCTGTTAGCGAAAAAGAATAATACACTGAATTTATATGTATTTGTCTCTTTCTAACACATTGACGATAAAACATATGTGCCCTTAGAATTTTCCTAACTATATATATATATATAACAACAAAGAGATTCATGGGTAATTCACGCGAAATAAAGGGCTACTGAAATAGAGTGGTAACCGCGGACATGCATGTTTCTGGCTCATTTGCTTCTTCAGCACGGCATAACCAAATAGGGATGTGTCGATCTTGGTTGTTGTCCTGAAAAGTCGGGATCTTCCAATTGAAGACACAAATGAGCGTTTGGTTTCCATGCTGAAATCCGTTGTTTTGTGTTTTCCCATATTTCGATTAACATCTTTGCTCCCAAATTTCACATCCTTATTTGGTTATGCCGTGCTGAAGAGGCAAATGAGCCAGAAACATGAATGTCCGCGGTTACCACTCTATTTCAGTAGCCCTTTATTTTGCGTGAATTTCCCATGAATCTCTTTGTTGTTGTTAACATATCACGCGATATTCCTACATCTTCTTTATATATATATATATATATATATATATATATATATATATATATATATATATATATATACCTGACAATCATCACCTTTTGCTTATATAAATAGTACGGTCGATAATTACCACAGAATAATCATTTGTTTTGATTTTCTGATTTAAAAATATATATATATATATATAAATATATATATATATATATATATATATATATAATATATATATATATATATATATATATATATATATATATATATATATATATATATATATATACATATATACATTTATCCAATACAGGTCCTAGTTCGAATTTTATAGGCATCCAAAATTTGAATTTTGAATCCTTTTTATATTTTTAATTCCTGTACTGTTAAATTGATGTTTATAAAAATTTTACCATATTTGTAACGTATGTGTATGTTTATTATGGTAAGGAAAACAGATTTACCGTAATGCCTTGAAGCCAGGGACGGACTACTCGTAATGGTTAGTGATCCAAAAATGTTGCAGGGATGACACACCCTTTATGAAAATATCGAAAATGACTTCCCTACATCTTTAGCTAACGAAAACGTACTCTAGTTGGAATTTGATAAAATGAGCCGTTTGACTGATATTTACTATTTTATTAATGTACTTCGTACCGATTTGCACGAATAAATATTTTTTTTAGGTGGAGAGAAACCCTCATGAGCACCTTAAGGTAGTGTGAGACTCTTACTCACTAAAACCTTCCTCCTCTAGCCGCCCACTATTCCGGAATCACTAAAGATCATTACTTCAGAATAATGAGCCAATTTTTATGTTACTTCTTTTAACTCAGGATTTGTTTAGAAATATTTGTGACTATATTCCACGAATCATCACTCTTCAGAATAATCTCAAACAGCCTTTCCACAGTTATAGATTCCCCCAGTTTATTTATTGCCATTTGCCTATGATTGAGCCACTTTTGACAAGCGAAAAATGTATGTTCTACAGTGTCCTCAACATTACATTTAGTACATAATCCAATATCCGACAATTTAAAACGTTTCTTATAAGTACCGAAGTAACCGTTCCCACTCTGTAATTGTGTCATATAAAAGTCCACGTTCCCATGCTTTCTTTGACTCCACCGTGCTAGGTCAGGTAAGTTAAAAGATTTTACTCACGAATATGTTTTTTTTAAACTTTTACTTTTCAAATATACAAAACTTTACTAATTTAAATTTGATGTTTACAATACAACTTACACGATTAGAATGATAATTATTAATGCGACCTACACCAAGTAGACTAACTGCTGACAACGGCAATCTTGATTTATGTCAACAGGACGGCTTCAAATTATTTGCGTGTATGCAGGATGTCTATATAACTCCTCCCTCCATAGGCCAAAACAATACCGATGGGGGGGTTGTTTTCGGGTTTCTGGTCTTCTTGTAGTGGCTGGCTAACTTCTTCTTGGCCTCTTCTTCTATACCAGATACAGATAATAATTAAACCTACAAATAGTAATGTTAGACTGTGCATGTCCAAAATTGCGGGGTGCACTTTTTCTTTCTCTAAAATGTCATATGAATCTGCTTCCTTTCGAATGTCTTTGATGGATTTGAGATCTACTGATTCCAGTTCCAAAGGCGGATGTCGATTTGTGGTTACTTCAAATTCGGAAGTTAAGCGTAATTTTGGTAATAAAAGAGGGTTCCCATTCGTCTTTTCTTCTGTATTCTCATATAAAGACTCCAATTTTTACACTACATCCTCGTAATAATTTAATGACAGTGTTACTTTTGATTAGCTATTCTTATCGCAGTTAATTTCAGCTTTCATAGGATCTTTAGTTGGCAATAATAACAAAAATTTGCTATTGATTTGTTCGAATACAGGGTGTTTCAAAGCTGCTGCTTCAAATCTGCAGATTGGTGTTTCGGCTCGAATCAAAGGTATTACGCAAGTATCGTTAATGGCTTCTTCATGTTGTCGGTAAAAGAAGATACTTTCAATAGATGTACACAGTTTTTCCTCATTTTGATGTGAGTTTGTACCAAGCACAAGGAGAGGGTTGCGTGGAACAATTATTGAATTTTTATATGGTAAAGGGATAATGCGATAGATTAGAAAATCACTATCTATTAGAATGGGTATATGGATAGCAATTATTTTTCTAGAATCTTGAACTTTGACTTGAACTCCGGCCAATTGACAATAATTGTATGGATTTTTCAATTTGGCGATTTTCAATTCACCATATATTATTGAAACGCGATTGATTAATTCAGAGAAATAATGGAGGTATGTAAACTTTCTAAATGAGCAATTATATTTGATTTTTCTAAGTTATGAAATTTATCAAATTTTGGCAATTCAGAATTATTTGATTTAGATCATTGGGCAATCTAAAATAAACAAATCCCTGAGATTTGTTGTAGATTTCCTTGACTTGAGACTGGAGTAATAATTGATTTTTATATAAACTAGTGATTGTCTTGTTGTAGTGATCAATAAGATGAGTATTGAGGGAAGACTGTAGTTTCAACTCGTGCGAAATCGAATTTTGGTTTGGAATTAATTGCTGTATTTCAGAATTATATTTGATTTCGTCATCATGATCTGAAGTTCCGAAAAGCCATTTACTTATAGTTCCAATACCAATAAACAATTCTCGTCTACTTCTGTTATTTATTTCTTTAACATCCTTATATACAAGGTTACTTAATTTTATTCTAGTTGCATTTAGTAAATATTTCGTATGTTCGAATAGATTTTGTATAAGATCTATATATTTGAGTGACAAAGACTTTAATAACTTTCTAATCTACTATGTAAACGTTCAAAATTTTTCAACTGCTCAACTAATAAATCTATTTCAATAAAATGTAAAAAGGTATGCTTTGTTTCAATTAATTTTGTTTTGCCTAATTCTAAAGGTAGTAAAGGAGTGTCAAGCACTTGTATTTCGACGTCATTACTATCATAAGTGTAGTGCAGTGAGTGCTTGAACGCACCTATTGTGAATGTCAAATGTGAGTATGTACATACATGATCAAGTGTCTAATAAAGTCAGTTGTCATCCAGTAATTGTCCTGTGTACAATTCATTTACCAGACCCTAACAAGAATAACACATGGCGCAGTCAGTAGGATTAAATAATTGAAATATCTTGGTCATCCAGTAACATGAATTTGTTAAATGGATTTTTGCGGCGTCCCACCGATGAAGTTTTCCGGAAATGTCTCAGAAAATTGGACTTTTTGGAAACAGCGATTTGTCACATATCTCCAGGCTACTTTGAGCTATAGACACAAGGGTTGTGATGAGGGTTAGGAAGATTGTCACCTGTATTTTCGTCATTCTGTAAAGAAAGTCGAATGTTAGTAATTGAATTTTTAACCTTAGATTTATGGATTGTTCGGTTTTTTGTTAAGATTTTTTTGTTCATATCTAGTTTTACCGTTCTCTTTAAAAATTTTGGTTTTGATTTATTTCTTAAAGCTTCCCTATTTCTTATAAATATGTCCTGACCTTCAACATAAGGTCTTCTCGAGTTAAGTTACGTTTACCAATTATCTTTTCTTTTTTTTTACGGTATTATCATATATATTTTTATAAAGAGTTTTTAACCTAAGTTTTATATCATTAACGTAATCGTTAAAAATGCGTTTGTCCGTAAGATCTAGGGGATCTAATGCTTTTGTGTCCCCTAAAATAACATCATATGGTCTGTTTTTGGTTACAGAGTGAATAGATGAATTGTAGTCGATAACGGCGAATTGCATAATTGGTTTTATATTCATTCTGGGATGTTCTAACTTTAAAACTCTACAATTTTCTGAAAGAGATGAATGGAACCTTTCTACCGGATTGTTACTATTTGTGTTTTGAGGTGTCGTAAAATGTATCTTAATTTTGTGTAATTTACAGAGTTCCTTAACTAATTCACTTATAAGTTCCGTTCCACTATCACTAACTATAGAATACGGTATACCAAAATGTGATATGGAGATACTTAAACATTCTATAACGCTAACAGAATTTAAGTTAGATTCTATTATATAAGCTTGTCGGTATTTTGAAGAAGAGTCCAAAATTGTTAAAAATTTAGTGTTTAAAATTTGAAATATATCCACGTGGATTGTTTCGAATGGTTTTGTTGGGGTGACTGTCAATGAAAATTTTATTTGTGGCGGATGCCGATCGTATTTTACTTGATTACATATCTCACAAATATTTATATACTTAATTACATCAGCGTTCATGTCGGGCCAGTAGTATTTATTTCTTAAAGCCTTTTGAGTTTCCTTAATACCTCTGTGGCATGTTTTACATTCATGCTGATATTTGATATTCATTTCGCGGTCTTCTACGTTTTCAACATCTGCCACAAACATTCTAGATGATTTTTGAACGTATTTTGTAATGTAATTATAATAAGAGATACTAAATCTGATTATTTATTAATGAAATGTTTGCTATTTTTAATGAAAAAAATGTTTACTTTTACCTTGTACTATTAGTCCAAACAGCTTTACCTGTATCAATCTCCCACCTATTTTGCCAATTTTCATACACCACGGCCAGGCGTCTTTGAACTTTAAGTAGCTTGTCTAAGTAGGTTTTCCTATTAAGTGTTTTTCCCAAGCCGGCGATGCGTATAGAATGACCGAGTGCGCAACAGAGGATACGATTCTCCTTGATGCGGTCTTTGGTTCACCTGTTTGGGGCATTGACCCTTGTATTTTCATTGCGACCCTCTCTGCTTTCGCAGCACATGCTTTAACGTGACTGATCATTTCACAACCCCTTTCAAAAATCACTCCATGGTATACAATTTCTTCTTTACTTCTAACTTTAAGAAGCTCTACTTCAATCTCTACTTCTTTAAACTTTCTTCCTCCATAAAGAATAACTACCTCCGGTTTTTCAGGTGCAATTGCTAAGCCCAGACTTTTAATAGCATGTACTACTCTCATCAAAGCTATGTTTGTATTATTAACTGCCGCATCGTTAGCATATCCTAAAATTCGAGCACCTTCAGATACATCAACTCCGAGAATGCAATTGTAAAAAAATGATCCATAATAGTGGGCCTAGCACGGACCCCTGAGGTACTCCACATGAAAGTTCAGCTTCTCCCACCATTAATGTTCTTTCAGATAGATAATTCTGAATAATATTTTTGAGGTATTCAGGTACAACCAATGTCTCAATTATATTCATAATACCTTTCCATGACGCCGTATTAAATGCGTTCTTTATAACTAGGGTTATTAGAAGATACTATTCCTAGGGTTACTAGAAGACAATATTCCTAGGGTTACTGGAAGATAATATACCCTGTTATTGGTGGCCTTCCTTATGTTAGACTCCACAATTCTTTGGACTTCCTTAACAGCATCGACTATCGCCAACTGGAAACAACTCTACCCATAATTCTAACTGCTCTTTTTCATCTAATTTTTTAGAAGGTGGTTTCAATTTTTTCATAGCTATTTTGTACCCTAAGCCCCAGATGTCCTCATCCACTTCTTCACACAGTTTTGTCCAAGCATCTCTCTTTGCTCTTAAAATAGCATTTTTTATTTCTTTTCGTTTGGTCTTATAGCCAGAGCTGCTTTTGTATCTAGATTCCTCAGGAATATTTTTATTGCGTCGCTTTCTTATAACAGTCCGTTTGAGAGAATGGCAAATTTTCTTATATTAGACAAGTTTTCAGACCACCGATAATTTGGAGTTATTCCACCCCTAATTAATTTACGAGGAAGTGTCTTATTGCAACACTTAATGCAGACATCAGTCAAATCTTCAGCCGAAATTTTTCCTTGCTTTTCATATTTTGAGTTTTCTAATTCTTTACTTATACATTTTAGCATCGGCGAAAGGTCTTCTGTTTTCCACCCTTTAACGGAGGTCTTTCCTATATTAGTTATTTCGCCTATTTATCAATTTCAAAAAGAATATATTCCTGGTCGCTTAGACTTTCATCATCAAGGACACACCCGTTATTGACACGTCTAGCAATTCTCTCGGTGCTAAAAGTATAGTCAATCACTGAACCATAGTTATCCCTCACAAAGGTTACTCGCGTATTTTTGTTGTGTACGATAAGGATCATTTCTGCAATCCACTCTTCTAGAATATTTCTCTTTTGGTCCTTAATGTGGGGCCCAAACCACTCAGATTTTGCATTAAAAATGCCAGCAATGATACATTCCGTAGTCTGCGTTCTTACCGAATTTCCAATTTCATTAAGATATGTTTCAAAAGCATTGATAGAGCAATTTGGTGTGACGTAGCAGCCATATACAATGAGCTCTTCTAACTCGATATATAGGAATCCCTCTTTCGTACATTCACTGTTGAATATTGCAATAGTATTTTTAACTTTAATTCTAATATCCTTCAATTGATCCTTAAACCAATCATATCCTTCAATTGATCCTTAAACCAATCTTTTCCTTCAACCATTGATTTATTTGGTTCGGCTATAATAGCAATATCGACGTTTTTATCGATCACTGTTTGCTTCAGAATATTCATTGCTGGTTTCCTCCTTCCTAAATTGGATTGAAGTATTCTTAACATAATTTACTGGGTCCACATCAGTAGGTATATACGTTGTTCGTCGGAATATTTATTGATGTGGAGGGGGTGAAGCACCAACCCGGCGCGTCTCCAGGTGGCGAATAGGAGGGGCCTCTGAGATGATTTTATATGAGTAGGAGGTCTGCGGGGAAATACCTGGGGGCTCGTTGTGTCTAAAATCTCAACTGGCAGCCCTCCAATACCCTGCCCCGGACCAACTTTACCTGTCCCAGCTGTAGTATCGTGGCTAAGGGATTACACACAGGGTTACGATGCCGGGTGAAATTTTGAGCCTACCTCGAAATCATCTGTTATACCAATGTCTCATGGCTGACTGTGGTCAAGTCTCGCGGGCCAGTGGGATGGGGGGTCTTGGCTTTACTGCCCGGACCAAGAGGAGACAACATCATTAAAAACCTAATGTCAAGGTGCGAAACCAGGCCGAAGAATGCGTAGCTATATAGGAGAATAGTCCTTACTGGTTTCGACCTTGGAGAACCGGGGGAACTCCATTTTATTAAACCCCTTACCTCTGCATGCGGGGCTCTGCAGCGGTGGATCGTAATGACCCTAGCTTCTCGTGGGACCATTTATGATGGACAGAGAAAGTAAAACTTCCACCGGAAAAGTAGTGAAGAAAACCTCCACCTCTTCATCCGGGCACCTCACAGAGAGAATAATGGCCAAATGGCACAAAAGTCGTATGCCGTTCGACCTCCCAAAACTGGGAGAACCGAGCTGCATAGACGACCCAGTGAGAAAAGGCCTAAGTGGAGCAGAGGGTGGAAATACCTGCGATTCCTCAATCAGAGAATATCCCCTGAAGAGGCCAGGAAGCAGGTTATTCAGCGCCCAACCCCCCCGAAGGAACCACCAACGGGGAAAGCAAAGCTGAAAAGAGGCCCGGAGCATATTACTCCTCCGCAGCGACCTCTTAGTAAAAGAACAAAAACAGCTGCAACGGTAACCGGGCAAGCCACTGGTTACGCAGCAGCTGTTAAAATAGAAAAGGCTTTCAGGGTGTGAATAATGCCCAATGATTATCCTGGCGTCATCCTGAAAGCAGAGCAACTCTTCACCCTGGAAGACACTCTGGTGGAAGAGCTGTGCCAGCGCAAAGAAAAGGAGATCCACTTCTCAGGTATCCATTTCCGTTGTTGAATCATACCGGTGGACTGTGGGTCCCAAGAATCGGCAGACTGGCTCATGAGGTCAGCGCCGAAATTAAACTCTTGGGAAGTACCCGAATTGGTGGCTCGAAGTAGATACGACATCCCAAAGCCGGTCACCATAACGGTGTTCTTCCCAAGAAGCCACGACATGAAATTGGAGAAGATCCTCCAACTTGTCGAGGCTCAGAACTCCAACCTCACTACTGGGGTTTGGAAGATCCTGAACTCTAAAAAATAGTGACAGGGAACTATCCTCACGATTGGAATCTATCAACAATCTGGGGAGGCTCTGAAGGCAGGAGGTTACGCGCTAAACTTCCGTTTTGGGCAGAGAAAAGAGAGAACCCCGCGGAGAATCCAAAGGACATAGAGATACCCTCCACATCCGGAACCTCTCGAAAAAGGGAAAAAGGCAAAAGCTTGACCTTGGGTCAGCCCGAGATCTCCTCCGGCTCTGCTGGCGTGACGCAAAAAATGCTTCGGACAAGCAACTTGTAAGAGTGGGGATTCAACCTCGTTGAAGCCGTCCCAAATACTCTAGTTCATTAGAACCCTGGAACTGCAAGGCGAGCTGTCGTAGTAGCGAGAACAGCTTGATAGAGGAGGGCACAATAAACCTTAGGTTTCAGTGCATTGCAACCCCGTTAAAATCTAATCTAACATAATTTAAATGGAACTACATTTCTCCTTTTTCCTCTCCAATTATCCATGATTTTCCTGTACTCAGACAATTCATGATATCTGATCTGTGCCCACTAATTTGGTATACATAGCAGTTCATCTCGTTTTTACAATTTGATACCTCATAATCTGCATTACCACATTTAAAGCAGTCTTTCAAGTTTCTTCTCTGCTTTACATTGGTATGCAAAATGCCCCAACTGTAAGCATTTATAGCAGCGCTTTATAGTTCTCTTTTCTCCAATTCTACAACTTCTCCATCTGATACATATTCTTTTTTGTCGAAGCAGCTGCTTAGCTTTCTCAGTTGGTACATGAGCAAACGCTAATCTATTCCCACTCTCACCCGCTTTCTCTGTAAGCTTTATATCAATTTAAGTTTCATCACCTATTTTCTTTTTAATAGCTTGTTTTACATCTTCGACCGAGATAGTTTCATCAAGGTCCCGAATAACTACGTTTTTTATCTTTCACTAATTCCGCCTAGATTTCAAATTCATTTTTTTTATATTTCTTGTTGAACATTTTCTTTCTTTTTACAGTCACTTTAATGATTATTTCTCCTTTCTTGTTTGTATGAACTTTCCATACATTTGCTCCGCACTCTTCTGGATTTATTTGACTTTTCATCTGTCTAATAACATCTGAGTAGCTAATACCTACGTTAAGAGTCACAATTATACTTTCAACTTTTTTTCTTTTGAAGTTTGCCTTTCTTCTCGTTTATCAGAATCTGGCATTTCTTGAACTATACCACTAGTTCATTTATTGTAGTTCCAAATACTATTTTGCTCTCAACAGTTAGTTTATCAAGAATCTTCCACACCTTACACTATATGTTTGATTCAGGCCATCCTCAATACCGTAAATATCCAAACACTGCTTTGTATCTATATGTTCACCAGCAGTCATTGTGACAACCTGTGCCCTTTCAGCATGCCTTACGTTTCTGCCTTTTAATGTTTCAGAAATCTTATCCGATGGTCTAGGTAGAGGCTATTCTATGAGTTTTGTTAGTTAACTCTAACACGTTTTTTTTTATTTTTTTTGTATGCACATACACTTCATTAGACCAATTATCTGAGATCAGATTGAAGAGCTCTTCTTCCAGTAATTCACTTCCGAGCTTCTTCTTGATTAAAGTGCTTTTCGGTTTTTCATATTCAATTTTTCCCGTTTGAGTAGCTTTATCAAGCGTGCCCATACAATATTCCTTTTTAAGAATAACAGAAATAATTCCTCATTTAATTCTAGCGTAAAACAATAATCGCCTCATATTCAGGGGGAAAAGTAAGAGGCACATGGCATTACACTAGTGTGTTAGAGAGAGGCAGGGTGAGATAGACAATCTAAAGTTGGATTATTATAGTTGAAATAAGGATACTAGAATATACGAATAGGAATCTCGCGTGCGCCTTTCGAGGCTACAGTTCAGACGTTTAACTGTACGTCATTACGTGTTTATTTCGATTGATGAACGATCTTTGTAAATATTATAAAATGAGTATGCAGATACACCAAAAAGTGCAAATTGTAAAATGGTATTACCAGGGTAATTCATATCGAGAAATAGCAGAAAATTTGTTTATTGTAGCATTCGAAAATACCCAACCAATTAGCAAGAAACAAGTGAGAACGGTTATAAAATTTTTTGAATAACATGGATGTGTCACTCCTACAAAACATGGGCCGCGTACCCAAAATCGTCAAATCCAACCCGAAAACGAAGAAAGAGATATTTTAATCTGTGCAAGTGTGGAAAATAGTCCTCTACAGTCGTCCACTCATTTAGCTAAGGATTTTGATGTGGATCCGAAAACGATTCGGATTGTATTAAAAAAAATGGCTATCGTAGTTAAGGAAAAAATATAATTGGATGCAAACTTTTCAAAAAATATTTTGTCCACAGATGAATCGACTTTTCCCATACCCGGTGCACATAATTCATCCGTTATACGATATTGGTCCAGGACAAACCTACACAAACACTATAATAGTAGAACTGAATATCACCAAATGTTTAGGCTGGAATATTAGGTGAACATTTAATTGGACCATTTTTTATTGACCGTAATTTAACCGGACAAAAATATTTGAATATGCTGCAAAACCAAATTACTCCTGCCCTCATACAATTAGGTGTCAACTTCATTGATATTTGGTACCAACATGACGGTTGTGCATCGCATAACTATCGATTAGTAATACATTTTTTAAATACACAATTTCCCAATCGGATATTCTCTACGAATGGTAATATTAGATGGCCTGCTAGATCTCCAGATTTGGCACCGAACGATTTCTTTTTTTGGGGTTATGTGAAATCGATAATTTCTGGATTCCACGAGAACAGGGCCAGTTCGCTGAATCAACTTAGGGAACAAATTCTACAAGCCTGTATGGACTTAACACCCCAAATACTCAACTATGTTCGTCAACAATTTTATAACCGGCTCGGTTACTGTTTAGCTCAAAACGGGGGTTTATTCGAACATTTGATTTAAATTCATTGAAGAATTAAGAAGTTTTTTTTATTTTTTAATTTATTACCTATAAGAATGTTACTTTTTATTTAAAAATAATAATATGCATTTTATTAGAATTTTGTTTATGCTTATAATTGAAAGGGTTTCTTAATTAGTACTGTGTGTATTTACACAAAGAGTTCGTTTCTCATTTTAAAACAAACGTTAAAACAGTAAAACCATTTTTATTGAAACAAAAAGCACGTTGCCAAAACTCAAAAAAGTAAAAGTTTTAACCGCTTTCAAACTGAAAACTAGAACAATTTCCAGCATTACAATAAAATGTTCAACAAATGGATCGCATCATCTTTATCTGTTACAACCTCTCGAATTATCAAACTTAAAACCTTCTTATAACTTGGTCTCGTGTTAGAGTAATGCATTTTATAATTAATATAAATGTACAATGAAAGTCGACAATATTAAGTTTATTTCAAATCGTTTAGCGAATAATTCCTTCCCTGTTTCTGATATTCTGATATCTGTTAATATCTAAAATGAATTTGTACTTTTAACACATTGTCGTCGCTTACGGATATGTATTTTGTTATGTTTTCCAATTTATGATATCCTGTTAGAGAAAAAGAGTAATGTACTGAATTTATGTTTGTTTCTTTCTAACACATTGTCGCTTGAGCATATGTGACCAAATAATTTTCCTAAATAAACTTTTTTCATCTTTCTTGGGCATCAGGTTAACAATAAATTCTATATCAATTTCTATTTCTATTTGACGTTTCGCTCCTAAGTTTGGAACATTTTCAAAAAATTTAAATATCGACATGATGTTAACAATAAATTGAACGATCGTTCAATTATTATGCAAAGTTCTAATTAAAGAAAACTTAAATATATATATATATATATATATATATATATATATATATATATATATATATATGCATTCGTTGTAACACTTACAGATATGCTTGATTTGAAGCTATAAAAATAATGAACATCATATTTTTCCATTGGCGATAGACTTTTGGTTTTAAAATATCTACATTTTTCCAAAAATTCGAGAATCTACTGAAAATCCGAATAAATTGTTATCTTCCACCATTGTCAAATAATCTCAAAACCAACACTGTACATGTTTTTTGTTGCCAAAGGCTAATGTTACGCCCATTTAGAAAATAAATGAGTAAGTCGTTTGTTGTTTAACTTCAACCATTTGTCACACGTCTACAATCCTTTACTAGGTTTTTATAAACAACAATTTACATTAAAGAACGACACGCCATGGTTGTATATATTTATAGATATTAAAATAGTTCGCAAATATGAATTTTTTTGTAAACGTTTACCGAGCGCTATACCCAATATTCATAGCTCTAAAAATAACTGGATTCAGTTGTATAACTTTTGGAGAAGAATTTATTTTGACTTCCAATTTCAGGGGATATATTTACCCAATCTGTTGTACTATATTTATTTCTTTAGCAGGAGTATACAATATATGTACTAAACGGATTGTTGAGTATGATTTGTTATATGATGCAGTAGATACCACACATGTAATAGAAAGTTTGGTAAACACAATTCTATTTTATGTAATCATAATCTTACAATGCGAGAGGGTAAGTGCAAATTCTTGTCTATAAAGTTTCGAGTGAGTGCAAACTCAGCTCCTATTGAAAACGAGTGAGATAACGTAATTGTTGAATTTCTTTGGAGAAGGAGCTTATACCTAAAAATGTTAGAAGAGATAGCAATGTTATACCTTAAGTCACGGTTCTAGGACGGAAGGCGGGATGAATAGGATAAATCGTTGACTAAGGGCAATTAATCTGTGGACTTGTTTTAGTTAATTCCCTTTGATTATTTTTGTATTTTCTGTCAAACTTCTTTTTTGATGGGAAGATATGCTAGTAAAAATTATCCTCTCTGGTGATGACACTGCTAATTAGCAGCTTATATCTCAGGGCCGCCTTTAGGATCGATGATACTCAGGGGCCTATGAAATTTTTTGAAATTTCAAAAACTTAACATTTACCCCCTCTTAATATCCCACACATTCGACATAACACACCAATCGACACAAGCATTTTTTTGAGAATCTACAAGTGGAGTTCAATGCGCACTTCCAAAAGCTTATGTTTAAGTGCATAGGTACTAATGCTTAAAGTGACTCGATTTCACGATATGTTACATGACAATCTTCTTCAGTTAATTTTCGCATAGCATCGATGTTTTCTGGTACTAGTTTGAACGACCTTTAATTTCGTCCGTAAGTGATAACTATGAGCACGTTTGATTTCAATTTATCAGCGATGTACAGAAGCCTTGGATGGGTGCTTCATCTCCAAAATACACTGCTTTTGAGTTAGACCCCGTTGAAAGTGATAACAAACCATAGGTCGAAAACTTCATTTTTTGGAAGATATGAAAAAAATTTAACTTATTGTAAACAACACAAATATTCCACACACGTCAAAACGTGCCGAGAACTTATACTGTCAAACTTTAAGATAGCAATGACCTATTTTACCTGGCAAAAATAGGTTGCGAGCTCTCAATACATTTAACCATCGTAAATTAGCTATTACATATACAGCTAGTTACTTTAAAGCCATTCACATATCAATTATAATGTGTACGTACCTCATTTTTTTTTAAATGACTATTATTATGCCGTCTTAGGAGTAAAATTATTAGATATTACTGTCAATCACTACATTGTTGGCGAGTCATTTCAATTTACGAAAAGTGTAAGTTGAAGTCATATTGCCTTCAACAATTTTTCAAACATTTATCCTCATTTTCTGTGCTTACGAACATTACAAACACAAATATGAAAGTTGTTGATATTTATCAAGCTTTATATCCGATATATCTGATTAATAAGTTAATTGGATTCAATAGTATGAGTTTAAGACAAAATACTGTAATAGCTAATAAATACTTATACCCAATCTGCTGCGCTGGATTGATTTCTATAGCATGTTTGTATGAGATATTAACTATACATAATGCTGATACGGATATTTTACACGTTGTTATAGAGAATATGCTTTATGTAGAAAGTCTTATCAACACGATTATTCATTATGCCATAAAATGTTTGCAATCTAAGAGGGTAAGTTAAAAAATATTTAAAGCTTCCGTAATTGGTGTAGACAATAACAATAAATAAGAAAAAACTTCATCATATTTGTTAGGTTTACCAATTGATATAAATAAAAAATAAAAACAGATGATTACTGTTTTTGACCGTCAGATAAACAAGTAAATGGGCGGTTTTTTATTGGTATTAATAATTCAAATGTGTATGTATGAGTATGAGAGTAACTAAGGGCAGAAGCTCTATAATCTGTTCTTTTTTCAGTGCCAGCTAAACAGCCTCATTATAAATGCAACTCTACGAAAAGTTGTATACCGCCGGCTCAAATAAATTTCATGGTTACAAACACGTTTCAATATGACTTCAATTATTATCTTTCTAGTCTACTCTGTTGTATCTCTAATAACAATAGAAGGATGGAATTATTACAAAGCATCGTTGGTAAAAGTACTGATCTGTGCAGTGGCGGCTTGTGGGAGGGCTGAAAAAATTATAATAAAAAATAAATATAAGTTGAAACTGCGGCATTTTTATTAGATACAAGAAAATAACTGTAACAACTATTTATATTAAAAGTCCATTCTACGTTCCTAAATTGTTTGCTTGCAGCCCTTATGGACAAGCCGCCCCTGGATCAGTGACACCCGTTCGGTAACCCATGTTTTAATATTTATTAATTTATAAAACTTTCCAAGAAATATTACATGGCTATAACAATATTAAATGTAGAGTAATAATTGACAATTCATCGATTATTGGATGTATCAAACTTACACTTGTCAAACTATTATAACTACATCCTGTGCGTGAATTCGGAAGCTCACCTAAAATGTTTTAGTTGTAAATAATGATGGTAATAAATGTATGTAGTTACTTACCTAAATGTCCATTTCAAAGTTATCATCGGTATCCGAATCAGATGAATATTCGGGTCATATTGAAATTACTAGATTCCACTGTTTGGTCAATTAAATAACCACACCTTGTGGTTTTCTGTTAATACATGTTTTGCAGCATTTTTCCAATTATCGCTTGTCACTTTGGAGAACGTTGCTAAAAGAAACTGACGTACATCAACCAACTTAAAAGTAGTGTTGTTCCTATCGATGTCTCCTTTCACTTGAGTCTATATGAGCTCGGTAGGATTAAGCTCACAATGGTATAGAGGCAATCTTTTTACTTTTCCGCCCATCCTTATCTATTATGCGAGAAAAGTATTGGTTTACCCCAATAAAAGTTGGAATTTTGCATATTTTTTGAGCTGTTTTCTCGTTTTTCAGCGATAAAAATACGAAAAAGACGTTTTTCGAAAAAAATTCTTTGTATGTCGTCGTTGTCATCGGCCACTATTTGTAACATGTCTTGTTAGCATGATACAGTGCTATGGTAATTGGAGATATTTCGGGTTATTAGCACGATACAATGTTACGAACTAACATGCATCTGGGGTAGTAATAATCCAATAATCTCACCGCAATAAATTTAAGTATATCCGAAATATATTCCATCACTTTCCGTTAATTTATCGGGACATTCGGTATAATTAACAGCAGAATAAAAACAAATTGAACTAGTTGTGTTTTACAAATGCCGTACCAATAAAAACATGTGTAAAGCGACTACGAGTGAAGAATTGAAAGGTGGGTTTTGTGTGAAAGGGAATGATGGTTAGTTCTCCTGCAACCAGTGAAGAAATATTTTCTATACTAAGTTGATTGCTGTAGGCAGATTCATTTAATATTTCTGTAAAATTGTGTGATTTCGGATATTGTGGTTTACACAATTTTTGGTATACGTGTGTACGGATATAACTGGTTCAGGGTTAAGGAAGAACGAAAGCAAACGTCTCTGGCAATAAGGCTTACTCTACGAGAGGTCAGTATTTGTGAATTTTAATTAGAAGGGTAGAACAATGAATCTTTTTATTCAGGCGTTTTGTCCATCGGAAATTACCAGCCTAGGTGATACGAAATTATTGGAACTACTAGTGGGGTAATAGATGGAAAGTGACTGGGAGATAAATGTTACCGCTGTCTTCCCGTGCAACTTAGGGGGCTAACCTACCATCAGCATATAATCCAGTTAAAGATAAGTACCCATTCGTGGGAAATTTCACTTACTATGAACTAAAGAAATATTTGTTTTATAACTGTTGGATATATTCTACACTGTCGCCACACTCATCCCTTCAAGTTACTCAGTTAAATGAATTAGATACTTAATAAATTATTTTCTGTGCTGGATACTTGGTGAGAGTTAATTATTTATGGGGTTCTATCTTCTCCAGGAATTCATGAACTCTTGCAAGAGCTAGGGACCCATAATAATTTTGTTTTCTTTAAATAATACAGAAATCTCGTACGCATATTGCGTTTTAATAATCTATACTTTCCTATGTAATAGCTGTTTCACGTACAGCACGCGAAATTAACGTAACAACAATCTCCGGAGTGTATACAACTGACCAATTTTATGATTGAATATTGTTCAGGGCGTCTCTCAGATGAACCCTATTGATTTTCAGCTCACTAAAGCCAGTACAACGGAACCTATATGTCCAGATATACCACATTTTTGGTCATTTTTGGAGAAATTTTGGTTCGTTAGCTCGATACAGCCTCCGGAGTGTATAAATGCGGAAAAGTTAGTTTTAATCTTGAAAAACGTTTATTTCATTAGCCCTTACCGTTACTTACTTTTCAAATACTAATCAAATATCGCTGTTTTTTTTTCATCTTGATGTTGGCAATGGTTCATTAAGCCTGTTATGGAATTCTCCATGACAATAACGGCATTCGTAGGCAACAGGTCTATCATATCCGAATCCATTTCCTCGTGGTAATCTTTTGTTAATTTCGAGACAAATTGAAGCAAACCACCATCGATAAAACCATGATCATTTCCAATATGGGTTATAATTAACCTACGCACTTTTGCGGGGAATATCCTTCCATGACTGCCTGGCGGTAATTTTTTATGCGTCGACTCATGTTTTTTGTATAGTATGTCCTTCGTTAAGCCATGTTTCGTTAAAATAATAAATTATCCTTTCGTCAGATCGATGCTTCTTGATCGTCATTAAATAATTTCTTCTCCAACGCACAAAATTTCGTCTTTATCTGTAAGGAGGGACTTTCTATTGTACTTTCCCAGTAAAAGCCTATCTCGCGTGAAAGTTTCAATAACTTGGTTCTGCCTTTGAGGTAAATCGTCGTCTTCCTGAATTGACTGTAGAACTTTGTCTATTGTTTGTATCTCTTTATTTATATAAAAAGAGTGAGCTTTCCTTCTGATGGCAGTCCTATTAAAGTCATCGATTGATAGAGCCTTCCAGAATTTTGTTTTGGTGCACTAATGTCTCCTCGGTTCCTCTCGTTTAAAAATCTGCAAATTGTTCTTTACTTATTTTTGTAATATTAGAATATGTAAACACTATCTGGTGCACTACAGTTTTTTATTTTACAGAGTAGGTATGCAAGAAATGTATTGGATTTAACTGATGTAAAGTTTGCACCCGATACCATTTTGATAAACACTACTCAAAGATCACAAACGTATTAAGAGTAGGCAGTACCTCGCCATAGACTCCCCTCCACAGCAAAACATTATTCTAATATATTTTGTAGAAACTACCCGGGAGGAAACTACTGGAGAGTCATTAAAGTCTAATTAACCAATCTCGGAACCCCTTTAACTATTAGCTTTTAATACCGACTAATAATCCTATAATGGGACAGGTACATGCATTCATTATACTTTTGAACCGAATCTAGAGTTAAAGTGTATCTCGGGAATTTCCATCTAAATATTTTATTTCGAGCTGATTATGCTGTGCACATTATAGAATGCCGAAAAGTGACATATCCCAAGAAAGGGACACTGTTAGTGTGACTGACAATAAAAACTGGATTTTCGGGAATTTATTGAAAGAAAAGTCAGCATATTCAGAAAATACCGATTTCACAGTTTTAAAATGAAAAATATCGTACCTAGTCCTAATATACTAATGTGCTATTCCAGTCCCATTCACCTTCTTCTTCTTCAAAAAGCAGCTGCTGGTTTGTTGAAGCTCTCCTTCGAGCTCTACAAGCCACTTTTTTTTGCTGACATAACGGTACAATCTTAATTCATAAAGATTTTAAGGTAAAAATTAAGAATCAATCCGTGTCTACAAATAAGTGTGCATTAGTCTGCTTTTACACTAGTACTATACCGAATCATAGGGCTTGGACTTCTTAAATATTCCTGTTTGATTTGTGTTATCAAGAAGTTAAATTCACAGGATCAAAGGAGTCGCTGTTCACGACTTTTCGTATTTTAGAAGGGTCTGGTATACAGTGACCAATCGAAGCATATTTACCAAATAAAATGCCCTTTGATCCAATAATGCACATATTCAATTCGAATTTATGCTAAAAATCAAAATCACTGTTCCCATTAATTACCATATTTTTAACAAATTTGCTTTCTATATATTCATTTTCGGTGGATAAAAGAAATAGAAATCTTTTAGATTTTTATTGATCAAAATCCAAGGCTTTCGATCATTATCAGCAAAATAAAAATATTGAAATCAAGTTGACATATTCAGAACCGATAGAATTCGGTAATTGATTTCAGACACGATTTATAGAAACACTGGGTAACAATCAACAAAAACTGATCAAGAACACTGTCTAGAATAATAAACTAATAGTTTTATTTTGGAAAATCTCTGCAATTTGAACATTACCTCTACTAGTACAATCCCAAAGTTAGGTCCAACAGGTCTTAGAATTCGTTTATAGATCTAACCTAACCTAACCAATGTATTGTACATTGACCCCTCAGAATGTTGGTTCAACAATCTAATACATTTTATGAATTTCATACTTTTTCTTTGTACATATTTTCCAAGTAATTGCACGCTCATTTTCTTCATTTCACTATACCATGTGCAATCTGGGTTATTAATTATAATGAATTTATGTTATTTTTGTTTATCTGCACAAAAACTGTTCAAAATAATTAGAGGAATACATATTTACATCAAAATAATATTAAACAATCCACAAACAGCACACGACGTTCAATGGACGTCCCTTTGAGGTCCAAATGAAGTCCAAATGTCCAATTGATGTGCAATTCTGGATATGTCCTGTACGTTTCATAATTGGACATCTTTTGGATGTCCACTGGATGTGTAATATCATACGTTTGTCAAAAATCCATATATGAATGTTATTGAACGTCTTTGGGATACACAGAACTAGATATAATTTGTACTTTCAGAAATTGTACGTTCATGTATATCCATTGGATGTACAATATTGGAACAACTTGAAATATCCATAATTGTACATTCCTGAACATACATAAGGTGTACAGAGTCGCAGAGTAGGACAGTCTGAATTTAAATGCCACGCAGCAACAAGGAAACTATTATTAAACAATAGTCACAAAGAAGCAAGAATGGGGTTTGCTTTAGTGCATATTGCTTATGACGAACAATTTTGGAATCGTGTTATTTTTACGGATGAAAAGGTTTTCCAATCGTCAAATAGCGGCAATATTCGTGTCTATCGCCCACCGAATACACGGTTTGACGAGAATTATGTCAATATCATAAACAAAAATGGTCGTTTTTCTGTAAATATGTGGACGTGGATATCTACGCAGGGACCTGGAGTTCAATAGCATATTGGCGAAAGATTTAATAGTGAAGCATATATCCGAATTTTAGAAAATGTTATGCTTCCTTCCGTTGAGATTCTTTTCCCCAACAATGATTTTATCTTCCAACAAGGTAACTGGTGCAGTGCATAACTCTGGTGTGGTCACCCCGAATGGTTTCGGGCACGTAATAATAATGTTCTGAATCCAGTAGAAAATGTTTGGACAATGTTAGTAGGAGAAAATCGAAAGGCAAATTTAAGACCAAGAAACGTTGAAGGTTTGTTGGAAGTTATAAATAATGCTTGGGAGGAAATAACTGAAGAATATTGTTCCATTTTTAATCTTGAAAATCATCACTTGTTGAATATACTCAACATTTAATTTTTTTAAGTTGTAAATACTTCCTCTGTTTTTGACTACTGTAGTTATCAAAACTGCAGCTTCCCTAGATTCCTCCTTGTTGCAGTGAGAATAGTCTACAGGGAATGACTGTCTAGGCAGAGAGTCGGTGTTTCGGTGATTCACATCAGCTCGGTGTTCGCCCCTGTCTAATTTCCCCTGTGACTGGAGTTCTTAGGTTGCAGGAGTCCTGGGGCGCTTAGATGGGCTGCGTATGTGCTTTAGCTCGCCACACTTTCGGTATATGATCTTATTGGACTACTTGTCTGCCATACCTTTCAACAAGTTGACGATCTGGTGAAGTCTGTTATCGTCACCTTCTTCCTGCATGGTCCTACCTTTGTTGTACCGCGAATCCTTAGTGGCTGCTTTGCATTTAAGAGGTTCTTGATTTGCAGGAGTCGTAGGACGCTTACACAAACTTTGTACATGCACAAGCTCGCCACAATTACAGCACATGATCTTTTTCGGCTTCTTGTCTACCATACCTTTCAACAAATTGACGAACTGGTAAAGTGTGTCATCGTCACCCTCTTCCTGCATGGTACTACCTTTGCTGTATCCTGAAGCTATCGTGGCTGCATCGTATTCAAGAGCAGCGGTCAATACGTCTACCATGGTTTTGGAATGGGCTGATCGAAACATCCTCTCGATATCGTGGTCACATAATCTATCAATAAAGGCCTGGATGCCCATCATGTTCTCTGGTGTTGATGGATATCGTACAGTCGGGCAACATCCAGTTCATACTCTTGAAGGGTTTCGTCACGTTTCCGCCTTCGGTTCTTCAGCGGGAATCCGTTTCTTCCAGAGGTATCGTCTGAAGTACATCTAAGGCATCTCCCCGAACCGCGATGATTAAGTTCACTGCTTTCTCCTTATAGGACTAATTATTCACTCTAGCGGCTGCTTCAAACTGTTGGTCCACGACATTTTTCCATCGGACGTTGGTTGACTCGGATAAAAGTGCCAATGTCTTCTAACTTAGGGTGTGTTCCCGAATCTATCATCTTTCTTTCTTAGTCCTTGATTTTCTCGTCCATATGGTTGTCCATCATTGACATCTTGTTCTCAATATCCGATTCTAGAGACGAAATTTTATTTTCGACGTCAGCGGCAATGTCGTTTTTCATTAATAAGATATCGGCATAAATATCGTTCTTCATAGCAGGAATATTGTCGTCCATTTTAGCAAAAATATCCTTCTTCATAGCAGAAATATCGTTTTCACATTAGTTGAAATCTTTTCTTCCATGTCAGAAATATAGTTCTTCACATTAGTAGAAATCTTCTCTTCCATGGCAGAAATATCGTTCTTCACATTAGTTGAAATCTTCTCTTCCATGGCAGAAATATCGTTCTTCATATCAGAAAAATTGATCTTTATATCAGAAATTGACGAGATTAAGGTGGAAGTCTCGTCCTTGAATAAGAATGTTTCTGAATCCATGCCATGACTCACCAGTGCCACTTTAAGCCTTTCTCCTAATTCACTTTTCTTACCGGACGTTTCAAACTCGCAATTTTCCAATTCTGCTTTTAGTTCCGTCACTTTCAGGTCACAAAGCCTCTTGGCCACGGTTACGTGGCTATTTATTTATATTATCCCACTTCTGACACAAATGTTATGTTTTTCTTATTTATTTAAAAGTTTTTATTATGACGGGTGGAATAAATTTATACACACCGTATGTCTACTCACTTAATTTATTTATTCGCTAAACTATTCACTAATTTATCTTAAATACACAGTATATTCACTTACACTAATTTATATAAGCACTTCACTACTGTTTATTCACTTAGACTTAATTTATATAAATACTTTACTATTCACTATTTCACTGTTCTGCCACGAGATCAAATTGTAAACTAAAAACTGCGGTTGGTAGGTAGTCGCTTATATATTAGGTGCCTTCTATTCCGGAAACTTCTCGATTGCGGCTCCTAGAAACAATCGATCTCCCTGGAAATGTCTAGATAAGAACAGTCACAAAAATAATGATAAATAATTTCGAAGAAATCCCTGCGCATTCGCCAAAATTTAAACTCTCATATAAAGTATAAGACAGAGTTGGATTCAGGCACTACACCAGTGAGCGATTTCGTAACAGTATAGCACTGTCGTTATGACAGCACAATCTCACTGAACTGAATTTTCAAATGCTGCCTTACATCCAAAAAAAGGAAACCAGAAGGAAGCTAAAAAAGCAATTTCTAAATGGCTTCGAAGAGCCAAAGAAAGGAAGTGAAATTCGTGTTTTTTGTGTTTGTTTAATGTTTTATGCATTTTATCGGAATGTCTTTATTTATATATTTTATTTATTTATTTATAATTGCAAGATGTTCTATTTTTGTTTATAAAATATACAATATATACTGTCTACGTCGTTTATGTAAAAACTCTAAATATGAACCTTGGAGAACATATTCTGGACGTTCAGTGGACATTTGAATGTCCATTTTACGTATTTGGTGTACATCCATTGAAAGTTCTCATGTACATCATAACTGTAGATCCATTGTACATCCTGTATGTACGTTCATATGATGTTAAATCGAGGTAGGTCCGGACTCCTGGACATATCATTGTATATAACCGGATGTTCAATGGACATCCATGACCATTTTGTACATCGAATGAACATGCAATGGACGGATATGTGCTGTATGGGATATACTTAGAAATTTAATAACGTTAGTTTAAAATAATCATATTTTATGTGAATCTAAATCATGTAAAAAAATTATTGGCGGAGTGCCGTAAGACAAAAAAAAACGTAGAAATCTCGGACTACGGTTTCACAGAATGGATTTTCATGAGACCTTTTTTATTACATTGTTAGAAGTTTAAATAAAAAAGTTAACCTACCAAAATTTGCCAATCTCAATTACAACAATCAATTGAAAAATGAGAAAAATACGAATAAAAAATAATTCTAGTGAACATTTTAATTTTATATGCAACAAATTATATAATTCAATCATAGATTATATTATAACTGAAAAAATAAACAGAAAAATGGTAAAAGACTTAAGAGTATACCGAAGTGCAGAATTAGGAACAGATCACTACTACTTGGTAGCAGCAACTATAAAGCAAAATATTTCTGAAAAGCAAACCGACGAAATTAAAAGTCTACATAAAGAGAACATTGTCATAAAAACATACAAATTACAAGAAGCACGAACTAAGGAGAAATACAGAGAACTAGTCACTAATCTAATATACCAACAATACAACGAAATAACACAAGAGAGAAAATGAAAAATATTTTAAACAATTATAACTGAAGCTGCCAGCAAATCCTGTGGAGTTACAATAGCCGGGGGCTCGAAGAAGAGAAGCAGCTGGTGAAGTGAACAAATAAAAATAATTGTGAAGAACAAAAAACTTGCATGGAAAGACTACTTACGAGAAAAAGTGAGCGAAAAATACAGAGAAATAAGAAACCTAGTCAAAACAAAAATTATATAAGCTAAAGCCAAAGAATGGGAGAATTTCGGACAAAAGATGGAACACAATAGCAAAAATAACCAAAAACTATTTTACAAAGTTCTAAAAAATATGACAGGCAAAGGAAAATTAGTATAGGCACAAAAGATTAAAAACAGAGAAGGAAAAATCGTCACAAAACCAGAAGACATACTAACAAGATGGAAAGAACACTTGTACTTGGAACAACAAATGAGAGAGATGCAGAAAATGGAACACAAACAGTTAACCCAAATAACGACATAGATTTTACCTAGGACGCTAATTAATGAAATAGGGCGGTAGGATTCAGGCTTTGTAAGGTCTTTGCCGGGTTTGGGGATGAGAACTACGTTGGCTGATTTCCAACAACGAGGAAAGTAAGAGAATGCCAAACGGGCGTTCAGAAAGGCACAGAGCGGAGGAAAAACCTCTTCGGGCAGTGCCTGTCTCGAGATTCCGTCGTACCCCGGGGCACTGTTTCTCCCCGCTCGGCATGCCTGCTGAACTCCTTCGATTGTGAAAGGTGTAAGAAGCCGAGAGTTCTCTTTTAGCGGAATATGGACGTGTGGGATTCGAGTTATGTTGCGGGTGAGAAGGTCGGTTTCGATGGCAAATTCCCTGAGAAATCGTGGATTGTCAGGTGGTGTAAAGACAGTTTGTAGGTTATTTTTGAAGGCGGTGGCTTGTCTTCTGGGGTGTAGATCTTCTGTCTTTGCACTTCGAGTTGTGATTCCACCTTCCTCTTAGAATTTTTGTCAAAACAAGCGCCCTGGTCTGAAGTCCAGTTCGGCTGTATCGGCCTTCCAATATCTCTGCTTTTCAGCATTGATTTCGTACCGTACCTGGGCGTTTAGACGGTTCCATTGTATCTTGATAGCGGGATCTCGAGTGCGGACGTATAACCTGTATAACTGTCTTTTCTGACGGATTTTGAGAGGAATACGTTGTGGAAGGGCATGATAGTTGGTGTTTATGGTGGTGAGAGGTACGGCGATGTCTTGTGCATCGATTAAGAGGGATTGGAATTCCTCTGCGTGATTATCTATGTCAACAGTGCTCTGATGAATGACGGGTTGTGGCAAATTAGTTGAGACGTGGTTTGCGAAGGAATCCCAATCGGCTTTTTTAAAATAGCGATATGTGAAATTTGTTGACGGTGGTGGTATTGAGTTATGTAGAGATGTATTGACCAGTAGTGGGACATGGTCTGAGGTGATGGGGTCACCTATAGAGCATTCCTCGTCCATGCGGGTTATTAACCTGTCAGTGCAGATTATGTGGTCGACTATGGAGGAGCCGAGGTGACTTATTAGGGTTGGATTATTGTTTTTAATCCGAGAGATGGGAAGTGAGACTAGATGGTCGGCGAGTATTCTGCCATTTGGGTTGGTGTGTGTATCACCGAAAAGAGTATTGCGTGAGTTTAAGTCACCCATTGTTACGGCTCGTGGTAGAGTGGATGCATATTCGAGAAGGTCGATTGATAATTGTTGATTAGGGTGTTTATAATAAGAAAAGAAGGTTGTCGTGATATTGTTCCACGATATATCGATGGCTATGTAAACAACCTCTGTAAAGACAGAAATACGGGGAGCGGGTGTGGTGACACGAGGAGTCAGTTGCCCTGACAGTAGAAGCTCCTGTCTAGATGGAAAGTGGTATAGCCAGAGAAGCGAGAGGAATTTTTTAAGAGAGTATCGGTGATAGATAGTATTTGTATGTTTTGGGAGTGTAAACGATGTTTAAGAAGATGTCGCTTTTTGGCTAGACCTTGGCAATTCAAGGTCCCGATTGTGAAGTCCATGACTTAATTTTGTCTTTTCGGAGTGGAGGCATAGTGGACGCGGTTGCTCGCGCCTCTAGTGACGGTACAATTGTAACCGTAACATGAGGGGACGATGTGTGTGAGAGTGTCAGCCACGGACTGTCGGAACGGCGTTCATTATTGTAATCGCTAAAATCTCGATCAAGATTTTTGTGTCGGTGGAGAGGTCGTAATGTGTTTGTGGTTTGCCGAGGGCGATGGGAGCGATTTCTTGTGTGGTTTTCGGAGCTTCCAACCGCTTTAGACACCGATGATGATAAGCGGGGTGCGAGCCGCTGCAGTTTCAGCATAATGGGTCGTTTGCCTTAGGGAAATTAGTGGATTTGTGGTCGAAAGCTCCGCAGGAGGAACATACCGGTTTGACCTTGCAGGATTCGGCAAGGTGGCCTGTGCTGGAGCACCTGTTGCAGTATTTAGATACTGCGGGTAGTGGGGTTAGATGCCTCACACGGATGTGAGAGGCCATGGAATCTAAGGCCCTTCGTTAGACCGAAGTGATATGCCGTTTTGGACTCAGTATGAATTCGAAACATTGAGGTGGCCTTGCCTTGGCGGCAAGAGATGATACGCCAGGATCTGGTGGCGGGGAAGTTTTCTTCGAGGAGGATGTCCTCAAATTATTTTTCTGTGAGGGATGTGTCTACACTTCTGCAGACCAGAGAGAAGATTGGTTTGCTTGACCTGGAGCGTGGACGGTCTTCACGAGTGGGATTGAGTTGGATGGTGGTGACTTGGTCGTCAGCGAGGGTGTTCCGAAGCCTCTTTGCCAAGGATTCGCAGGGAATGTCGGAGGGTATCTTGAGAAGTGCGGTCCTGTTGGGGTTCGCCTTCAAGAATATTCCCCCTCAACAGCTCGTTTGTGTTGAGGAGATTGAATAACTCCGGCACGAAGGACGAATTTGGGTGGCAGGTTGCGGATGTTTGTAGGGATGGGTTTGGTTGTGATTGTCGGGGTTGTGTGTATTATTGGGAAGGCTGCGTTGGTTGTTGTTGGGTTCTTGGTTGTTGTGTTGGCTGTTGTGTTGGCTGTTGTTGGGTGGTTGATGGGGGTGGTGTTGGGATTCTTCGATCTCTTTTAGACAGAGTACCCAAGCGAGTGAAGTTCTCCGGTTGACTTTTGCGGCTGGTGGAAACAACTGATTGGTGTGACCGCTGAGAGTCGTAGAATTTGGCTGAGAAAGTAGGAGATGGGCTACGGGATTGCTGTGGTGGATTTTGTTGGTTTTGAAGTTTGTGAATGAGGTTGAGGGCTTTCTGGAGTTGAAAATATAGGTTGGATGTTTGTTCGATAAGTTCTTCTTTGGTTACGTCGGTGGTGGTTTGTTTGGTCGGGGTTTTCTTCTCTAGAAGAAATTGATGGGGGAGGAGTTTTCATGCTTATAGTTTGGATGGAACGATTAGAAGAAGACATGGTTGGACGGAAGAGACGAAACGAATTGGTTGTTTCGTTTTGTATTTGTAGGGTGTTAGTATAGGGGGGGGGTGGCGGATAAAAGCCGGAAGCGGACTCACTGCCGGAGTTTCCTCCCCGGTTAAAGGTTTCCTGACCCTTTTAGTCTGCCGATTAGTATGTTATATTCACCTGAACCTGAATCCTTCCGTAATCTTCGTTGTTCAGATGTTGATTTTGTGAGTTGGCTCTTTTCTTCGCTATTTATTTGATGACAGCTATTTTCGTAAATAAAACTGCTCTATGAAGAGCAGATTCTCATAAATATTAGTGTCTTGTTAAGGACAGGTGTGAGATAACAATCTCAAGTTTGTTTCCGTGTCCGGTGGCAAGCCGCTGCTGGAATATTCCGTTTGAATCAGGGACCATATTTATATTAGCTTTCAGAACAAAGTCATGTTTGCATCGCAGTACAGACTATAATGCGGCGTAGCCTCAAAAGACAGTACATAGCCTACAACGGCCTGCTCTGCACAGTAGTATAGTATGGAAATACGCGACCCGATGTTAATGTTTTCTTGTAACAATACAACTCATTATATATCAGAAATATAATAAAGTTGAGTTAAAAACTGTCCAATATCGGACAAAAGTTAAAATAAATCCAACTTCACCGATGTCGTATGACTTTTTAACACGTTGACTGCCGTTTGTATCAAAACTGATAGACATTTGTTGGGTCCAGTACCCCGCCCTGTATAATTTTGTAGACAGAAATAATTTCCTGCTGTTATCAGTTTAGCACAGGTTTTTTATTGCAATAAATGTAATTATACAGTTTGAGGCAGTGACAAGTTACTGATTGTTGAATTGTTGTGTTAAATTTGATCTATTTATTTCCTTTTTTTTATTTAATTAAAATTATCTGTTAAAAATTTACGTTTTTTTATATTCATTTTTGTTTTTATTGCAAAAAACTGTACTAAACTGGTAACATACACACGCACAGATCGAAATTATTTGTGTTTAGCCACAAAATGATACAGTGTTAACGTATTAAGATTATTTGGATGAAAATTGGTGCAAAAGAGTTTCGTTCAATAGGAAATCAGTCGTATCATCGTACTGTCGGAAAACACATGCATGGGATGCCGGCTTTACCCGAAAAAATATCATTCCAATCTAATTTCTCTAGATAAGAAAATACACCAATGAAATTGGTTGCCAAAAAAGTTATGTGATCAGTAGGAACAAAGAACGTAAAAAAAGTCGAGAAGTTATCACACAATTATTGGATTTCCCAGAGTGAAAGAAAATCTGATATTAAATTAATTACATTCTGATCCACTTTACACGCCAACCTGTATATAATAACCTGAGCGTTTGTCACTTCTTATACCTATAATTAATATTTACGTATGTTCTTTTTCAAGTCCACAATTTATGAGTAACATTGTTATTACTGTCAATCACATTGTTGTGAATAAGACGTTGTTTGACTTAATAATTTGAGAAACATTTAGAAAATTCTTAACTACACTTCAAAATTGAAAGCGTGACATTGTACAAATATGAAATTCACTAAAATCCACCAAGTTATATATCCGCTATTTGTTATTTTGAAAATAACTGGAATGAATTGTTTGACTTTGGAAAATACCTTTTATTATTCTATTGCATTTGATGGTTACATTTATCCAATATATTGTGCCTCATTTTTAACGTTAACAGGAATATTGGAGATATATAATAAAAGAATTAAAGGCAATTACATCTTATATGCCGTAACAGATACTTCGCTCACAATATTGAGCATTATAAACACACTTCTGGTTTATGCCATAAAAATTTCACAATCTAAAAGGGTAAGTTAACTTATTAAGAAACAGAAATGTCTCAGGCCAATAAATAAGTTTCAAATGTAGGTAGTAGGTAGATACATACATGGTTTACAGTTGTATTAAAAGAAAAATTCGAATACTGCTTAGCTTGTTTTCCCTGTTTTGTAACAGATCGAAGGTCATTTTAATTGTAAAGAGTTGTATATTTCAGTACTGCTTGTTTCGATTCGAATTATTTATTTATTATTATTATTTAGGCTATATTTTGTTCCAATATATTGGAATTATTTAATAATTCTAATATACCTTAGCTCTTAGAGCTAAAACAAAGTTAGAAAAAAATGCACATATTGTTTATTAAATTGAAAATAATGTTGTGGACGAGTCTGGATATGTTTAAAATAATGATACATTATTTATTAGAAACAGTTAGAAAAGCAAGGAGAATAATAAAGAAGGACTCCATCCTCCATCTCAGTAGTTACTTGTACAAGAGACGGGTAGTATAGAAATGGAGTAATAGTAATAAATAAGGTGATGAAGGGTAAGAAATAAACTAAAAAATCTATGAAAGTAGTAAGGCTGCTAGAATGCTGTCACAAAATCTTAACAAATATTAGAGAAAGAGTAAAGATTCGAGCTTAACAAAAAATAAGACGGTGAAGTATGAACAATGAATCAAAAAAAGGTATTAAGAAATTTTTAAAAAAGGAAAAACGGATTTTGAGAAGAATAAAAGAAG
Organism: Galeruca laticollis; assembly: GCA_963921935.1. Taxonomy (NCBI): domain Eukaryota; kingdom Metazoa; phylum Arthropoda; class Insecta; order Coleoptera; family Chrysomelidae; genus Galeruca; species Galeruca laticollis. Next base: position 159,318,331 of record OY998180.1, on the reverse strand, counting down.
AAATGAGAATTGGAAAATGAAGGAGAAGAAAAAATAAATATCTTGAAGAGCAATATAATCAAGCAAGTATTGCACATACAAGAAAGCAAATGGGTTAGAATAATACCAATGAAGGAAGATGGAAGGATATAACAATAGGTTAGCAGAAGTCAAAGAAGATCTGATTAGTATGGAAGTCAAGAACTGACAAACAGAAGCAAAATAGAGGATGGTCTGGAAGTCAAGGGTCACTTAGGAGCAAAAAACAAGACGTCTAATTACCCACCGGTATCTGACTAGGAGAGCGCGTAAATTGTTGATTATTGGATCATCCTTAATTTAAGTAAAGAGTGAATGTGAACGTTAAGCTGCATATATTTTCACATCATCATTAAGGTACAATACAACGGTGGTTTCTCCTATTTTACTGTAGGTTCCTGGACGGACGGTATCTTAATTGTCCTCATCATTTTTGCTCATATTTGGTTAAAAATGTTTAATAGAATTTAATTTCATCAATCTTAGTAAAAATGGAAAGCACTAGATTTAACCATTGCATTGATACTGACAATAACGCAAGATTTACTATTTTTTCTGCATCTGTTTTGTCAAATTTTATAGTAGTAATAATCAAAGATTTTTAAATTTTTAAGCTACATATTAAGCAAATAATTTTGTACATTGAAGATATTCGCAAAACCTGACAATCTATGGAATTGACTCTTGGCCATTCAGCTAGTTTTATGAAAAGATCAATATGGTAGCCTTTAACTGTGAAGCTCACAACATCATATTATGTATACTGTGAACCTACGGTATTAGAAATGCAATATTAGATTGGGTTAAAGTTAGTGACAGGAAATGATTTGTCCAAGTTAACAGGGCTTGTAAATAAATTCCCATGGAGTTCAATGAAGATTGTTTCAATTATCTTTCTTTATTTCTAAATTACGAGGGTAAATGACAATGGAAAATTATTTTCTTTGCGAACGATACCTCCATTAAGTTTAGCAATGAAACTCTGCTTATAAACGGTCACTAAAGTTACCTTCAAAGTCTCTTGGGCGTATATATTGATCTTTCTGATTATCAACCAATGGTGATTAAGTAGTAAGAACCTTAATGGTTAATGAAGAACATCTTCGCTAAGATTTCCCATTTTGGGCAGGCCCGGATTTCCGCCTAGGCCAACATGGCCCTGGCCTAGAGCCCCAACCAACATAGGGGCCCCACTCACCCAGCTATCCAAACCTTGCAGCTGTCTATCCGGGAGATTTCGATGGGACGTTGGAAAAAGAGTGTCTGCACCTACCAGCTCATCTGTTATTGGATGAGATTACACAGTTCTCGTCACCACTGAAGCTATATAAATACTAAACAGAAAATGGCTTTTTGGACATTTATCCCAACGTCGGAATTGCGCTCAGAATGCTTTTGTGTACACCAGCGTCAAACTGTTCGGCACAATATCGTTTTCAACGCTAAGGAGGGTAAAGAATTGCTTAAGATCTGCCATAGAGGAAAACATGTTAAATTCACTCTTTGTAAAGTATATAGAGTCAAAAACAATCCAATCTATAGACTATGATAACCTCATCCGTTCTTTTGCACTGACGAAAGTTTGCCGTATGATTCTATAAACTATTTCTGATTTTTTTCCTATGATCATTCATACCAATTAAAGTTGATTAAAAATTATATTTTCTGTACTAGTGCATTTTATTTGCTAAACCAGAGGAGTTACGTCGCACCGTAATGTATGGAATGGGTAAGAAACTCCATTTTATAAAGGATAAAAAACTTCCCCTATGCATTAAATCCACAAGTTTTTCCAATGGGAAAAATTATTATTCTTCAACTTAACTTATAATTCTGGAGGGCCATGTTGTTTCGCCCAGTACTATTAAAATTTTTATGATCAATTTTACTTAATTTGTAAATGTTCAATTTTTATTCACTCATTTTTTACGTTTCTCCTGATTCGTCTATACCTCTAAACTATTGTTAGCTTTGTCCATAAAATTATTTTTAAGACAATAAAACATATTCTCTCTTTCTCAATATCCTCTTCTACTATGCAGTAGTGCCCTATTGTATTGTAGTTTCATTATTTAACACATTAGCATTGTTACGAGCTTGTTTTGTTATATTGAAGCTTTAGAATGTGTCTGTAAAACTCGAAACTAATTTTTGCTTATTGAGACTTTCGATGGGAAATTTTTCGCTTTCATATTCTGATTGAAAAGAATTTTGAGGGAGTAGGAAACTACGTTCGTTATTAAATGGGAAGGGGATACATCAGCATTTATTTATGTTGAAATTGTTACCGTCTTAATTGTTCGGTACCAATTTTCCAAGTTTCCTTAGATGGGACCAAGATGGCGATTTTATTTGGAACGATACTGGGCGATAAACAATTAAGATGTATGCGAACGGCACTCTTGTTTTGGTTGGAGAGCTAAAAGTCGTGGATTTATTTTCGGAACGTTAATCAAACGGAAAGGTAATTAAAGGGCGCCAGAAATTTTAATTATCAGGAAAAATTTCAAAAACTGCGATAAGAGAGAGAAATTATGAAAAGTGAGGTATTTTTGGTAGTGTATCTGTGGAGGTTTGGGAAGTACTCACTAAAACGTGGTTTATTATGTTAACCAGTTTATTAACAGGTTTTACCAACGTCAGTGAACAAAACATCAAAAATATTTACAAGAAGGGTACATGCATAACCTGGTACCGCAAACAAAATTAATAGGTATATAAATAAAAACAATAAAACAAATTATCGCTAAACACTACACGGTAATTGTTCGAGAAATAAATAGTCTCCAAGAAACAACGTATTTACAAATCAAAATCATATACATACACAAATGATAAATGTCGCAGAGTTTGCGAACTAAAAAATTAGTTTATAAACGAAATTATTTTCCGTTTATTCAAAAAAGAAAATGTAAGATATTATATTATTAAATTACTTGAAAACAAAAAACACATAGGCTTTGTGAAAGTTATGTCAATATCGGGAAAATAATTCAATCTAGATTTGATGTGCACGCCGAATTTCCTAACGATTATTCTATAAAACATAAACAAAGGTTCTCTAAAACAATAGCAATATTAGTAATCAATAAAGTCGTTATCGTAATAAAATAGTTCTGATCGTATAGTTATTTCGCTAAAGAAATAGCGTGACACTAAATTAATCTTTCCACCATCGACTAAGAAGAATAATCATTCCAGGTAGGAGAGATACTAAATAATCATTAACGATACCTGAGTCCAATTGTTTCCATACAATCACCAAATTACTACTCAAGTGAAGATACTGGCATCAACGCCGGAGGTGTGGTTTCTCGATTAGGTCGATTTAAAAAACTTACGATAGTACTTGTAATAAGTAATCTACCCCCACCGCGTGATGGAACAGATCACAGACACTCGGAAATCTTCGGTAATTTAATGAAGGTAATAAGCACTATAAACATATACTCCGGTAATTTTAATTCGACTATGAACACAGGAAATAGCGATACTTTGGTACGATACGATAATTTAATCTTAATAGCTAAGAAAATCACCACTGCTTCGCTTAAGTAATCTTCGTAGGCGCTATCTCGATAGCGGCACTAAAATAATGGTACGATAATTCACGCTGACACTACAAGAAGTTTTTCAACTACTCGCGTTGAGAATCGGTTGCTGACTGACCCTCGTAACGAGATATTTGGGGATGGATAGCCTTCTTTTTGAAATTCTTTCCGAAAAATAACTGTAAAATTAGTTCCAAAAAGCCATATAACAGCCATATAAAAAGAATCAGGCAGTGAATGCACAAATTAAGCTGTCTACCCAGAATTTCAAAAAAGGTACCCTCCTTCTCAGAAGGTGATTCTAAAATTATTGTGTACTCATCGTACATCTTTTAAGGGCGGTATGAAAAGTACAATAAATTCTCACTTTGTTCAATTGAAAATCCCGATTGAGCCGTAACAAACCTTTTTCGGCGTTCAAAGATGTATTATACTCCGGTAATTCTATGTTTATTAGTAGTATAAAACGATCTTCTACACAGTCCGAAGAACATATTGTTACGCCAGGGCCGCACTGGGATATACATTCGAATATAAATAAATTAAAAACGTTACAAAATAATGAAAAATCATCACAAAAATTGTCTTTTTTGTAAAAACAATGAAAATTTTTTAAACGTGACAGCTACCGTTCTCTATTTTCAATATGTTGTTTATAAACCATTGGAATAAACAAAAATGTTACGTAAAACGAGAGGATCTGGAATCTATCTGTCCCTCAAAATTTGAGTGATTTTTTTTTCGTTTTATATCAGTATTTATGTGTTGAAATCAATATCGAAATATTATTTTTTGTTCAGCAGGATATAGAAAAATCCTCAGATTAAGAAATATAATAGATGTTTGTTTTGATCTTTTCTTGCCCCAAAAATTGAGTCACATTCTAAACTCACTTGCGGACATTTCCACCGCTTGCCATATTTACAAAATCTCTTTAGTTGCAGGAAAAATTAAATTAGAAGTTTAACTGAAAATGTGTTAAAAAGTTATGCAAATAAAAAAAAGTCATACTAATTTATGCATTTTTAAAATTAATTAATAATACTTGAATTTTATTTAATAAAGGCATATTCTTATATAAATTTTAAACAAGTATTTGTTGTATCCTGAGATACCTTTATGGTTATAACTAAAAGTGGCAACATTGCTCAAAATTTCAATACCTGTTTAATGTGTCAATAGTAATCTACTTAGTAGTTTTGTCCTTGTGTAATTACCATATAAAGAGAGATGCAAATATCGTCAGACTGTGATCGACGATCATTTTGAATAGGTCGTAGTATTGTAGAAAATAATGTCAAACGTGGTTTGTTTATACGAGCGCCATTACGACTTGAGAGTAAACATTTAGTTCTTTCGTTTTGATGTGTTTTTCAAAACTTTTAGTGACCAAATAAACTTTTAAGTTAATTAATTTAATGTTTTTGGATTATCATGGTTCGTCGGTGTCAAGTTTGTCAGAAAAACAGCTGAAATTACCAAGGCCATGTAGCTACAATACCATCCCCACTTTTTGTAATTCATTCATTATTTCACTACTGGCGTTTAGAATTGTTGGCCGCAAAAATAAACGTGTTTATGACTCTATGTTTATTATTACTCTAAGGAAAAATCATTATTTTAACTGTAAAACTAAACGAGTATTTTTAATGGTCATATTTGTTTTAGCTAGCCAAATGGTTAAATGATATAGCGAAATTCGATAAAGAAATACAAAGCTTAAATTTTAAAATAAATTTCAACGAAGAATATTTTAAGACATTTTTAATTGCATTAAGTGGATGCATTGTGAACGTAGCTGCAACAGTATTTATTATTACAGTGGATGTACTTTGCTTTTTTCCAACTTCATTTAAAGCTATTAACAGCAATATAACTTACTGCGCACCAATAATGGCTGTTAATTTATTTTTTCTAAGCATTGACACAATGTTATTGTTGCTGAAACTAAGATTCAAGTGGATAAACTGCGGAATACGAACACTAAGAATGCAGGTCGATGGGAAAAATTGTCCAGATATTCACACCATTACAACATTTAATAGCTCTTTTAAATCTGTGTAAGTTGATGAATATTTATGAAGGTGTCACGTTAGTTAATTTTAGACAAAACGGGTAACATTTTCGAACAATGTAGATTCGATTTAATCCCATTTGCAAATGGTAATTTGTCAGTTGAAGAAATTGCCGGAAGATTTCGTAAATTTCTCTAAAATTTGCAAAGATACAGTACATACTTATAATAAATCTCATTCTAAATGGTATTGGCTTATCAACTGCAATAAACTACCTGGTTTAATCCCATTCTGTAGAAAATCATCAAGTAAAAGATGCAATTGTGCTACAGGGTCGAACTTAAGAAATTTGTATTATATTTTGCATAATATAGGAGATATACAAGTAATTTACTTAAATGTTACAATTCTATTCTATATTTAGTTCAGTGTCGCTATCGCTATCCTTATTTGAATTAATTATAATTGGCGCAATTTATTTTACAGAAAGGTACGAGTTTTCAACATTTATAACATGACTAACAGAACTTTTCCAACTCTCGGTAGGAATCTCATTCAGACAGTTCATAATTAATTCTACCACAGTACCACTTAAAGTCGGAGAAGTATTTTTTCCGCGTACGCTCGATTTAAGTTGGTGCCACATAAGCTCTATGGGATTTGAGCACTCAGTAGTAGGGAGGTAGTTGTAACACTACTTTATGTCCCAATTCTTCTGCAATTGTATCACAAACATACGTTTTCTTTAAAGAAAATGATTCCAGCAATTGTAAAAGTTCATTTTTTTGTATAATTTTCTCAAAATAAATATAAAATACGGCATTTGCAGCCATGAAGTTTTGAATCTCCAATTTCGTATTATTTGATCCAGGAATTTTTTGCAATTGTCGACTATGATAGGTTGCGTTGTCCATTATTATAACGCTGTTTGGCGGAATGTTGGGTAACAGGAAGTTTTTAAACCAATCTTCAAAAAGCTCTGCTGCCGTATCTTGGTGATAATCAACACAAGAATCCTTAATGTTTTTGGCTGAAAGCCACAAAGCGTTTGGGATCCAACCATTCTCTGATCCTGCGTGTAATATTGTGATTATCTTCCTTTTATTTTATGGTGCTTTTGTTTTACACTTATCAGAGGAATCGGACCATCCTTTGGAAGGGGCGTTATGCGTGTCAAACCACGTCTCGTCGAGGTAGATTATTGGGCGATTTCAGACCGGTGTTTTCTTATTGACGTTATATATTCAGAACACCAGTTTATTAAACGTGTGGATTCCATTACTACTAGTCTCTTGTTAATTTTGCGATATTTAAAGCCCATTGAAGGCAGAGCTCGCCTAAAAGTAGTGAGGCTACAGTTGATTTAAGTTTCGTCATGGATGAGCCGGTGTTTTAGACTTTTGATTGTAGGGACACGCTGCTCATCGTACATAGTGTAGATTTTTCGCATTATCAAATCTTTTTCCCAGTCGTCTAGACTTTTAGTTACACTGGAATCTTTACGATTTTTTCTTGATTCAATGGGATTTCCAACAATTCGTCTAACTGAAGTAAGAGACACCGTCAAATTACTGGTTACACTTGCTGCAGCACTCACGTTATATCCTTGCTGAAGTAAGGAACTATATATACATTTTTTACAATGATTTTCGCGTCACAAGATAAGTGATTTTTGTCTGTAATAATATACAAATGTTTTAAAATTATTGCACGCCGTAACACAAGTGAACACTTCCAAAGAAATACAAAGACTACAATAACATAAAGTGTAAGCCGTAATCCTGTAAAATTCCTCTCTGAGGGACAAAATTACCTGCTTTTATATTATTGTGATGCGGAGGTCATTTCCTTATACTTCCAGTATTTTAAATGTATTCTTCATCGGGCTTCTTATATGTATAAATATTATACCTACAAATTATTATAATACAAATTGAGTGAATGTAAACGACGAGTACTCAGTGCATATGTGTTTATTAATATGCAGCTAAGCGCTTTCGGCCATTAGGCCATTATCAGAGCTGTCGTCATAAAAAAGATCCAAAACAGGTGTCAAAAACATCCAGTTAATAAAATCGAAACAATGTACAAAGTTAAGTCATTGTTACGATGATGTCATTAAAATAACCCTATTAAGAGGGTGTACAATTATAATTCATATGATGGAAATTCCCATTCACTCAATTTACATCTAGTGTGTACACCATACCCACAGACATTTCTATTATAATACAGTCCGGTCCTTTTAGATTTATGATGGATATTCTTGGGTTTTCAACTTAATGGCCTAATTTACCGTAAAACTTATTATACCTGATAACTTTATGTTTTACCTAACTATAACTATAATTATATAGTATTTCTATCTTTTCCTCACAAGACATTGTTTTTTCTTGAATTAATAATGTGAGGAATCGTGGAATGAATAAACGAACACCCTTAATTCTAGGCACCAACAAACTTGAAAGATCAAATACTAAACAATTATGGTGTTCATATATAATCCTTAATGACATTCCCTTTCCCAAATATGTTTGACAATAAATCTGAGAAATGATAACCTCCAAAGTGTTAACAGAAACTAAAATGCAATGAACTAAGATTATTTCAGCAACCCCCTCCAATATTTTGGATTGTAATTTTGATACTGTATTTCAAAAAGTAAATGAGTTGGTCCCCTCATTCCCTATTTCAATTAATCTAATTTTAAGAAAAGTTTCTTCAGGCAAATTGTAAGCGTAATTTGGAAACACCGTGTAGAACAACGCTCGTAAGATGCATTATGTACGTAAATTAAGAAACATGTCTAAGAGCTCACACTTAAAATTATTGACCTTTACCCTGACGTCATTAATATCTGATAACATAACCGACATAATTATTAAGTGGCATCTCTTTTTATTAATAGTGAAGAACAGAACAAAATAATTTGACGTTTGTCGGTTATGTTATCAGATATTAATGACGTCAGGGTAAAGGTCAATAATTTTAAGTGTATTTTTGCGTAAAAATTTGGTACATTAGTTTAATATTATATTTAATTGGTTTACAGAGATACTAAAAATTAATTTGGTATATTTTTAGATATTTGCATGATGGAGTAATAATACATGCATTAGAAGATTTACGTTCAAAACATTGGAAAATTCACGGCCTTGTTGAAGAGCTGAATAGTATATTTTCGTTTCCTTTGCTATTCAGTTTTTTGCAAATATTTTTGGCTTTTCAAAATTATACTTTGTATTTTATAAAATTACCTTCAACAGTGTACACCCAAAAAACTACGAAGCTGTATCAATTTTTTGGTAAAGGAATTATTGCAATTTACGCGTTTCAATTGGTTGTTACGTCATTCATTTGTTCTTCATTAAGTTCTGAGGTAAGATTTTAAGTTATTATTGGGATACTTTCTGTATAGATATTAGATCTATAATAACTATAAAAATGAACTTAATAGACTAAGATCAGGTGATTAAGCGAACCAATTCACTGATACCCATCTGGAAAATTTTTGTTTGGAGCGCAGCTACAGCCAAATGTTGCCTAAACTATTAGATATTTGAAAAATCACACTGTACAGTGTTGGTTTTCTAATACCGACAAAATCACGTCTTGCTCAATATTTGCATTAACTTTCGAGTCTACTAAGCTTAAGTTCACCCCCTCATGCCCTAATACTCTATATACTATATTTATTATAATTTATATTTTATTGATCTCACATACTATCACCAAATCTGCACAGGCAGCAAGCGTACGTCATGACGACGTACTAAATTAGTGACTTTCTGACGTTGAACATCGTCGACCCAAAAATGATATCTTATGGACGTCATTAAGTGGACGTTACCATGTCGTTTTTCATATGACATCATTATGACATAATTTTTTGTGAGTAATGTAATACAGAAAAAATACAAAAACTTTTGAAATAAAAAACATGTCACTATATGTCTCATAAAATGCTGATTTGAGTTACTTCCACAATACCGTAGAATAATAACTATTTCACGTTGATAATAAGCGCTATTATCCCATGGCATAGTCTCAGACTATCGAATACTCTGGTAACTCCCGTCTAATACATAAAATCTCATAATTTTCAAATTATAGAATTGCTAGAGTACAAACTAAGTCATAATTCATCTAAAAACTTATAACTAAATACTAAATCAATTCAAAATACCCCTACCTCTAAAGAATCCAATTTGGTCATTTTATCATTCCCAGGAAAATCATAATGGGCTCCGACATCAAAACGATGGCATTGGATTGGTTAGAATTAAACTACACCACAGGGGCCCAATTCACTAACTTGTGTGAGTCGTCGTGTAGGAGCTCTCTCTCACAGTTTAGCTTTACTGCGCATGTCACTCCTAAAATTATAAAATTCTTATTCTAAAAGGTAAGAGAATGCTCATATACTCCTGTGGGAGTACTCTACTGGGTAAAACCAAGAGAATTGCTAGATTTTGAGAGAATGAACTTGCGCAGATTGTCTTTAGTCACAGAATTAGATAGATAAAGAGTAAAAAAAGGAAAACTGTAACCCGTCATGTGTCTCTTTAGTATATGATAAAATTATTAAATTGAATGCATGTTTAGTTTTTGTCATTTTTGCAGTTAAATTGTTTATTTATTGTTTTTTTCCGTCGACCGTTCGTTTACGATGTATTTTAATGCACTCAAAATCGTTGATTAATGACCCCTATTAATGAATGATTCTCTATTAATCAACGATTTTATTATATGCAACCCAACGTACATTGTTCTTATACATTTATATTCGCAGTGACCTGTGGTGCAGTAGGCTTACCTACTAAAATATTTTGTCATTCTCACCTATCTGCTATTGTATGTCATTATTTATTTTATTGTTTAATTTTTAAAAATTCTATGTATATTTTAAAATCAAAAGAAGGGTCGACGGTAAAGTTCTGTAACGAACTCGTGAATTAAAATGGCGATTAACAATCTCGAACATTAACGCGCTCGCTCGTTAAATTAGCTCGATTGTTTATCGCCCTTATTAATACATTTGTTCGTTAAATAACTATAAAATGGATGATGACGATTTAGTGATGCAAATGCAAATAGACAATGTTGAAGATGCCGAAGAACAAGCTGCAAATAACATACCTCGCCTGTATTACCAACGTCAAGATCCTTTCTTGGTCTTGTCCGATTTTAATTTTATTAAGCATTTTCGACTAAATAGAGCCTCACACAACATTTACTTTTCAATAAATTATTTTAACAAAAGTAACACTTTCTCACATCACATCCAGTCGAAAAACATTTCTTCTGAAACAAAGTGTGGTTAGGTTTTTAGTTTGCAAACCTACTAACAGTACATTAGAAATTGGTCAAATATAGTCGTTCCACTTGGCAACGCTAGACAAAATGTAGTAGACGAGTGGAATCATCGTGAATATGGTTTTTAAGGATCATGTGAGGGATGAGTGAGGGAGTACTCCTATCGATGAGTAGTCGTGCACGAGCACTCTTATATGTTGCAGAATAGAGCAATAGAGCACCAGATAACCCACATATAGATTAGACACTGATTGTGGCGTCATATAGGGGCCTGTCGATTAAAAAATTGAGTGATGTTAAAAAGATTTCTGTAATTTTACGTTTTGGCGGTATATTCAAATTTACTGTATTTTAATTATTTTATTTTAACATAAAACCTCGTTATTCCGATCTAGCTTCTCATATAATATTGCATATCTGTACAACATAATCCCCGAAGATTACAAAACGTTACCCATTTCTCGATTTAAACTTAACATTAAAAAGTCTCTATTTAATAATAGTATAACGTTGAAATTCTAATTTTAAGCAGGTAAAATTGGCCTTATTCATTTTAATATTTACAAAATTAGGTCACATAACTTTTGTTATCTTAGCATTTAAGATATTGTACGGAAGGATATTTGATATTTAGTTTTGTGTTTTGCGGTTACGTCGAAGAGCGCTACTTAGCTGGTGCTTCTAGTACGAAAACATCATCTAAGAGCGAACGTCGCCTTTGCTTGTACTTGTATTCTTATAACAAAGCAATAAAGTCATTATTATTATTATTATTATATCAAAATAGCCGATTATAGTCCATCATTTGACATTTCATTCAATTTAACTCCATTAACTCGACAATGATTAGATATTGAGGTAACTAAGTAATACAACAATTTTTAGTATAGCTAATGTAAAACAACCATGATCTCTAAAGTTGTCGATTAAATGAGTAAACATTCTGTATTTTATAAAAATAAAGAAAATGGTTGTTAATTACGAAAGAAAAAATTCTCCAATTTTTTTAATAAATTTTACCGAGTACACCGCTTATTACGCTCCTTAACAATACAATTTGACATTGTCCTTTCAATGAATAACAATAAAATAATAAGAAAACAACAAATAAATATTACACTATTGCAATTAAAAAACACACCAAAATACCGAAACCAAATAATAACCTCAACACTTGAACTAAGAAACGATCACAACAGGATAAACGAAAATGATTGGACGTGCAATGTGACATCGCGCATACGCAGTTATAAAAATCAATAAAAATAGATTACTAACGACGTTACAGTTTTAATAAATTTTTTTAAATCTACGGATTTTAGTTAGTCGACAGGCTCTATAGATGGTACGGTCTGCAGTGTCCCTAGCCTGAACGGCCCTTTCGTCCCTTTTCCTTCCTGTTTCATGTGAATAAGTCTGTGCATTTTAGTACAGCGTGGACGTAGGTAAGGGAGAGTGATTAAATGCTTGGCGCGATCATTGGTGACCTAAGTTTGTATACGACCGTTGTGAGAGTGACGATTTGTGTACACATTTTTATAACTTTACAACATTAGAAAATAAGGCGGTAAGTTCATAATTTTTATCAAATCGTTTGAAATGAGATGTATTCTTAAAATCTAGTATTTTGTGATTGTTTTGACATATTTGAATGATAAATAAATAAGTCGTTTTTTTTTCTTATATCATGAATTTATAAACGTAACACAAAGGAGCAAACGTGCGCAATAGTGCGCACCATTCCCCCTCGTGTTATTAAATAGTAAGTACTAAGTAGTAATAGTAAGTATACTTATTGTTTCCAGATGCAAAGAAATTACATACGTAAGACTACCATTCTGTCCCACACGACTGAAATCCTGCAAAATGCGCTGGACGCCATCAGGAATGATGGAAAAAAATTAGGGAAGTGGGAAGATCTTTTAACAGAATCTACCCTCAGAAAAAAGCTGCTAGAAAATTATATAAAACCACCTCGAGTAAGTCTGTATTCCCAGAACAAATAGAAAGCGAGTAAAAAGAATATATTTTGCTACTTTCAAAATTATTTTTTGGGCTGATACCTAATGGGCTAAGAAGTCTAGCATTTTGGTATGCAGAACAATATAATATTGTCCATAACTTTAATCGAGAAAAGGGCCTAGCTGGAAAGGCATGGCTTTATGGCTTCTTACAAAGAGTTCCTGAAGTACGACTAAGACAGCCTAAGGGAACCAGGTTAAATCGGATTTCATCATTTACAAAAGAAGGTGTATAATTATTTTACACTAATCTTGAAATTATCATGCAGAAGCTTAAATTTGGACCAAACAACGTATTCAACATGGACGGAACAGGTATTACAACCGTTCAAGCCAAATTCTCAAAGGTTTACGGTGCCAAGGGAGCAAAAAAGTGGGCGTTTTCTGTTTGAGTGTTTCGGGGAATTGTATTCCTCCTAGCTTATTTATCCCCTCAAAAGAATGCCAACAACTCTTCTAAAGACGGACCCTTGGGTGCTTCCTACAAATGTTCCAAATATAGTTGGATTCATTCGGATTTGTTTATTGAGTGGTTGTCTCATTTTGCAAAACATGCAGAGCCTACTGCATCTGACTCGATCCTTTTAGTCCTAGATAACCATTCAGGCCATATTTCAGTCGCGGCTTACAATTTTTGTAACGATAATAATATCCATATAGTGTATCTTCCACCCCACTCCTCAGACCATCTTCAGCTATTAAATTTAACATTTTTTAGTCTACTAAAGAATGCTCTTTATAGAGAATACGAGCTTTACTTATCCTCCTCTTGTCATCAAAAAATAACAGAATATGACGTCGCTTAATTATTAAATAGGACATTTATGAAAGTCGCCACGATGGGGAAAGCTGTGTCAGGTTTTCGTACTTCACGAATATATCCATTGAATCCAGACAAATTTAATGAGGAAGATTTTGCGCCTTCCAATCAAGTAAATTACATTTTAGAAGTTTCTGATAAAGATGATCTTACCGTATCCATACCAAAAGCTAAAGATTCATTACCTGATACTGGACTAAAACCTAACGTTTCGTTACCTGATAATACGGAATCAAATGATTTGGTTGATTACGAACATCCTCTGCCAAGTACATCCAACGAGAGCTCTTTTTTGCCATGGCCCCTATACCATAAAAAAGTTACCAAAAAAGCTAAAAGGAATAATTAGAAGAAACAATGTTCGAAAATACTTAAAAGCACACCTGTCAAGGACGAATTAGAAATAGCAGAAGAAAAGAGAAGATTAAGAGAAGAAAAATTAAAGAGGAAGGAAAAAGAAAAAACGCTCAAAAAAAAACTAAGAGAATGTTTGGACGAAGAAACACAAGATAGAAAAAATGAAGAGAGTGGCACCACCTGAAATATCTGACGAGTCGTTGGACGAGGATATGTCCAACATATGCGACGATGACGACGTATGATATTGACTTCAGCTTTATACCACCTTCTTAAAGAATACCCTCCAAACTCAACGAGATATGTGGAGAACTTGGCAAAAATGGGAAATTATTTTACATGTATAAAACAGAATAAGTGTTGCATATTATAGCGTTCTTGAAATTAATTTATCATAGTCTCGCCACAAACAAATTTTTTCTTAAGTGCGCATCATTCTCCAACTCTCCCTTATATGGTTGTATGTGCTTATAATTCATTTTGCTCTGGTTGTTGGAGGGAATTTTATTATCTTACATAAAAATAGTGCCCGTGATTATAGTGTTCAGAGTGTTTTCGGTTGTCGAGTTTAATGCTGTGGTGAACTCTAGCTAGTTTACCCCACTGATAAGGAAAGTATTTTGGCCGCCATACAAAGACAATATATTGAAGCGGTAAAACAAGGAGAAGTTTCCGATAAGTGGACATTATATTCCAAAAGTAAATGTTTTTACAAAACAAAAATTTGAAAATGTGTCTTTTTGTATAGAACCATATAGATAGTCGTAATATTTCCCATGCTGTGATTTCATATGTTATCCCGTTTAGTTTTTATACATGACTCGTTTTTTTTTGTTTGAATTCACATATTAACAGTAATATTCCCATGCCTACAGAGCGGGTCGATCAACTGAGACGGCTCTGTATCAGCTGACCGAAGTCATCCAGAGAACTCTAAACAACAAAGAAAAGGCAATGTGCGCATTCCTGGATATATCTGGGGCCTTTGAAAACACAACTCATGTGTCTATCAAAGAAGCACTAAAAAGGTGAGGAGTAAATGAAACCATTGTAGAGTGGATGTATGAGTTGTTGACGACGAGGATAGCTGAGACACAGGCGGGGAATTAAACCAACTCAGTTAAAGCCACTCGCGGGACACCTCAAGGGGGAGTGATATATCTCCTTCTATGGAGCCTCGTAGTAGATGAGTTGCTCTACAGGCTAACGGAGCTTGGCTTCGAATGTATGGGCTATGCTGATGACATAGTTCTAATAGTCAGAGGCAAGTTCGAGAGCACCTTGTGTGATTTATTACAAAAGGGCCTCAGATTTATTGAGCAATGGTGCTTGTCAGTGGGGCTAAACATTAACCCAAACAGGTCCATTTTCCATTTACCCGGAAAAGCTTTGCCATGAAACCCCTATCTTTAAACGGGGAAATCATAGAATGGAAATCAGAAGTTAACTATCTAGGTATGACCCTAGACAGTAAGCTTCTGTGAAATAAGCATGTTGAAATAACTGCTAGTAAAGCAATAAAGGCTTTGATGGCGTGCAGAAATCTAACTGGTAAGAGTTGGGGCTGTAACCCAAACATACTGCGATGGATGTACGCCATGATTGTGAGACCAGCAATTACGTATGGGGCAATAGTTATGAATACAAAAGCAAGTCAGTACAGCACGAGGAAGACCCTCGACGAAGTTCAAAGGCTTGCCTGTGTGTGCATCACTGGAACTATGAGAACGTGTCCAACTAGGGCACTTGAGATCATTACAGATCTCACACCTCTACATCTGGTGATAGAAAGATCTGCCCAAGAAACAATTCTTAGATTATCTAAGGAAGATTTAGGCAATAAGAGTATTAAAAATCAGGAAGCCTGGTCCTCTCTAACAAAATACATCTCATTAGCTAATCTTCCCAGTGACGAAATGATCAAGAAAGTGAGTATCGAAAAAATTTCACTACGATGCTAAATAAGAGGAGAAACTGGGAAAGATAATACACCACCCAAACTCTCAAAGAAAACACCATTAGATGGTATACAGATGGTTCAAACACCACAGGAGTAGGCGCTGGAGTATTTGAGCCTGGCACCATATACTCATTATCGTTAGGCTCTTTCCCGAGCGTCTTTCAGGCAGAAATACTTGCGATCGAAAGATGCGTGGAAATGAACCTAGAAAGAGACTCTCAGAAATGTGACATATCCATCCATTCTGATTGTCAAGCAGCTATCAAAGCATTGAGCCCCCATGTCATTGACTCAAAGTTGGCATAGGAGTGCCGAAGAAAACTTGATGAATTAGGCAAGAATAACAGGGTCTCTTTAGTCTGGGTTTCTGGCCACTTGGGAATCACGGGAAATGAAGAGGCCAATACACTTGCCAGAAAAGAGGCACAAACGGCGTTTATTGGCCCGGAGCTTTTCTGTGGTGTAAGAAAATGCTCCTATAAGAAAGAGGAAACCGAAAGAGAAGCACTCTGGCGGTGCCTTCCCGGGCTGGAACATTCCAAAAAGTTCCTGCGGAACTTTGACACTGCTAGATCCAAAAAATATTTGGATCTCAGTAAAAATAAGCTACATCTCCTCACGGGCTTTCTTACAGGACACTGCCGCCTTAGGAAGCACCTAATGAGAATAGGTCTAGCAGAAATTGACGAGTGTACATTCTGTGGGGAGGAGGAGGAAACTCCAGATCATCTAGTTCTAGAATGCCTCGCCATTGCAAGCCAACACAAGAAATGCTCCGGACAAGAAACTTGTAAGGGTGTGAACAGCTCTGATAGGGGGGGGGACAATAAACCTTAGGTTTCAGTGCATTGTAACCTCGTAAAAATCTAATCTAATAGTGTTCATAATGTTTTCGGTTGTGGAGTTTAATGCTGTGGTAAATTCTAACTAGTTTACCCCACTGAAAAGGAAAGAACTTTTTCCACCATACAAATACAATAAAGCTTATTTTAAAGCGGTAAAACAAGGAGAAGTTTCCGATAAGTGGCATAAGTAAATGTTTTTACAAAACTAAAATTTGAAAGAGTGTTTTTTTATATAGAACTATATAGATAGTCATAACATTTCCCATGCTGTGATTTGATATGTTATCTCGTTTAGTTTTTATATATGATACGTTTTTTTTGTTTGAATTTACATATGAACAGTAATATTCCCACGAGAAAAATATTCACTACTTTATCATTGAATAACATTTTTACTAACTTCAGCAACTTTTCCGAATAATCTGCATAATTCAATTTTATAAATGTTTGATATTGTACCTAAGTCAAGTTTTATGTTGTAATAAACAGAAATTATTTCCTTAATTACTAGCTTTTTATTATTAACGAAATAAATCAAAATAGTAGGTCTTAATGACGAACGTTATTGTGACGTACGCTTGCTGCCTGGGTAGCTTGTTGGCTCTGCCAGTGCCATTAATTAGGAGACTATCGCCTTCAAATTTCCATCTTCCAACTTGTTTATGACATTTTCAACGTAATAAAAAAATCAAATAGCAAAAGATTCCTCTAATGAATCAAAATCTACATTACAGTTGAGAGGCAAAGATAATTAATAAAAGCGGATATTGAAAATATACGAGATGTCCTTTAATATTTTATCAAAGGAGTAGTATAACACAACAATATAATTTCATTTCTTTTTACGTTTTCTCTTTATGTATTATGTTGTAAAAAAATTTTGATATAGTTGCCCACCCGGCATCAATTTGAAGCAATCTATTAAAAACTTTTGGAGTAAATTCATGTATTATTTTGTAAATAACTAGAAATATTGATATAGTTCCCCGCCCGGTACCATTAAATTTGAAGGAATCTGTTATAAATTATTGGAATTAATTCAGCTAGAAATCCAGAAATTGAGATATTTTAGTTAAAAACGGCTATAACATCATTACCTGAAGGAGGTCACCTTGTGTGTTAAATTATTATTAGATAATCATTAAATACAGTAGTCCAAAATTGACCTATTCCGGAATTTTTAATAATTGTGTATAGAGTTACTTAAGAACGCTCTATAGATATACGACATTGGCTAATAAATCGACAGAAATATATTCCAATAATTGGTTTATATATATTTTATTCCTCATGGTTATCTGAAGTAGAATAATAGTATCGCCAGACAGCTACTAATAGACTAATTTACTACAGTTGATCATTTGACAATTGGTTATAGTAGTTGTGTACACACACATACTATGGTCAATCAAGCAAGCGGTAGAACGTAGAACAGGCGTTAAATATACAATATACTGACGCTGAAAATTTTTATACAGATTGTAGATCTCATATAAATAATAGTTATGTCAATCAGTCAGTTAAATGTGAGAGCAGTGGTCAGTCAGCCCCAATATTTTTACAATAAATAAATAATGTGAAATTTATTTATTAAACTTGAAAAACATTTTGGGGGTACTTGGATGTATATTAACCATAAATCAAATAGTTAGTTAAGCATATTGTGGAACAACTCCCGTCAGTCAAACAAAATTTAAAAAAAATGTTTGCACTAACAACAATATTGGATATTCAATATAACGAAAGTAAAATGCATGCGAATAATAGTGAATGCTTATAGCGAGCGGATAAGTACCCGAATGTTTATTTACAATATGTAGGGACCATGAGTTTGTCCTTTCCTATATAAGATAGATAGAAATAGAGAGAGTGTGAGATCGATGCGACTTTTCTGCTGATTTGTGTGAAAAAATTATTTTTTCTCCTTCCTGTATTGTAAACAACCCATTTTGACACTGTTTTGAAGGACGTAAGTAACAATGACCAAGAGGGTATCGATTGCCCTTGACGACGGATTGAAGTCAACTTACCACCTTTGGGTGGTAATAATTTATGCCATATAAAAAGTGTATCTTACTTAATAAACACCCTTTATATTCATTAAGTTTCAACTACAAACATATGATATACTGTTAATTTTCAAATTCATCAACAACGTCAAGCTTACAATGATTTATGAAAATGGAGTAATATTAAGTGATATGAACATTATTGACAAAATTTGGATAAATATTCTCTCGTTTTCTCTCAATTTGTATGGAATGGAACAAAGTTTTTTGTTACTCTTGAAGTACTGCAGGAGACTTCTGGCTTCGTTATATTCTATAAAATATGATTTGCAGCTTCATTTTTATTGATGACGCTCTCCGCTATATAAGTTTCCGCAAGAGTTGCAGATTTCCATTCTCCATGTCGCTTGAGAGCTAAGACTTTAGTATTCGCTAATAAAGTGGTCGACGTTCTACTAAGGGAGTGTCCAGTATACTTCTTAAAGTTCAGAAATTTAACAATTTTACTTGGAATTGAAGAAATTGAGTTTTTCCCGACAAGCTGGTTTAAGCACTTTCCATTTTGATATCGCATGAAGAAGCGAGGATTAAAATTGGTCATATTATACCAATGTAACTTTGAACTATTTTGAAATACCAAACCTTCTCATCGTCAATTTACATGCCATTCCATTTTTGGAATCTAGTAACAATTATGACTTCATGCCTTCATTGCACAGAACTCATTAGAACGGCACGCTCCAGCAATTCCCATTATCATTACAATCATTAAATAAATTTCATCGGGGACTCCAAACAGAAAATTATTCACATCTTCCCTGTCAAACACATTAGGTTTTTTGGGTTTATACCCGTCATTCCTTCTTTTTAAAAATGCTCGAAGTTTAGGATACTCGGAAATATCTATGCTTTCGTCTATAAAAATGGTGGACTTCAACATGCAATATTCACACCATAAGCTTGATGAAGACTTTAATACAGCACATTTTTCATGAAAGTACGCCAAAAGCACGGTTTCTGAAACTGCAGTAGCAGTTTTTGTTTGGCACCATTTATTATTGATACGTTGCTTCATACCCTCTTCCTCGATTTTTCTGGCACCAGCGATAAACAAGCGATATTTATTGAATCTTCTATATCCAATTGGATATTATACAAATCAATAATTTCAATTTCTCTCAATTTTTTATAATAAACTGTCAGATTGACGTTGTTGATAAAATAAAAATGCTTGTGACGCTATAGAAAACGGTCAGAGATGTCTTCATAACTTCAGGCGAAAAGTATCGAATTAAATTAATAAAAATTCAAGAATAAATTATGCAGGGATGAGAAAAATCGTATATACTTCACGGGGTGTAAGTACATTTACTAATCTCGAACTTTATTGCCAGCCCTCGCTATCGCTCAGGCGCAAAATCGTCCTCGACTAGTAGTATAAATAACTATTGTATTGTATATACATACTAAAAGAAATAATATTTATTTTCAGAGGTGGCCAATCTGAAATTTCATCAGAAACCGACTAGTTTAATATTTATGATCATGAAACAAACAGAGGAGTAAATTGCGGAATGTTAAAATTTGGCACAGTTGTTCAAAATAACAAAAGCGTGGTGAGGGAAGCAATTTAAAGGCCTGCTCTTTTTTAGTTTTCCGAAATATATCAATAAATATTGATTTTACACTAAAATACAAAAGTAAAGTAGAATAAATTCCCTAGAAAATTATCCTGTTCATTTTTTCGTGGTTCAAACGGTTGTAAGATAGATAGAATGCGGGTGAAATGAGTATAATTTTCAAAACTGGATAGTTCTGAATAAATGTTGGCAAAAAATCATAGTACAAAGTAAAAAAACTCAGTTGTCAAGCGTTTTAAGAAACAAAAACCTAAAAAACTCAACACATGAAACAGTTTCAGTAGCTAGCGCTATACGGTTCAAAATCCAATGTGCAGGAGGAAATTGACTAGCAACGATATCTGGAATTTATAAAATCTTCACCCAACATCAAACCAGACCTTCCCACTTCCTCCATTAATAAACTCGGCAAGGCAAAACTCTTATAGAGTGTATTTACAAGTTCAGTAATAACTGGGGAACACGTTATCGCCTAAGATGTGGGGATGGCGTCGTGGTGAGGATGCCACCTTGAAACCAGTGAAAACCACTCAACCTCCAGCTCCACAGTCTATTTTAAACAACATTTTCTGTAGGTGCACAGGTAGTTGTGAAGGGAGACGTTTGCCGAAAAGGAGGCATGGAATGCAGCTTAGTGCAGGGTGTGTAAGGATTATGCATCAATGCTCAATTGCTGAGTGATGAAGAATTTGATGAGGACTTTATTCAGGATGACGAGTTTTCTGAATAAATTGATTTTGTTAAACTGGAATAACTTTTGAAATTCAATTTAAAACATAAATTTATTCTGTGTTTTGAAACTGCAACTGTTCTATTTTGATGTATTTTATTTTGTTAATCTTTCATGTATCTTTGTATTTTATTTTGGTATAATGTGAAGTAAATTTTGTGCTGTATACTTTGCAATGTAATTATAGTTGTTTGTAAAACAACTGTCACAATGACTCGTTTTGTAGTACGAGTGCAGTTTGTGCAACGAACCGCTTCGGAGAACAAGTGCTATAAAAGTCTTTCTGACACAAGTTTTACACAGTATTTTTTATAATTCGCATTTATTGAATTTTTTAAATAAAATAAAATTACATATCTTTTGTGTTCATTATATTATGTTGGTACTGAAGTGACAGATGTATAAAATTTGAATTCATAGTTTCACTTATCGTAAAATTAACAATAAAATGTCAAATAAAAATACTTACAATAACCAAATGTATGACATTAAATAAGTGTTCAAAGAGATTTCATTGTGACACTGTAAACAATGTTGGTAATGATGGCGTTGCGACTGTAGACATCGTTCATGTGAGCTCCGAGAAATTCGAATAAATATGGTGACATTTTTTAAAATTGTAACATTTAGTCTTGTATCAACATTAGTTATAAGTGTTCCTATACAGAATAGTGTAACTTGTGCTTCTTGTTTCCAAATAAACTACATTCGTTAACAATTATTATTATTAGAAAAGTTCCAAAATTTCACTGTTGCCAGATATTGTCTGTAAATTTCCTAAAAATGAGTCAAACATTAAGAAATACAAGTGTAATTGGTGTGGTAGATGAAGCAATAGCCAACAAAATTATTCCGAAGATAAATGGCAAAATTGAAGAACAAATGCAAGATATTGGTAAGAAGTTTGACTCTATAGTAAAAAACTTGATGACTTCTCACAAATAACCAATATGGAAGTATCAGTAAAAATAAATAAAGAACAAATACAGAAAATCACTGAGAAAATAAGACAAAAAAATAAAGAAAGTTCTATTATTGTATCAGGTATCAAAGAAGAGAAAAAGAAAATCTGTTATCTAAAGTGCTTTGTCTATTTAATGAAGTGATGAAAACTATTAAATGTGCCCATAGTAATATATATATATATATATATATATATATATATATATATATACAGGGTGTCCCGGTACTAATGGGAAAAAAGTCAGGAGCGTATAAACTGAGCCAAAATAATGTTAGTACTTCATATAAACTTTTTCTATGCAGGCCCTCGTTGTCGAGTTATAGGCCTTCAAAGTTTTAATATTGAATTTGGTTTTTATTTCTATATTTTGTACTAGTTATTTGATCTTTATCAAATTTACGGCAATGCTATAATGTACGTGTATGTTTATTTTGGTAAGGTAAACAGATTTACAGTAGTGCCTTGAAGCCAGGGACGGACTACTCCCAATGGTTAGTGATCCAAACATTTTGCAGGGATGGCACACCCTGTATGAAATTATTGAAATTCACTTCCCCACACATTAAGCTAACGAAAAGGTACTCTTATTGGAATACGATGAAATGAACCGTTTGGCTAATATTTACAGTTTTATCAATGCACTACGTACCAATTTACCTAACTAACTTATTAATACGATGCCCAAGATTTACCTACAGTACTACAAAAAAATAATTTAACGATAGCAGACGATAAAAAACATTAACGACTTATTAATTCGACAGTTGGTAAAAACTTTTTAAAAGTGTTTTTACCGTTTATCAAGTAACCATAGGATTAGTTGTCAAATGTTGTGTAGAATAGTTCGTAGTCAGTACTTGTCAATAAGTCCTTAATTTAGCACAAAATGGCGGAATTCACTTTTATTGAGTGCGCAGATATGCATTTAATGTATGGACCGGGTTCTCTAAATTGTTTAAAGGCCGGAAGGCTTTATGCAGAACATTTTGCAAACACAGCATTGCCAGACAGACGAATGTTTGAGCGCATTGATCTCACGTTACGAGAAACAGGTATGAATAAGTAAATGTAATTTTCCATGTATACAAAACAAAATTTTAAATTTTAGGAAGTTTTTTGCCAAAAAAAGATAGAGAAGGTCCAGTACAAAGCGTCCGTACTGTGGCAGTTGAACAAGACTTGTTAAATGCAGTTGATAATGGACCATCAACGAGTTTATGAAAATTATCAAGAGAACATAACGTCTCGAAATCAGTTGTTCATCGCGTCCTAAAAGAACAGCTGTTATATCCTTTCCACATGAAAAAGTACACAGTATGACAGTGGCTGATTATCCTGCACGACTTGAGTATAGCCAGTGGTTTCTGCGACAACAAAAAGCAGACAATACATTTATTAGTAACGTTCTCTTTACGAACGAAGCCGGTTTCACCAGAGATGGAGTCATAAATTCTCATAATATGCATTTATGTGATGATGTGAATCCACATGGCATTATCCAAATTAGGAGCCAGCAATAGATTCATTATTAATGTTTGGGCAGGAATAGTTGGCAATCATTTGATAGGGCCATACTTTATTGACGGTACTTTGACCGGTCAGAAATATTTGGAGTTTTTGCAGAATGAGTTATGGCACCTGTTTGATGATGTGCTACTACAAACTCGTAGGAATTTATGGTTCATGCATGATTGGGCCCCCCCTCATTTCAGTTAAGATGTACGACAGCATTTACACACAAGGTTTCCTAATAGATGCATTGGTCGTAGAGGCCCTTTTCAATGGCCACCACGATCAGGAGACGTTAATCCTAAGGATTTATTTCTCTAGGGTTATCTCTAGGGTTTATGCAACTCCTGTGCAAACAAGGCAAGATTTAATAAACTGAATTGTGTTACACTGCAATGTTATTAGAAATAATGTGGGATTGCTTTTTCAAGTGCAAAGGAACAACCTTCGTAGACTTAGAATGTGCGTGGAAGTGGGAGGAGCTCAGATTGAACATTTATTAGAATAACGTTAGTTTTTGTTGTTGTTCAGGAATTAGTTTTTGTCTAATGTTTTATAACTTGTGTTTTTTGAGGTTTTCTTAATGGTTTAATAATGTTGTGTTCGTAATTTTGATTAAAAGCGACTAATTACGTTGTTTGCGTACCAATTTAATTCCCATTAAATAAGTTCTTAATGTTTTTATCATCTGCTACCATCAAATTATTTTTTTGCAGTACTGTAGGTAAATCTTGGACCTCGTATTAATAAGTTAGTTAGGTAAATTTGTACGTAGTGCATTAATAAAACTGTAAATATTAGCCAAACGGCTTATTTTATCGAATTCCAACAAGAGGGCCTTTTTGTTAGCTTAATGTGTGGAGAAGTCAATTTCGATAATTTCATACAGGGTGTGCCATCCCTGCAAATTTTTTGGATCACTAACCATTGCGAGTAGTCCGTCCCTGGCTTCAAGGCACTAATGTAAATATGTTTACCTTACCAAAATAAACATACACGTACATTATAGCAATGCCGTAAATTTGATAAAGATCAAATAACTAGTACAAAATATAGAAGTAAAAACCAAATTCAATATTAAAACTTTGAAGGCCTATAACTCGAAAACGACGGCCTGCATAGAAAAAGTTCATATGAAGTACTAACATTATTTTGGCTCAAATTATACGCTCCTGACTTTTTTCCCATTAGTCCCGGGACACCCTGTATATATATATATATATATATATATATATATATATATATATATATATATATATATATATAGAATAGAATAGGTACTAGGTAAGTACAAGACAGGACGACAAGCCCAAGACCAGACTTTTGACTTTTGTGAGACTTTTAAAAAAAAGGGAAATACTAAGTGCAAGGAAAATCCTAAAAGTTTCACCCATTTTCATAAATGAGAATTTTACAGATGGGGCATATAAGCTACTAAGGACGGTACGTATCATGTCAGGCTAATTCAAAGCCCGAATGATTTGGATGCGCAGAAAAAAATAATTTAATCAGGATCGTCGAGGTTTAATAGTTATTTTGTTTTTCGTTATTGCAGGAATATTGTTTCTTTTCTATAAACAACCCACCGAAATTAATATTACCAATTTATCAATGTATACGTTGCTATAGGCAACATTATACAATTGGAAACGTTATATTTTAATTTGAAGTAGTTATTTCATAATAATAGTATATTACGTAACGTGTGTTGTAAGAAGCATTTTACGCACGAACGGAAAAGTTACGCACGAAGCCGCGTAGCGGCGAGTGCGTAATTCCGTGAGTGCGTAAAATGCGTTACAACACGAGTTACGTACTATACTTTTCCTACGACCCACTTGTACTTGTGTTTATAATCTTATTAATGTATTTAAAGTACAAGTAAAAACGTACATCCTCGATGCCCAGCCATGTTTTATAAAAGTCGCTCCTCGATGCCCAGCCAAGCATCTTAGAAGTTCACCCTCGATGCCCAGCCAAGTTTCGTAAAAGTAAGTAGTATTTATTTTTATTAAAAATGTATGTAGAATTACCGGAATTGCATAAAATAGCGTATAAACCTCTCGACTAAAGTGACAATAATCCCCTGTATAATATACTAATTGTTTACTAATATGAGATACATTCAGACAGCTAAAAGATGCGGAATGAATGAAACGGAACCAATTATCATATAATTCCAAATAACTCTTAGTATTAAATGCAATCTCATATCTAATAAATGTTATCTACCATTTATATATAGAATAAAATTCAACGTCAAATATCTAAGTAATACATTTTGAATAAAATGGCTACGTCTATTGACAGTTGCTAAGTGGTTGCTATGGAAGCCGTGCGTTTTATTTTACCGTGCGTAATAGACGTCTTACATTGATTGCCGACTGTGTGTTTTTGACTACTTACAGGGGTGGTCGTAGGTAAAATGTTTTACTTATTTTTGATACAAATAACATTAAAAATTCTCATTTTATTTTTAAGCGCTTTCTTGTGTTTGACGTTTTGCGTATGGTGTTAAGTTATCTTTGCAGAGATTTTATTTTTTGGTTGCAGCTAAATGCCATATAATCATTTATGTTAAAAATTACGACTTAAATTTGTAGTATTTTGTAACGGAATGTTATACTTAACGTTTCATTTGAAATGTTAAAATTTACGCTTATGAACTAAAATCATGGTTGATTGTAGTATATTTTGTTTTTAATGTAATTCAAGTTTCTATTATGATTTTGAATTTGAAATAGTTGACTTCAGAAAAATTACTCTTTGGAACAAATGTAATTTCCATTTCATAATTAAAATTGTTATAAGTAGTGTCAGCTCACACCGACTAAACATGTCGAAATTTCTTAGCATTTATTTTCAAAACTGTAGAGGATTGAACAAAACGATGGAGAGGTAATTGACTTGGGAATATTCAATTTGGTAAGGAGCGACAGGGACATGGAATTCACCAATTCTTCTAGCAATTAAAAAACAATATAAAATAATAACAGTCATTAAAAAGCATACGCTTTTTGGTGCAATTATAGTCGAAACGCACAAGGTGCCAGGTATTTATTTTGAGGAATATATATTCCTTCAGGAAGCTTAATTAATGTATATGAATCAGTCAAAATGTATGACGTTATCAAAAGAACCCTTGCGCTGTAAGCTAGCCATAGGAAACACTACCTAACTAACTAAGCGTGTTAGGGATGCAAATTGAGATATGGTACCAAACGAAAAACAAGATGTAAACCTAGCTTTACATCCCTTTTAGATAATATTTGGAATAGTATTGTAGAGGAATGTGTCCTAAGTTATGTTCATTACAGAAAGACTAAAATATACCGGTCACGGTTTACCGATGAAATAAAAAATCTATTAAAAGATAAATACAGGTATAAAACATTAAAAAATATTTCGAGTTAATTTAAGAATAAGTACATTTAATTGAGAAGACATTTAACTAAGCTAATTAAAGTTGAAAAAAAGAAATATATATTAATAAAGTAGAACAGGAAGCAACTTCTGACATTATTAATTTTTGGAATTATATAAAAAATAATAAAAAAATTGTAACAATAATAAATTTATTTATTATAGATGTACCAGAGAATAAAACTGCAGAATGTTTTGCAATATTTTTCGCGGCAGTATATACACAGAACAAAGCCTCTTATAATTTAAACTTTAATACTAAGTTGAACGTAACTAATAATACTATCATATTAAATTCAGTTAATGAATCAGAATTTGATATTGCCTTAAAATAGATAAAAACCAAAAAAGCTAAGGGGTCTGATGGGATCCCATCTTATAGTTGAAATCTTGCGGAGAATGGATAACACAGTCACTACTGATGCATGTTTATAATTTTTTTAAAGTAATGTATTTCCGTCTGTCTGGAAAACAGGATAGGTACCTATGTCCAATCTTCAAGTCCGGCGATAAAATGAATATCGAAAATTATCGACCAATATCAATCATATGTGCTCCAGCCAAACTTTTCGCACAGATATTGTAGTGAAAATTGTATATACATGTTGAAAAGTATACAGTACCTTAGCAACATGGGTTAGTGTGAAAAAAAATATCTATTACAAACTTGTTTCTTTTTAGCAATGAAATGTAAATCTCAGATTGATGTTGTATACACGGACTTCTGCGACTATTTAAAAGTTATTTAAAAAACAGATATATGTAGGTATAATTGTTAAACATATTGGGAATACATCGGGAAAATTTGAGGCAAATTCTGGAGTACCTCAGGGTTCCAATCTTGGACCACTTATTTTTTTACTTTTTATTAACGATATGCCAAATATACTAGAATCATCAGATAGCTTGATATTTGCAGATGACTTCAAAATAATACGTAATATAGAAACAGTTAGAGATTGTGTTAAGTTACAGAGGGACGTTGATAGGGTATATGAGTGGATTTGCAAAAATAAATTACATCTTAATCTAAGTAAATGTTCTGTTTTAACCATAACGCGTATCAAGGAACCATGTGTATTTGATTATTTGATGGGAGGTCAAAGTTGAAAACGATGTTATGAAGTTAAAGATTTAGGCATAATTTATGATAGCAAATTGTCATTTGCCACTCATATCAACAATATGGTCAAATCAACTACTGGAACATTAGGCTTCATAATAAGACAATCATACAATTTAAAAAATATAGGCACTCTTAAATATTTATACTATAGCTTAGTTAGAATCAAATCACTAATTTGGTTTACTGAATACCAAACTAGTTTAGGTAAATTAGAAAAAATAGAAAATAAATTTTCAAGATTCATCTACTTCAAAAAATAATACATATATCCTGACTGCCAGATAATTAGAAGTACATATCTTAGGAATGACTTTAAGATATTATCCTTAGAAAGTAGCGGACATTTATTAATATTGGTATTTTCGTATATTATTAATAATAGAATTTACTCCCCAGATGTATTATCATTAATTAGATTTAATGTTCCACCTAGAAGAATGCGCCTAGTACCCATGTTTAATGTGCTTCCATCATTTAATATTTCTAGATCACCTACTGTGAACATGTTTCGACTCGCAAATCAATTCAATACACTGATTCACCTGGAATGGACAGTCTGCAGAGTTTTCCGCAAAATAGTTATAGATCATTTTATTGATCTATTTATGCGAACAATTTGAAAGGCGAGTGTCTATCCTCATGCAGTTTTCATTATAATTATCACTACTACTATTATTTAGGTATTAAGTTAACATGTTAACAAATAAATAATGAAGTCTCTTTTATACGCGAATTATTAAAAGTAAATTATGTGTCAATTATATACTATTAAATCCATAATTTTCTTATTCTAAAAAATTTCCTTTTGAGGGTCCATTCTATCTTCCAAACCGTTTGAACTAGGAAAGAAATTAACACAGCCATTTTTGTACAGAATTTACTCTACCTACTGTAATTTTGTATGCGATCAATTTGACTGTCAACACAACATTTCTTGAGATATTTAGGAAAATCTGAAAAAAAGAGTCATTTAAATTGCTCCCTCCCTCGGATACATTTGGTATTTTGTACAGGGTAAACCACTGAACAACTATGCCAAACATCACCTTTCCGCATTTTTCCCCTAAATTTACCCAATTTTACTGGGCTATATTCGATGCATGATTCGGAGGAAAAGTTTGATTATAATGAATAGTGTACTAATATAATAATTTTTTTTTGGCCGTCCGACGGGAGTTGTTCCACAATATGGTTGTACCTCCAATTTTTTTTTCAAATTCAATAAATAAATTACACCTTATTTATTTATTGTACATACGCTGGGGCTGACTAACCAGCTCTATTCGCACATTTAACTGACTGACATGACTGTTATTTTAATGCGATATACAATATGCACCTATAACAATTTTCAGCTTTAGTAAATTCATTTAAATAACACGGTAATCATAACACGTATGATAGCGAATATGTAAAGCCTGTTCGACCGTTTGCTTGACTGACCGCAGTATATGTGTGTACTATAACCAATTGTCAAAAGATCTGCTGTAGTAAATTTAGAGCATTTTTATTAACCTGGCTCTCCATCTATAACCATGCTACAGAATATATTTTATTATATAATATAATCTTGAAAGTTAACTTTCATAGTTTTTTTAAATATCAAATATTTATTTTTCTTAGTGTAGGCATTTGAGCTTGTTCTCTCAGTGTATTCAGTTGTACTTTACGTCAAATGACGTCACGATTTTAAAACTCATTTACCCAACGCTTTTCCGATCAAGTTGTCACTTCTATGTATGGTTATTCTGGAGTATTGCTTTACTATATACTCTGTTTCACGAGAGAAAAGCCAACTGAAGTTGCAGTCGTATGCGCGAACTTGTCAAAACTAATCAGCATAAATCTTCGTTCTACGTCATTGGTCGTTAGTAAGCAACGTAGATAAACAAAGAATTTGGTTTCTGCGATTGTCAATTCTCCAACTTCAGGTGGCTTACTCTCTCGTGAAATGGAGTCTACAATGTAAATTACTTCTATTTCGAAAATCAACCGTTAATGATATTAATTTCCAAAAGCTTTGTGTGTAGCAGGCAAAAAATTCAAACCGTCTTGCAATATTTAAAACGTAGACTCCGACAATAAGCCAGTTAGTCACTATAGTCTATGTTTTAAAATACTGGTATATTACATCACTCGCACCATCGTTTATTGCGGGTCGCTGATGGGCCTGAAAATCTTTAGAAATAACTATTAACCTTTTCTGTTATTACTGAATGGCCTGAGACTGATATCGAGAGTATAAACGAGATGTTTCCTTCCATGAAATAATCGAACAACACCTATTGAAATATTACGCGAGTTATCATTCGAGGAAGGCCGAAGAAACTCTTACTTTGTCTTGGAAAAAGGAGGACTTAAAAAACTGGCTAAGAGGAAAAATAAGTTTTGACGGAAACATGGCTAAAAAGGAGCTTTTATCCATCGCAAAACCCTATAAATTACAATATTCGGAATGTGTAGTGTATAATATCGTCAAACAATGAGGAATAACAGTACACCGTCTATCACCTTACCATTGCGAGCTGAATCCCATTGAATTAGTCTGGGCTCAAGTTAAAGAGTACGGAATATCGTGGACGCTGATTCGTGGAAAAATGCATTGACTGTTGTAAAATTGGAAGAGAGGAATGACTATTTCAAAATCATTTTTACAATAACTGTATTTTATGTAGTTTAATTTTAATATTTATACATATTCTTTTGAAAATGCTCCTAAGAGCGAAACGTCAAGTTTATTAAATATGTATTCGAAAATATATTATAACTAATATATTTATTTTATACCACAACCTTTGAACCCTAGAAGAAATAATTATATATATATATATATATATATATATATATATATATATATATAAACAAAGAGATTCATGGGTAATTCACGCAAAATAAGTGCTACTGAAATAGAGTGGTAACCGTGGACATGTATGTTTCTGACTCATTTTGCCTCTTCAGCACGGCATAACCAAATAAGGATGTGAAATTTGAGAGCAAAGATGTTAATCGAATCATGGGAAAACACAAAATAACGGATTTCAGCAGGGAAACCAAACGTTCATTTGTGTCTTCAATTGGAAGATCCCGAGTTTTCAGGACAACAACCAACATTGACACGGAGGCGCATATAGCCCCCCCGCCATGAACCTTCCGACTCATAGTAAATAACAAAGAAGATGTAGGAATATCGCGTGATATGTTAACATATCTCGCGATATTCCTACATCTTCTTTATATATATATATATATATATATATATATATATATATATATATAAATATATTTTTTATTCTATGTACATAATGTGTCTTAATAAATCTTGTAGGTAAATATGTTTTCTTTAACCGAATTAAACTATTATTCCAGCTACGCTTATGTTCATGTACTTTTTCCCCTCTTGTGTTTACTACACAAGGAACCCAAAATATATTGTTATCCAGCAGTTGTCAGGTAAATTTGGGGGTAAGTAGATCTACAGGGCATATAAAAAGGTTCTGGTTTTACACGCATAAGATAGGGTAACCTATTCAGATTCAGATGAAAATGTTTGTTCACTCTGTAAGCGCCTTAAGGGATTAAATTTGGTGAAGTATAATTTATTATACCAGTCTTTTAAAAAATAGACTATAGTTGTTTTTATAATTATACTAATTTCAAACGATATAAAACCTGAGTTATTCAACTTCAATTGAGATATTTTTAGGTACACCAAACTGGAATAATATTACATAGTTTCAAAAGTATTTCAGACGATGTAGATGAACATGTAAGTTAACTATTGTATTCTAATAACACTGACGATTTATGAAATTTTTTTTAAACTATTGCTAATATGGGGATTTGTAACTGTAACCTAACCTACGTAATCAAAATAAATATAGACCCCTAGTTACGTATGCACCTATTTCGCACAAGAAATTGATGTACCTTGACGTTCACTGGAATTATACGGGTGATCCAAGTTATCGTATACAGGCAATATCTCGCTTATTTGAAAATATAAATTAAAAAATTGCTTTGTATGCCATTAAAACCCTTTCACTGCTGAATAATTTGGTATATTTCCTGAATGACTGACTTATATTTTCATGACGCTTTTATTTTATTTGTATTTTTAGTGAAAATAGTAAACAGCTGTCACTCGGGTGATAACACAATTTACAACACTATAATTAGGCGCTCATACCACAAATATGCAGCTCTAGCCAATGCTAAAGAGCAAGTGATTAGTTTTAATGTTATATGATTGACGTTCGAGGACGTCATGCGCACTGAACTTTAGTAGCTGAATGACTTCAGACTTCATCAGAGGTGAAAGGGTTAAAGTGCCTTCCTAATGATTTATAAAATATTGAAATTTATAACATTGGACAAAAAATTGCGTGTCATTATATTTGGAACACAACGCAAGCGTATACTTGGAATTTTTAAAAATTATGATTAACAACAACAAAAACATCAATATTTCATGAAGTATGAATTTCAACTAAAATACCAACGATGCAAATAAAAAAACGAACAAAAACTACAGGAAGTGTTCAATAGCTATTGGTATAACAAGGGAGAAAAGTGCTACTTTTCCTCCCGAGGATGAAGGATCATTCGATGGAGGAAAAGGTACTTTACACCAATGTTATAAATATGATTTTTCCGCCTCCCTCAAATAGGAAGACATTTTCGATAATTTATTTATGAAATTAACAAACAAAATTAATATAAACACTACTTAGGATGGGCTTTTACGAAATTTGGCTGGGCATCGAGGATGGACTTCTAAAATGCTTGGCTGGGCATCGAGGATTGCCTTTTATGAAACTTGGCTGGGCATCGAGGGCTTACTTCTAAAATGCTTGGCTAGGAATCGGGGGTGTAAATTTTTATTTGTACTTCAAATCCCTTGTGATTTTAACTGTCCCTTTATATCCCATGGGTCTAGCATTGTTTCTAACATGTGAGACTAAAGTGACCACAATTGCAAAAATTATTTCATTGATAACTTACTATGACGTCACTTTTACTTTTCCTCCCTAGGGAGGAAAAGTACGACTTTGCTCCTTACAATGAGGCCAGGAAATGTATACTTTGGATAGAGGTAGGCAGAAAAATTATTTCCTACAGAGTTCATGCAAGCTGCAAAACGTGTTAGAAGCGTTCTTCCGTAGGCCGCCTGAATCATAGCTGATGTAACGCTACGACATGCTTCACGAATGCGTTCTTTAATATCAACTAAATCCACAGATTGTTTGATAAACCAAGTCTTTAAGATAACCCCCCAAAAAATAGTTCAGTGGTGTTAGATCTGGCGAGCCGGATGGCCAAGCTATAGATCCATAAGTATCAATCCACTCGCAGGGAAAAAGTAAATCGAGATGCTCCTCAACAATACCTGCATTATGGGATGGGGCACCGTCCTGTTGCCAGAGCATTGTATTTCGTTGTGTCAAAGGAATGTCTTCCATAAGTTCAGGTAATACGTGTATAAGAAAATGTAAATACCTTTCTCCAGTCAATGTATCTTCATAAAAATACGGCCCACATCACACATTTGTACCCCAAACTGTCTGGAAATGAGTTGAACGGTCCTAGTGTGGATTTACATTAGTCCAATAATGGGCATTATGTGTATTCACTACACCATTATTGTGGAAGCGGCTTTAATCACTACAAGAAATTTGATTTAACAGCAAGGGATTATCGGATATCATAACATCAATAATTATAGACATAAAGTCCAATCTTCGTTCGAAATCAGTAGGCCTCAGTGCTTGAACTAAATGAATTTAAAAAGGGTGATATGTGTACCTTCATAATCCTCTGTAAGGTGCTTTTGCTTATTCCAATTTATTCAGCTAATGGAAGTCTGGGGTTAACACCAACATTGCAAGTACATTTCTCACAGGATTTCGGTGTGGTGCATGTTTTTTATTTAAGAATGAAACGTTGCACAATTTGCGTTCCAATCTACGAAGCACCATGTGTGCTACCTGACGACGTTGAGGAAAATGTTTTTATTGTATAAATAGGACGCTCGTCGAGCATAAACCAGAAGCATGTCAACGTATTCGTCTAAACTGAATGTAAATGGCAAAGTAGGTACTTATAACAAAATTCTTAATTTTTTTTATGGAAACTTGTGGATAGTGGATACCACAATTATATCGTCGATTAATTATACTAGGTACGTACGAGGAAGACCCTCGACAAAGTTCAAAGGCTTGCCTGCGCATCACTGGAGCTATGAGAACGTGTCCAACTAGGGCACGAGATCATTACAGGTCTCGCATCTCTACATATGGTGATAGAAAGATCTGCCCAAGAGGCAATTCTTAGAACATCTATGGAAGATTTAGGCAATGAGAGTATTAAAAATCAGGGAGCCTGGTGCTCTCTAATAAAATACATCTCATCAGCGAATCTTCCCAGTGACCAAATGATCAAGAAAGTAAGTATCGAAAAGAATTTCACTACGATACTAAATAAGAGGAGAGACTGGGAAAGGCAATACACCACCCAAACTCTCAAAGAAACCACCATTAGATGGTATACAGATGGTTCAAAAACCACCACTGGAGTATTTGGGCCTGGCGCCAGATACTCATTATCGTTAGGTTCCTTCCCGAGCGTCTTTCAGGCAGAAATACTTACGATCGAAAGATACGTGGGAATGAACCTAGAAAGAAACTATCAGAAATGATACATATCGATCCATTGTCATAGTCAAGCAGCCATCAAAGCATTGAGCTCTCATGTCATTGACTCAAAGTTGGCATGGGAGTGCCCAAGAAAACTTGATGAATTAGGTAAGAATAACAGAGTCTATTTAGTGTGGGTTCCTGGCCACTCGGGAAATGAACAGGCCAATATACTTGCCAGAAAAGGGGCACAAACGCCCTTTATTGGCCCGGAGCCTCTCTGTGGTGTAGGAAAATGCTCCTATAAGGAAGAATTTAGGAAGAAAGAGGAAACCAAACGAGAAGCAATCTGTCGACGCCTTCCCGGGCTGGAACATTCCCAAAAATTCCTGCGGAACATTGGCACTGCTAGATCCAAAAAATATTAGCATCTCAGTAAAAATAAGCTACATCTCATCACGGGCTTTCTTACAGGACACATGCCGCCTTAGGAAGCACCTAATGAGAATAGGTCTAGCAGAAATTGACGAGTGTAGATTCTGTGGAAAGGAGGATGAAACTCCGGATCACCTAGTTCTAGAATGCCTCGCCATTGCAAGCCAACGCAAGAAATGCTTCGGACAAGAAACTTGTAAGAGTGAGGATCTAACTTCGTTGAAGCCGTCCCAAATACTTAAGTTCATTAGAACCCTGGAACTGGAAGGCGAGCTGTAGTAGTAGCGAGAACAGCTCTGATAAGGGGGGGGGCACAATAAACCTTAGGTTTCAGTGCATTGTAACCCCGTTAAAATCTAATCTAATCTACACTAGGTACAATTTACAAATGATTGATGTTCTGATGTTCTTCATCGTACACTATAAAAAAGAATAACTGTCATTACTTTTTTGACATAAAAAACATAGGATTTTTAAAACAAAAAATTGGTCTACTTCTATTCTGTAAAGTTTTTAAAAACATGGGCGGATGTTATAGGACGAGAAAACTCTAGAAATAAATAAGAATGTTATGTTATTGTAAACAAGATAAGAAATGGAGAGTTGGCATAATATATATAGAAATGTTGTTCAAAATAGAGTTGTTGTTTGAAGTAGTTAAATTATTAAGATAGTAGTCAGTAGATACATTTTTAAGTAATTATTTCAAAAATATTGTAATTTTGATTATATTGTAAAAATAAAGTTTTTAATAATAGTTTTCGGTGTTAAAAAGTTATAATTCGTAGGCAATTATTCATATAAGGATAATTAAAAAATTCACAAAATATTATTGTTGTTATTAACAAAAAAATATATCAAGTATGTGATATCGCTGTATTCCAAATATAATTACACGCAATTTTCATTTTCAATATACAGAGGGTGCCATTTGAAAATAAAAAATGAGGTAACTAAATACCTCAGGGCTGTCAAATGCAATACATTTTTTTATACGTCATTAGGAAGGTATTTTAATATCATTCAAAGCAGTTTTTTAATTATCTTGTCAAATAAGCGAGATATTGTCAGTATACGATATCTTGGGATACCCTGAATGTATAATGATTCTGCATGGACGTGGATTGGGTCAGTCTTGTAATAGTTGGATATGTCATGGAGGTGAACTGAAAACGGAAAGGTAGAGCTGTAAATATGTACCTATACCTATATTATACAGGTTTTTACTTAAAATTACTAATAGGCAATTCAATCAATTTTCATTTTATTTAGAAGTCCCACTTTGCGTCATAATTTTAATACAAAAAAAAGTATATTCACAATGTTTTGTAAGTTAAAGCAGTGTACACTGAAAAAAAGGATTAACAAAAAATATTAACTTATATTAACAAAAACCATTTTTCAATTTTCAAAAGTTTATTTTATAGTCTACATAAAATATGTTATTAAAAATAAACATATATGCGATTGGACAACGGTTTATAAAGCAGAAGTGTAATGTCCAATGAGATTTATTAATGCAAATTTGGTTAAGTTGGAATAAAGTACGAATTATCGTTATCTGTGTGTATACTACTAGCCATTAACTTCACTCGGCGGCACTAAATCCAAAGGCTACATCCCTATACTTTCAGATAGGCGGAGCCATAAAGTAAAATATACCGTCATAGTGGAACTGGATAGCTAGATCACGACAAACCCCGCAGACGTCAAAGAAAAGAACACATAGAGAAGAGGAACCACTTACGAGAAATCCTGCAGTTCCCTAGAAACATGAGCAGGATTTCGAGTAGTCAGTGAACCCACTCTTCAACACATTCGTCTCCGACAACGCACGTAACGCGTGGAAGTAACTGTTACCATGTACCAGGAATGCGCCTGGCGCGTTATCCACTTATTTATTCATATTTGCCTAAACCGATGCTTCCATGTTATGTAGAGCATTGAAAATATACTGCCACATAAAATAAGGTGTAATTCGTTTCAAGCAATACTTGGTTTCGTCTCCGGCAATGCTCATCGCGCGGTAATGTAAAGGTTACCATATGTCAGTAACGCAACTGGCGCGATACAGACTTATTTATTCCGGTTTGTCCAAACCGACATTGAATAGCCATTAAAAAATTTAAACTCTTGTGTTTACTTTTTTTGCGTTCTGATACCAACAAACTACGAAAAGATACAATTTTTTACTGTCCTCAGTGTCCAAACGAACCTGGTTTATGTTTAGAGAATTGTTTTAGAGTATTCCATGATAACTTGCATAATTAAGATGGGTGTAAATATTTTACTTTGCTGTGTTTCAAGAACGTATGCAGGGAGGCAGGGACGAACGTAATTTCTAGCTACGCCCCTGCTGTGTTTAGTTTTAATTTCTTGTGTTATTTGTTACATCCATTTTGGGTTTTTGTTATTTTTTTAAATATTTGTTACGTTTTACACAAAAATAAAATAAATGTAGAAATTATAGATAACTATCGAAACGCGTCCATTGAGGTGACGGCACATAATAAAATTTTAAAACACATGGCAGAGGCGGTCATTTTTCATTTTATATGAATTTTTTTTTCATTATCTGCTTCACACAATATTTCTCAAAAATCGTACCAGCATATAGATATTATGTGAAAATTCTGCCGGAGACGAATGTGTTAAGGTCGTTTTTAGTCGTAGGAAGTCTGCTAAGAATGTGCCCCTTCTAGAGGCAGCGAAGAAAGACTAAACAGAAGACAAACGGAGTAAAGTGTATGGCACTAGCCTGAAGGGAAGAAGGATATGGCGGGAAACTTCCATAAAACCCAGAGAAGTTCTTTCCGACATGTATCGTTCTTTGAGAGATGCTTTCTAGAAGCTACGGGTTTGGAAAAGTGGTGTGTGAGCGTGTGCTGTGGTCCGTGCGCGCACGCGCGCGTGTGTGTGTTGAACTGGATCAAGCTCAGTGAAGACAGCGAGCCTGGAAGATATAAATCTAGTGAATTGCGACAGTACCTAATATTTTCTGTATAATGTCACGAACAAAATATAGTCAATGTATCAGTTCAGTCTTGGGTTAGATGATTACTTTAAAATATGAAGTCTACAGCTTGTAGTGTTACAATAATAACAGAGTTCTAATTAAGCACGTGAATTTTAAGGCTCATCAAATTAAGTTGGATGACATATTGTTAGATTAGATTGACTATAAACAATGCTATGCAATGACTACTATTCCTTGGAATTTACTTTAAAGGAAAACGTATCTCCGTAAACCATTTTTTATTCATTCTTTAATGTCATTTTGGGGCCACTGAACGGGAGACAATTTGAAGAATTTTTCTCCTTGAACTACATGATCAAGAACAGAAGGAAAATCAAGATGTGCCCAAAAATGTGTTGCACATTATATGTTTATAGAATTCATAGTTTGCAAGACTACCCGGGAGACCTATTCTTTGGTGAACGACCTTATTTGGCCAATGAAGAAATATTTTTGAAAGCGCTGAATAGAGTTTGACTTGTTGGGACACTTAGGTCAGTGTTGCATTTTATTACCCTTTAATGAAGACAAATTGCAAAGCTCCAACATATCACAATTTGATGATTTTAGAATTTTGAATAAAGTTACTAACAACATTGACTACAGAATTAGTAGCGACAGCTGTTCAAAGTAAATTAAAGCTTTTAGGAGAAACATATCAGTTAGATGTGGTACAGGAGATACAAGATAAGATGAAAATGTTCCTATAGCATGATTTAATTATTACAAATACATAACTCTAACGTCTGTTGATCAAGAGGGACCATTTTATGATTATAAATGGGTTTTTATTATCAAACTATATATAGTTGAGCATTTAGAAAAAATAATTTTACTTTATTTCAACAGATGGCAAAATATCTTAGAAGATTGTTCGGAATGATATTCACAACAAAACTAGGAAGAAACGGTTCTCCGTCAGTAGTTTTACTTTGGATTCTTTTGAGTTCTTTATTTATTAAAACCTTAGTATGTTCCACACTGCAATGGATCACATAGTAAAATATACATTTCCAGCTATTTGTATTTGAAACAGTTATATATTCAAGAACGTTCCACATTCATTTACTGGTGTAAGAATATGTACCTAACGCACCCGGTAGATACGAAAATAATCACCTGAATAGAATTCTGTTAGATAAACCGTTTTTCCGATCCGTTTATAATGGAACAAAAATGAGAAAAAACTGAATTAATATAATCTCCCTTACAAATAACATGCGACATTGTGCCGCTAAAAAAATAGAATTAAAGTAATAATTCATGAAGCAGGAATACGTTTTACTTAAATATTTAGAACACACTTAAAACTAAGATAATTTTCTAATGAAGACTGGAGAGGAAAATTGATTGTTTGGGCCTTCAAATTAATAATTTGTCCAATTTATATTGAACAAAGTCTACAATATATTAATAAAAACATAGTCTTTCATGAATGTTGATCACATCTGCAAATATTGACAATGATACATGAATTAAAATAAGGTACGTAATTCATCAATTAGTTTAGTCCTTTTCTTTCAGAAATAATGTTGATTTAGCATTTCAAGCATCATTGTTAACGTTTTCATAAAAGACAATTCACAATAAGTATGATGGTTTAGAAGAGAATTAAAAAGCAAATACCTTTCTGGATTTATTTGTTTGCTTAGTATTTCCATGGCGATGCGATACATTCTATCACTACAAGTCTTCCAAATGCCATTCTCCGAATTTTTGTTTTTAAAAAAACTGCATATAGAATACAAATACTACTTTTGTTTTAAAACCATAAGATCTGATAGACACTGTATTCAAGAAAGTGCATAATTATCAAACTTAGATTATATAATTAATTTATTGCAATAACGTCAAAAGTCCAAGGGTTATAGTTTAGATAAATGGATAAACATAAATATCCCATTCCCTTGCTGGATACAGGGCAGAAATGATTCGGCGGAAACGTAATGCTTGTAGAAATCATTTTTTTTACATGTGAAATTATTTTGTTGTTTTGATTTACCATACTTACCAAAAATTTCGTTTTTCCTTCTGGTTACAGTACCATCTACTTTACCGTAGATCCAAACTGCCAGAGCCACATACAGCCATCTTTACTTTTCCTATATCTCAGGTTAAATAAAAAATTTACATTGCACGATATACCAGCTTGATCCTATTTGTACAATTGACGTATTAAATCCAGTCTGGCTGGTCAAAAATTCGTTATGCCTTGATTAAACTATTGCCTATTTTTATCAAATATCATAGAGCAAGATTAATTGAAGTATGTCTTGATTTTATTCAGAATTTCAATATTCTGTTATCTAATTTTGATTCCGTGCTAAATGATGTATATTTTCTGCAATCAATAGAAGGCTTTATTCCACAAATCAAATAACAAGCAGCTAACAGATCACTATGACAAACATCTACTTGATGAAAAATTATTCAGATATACTACACATATGTCACATTGTACATATTGTATATATGATACAAGTTAGATTAAAGAACCTCATGGAAATACTTGACAAACAAATAAACCATTAACATTAAAATATAATATTGTAAAGCTCCAACATATCACAATTTGATGATTTTAGAATTTTGAATAAAGTTACTAACAACATTGACTACAGAATTAGTAGCGACAGCTGTTCAAAGTAAATTAAAGCTTTTAGGAGAAACATATCAGTTAGATGTGGTACAGGAGATACAAGATAAGATGAAAATGTTCCTATAGCATGATTTAATTATTACAAATACATAACTCTAACGTCTGTTGATCAAGAGGGACCATTTTATGATTATAAATGGGTTTTTATTATCAAACTATATATAGTTGAGCATTTAGAAAAAATAATTTTACTTTATTTCAACAGATGGCAAAATATCTTAGAAGATTGTTCGGAATGATATTCACAACAAAACTAGGAAGAAACGGTTCTCCGTCAGTAGTTTTACTTTGGATTCTTTTGAGTTCTTTATTTATTAAAACCTTAGTATGTTCCACACTGCAATGGATCACATAGTAAAATATACATTTCCAGCTATTTGTATTTGAAACAGTTATATATTCAAGAACGTTCCACATTCATTTACTGGTGTAAGAATATGTACCTAACGCACCCGGTAGATACGAAAATAATCACCTGAATAGAATTCTGTTAGATAAACCGTTTTTCCGATCCGTTTATAATGGAACAAAAATGAGAAAAAACTGAATTAATATAATCTCCCTTACAAATAACATGCGACATTGTGCCGCTAAAAAAATAGAATTAAAGTAATAATTCATGAAGCAGGAATACGTTTTACTTAAATATTTAGAACACACTTAAAACTAAGATAATTTTCTAATGAAGACTGGAGAGGAAAATTGATTGTTTGGGCCTTCAAATTAATAATTTGTCCAATTTATATTGAACAAAGTCTACAATATATTAATAAAAACATAGTCTTTCATGAATGTTGATCACATCTGCAAATATTGACAATGATACATGAATTAAAATAAGGTACGTAATTCATCAATTAGTTTAGTCCTTTTCTTTCAGAAATAATGTTGATTTAGCATTTCAAGCATCATTGTTAACGTTTTCATAAAAGACAATTCACAATAAGTATGATGGTTTAGAAGAGAATTAAGCAAATACCTTTCTGGATTTATTTGTTTGCTTAGTATTTCCATGGCGATGCGATACATTCTATCACTACAAGTCTTCCAAATGCCATTCTCCGAATTTTTGTTTTTAAAAAAACTGCATATAGAATACAAATACTACTTTTGTTTTAAAACCATAAGATCTGATAGACACTGTATTCAAGAAAGTGCATAATTATCAAACTTAGATTATATAATTAATTTATTGCAATAACGTCAAAAGTCCAAGGGTTATAGTTTAGATAAATGGATAAACATAAATATCCCATTCCCTTGCTGGATACAGGGCAGAAATGATTCGGCGGAAACGTAATGCTTGTAGAAATCATTTTTTTTACATGTGAAATTATTTTGTTGTTTTGATTTACCATACTTACCAAAAATTTCGTTTTTCCTTCTGGTTACAGTACCATCTACTTTACCGTAGATCCAAACTGCCAGAGCCACATACAGCCATCTTTACTTTTCCTATATCTCAGGTTAAATAAAAAATTTACATTGCACGATATACCAGCTTGATCCTATTTGTACAATTGACGTATTAAATCCAGTCTGGCTGGTCAAAAATTCGTTATGCCTTGATTAAACTATTGCCTATTTTTATCAAATATCATAGAGCAAGATTAATTGAAGTATGTCTTGATTTTATTCAGAATTTCAATATTCTGTTATCTAATTTTGATTCCGTGCTAAATGATGTATATTTTCTGCAATCAATAGAAGGCTTTATTCCACAAATCAAATAACAAGCAGCTAACAGATCACTATGACAAACATCTACTTGAGGAAAAATTATTCAGATATACTACACATATGTCACATTGTACATATTGTATATATGATACAAGTTAGATTAAAGAACCTCATGGAAATACTTGACAAACAAATAAACCATTAACATTAAAATATAATATTGTTAGAAAAGAAATAATTTTGTACCAATCAATAATAATGCGAACATATTTCATGGAACAACTAATATTATTAAACTAATGTACCATTTAAATTTCAAATATGTTTGTCCAATATTTATAGTACTGCAAATCCTATAAAAGAAAAACGCCAAATTTAAGCACAAACCAATTAATTTATAAAGTTGTGTAATAACTTTTTTAAATTCATTATTTTAGGAATTCCTTTTGAAGCTACAATTGCTTTAAATCGAATTTTATAAACATAGAAGAATTTGAAAATAAATTCTTAAAACAATGACATTGTACATACAAAAAAAATTGAAATTTATATTACATACACTGGTTTATCTACAAATATATAATGAATAAATTTAATTAAATGAAAAACCCTTTTTTATAGCACAATTTTGGCGAAATGTCAAAAACATATTTCTATAAAAAACAAGTTTTTCATTAAATTACATCTGAAATATTCATTAAAATATATATGTATATTTAGTGACAGGCATAAAGTTTGATACAAATGGAAAAAAAATGTATTGTTCATTTCTCAGAAAATTTTATTCTTGATAAAAATGCCTGCTTGATAGGAAACATAAAATGGACTTACAAAAAAAATTCAATATCTCGTTTCTTATACGAGGGAGAATCGAAGATGTGAATGCGGCTCAAGAGTAAAGTACTGTTATTTTGAAAAATACACAAAAATGCCATTTGAAAAAGTTGTTTAGAATTGTAAAAATAAGTCAAATACGAAATTGAAACCAACTTCTCGGAAAAAAAATATTTACGTTTTTCCTCTTTTATTCTACCACCCCCGTATTTTATGGAAAACGAAGTATTTCGCAGGTAAGTTATTTTCTAATGAAACAACAATACGCTAAAATAGTATATTAAGTACCAAGTGTCAAAAAGGTTACTTTAGTCACGAGTTTTACTAGTGACTCAAGACGTTTTTAACACGAGGTGCTTACTATACTTTTTCTTCGCCCACAGGAATGAACAAATTATATTATATTTTAATTATATTCATAACATGACGGACTATGGCTGACTGACAACTCAAATGACACAGACCAACAAAATTATCACGGAACATGAAATGTAACATACAAAGAATACACTTGATGTGACGTTTAAAAAACAGAAGAAAAACTAGATGTGACTTTTCGCATTATAAACACTAGTGTTTAAATAGTCGTTTTGCGCATGTCAAATCCGTGTTTTAAATACGGTTTTAGTAATGGAAGTAGAAAAAGCATGTTTTATTTACCCCATATTTGGCAAACTAGGTTATTCACATTTAACCCTAAAAATACCTTAATTTTTGCATCCAATGAAGAAAACTACATATTCCTTAAAGATTATAATTAGTA
Organism: Galeruca laticollis; assembly: GCA_963921935.1. Classification (NCBI taxonomy): domain Eukaryota; kingdom Metazoa; phylum Arthropoda; class Insecta; order Coleoptera; family Chrysomelidae; genus Galeruca; species Galeruca laticollis. The sequence goes on along the minus strand of OY998180.1, from coordinate 159,274,008 downwards.
AATGTAAGGGTGTTATAAAGAACGTCAGAATATGTAAATTTTAACAATTTGGAATTACTTATGTACACTTCTGAAATTTTAAGTAATAATACATAAAATAATGTTCAAATTTCACGATAGAAGTTTTATTCAAAATATTAGAATAACCTAGATTCATTGATAATGGCACACAAACACAAAACAAAAATGTGAAAAAAAAGTTACCTATACCATTATCATTCAATGTGATGCACACCGTTATCTATGCAAAGTATTGTGCATTTCTTGATGTACATTTCTCATCATTTGCGGCGATACTGTTTCAATACAATTTCTAATTGGATTTTACAAATGTTGAATATCTTTGAATGGTCGCTGTTTATAAACATTCTCCTTTAAATATCCTCATAAGAAGAAGTCCATTGGGGTGGTATCGGGCAATCTTGCAGGCCATGGATTGTTGTAATATCTTCCTATCCAGCGATTTGGAAATTTTTGGTCAAGCCATTACCTTACCATTACCGTTAAATGAATAGATGCGCCATCTTGTTGGAAAAACATATTGATTTTGGTTCTCAGAGAAAGATTACCCAAATAATTTGATAAATACGTCTGAATCATATTTAAATATCACGCAGAATTTAAATTTTCTCTAAAAAATACTGGTCCCACAATTTCATCATTTAAAATTCCACACCAAACGTTTATTTAAACGAATATTGATCTCTGCATTCGATCATAAAGTTAGGGTTTTCATCTGCCCACCATCTACAGGTTTGCGAACTTACGATACCATTTGTTATAAACCTGGATTCGTCAGAATAAAGAATTCTTCTTGAAAAATATCATTTTGTATTTGTCCTTGAAACCAAAAATAAAAATCTAACCTTGCGCCTGGGTCTCTTTCCAGGAGGGTTTGTACGGCTTGAATTTATTTAGTCGCATCATTCTTCTAATTCATCGCACAGACACATTGGTAATTTCTTGCCGCTGTAATAACGATGTCCTCAGATTCTCCACAGTGGATAAAACAACATTCATAACATTGTCATCATTACCAGTTACGTTTCTTCTGTGTTCTGTTTTATATTTATTTTCAACAGATTCATTTCCTCTAATTTTTTTTATTATTTTTGCAACTGTTGTATGACTAATATTTTTATCTGGGTGATTGCATTAAAAATATTTGCAGTCTCCCAAGAAGTATCATAATTATCACCATACACTGAAACAATCTCAATTTTTTCTAGGACGTGCAGCCGTTACAGTGAAGAAGTAGTTTTCAGATACCACTGACAATGAGACTAATAGCGATATCAGAAATGTCAAAATGATTTTGTTGACTATTATCAATTTTTTTCCAAAGCCTACTTGGCAAAATATCAAAGCGAAATAAGGAATAATGAGTAGTTGAGACAGTTGTTGTGGTTGTAAATGAAGGAACAGTTTCTATTTATTTGCGGAGGGGCGATTTACTGATGATTGATAAAATTTAAATATTTTGACGTTCTCAACAGTTCCCTCCCCCTATCTATTTCATAAACCATAGAACTTAAATCAATAATTGTTTGGGTGTCTGAAATAGGGTACACATGCAACGTGTTTGATAGTATTTCGTGACGTCATCATTCAAAATGGCGGACGGCCGCCATTATGTAAGATAATTTTAAATGGGATCATATGGCAAGTAATACCTTATTTGAATGCCCGATCCAAGTCCTGTTCAACGACACCATCACGATCAAACTATTTCTACTTATTTGTGAATTTCAACGCAAAAACGCCAAATTGTTACATAGTATTAGTTTAAATAGGTTCTTTATGAAGAACAGCCATTACAATACTGGCTTTAAGCATCAATTGAAGTACAGACTGAAATGCCATAGTAACGCAAAAGTTAACATAAGCTGTCGTTAAGATACAGAAATGAATAATAATAATACAAAATAATTAATAATTAAAACAAACAAGTTTAAATAAGCTTCTCAATATGTCCACCGTTGACTTCTTGGCAATAAATATTCTAGACAAAAAATCTTCCCGAACGCGTTCAAGGGCCTCAGAAGAAATCGATCTGCATTCTTCACGAATCCTTTTAGATCTTCAACGGTGTCGACTGGCGTACTATGAACTTTTGTTTTCAGATAACCCCACAAAAAGAAATTGCGTGGTGTTAGATCAGGAGAACGAGCTGGCCACTCTATTGAACCCCGTCGTCCTATCCACCTACAAGGGTACTGCTCGTTTAAGTCTCGCCTTATTAGTTCATAATAGTGAGGAGGAGCACCATCCTGCTGAAAAGTAATCTCCAAATCACGGAATTCATCAGGATGATCCTCAAGTATTTCAAGGATTAGTGGTTCAATAGCATTCTCTAGCATTTCCAGATATATTTCTCAGGTCAAACTCGTGTTCAGAAATACAGGTTCAACAATGTATTTTCCTAGAATCCTTGCCCACACTTTTACTTTTTGAGGGAACTGAGTGTGTCCTTTACAAAAAATGTGAGGATTTGTGTCACTCCAGTATCGCACGTTCTGAGTGTTCACATTACCATCAAGAAAGAAGGTAGATTCGTCACTAAAACACACTGTTTTGAGATAATCGGTTTCTTGAGATATTTTCTCATCTATTTTCTCGCAAAATTTAAGCCTGCGATTTGGATCATCTTCTGTCAGTTAGTGGAACATTTTCATTTAGTAAGGGTGAAATTTATGTTTCTTTAAAATCCTTTGTACAGTTTTTGGACACAAAGTACCTGCAACTTTTACGGTGGATTGTGATGAGTTCACTTGTTCACTACCATTTCCGCAACTATTTCAATGTATCTTCTGTGATGCTTGGCCGTCCACTTCTCTTATCGTCATTAACGTTTCCCGTCCTCTGAAATCTTTCTAATAGCTCCCTTAGGTATTTCCTTGATATTGACCGATATGAATGCCTGTCATTAAACATTCGTTCGGCTGCGTGCAGATTACTTCTAGTTTGACCAAGAATTAATATCGCTTCCACTTTGTCCTCTAGACTACGCCTCATTTTGAAAAAGTTGTAGTAACAAACAAAAGTAAAATAACACTCAATACTTAAGAAGTCTACTTTTAAATTAAAAAACACGGTAATACATTCTTACAAAAAACCTCAATTTTGACAATAGTACGATGCTGTCAAAAATGAACCGATTAGTAGATCAATGACAGAGGAAATATCCCAGCGACCAATAAACACGTTCGTCTTTTCTAAATGGGCAACTGGGTTGAAATTCATAAGTAAGTAGAAATAGTTTGATTGTGATGTTGTCGTTAAATAGGACTTGGAACGAGCATTCAAATGAGGTATTACTTGCCATATGATCCCATTTAAAATTATCTTACAAAATGGCGGCAGTCCGAATGATGACGTCACGAAATACTATCAAAAACGTTGCATTTGTACCCTATTTCAGGCACCCAAACAATTATTGCTTCTATGGTTCACGAAATAGATAGGGGGGGAGGGGGGGGTCTCTTTATAATATTTTTTGTCTTTGGTTTTTGAATAGCTGAGTATCTAAATTCAGGATCTGATAGTTGGATCTATAAGCTAAACTCACAATCACTGATTTTTTTGTGTGAGATAGGACCGAATTAGTTTTGTATACTATTCTGTTTTTATGTTATTGTTGATTTTATATTTGGTGGCATTAAGAAAATTAATTTTATCATTTTGTTCAATATCGGTTGTGACTTGGAATTTTTTATAATAATTGAATATTTGGCTTGTATTTCAAATTTTATTTTTGGTACAGCAGTAATGCAATCATCTACACAACGGAAAAAGAATGGAATTTTTATGTTTAGCTTATTTATGGTAGTGTCTTACAGATCTTCCATTACTAATTGTGCTATAGCATTTGATAGATATGGATGCCCTTATAACACAGCCAACAATTTAATGATAAAAAAGACCTAAGCAAAATTTATAATTCTATTTAATTTAAATTATTAATTACTCCTTAAATTTTAATAGACAAAACGTATTCATAATAAATTTAAACAGGCTATATTTTGATATTCATGTAGTAAGTGAAATATTTATCGGGTTTGTGAATATCAAATAATATTTTATAATAAGAATGATGAAGGTCAAAGTCGAGCCGAAACGTCAAAGAAAATCCAAAAAAAACAAGACCAAAAATCAAGATATGGGAAACTTTTTTATTATGGGGTTTTCAACAAAAAGTTATTCTTAATAAGAGTTTGTACTTGTCTTGAAACTAAATATGCATCAACGAAATATAGCAAAATATACGAGGTGCATTGCCAAGCGTAAAGTATTATTTTGGGAAATATCAGAAAATGTTCAGTATTGAAAAATACAATTGAATTTGAAGTCATGATCATCTAAGTGGATTTTCATTTCTTTACTAAATTTTTAAATGGAGGCTTCAAAAAATAAAATTTTCTCAAAATGTTGAATAAAAGACATCCTATATACAACGGTCCATTAATAAAACACAAATTGCCCAATTATTATGTTAACTACGGTCAATTTTTCTTTTAATTAAAATAAACTTCAAAATTTTTATTTAACAGTATAATATCAAGAAAATAATGATCGATAATATCGAGTAATAAAACATCAAAATAAGATTAATATCTCAGCATAAATAGATTACATTTATTTTGTGGAGGTTTTCGTATCCAGAATAATTGTTTTAAGTTGGCTTTGAATACAAAAGGATGGTTTATTTGGTAACCGCTACTATACATCTCAGTATGATGTCTATCCCGCAACATGCATAGTTTTGTTCGTCTCACGACAGCGTTGTCTGCATTCCTAATGTGCTCTGGGTTTATGGCCCTCACAAAATTGATAACAGTTTTTCAATGTTCTCTATCCATAAAAGGACGATGTTTATAAACTTAATTCTTCAATAAACCCCAAAACAAGAAATCCGTTGGGGTTAAGTCTGGTGATCGTGCTGGCATGGGATACTGTAATGTCTTACCCATTTTACATTTAATTCATCATTAAAAAATTGGCGTATTGCTGCACTATAATGAACAGTTGCTCCAACTAAGTAATAACAAATTCTGTCTCTTTGTTTTCGGGGCATTTGATTTAAAATTGGTAATACTTTTTCTCGTAAAAATTGCAAATGTCGGTTGGTAGTAAGGTTTCCATCAATGAAGAAGGGGACAATCGCAGTATTGTTTAACTGTCCACATAAGACATTTACCTCTGTAGCCCACCACCTACAGTTCTGCGAACTTACCGTTCCATTAGCTGTGAAAGTTGCTTCATCCCTCCATAAGATGTTCATTGGAAACTGTGAATTTTCTTCGTATTCACCTTAGTACCAAGCCGAAAACTAAAATCTTGGAATAAAATCGCTTTTTCTTTAATGTATTTATGAATGTTGGCTTAAAGGCTTTGAATTTAATTTTTTTCAAGATTTTTGCACTTTGGTAAAGGAGACATCGAGAGATGTCCAAATGTCCATATCTGTTTAATGGATGTCTTACCATTTTCCACAACCGTTAAACACACTTCCTCTTCGACTTCTGTAGATACTTGTGCGACGTTTTGAGAAAAAGCTGTTTCTTTAAATTTATTTAAAATACGAGTTACAGTAGTATGACTGACATTACGATTAGCATTAAAAATATCTGCAATTGTTCTGCTTGGATTATTTTCACCACACAACAAAATAATAACAACATTTTCTTCTCTTGTTAACATATTAATTTTACTTAAATAATACAACAGTAACAAGATGAGCAATAACAACAACTACATAATAAATATGACAAGCACTTAATGTCAAACATTCTTTTGTATTCAATGTCAACTTAAAACAATTATTCTGGATATGAAAACCTCCACAAAAATAAATGTAATTGATTTATACTGATAATAATTTTTTCCACTACTAATCTGAGAAATTGCTATTATTTACCCAAGTTTCCAACATGAAGTAATATTACTTACCCTAGGTAAATAATCATAATAAAAAACACCTAGGTAAATTATGGCTAGTGTCAAATTTTCAATATATTCATGTACTTCCAAAATCGATAGATGTCAAGACCATTAATTTGTTATGCTTATTTAAACTAATACTAATAAATTCAAGTAACTAAAATGTCAAAAAATGCAATAGTATATTTTCTAGAAGCATTTCAAAATTTGACACATGCCGAATGTTTACATAAAAAAGCCGCACTGAGTATAAACACGCTCCACTCTTCTGCTTGACATTGCGAAATATTTAACAAATTTTACTAATATCAAAAATAAAATCACTAATATATCAATGTTAGTAGTAAAAAAAATATGTATATATACCTCAGTTGAGAAGCCGCAGAAAAGTGCTCGGTAAATAGTAGCTCCCTTCTCAACCTAGATGTATATATGTAAGGAATATATTTAGTCTAATTGAATTGCGCGCGTAATTAAGTCGGTAAATAAGATCTCTTATTATACGTCATGTCATTAAATTGGCACATGTCAATGAGATTAAATATTGTACAGTAATTTGAGAACAACCTAGTGAATAATCACATTGAATGTTGTTTCTTTGTTATTTACAGAGAAACAGTTCGTACATTATTCTAACCTCAGAAATCAAAATAATCAACATTATAAAACAACATTCTCGATGTATACCACGATGGAAAAGCTACAGTTCCACTTCAAATTACTAGAAGCAGTAGATAAAAAATCCAATGTGTTGTGAGTCACTAGAATTACCACAGAAGATGGTCATACATATAGAATTCCATTTGACCACTATGGTGTACAAAACCATGAAGAGCTTATGAAAACTCCTGCATTCACTAAGGTAAAGAAAGCATTAAAACTGAGATATCAAGTGAGAAAAGTGTGGGTAAGTTTACATAAAGAAAGAAACTTATTATGATACAGAAGGGAATGTGGTATTTGAGGATGAGTATTTAAAGAGTTAATTGAAAAACAAGACGATAGTGACGTAACGGCTAGTACCTCAGAACAACCATTGATACAATTATTAGAAAAAAATGAAGAAAAATCTGAAAAAATAAATATTGGGAATTTAGCTAAAGAATATTTGTTATCGAAAAATTTGATGGTAAAAATTCAAATGCGGATCAATGGATTAATGATTTTGAAAAAGAATATGAACGCTCTGAATAAAAGATGAGAAAAAATTTTAGTCATTCATGGACAAAAGTGCTGTAGATTGGTATAGTTGTACACTTTATAAGCTTGCAATCAAAGCAGAATGGAAAGAATGGAGAGACAATTTTTGTAATACATTTGCAAGTAAAGGTTGGTTTCCAATAAAATATGCTATAGCATTTAAATACCAAACAGGTTCATTACTAGAATATTCTCTAAGAAAAGAAAAACTCTTATTACAAGTAAGGAAGACTATGGATCTTATCGCCATGGATTTACCCAACTACATATTAGACAGAATTGATGAGAAAACTTAGAAAAATCTTAAGATTTACATAATGAATTGAATAAATTAGAATGTTTAACCATTAAGAAAATTTTTGAAGTGAAAAAGATTAAACCGGACTTCAAGATAAAAACAGAAAAAACACCTTGCAAAATATGCAAAGATAATAACAAAGGAACAAGATTTCACCCCGAAACAGAATGTTGGTTTAAAGATCCAGAAAATAAAAATTACAAATCGAGACAAGTAAATAACTTAACTTTAGATGTAGATTTAAGTACCGATGATCCAAAAAACTAATAGTGCCACCATTCATTGAGTTCAAAATTAGGTTAAATGATATTTTGGAAATACCTGCGATTTATGATCCAGGCTCCAATATATCATTAGTAAATGCCAGTCTAATTAATGTAAAAACGAAGAATGATTATATAAAGAAAACTAATTTGAGAACGATTAATGGTATTTATAAAACAGGGCATGGTAAAATTAAAAATAAAAATATTAAATTCCGAATCTAATAAATTAATAAATGAGTATCAAGTTAACTTTAATGAACATGTAGAGATAGACACTTTTAATATTTTAAAAAATCATTTAAAGAATAATGAAGAAAAAATCATAACAGATTTAGTAAATAAATATAAAAATATTTTTGCTAAAGTACGATATAGGTACCGTAAAAGACTACGAAGCGAGAATAGATCTTATAGTAGATAAATATTGTAGTAAAAGGCCCTATAGATGTACGATTGATGACAAGAAAGAAATAGAAGAACAAGTATCTCAATTACTTGAAAGAAACTTGATAGAAGAATCATACAGCCCTTTTGCTGCCCCTGTAACTGTTGCCTTCAAAAAAGATGACAATAGAAGATCAAGATTATGCATAGATTTTAGGGGTTTGAACAAAATAATAGTACCTCAATCAGAACCGTTTCCATTGATAGAAGACTTAGTAATAAAAACAAGAGACTGCAAATTTTTTTCAAAGCTGGACATTAATTCTGCTTTTTGGTCCATTCCTTTACGGATTGAAGATAGAAGAAAAACAGGATTTGTCACCCAAGAAGGTCACTTCCAATGGACTTGCCTACCATTCGGATTAAAAACATCACCGGCTATTTTTCAAAGAATCCTTAGTAATATAATAAGAAAACACAAGTTATCAGGTTTCACAGTTAACTATATAGACGATATCTTAATATTTTCAAAATCCTTTAGAGAACACATAGATCATTTGACACAGTTATTAGAAGCAATCTTGAAAGAAGGATTTCGATTATAACTCTCGAAATGCACATTTGCAATTGACTCAGTACAATATTCAGGCCACATAATAAAACATAATTCAATCTCCCCAATGAAAGTTAATTTAATATCGATAAGAAATTTTCCTGTACCAAAAAATAGAAAAAATGTTCGACAATTTTTGGCTAAAATTAATTTTTATAACGAATACATACCAAAAAGTTCAGTAACTTTAGACCCACTGCATAATTTACTAAGAAAAGGACAGGAATTCATTTGGTCAGAAAAATGTCAAAAAGTATTAGAATATATGAAAAATTTTCTTTGCACACAACCAGTTTTAGCTGTTTTTGATCCAAATTTACTGATTCATATATATACAGATGCAAGCTTGCCAGGCATATGTGCTGTTTTAAAACAACCACAATTGAACGAAAATATTAAAACAGAAAAACCAGTAGCATAATTTTCTAGGAATTTAAGCGAATCACAGAAAAGAAAAAAGCAATATATTTAGAATGTATAGCAATAAAAGAATCGGTAAAGTATTGGCAACATTGGCTTATAGGCAAACATTTCATAGTATTTTCAGATCACAAACCTCTAGAAAAAATGAATATAAAAGCTAGAACTGACGAAGAACTAGGGGATCTTACTTATTACTTGTCGCAGTTTGACTTCGAAGTAGTGTATCGCCCGGGCAAGGATAACTTAGAAGCAGATTGCTTAAGCAGAAATCCGGTGCTAGAGGCTAAAGAAGAAGAGGAAGACAAATTAAAAGTAGTGAATCTAATCAAACTAGAGGATATTTTAGAAGACCAAAAGAAGAATAAAGACATAAAAATTGATAAAAATCGACTGAGATTAGACATTAAAAATAACTTGTACTATAAAAAAGCAAGAAATAAAGAGAAAATCTTACTATCGGAAGAATTTAGCAAAAAACTGATAGAAGACACTCATATTGGAATTAATCAAATGAAAAATAAAATACTGACGTATTATACAGCAGAAAAGATATCAGAAAACATAAAAAAGTTTGTAGACATTGCCAAATATGTAAAAAAAAATAAATCAAGAGGACAAGATAAAATTGGCTTAATGTCACATCTTGGTCCCGCAACAAAACCATTCGAAATAGTTTCCATAGATACAATAGGTGGATTTGGTGGCACAAGATCCACGAAAAAATATTTACATCTCCTAGTAGACCACTTTTCAAGATATGCTTACATATTAACATCGAAAACACAAAATGCAAATGATTTCGTTAAACTAACAGAAAATGTACTAAAAGATCATGATATTCAGATACTATTAACAGATCAATACCCAGGTATAAACTCTAAAGACTTCAAAATTTTTTTAATAGAATAAGAAATCACAATGATCTTTACAGGAGTTAATACACCATTTTCGAATGGTTTAAACGAAAGACTCAACCAAACCTTAGTAAATAAAATAAGATGGGCAATAAATGAAGAAAAAAATAAACATGCATGGACAACTGTAGCTCACAACTGCATAAATCAGTATAATGAAACTGAGCACACGGTGACAAGATTTAGCCCAAAATACTTATTAAATGGCGAATATACATCAATGTTACCTAATGAATTGAAAAAGAAAAACATTAATCAACTAGAAAACGATAGAATAACTGCATTCCAGAACAGTATAAAATGTCATGAATACAATAAGAAACTGTATGACAAAAATAGGAAAAGATATAATTTTAATGTTGGAGATTCAGTATATATTGAGAATGGTAATAGAATAAATCGAAAGAAACTTGATGAATTAAGAATCGGACCGTACACAATTATGAAGAAAATATCAAACTCAATGTATGAGGTTGACATAGTATACAAAAAATCAGAATCAAATTTATTTCATATTTCAAAACTAACTCCTACTACTTCGGCGATGAACACCACAGAATGTATTTAGCGCTATTTTATATAATTTTGTATTGTACTGTATTTTATACCAAAAATTTTGTACAAAAAAATTTTATCTTAAGGGGAGGGGGGGGAGATGTAAGGAATATCTTTAGTCTAATTGAATTGCGCGCGTAATTAAGTAGGTAAATAAGATCTCTTAATATACGTCATGTCATTAAATTGGCACATGTCAATGAGATTAAATATTGTACAGTAATTTGAGAACAACCTAGTGAATAATAACATTGAATGTTGTTTCTTTGTTATTTACAGAGAAACAGTTCGTACATTATTCTAACCTCAGAAATCAAAATAATCAACATTATATATATACTACTATTTTGATGTTTTATTACTCTATATTATCGAGGATTATTTTGTTGATATGATACTGTTTTATTTTGAGCAATTTCAGGAGTTGACAAAAAATAAAAAGGAATTTCTACCAAAAATTATTGAAATTAAAAGAAAAATTGACCGTAATTAACATAATAATGAATAATTTGTAATATTTGTTTTGTTAACAGAACGTTGTATAGGCATGCACAAACTTTTATGAAGAATAACTTTTAAAGTTTCCCATATGGTGCATATTTACCTTGGGGATGACACTATCTATCTATATATATAAATTATTTGTTTTTCTTTAACCTTGTATATAAATTCCTTTCATTCTGATTCCCAAGAACAATGAAAGGAATTTATATACAAGGTTAAAGAAAAACAAATAATATATATATATATATATATATATATATATATATATATATATATATATATATGTATATATATATATACAGGGTGAATCACGACCAACGGGATGGAGGTTTATAGCGAAACGGTAATGGTTTTAGAATGTTTGTCACTTTAGTAGTTTGTACGTTCATATAGACTACATTTTGAAATTATTTTGAAATATACAGGATGTTCCAGTAATGTGTGGCGTATCAAAGTTATATCTTTTCTTATGGGACACCCTATATTTTATTGCATTTTCTGATTGCTCCTAAAAAATAAAATAATCCTTCATGATGGTTCCCTATACCTAAATACAGAGGGTTCCGAGTTATACTGACTTTTTTTAAAATGTGAACATTTCGAAAAATATTGAAAACTCATTGATATAACGAATTCAAGCAAATTTCCTCTTACATCCAAATAGCTGGACATTCGTTGAATGTATTCCACGATTGAGTACTAAACTTCTCTTTACAGGGTGTTCAGAATTTTCAGTTTCATTATTAGGTCATTCAATGTGTAATATCGGGCTTATTTTAAATGGAACACCCTATATTTTAATAATTCACCATGTTCAAAAAAATTTCCTCTTTCGAATGGTATGAAGGTGTCCTATACATTTTCTTAAATTGTATGGTAAATCGAATTTAACACAAAAAATGTATACATAACCTAGTCGGCACCTAACTTAATGTCATTTTATGACATTTCTCTGTTAATTCTCTGAACAATCTTGTGTTAGTTTCAAATTTTATTGCTACTAAAAATGAAGCAGTACCCGTTAAACAAAAGAGTCGACATGATACTTTGCATTGAGGAATGTTTAGAAAATTGTCTCCTAGCATCTAGAATTCATCCAAAGAGGGAAGTTTTCGAAAGATTGCTCAATAGATTTCGTGATACTGGTAGCGTTGCATACGAGAATTATGTATTGTTTACTGACGAATCTACTTTCCACAATAATGGGTTAGTGAATAGACATAATTTTCATTATTACCATACAGCAAACAAATATTTATTCCGTACTGTTGATCGCCAACACCGATGAAGTGTAAACGTTTGGGGAGGGATTGTGGGCGATCCGAAGGAAAATTACTGTTGATCGCCAACACCGATGGAGTGTAAACGTTTGGGGAGGGATTGTGGGCGATTATGTTTTGTGGGTGATTATGTTTTGTGGGCGATTATGTTATCGGCCCGTATTTTTTTGACGGACACCTGGATGGAAGAATATTTTAAAGTTTTTTGAAAAAAGTCTTCTGGATCCTTCTCGAAAACCTATCACTTAGCATCCGAAGGAAAATTACTGTTGATCGCCAACACCGATGGAGTGTAAACGTTTGGGGAGGGATTGTGGGCGATTATGTTATCGGCCCGTATTTTTTTGACGGACACCTGGATGGAAGAAAATTTTGGAGTTTTTTGAAAAAAGTCTTCTGGATCCTTCTCGAAAACCTATCACTTAGCATCCGAAGGAAAATGTGGCTACAATTAGACAAAGCTCCGGCTCACTTTTCACGTGCTGTTAGGAACTACCTCTATAGAAAATTTAGAAATAAATGGATAGGTAGAGGCGGTCCTTATAATTGGCCATTTAGGTTACCAGAATTGACCAAGATGGATTTCTTCATATGGGGTTATATTAAAAATATTGTGTATGCTACACCCCCTACTACTCCAAAAGATATGAAATTAAGAATTTCGAACGCTTTCGCGTCTATAACACCCGATATGTTGAATAATGTAAGTAAATCGTTGAAAGCTAGAATCATGTGTTGCAATGCACAAGATGGCAAGCATTTTGAACATCTATTATAGTAATTTTTCATTTTTTGCTTTTAATAATTTGTTGTTCGTTTTGTAGTATTTATGTATTTGCTTTATTAAAAAATGTGTTTTTATTTTATTATGTACTCAAATACTTATCGGCAAAAAAGGGCTAGTGTACCACAGCAACTACAAGTGTGAATATTTATTACCAACTCCACTGTTTTTTTTTAGAACAACTATGCCAAGATCATTAGTTTAAAATTTAGAGAGAATTGCAGATGTTTTAAAATCGATTTACCATACAATTTAAGAACATTGTAAATTACACGAAAAGTATAATACCTAAGTATAGGACACCCTTATACCATTCGAAAAAGGACATTTTTTTGAACATGATGAATTATTGAAATACAGGGTGTTCCATTTAAAATAAGCCCGATATTTCACATTGGATGATGTAATAATGGAAATGAAAATTCTGAACACCCTGTAGAGAGATGTTTAGTACTCAATCGTGGAATACATTCAACCAATGTCCGACTATGTAGGTAGATGTAAGAGAGGATTTGCTAACATTTGTTATATCAATGAGTTATTAATTTTTCTCGAAATGTTCACATTTTAAAAAAAGTCAGCATAACTCTGAACTCTCTGTATTTAGGTATAGGGAACCATTATGAAGGAGTATTTTATTTTTCAGGAGCAATCAGAAAGTGCAATAAAAAATAGGGTGTCCCATAACAAAAAATATAACTTTGATACGCCACACATTACTGGAACATCCTGTATATTTCAAAATAATTTTAAAATGTTGCCTATATGAACGTACAAACTACTAAAGTGACAAACATTCTAAAACTTCCACCGTTTCGCTATAAAACTCCATACCGTTGGTCGTGATTCACCCTGTATATATATATATATATATATATATATATATATATATATATATATATATATATATACATACAGGATGTACCAATCGTACGACAAACTTCGGTATATAGGTTATTTCAGGATATATCAAAAAATGTTATCAACAAAAATAGTAGATGTCTTTAAGGTCCATATTTTTAAATTATCTCCAACTATACAGTGTGTTGCATAACTCCGTTACAAACCAAACATACGATTTTTTAAATGAGAACCCCTATATATTATACCGAATTCGAATAACTAGAATTTTTTTGAAGCTTTTGATATAATGTATTGCTACGTTATAAAGAGTCCTTCAAAAGGTGTGGACACGTTTATGTGAAAATTGTAGGTAAGTCAACGCTCTGTAGCTTATTGTACGTTGAAGAAAAAAAATTTATTTTCCCTAACAGAGTTTCGTAATATCATGCAATATCTCCGTATTCTATTAAATTTTAATTATTTCACCTTTTGTATACAGGGTGGACGGAAACTTGAGCCTTTCATTTTCTCTTTTCTTTCAAATAGAACCCCCTGTATTTTTTAACGCAAATAGAATCTTCGATCATGTAACTTTAATTTTTGTTAAGTATTCCCTATACCCAAAGTTTATAGTTATTGTGTAATATCTATTGTATACCATAATTATTAACCTATAAATGTTGAATGCAACAAAAAATCCTGAATAATTATAAATCTTAATAAACAGCAAACTAAAGATAGCAAGTCACCAATAGTATAATCCTAACCGCAATATTAAATTAAATGGTCAAAGTGTTCACCGTTAACATCAATGCAATGCTGCAGTCTAAGTTCAAATGATTGACTAGTATTTCTCAGCATAAAAACATTAACAGATCGAAATACCACTCTAATTCTCTCTTTCATGTCCTCTCTAGTAGTTGGGGGAGTTTTATGAAACTCATTTTTTATAAAACCCCAAAAAAAGATATTCACTTAGACCTAGTTGGAATTCGGTATTGAGATGATCTCGTATAGGCGCAGCATTATGAACAGGTGCACCATCATGCAGATACCACATTTATCGCCGAATATTGAGTGGAACTTCTTCTAATAAAACTTGCAAGTGAGAAAATTTCAATAAACCGCACCAGTTACTATTTCATCACAGAAGTATGGTCCTATCACATGATCACCTACAATTCCACCCCAAACATTTAATGACCACCTCTATTGGCTATTACAGGTTGAGGCATTTGGATTAGAAGTTGCATAATAATGAAAATCATGACGATTTACACATCCATTGTTATGAAAAGCCGCCTCATCTGCAAAAAGCACAAAATCAAAAAAATCTTTTGCGATTGATTTTAAATTGGGCCCATTCACAAAACGTTACTCTTCTTTGAACCTCAGGGTCAAGTAACTCTTGATGAAGTTGGATATGATAGGGATGCATTTTATGTTTTTTAAGGATTCTTAGAACCGTGCCATGACTTATGTCTTGCTATTGTGAAATATTTCCTACACTTGTATGCGGATTCTTTGCAATACTTACCATTACTTTCGTTTAATTTTCCTCAGTTAAGGCTGTTTTTGCTAAGTTTTTTTTTGTATTTTACTTCAGCAGTGCGATTGAAACCATCCATTAGCTTTTCAAATGCTCTTTTGTTGGGTGCCGGTCTGGAAATCTTTGACGATAAACTTTAGACACAAGCAAACAATTTTTGTTAATTCACCCAATACCCAAATCGTGTCCACCATTTCTTGAGTAGAAAAATGTACACTATTCATCCTCAATAATTGTTATTTTATTTACGAAAAATATAAAATGCAGGCGACACTTAATTACTGCTATTTTTAAGAAATAAAATACGAATGACGTTTATGTCAAATTTTGTGAACACTTTGAACATTTAATTTAATATTATGGTTAGGATTATACTTTTGGTGACTTGTTTTGATTAGAATAAATAGTTTATTAATATTTATTACTATTTAGGATTTTTTGTTACATTCAACGTTTATTGCTTTCACATAATAGGTTAATAATTATGGTATACAACAGATATTACAAAATAACTCCGTTTTTATAAACTTTGGGTATAGGGAATACTTAACAAAAATTAAAGTTACATGGTCGAAGATTCTATTTGCGCTAAAAATACAGGGTGTTCTATTTGAAAGAAGAAAGAAAATGAAAGGTACGAGTTTCCGTCCACCCTATATACAAAAGGTAAAATAATTAAAATTTAGAGATATTGCAACAAATTACAAAACTCCGTTAGGGAAAATAAAATTAATTTCTTCAACGTACAATAAGCTACAGAGCGTTGACTTACCTACGATTTTCACATAAACGTGTCCATATCTTTTGAAAGACTCAGTATAACGTAGCAAAACCTTATATCAAAAGCTTCAAAAAAATGTCAGCAATTAGAATTCAGTATAATATATAAGGGATCACATTTAAAAAATCGTATGTTTGGTTTGTAACGGAGTTATGCAACACTCTGTATAGTTCGAGATAATTTCAAAATATGCACCTTAAAGATATCTACTATTTTTGTTGATAACATTTTTTAAATCTCTCAAAATAACCCATATACCGAAGTTTGTCATAAGATTGGTACACCCTGTATATATGAAGTGCGTCCATAAACTAACACATAAATTCATAATGAGCTAAATAAACATCAAGATGGAAAATTTTCGAAACTGGTCGATTTTTTATTTTAATTTATGATTTTAAAAGAATAATTTACGATAAATGATGAACAACCTTTGAGTGAGGTCGTCAGCAACAGTTTTTTTAATGGAACACCTTTTTTTAAATTTGGGAATTTCCCTTGTTGAGCTTATTCCAACAATGTATCACATGTTGATCCAAATGGTACAGGGTGGACAAAAACGCAAAAGTTATTTGTTATTTTAACATTGTATTTTCCCACTTTCATAAGCAATCCTAGCCGCTGGACTAAACAGAAAAAGTTTAAAAGTATTTCTTGCCTTTTGTTTTTTAATTTAATTCAACTAGTGATACATTTTTGGAATCAAATCAACAAGGATATTTGCAAACTGAAAAAAGAAGGTGTCTCATTTAAAAAAAACTGTTGCTGACATCACTCAAAGGTTATCCATCGTAGATTATTCTTTTAAAAAATAGTAAATTAAAATAAAAATTTTCGTGTTTTGGATTTTTTCATCTAACTGTTTATTTAGCTAATAATGAATTACTCTTTTTTCTTAATTTTTGGTATATTTTAAAAATAACATGGTTTCTCTAAAGAAATATTTTTTGGGATTATTTATTAATCTAGACCAAAAATTAAGAACATTTATTCAATATATATAAAAAGGTCATATTAATTAGTTTAACAGCCCTATGTCTCAAAGTCAATGCATGTAAATAAATTTGACATATTGCTGAATAGTTCAATATATGAGCACTTCTTTGGAAATATGAAAAACTGTTGCTAATCATTCTGTACATAGTTTCTCTTGTAATTCATAAATACAACTGACTTTATCCTGTTTTGCTAAAATTTTTGGGAAAAATAAAATCGCCTTCAACATTCCATCACAAATTAATAGCAGGAGAAATAATTTAAAACATGCATAAAATCACTTAAATTGTTCACAATACAAATTTCAGACAATTAAAACTAAGTTGCAGGAATATATTTGTTGGCAACCACAATACACAAAACACAGTATGCTATTGCGCAGGCATGTGTAACGTCAAGTGGGAATTAAGATTTAAATTTGTCAATGTATAATGTATGCAGCAAATCTGTTATGTTATATTTGGAAATATAGAGAACATTGGATGTTGCAAAACTGATATTTAATAAAAAGATATGTTTCTATATAAATGATTATTAAATTAAATTCCACGTTCTTAAGGCTTGTTTCATATAATAGACTCTTAAATTTGATTAGCAGAATTATTCAATTCAAAAATATTATTTCCGATATATTTTATTTATTTCATTGAGCAAATCACAAATTCTTCTAATCCCGAATCCCTAATAATAAAATCGAGACTAAAAATAATTTACCTAATATGCAGAAATCAATTAAAAAAAGAAAAAATATAGTTATTAGATTTTTAACTATATTCAGGTTTAGGTAAATGAATAAACTTTATAGATTTAAGTATTTCATGCCTGTCTTTGGTTTTTAAATTAGCGTTTTTGCTTGTAGCAATAGCACAACCCGGCATAACGGATCAAAAGTACAATGTTTTTAAAGAAAATAAATACAGTCAGACAAACTCTAAATAACAGTCTTGAACACTGGGTAAGCCGCTAAGCACAAAACAATATCATAAACTCAGAAAATATACTGTAAAATCGCATAAAATACATACAATTCAATGGTGGATAAATGATTATAGTTCCCATATGACAGCATACCGTGTTTTGGTGTATCGTGGTTGGCAACTAATCACTTTAATACATATTGAAATATACATAATAGTTATCAAGTATGTACTAAGTTAAATCATACTTTCTTGTGTCAGTCTTGGTATTAGATACCAGTAATTTAGTATAAATACTTAATGTAAACAATAATGCAAGAAAGAAATTGTATATCACGTTTCTTTTTGTACCAAATTCCACCCAAATATTAATAATTAACTAATCTAGTATGTTTACCTCTATCACCATTGTCTCTACCTCTATCTCTATATCCCTTACTAGACAAAGAGGTCCACGGTCTTTGATCTCCATCACATATGTCGTTACTTCCCCTTTTTCTCTCTCTACTAATACTATATCTGTCAATAAAATCTCTTCGTTCTTCCTTTTCTCCATCTACATGTTTATAATCGTGCTTTCTAGTATCTTCTTTTCTTGAGTGGTCTCTCTCCTTTTCTGAACTACTACTACGAGATTTTTTATGATTAATTGACTCATCACTTTTGCTACTGTCAGAAGTAGAAGAGCTTAAGCTGTCATTTGCATGACGTTTTTCTCTTTGTCTTTTTCTAAGTTTTATAGCCATTTCCCGTAATTCATCTTCTCTTGTTTGCTGTTCTAATTTTTCTCTTTCTGTTTTCATTTGTGCTGCTATTTTATCTGCTTTAAATTGCCTGTTTAACAGAGCCTGTCTTTTTCTTTTAAGGCGTTCAGCGATTTTCATACTCATAGACTGTTTCTTATAAGATGTGCCCAAATTACAGTAGTTACTTTGATACTCTGAATTATCACCTGGTTTATTTGTATCCTCTTCTTCATCAGTAAGCTCAGAGGAACTTTTATCATTTTTATTTCTACCATAGTATCTTGGTATCGTTTTTGTAGGAGGATCCACAGAATGTTCACTATTAAGTAAACTTTTATCGGGAGAGTTTTTACTTGAATTCTCAAGAGAATCAGTACTACTGGAGGTGGTACTGGTATCACTTGAAGAACTAGACGATGATGATTGGCGTTTGCGGAAGATTTTAGATTTTTCTATAGAATTATTGGTACGCTTTCTAGATCTTGAACGGCTTCTAGACTTGCTCCGACTAGAACTTCGTCTTCTTTTATATGATCTACTTCGTGACCTTGATCTGGATACTGATCTGCTCCTTCTAGATCTATTTCGATAAAATCGAGTTGATCCTTTATTGTTATATCTATCTCTACTTCTAGACCTTCGTTTATTTGTAGATACTTCAGTGAGTTCCGTTTTAATTTTAGGTTTTCCAAATTTTACTTTACTAGCATAAGTAGCCTTACTACTTGAAGGTGTTTCTTCTTCTTCTCCAAAAAATGTTATATATGTTATTTTTCCTGAGTTGTCAGGTGATGGAGATCTAGAGCGGGACTTGGACTTACTTTCACGTAAATTGAGCAAAGTCGGAGAAGCTTTGGCAGCATAACTAGGTGGACTTATAGTTCTATTAGCTAGTCTTTTTTCTCTATGATATCGCCTTTCTCTTCTAGATTTTCTACCAGAAAACAAAGCCTTTTCTTGTTCTTCTTCCCTTGCTAGTTTTACTGCTTCAGCTTCTTCTAAATCATTGATTAAAAATGAATAAAAATCATTTGAGCTCATACCATAACTACGACCATGCTTATTCATCTCATTAGCTTGAGCAGTATCCATTTTAGAAACATTTATTGCAAGATCTACATCTAAATCACTATCAGAATTATCGTGATCAGATTCTTCAATATTCTGAGTAAGCACTCCTGTGCCATCCTCATAATTATATCCAATAGTTGCTCCAGTTCTAACATCTTTTTTATATTTAACTTCCGTGTATCCAAATTGTTCTTCTAAATGGAGCTGTTTTAAGAATTTTTCTTCTGTTGCTCCTAAAAACGAGTTTTGGGCAATTATTCGATAGCGTTCATAATTAAGATGTCTTTCTTCTTGGGTTAGTTTTTCTTCTAAATCTGTATTAATTTGTGGAATATGATCTAAATGAGCTCTAACATCAAATCTGTCTATAAGATTATCGGCTTGTCCTTGCCAAGGCATCATTACAGCATTATCAGCAGCTGCAGCTATATTTGGGTCTATATGTATTTTACATTGTCGGCCATGTATCTGCAAAAATTGTGTTGGGTCTGCCTTTATTTTTTCATAAAAATCTCGTCTGCGTTCTGCTCTTCTCCGATAGTCAACAAGCATACCACGAATCTTTCTTTCTTGACGTCTGGCTTCGTGCCACATTTTGAGAATATCTGAAACATGTTAAACCTATTAATACCACCTAATTTATCACATGCACACCACAACCTTTTCTTTATAAATGTATTAGAAATTTTTTATTGTATAAATGTTCTCATTATATACAATTATTTACAATTTTTCTGTGGATTAATATCTCAATTATCTCAATACTAGTATATTTAAAATTTATAAATAAAATAATTTATTTCTCTTGAAGGAAAAATGTTTAGCTGCTATTTACTCTGTTAAATTTCAACTTCATACAAACGTTTCCTAGTATATTAAAATAATTAGTTAGTTCATTATGCAGAATCCAATTTAGTATATTGAGACAATCAAAAGCAAATAACTGGACCAATTTGACAACTGTACAAAAACTTGAAAATGATTTACCATAATAATGAAGTACAGCTACATTGACGGTTTTCTGTTTCACATAAGTACATTAATTAATTTCTATATTCAGGCTTTAAAACTAAAATAATATAAAAAGTTGTGGTGTTAAAAATATAGAGAGTGGACTGTTTTTTCATAAATAATTGAATGAATATCCTCAATTTTATTAGTAGGTTTTAATTATATTTCAATTTTTTCTATTAGTTTAAGTACAATTTTCTGTTCATTTATTGGCAGATTATAATTTGAGCTTGATAATTTCTATAGTCTACACCAGTTTGAGTAAAGAACTACAAAGAAGAACATTAGATACTGTATCAAAGATTAAGTTGATATCATTTGTTTATTGTATGATCTGAGATTAAATTTAGCATTTTATTAAGAATTCAATGATAAAGTAAAGCTGACTCAACATTAAACATTTTGTAAGAAAACATCATATAATCAGTTTTTATCAATGTTTGAGAAACCATTTTACACTAAAGAGTCAAGACTCTTGGCTATTTATTCAAATTCAATTAATAAATCATCGTCTAAGTATTGTTAAAAATATGTAATTACGAAATGTAATAAAAGAGTGACTGCGCTAATTGACAAATCTTAATCTGTGGTGTACTATAGATTGAGACAATCAATTTTTTATACTGATATACAACCAATAACCAAATTAAGAATATATAAATAATTTAAAATTGAGAATATTGAGATGAAATGTGTGTTCCTGCCTTGAACATGATTTATGTAAACAGAATTCAAAGTATATATATTTATAACTTTCCATATTTAATAATTGAAATAAAAAACTACAGTTTGTGTCCTTCTAAAGAATGTACAATTTCCTTTAAATCTTTTAAAACAGGTACATTCAACTGCATTTTCAGGCCAAAAATGTTTTATCTAGTTTGAACTAAGATACGATTGTATAGAAAGTAATTTGTAAGTAATAGACTTAATGTCATAGATAATACTGATATAAAGTTGATTTCTTGATAAGTTTTGTTATTCATTTTGAATATAGATCAGAAATTGGAAAATATATGTATAAGTAGAATTTGTAAATTTAATATTAAAATATAATACTATTAATATTAATTATTGTTAAAAACTTACTGAAGTTTTGATTGGAAATAGCAAATGTTAGGTTTTAATGTAAGTCATTAGCCAAAAAGTTGTTGGCTCTACATACTTTTTTTTTATAGCACCAATCGGGTATGTATGTATATATATATATATATATATATATATATATATATATATATATATATATATGTATATATATATATATATTTATATATATATATATATATATATGATCTATATTAGAAAATGCATGTAGTTGAATATACATTGTTTTATTAAGTACAAAATTACTTAGCATGACAGAGCACTACAAATGAATTGTCATAACAAAAAATGTATTTTCTGCAGAGGGACATCGATAAAGGTAAAATAAAATCAATTGGACAGGCCTCTAATTAAGGAAACACTCTTGTGATTCATCACCCTGACCCTATAGATATAAATGGACCTACATTAATGTATCACAACCACCTGAAATTATCACAACCCACACAAAAGCTTGTAAGATTCCTTGGCGTACTGATTCTTCTTCACTATTCATAAAATGGCAGTATAATAGAAATGTGACTGTATGGTTACATGTCCAATTTTTCCATTCGAAATTGTATTTTATTTTCAGATTTAACACATACTATTTTTGTAGAATTGAATTTTAATCATCTAAATCTAACCTATTTGATATAAATTTGACATTTGACAAATCGAATTCGAAAGCGTTTAGTTGTGTGATGTCCACTTTGTAGAATTTATACGAAATCAGAACATTTAGCAAGAAGTGGTGATTTTTTTACTCAAACAAATGAAGTCGGTGAGCTTTACAGTACAGTAGTGGAAATCATGTTTTTAGTATACGTTTAATGTTCATTCCACTTGGCACTAACAACGCTCAAATGTTCCTGTAAGCGTTCCTCATTCTGGTCTCGGCGAAGACGTCACTAGAGACGTCATAACTTTCGCTCACGTTGAACTCACGACTATGGGTCGAAGTGGACGTTTAGAAATTGCATAGTTTCCTTTACATTTAGATGATTTATGACTTCCTATAATCCGATAATAGAGTACGTTAGAAATGAATTACGAGTGATTAATCATATTCTGTGATTTAGAGAGTTTCTGGAAACCATCTTCAGCGTTTGTTTTTCACGTTATCGTTATTTCACGTAAGTGCTGTAAGTAAAATGATCAAAGTCAATGAGATCTGTATAAATAGTTTTTGAAACACTTACAAATAAGGAGTAACCTCATGCAATCTCTCGACAAGCGACAAGTCGGGAAGTCGCCGCGACGAAAAGAAGAGAAAACATGGCTGCTTGCAGCGATCTCGAAAGCTGACAGATAAACTTAAAACTGATTTACTAATTAGTGGCAGTGATACAAGTGAATAAAATAGGAGTGGATATAAATAAATTAGTATTCTAATCTATAATCCGCGACACTCTACTATGATAGTAGGAAATTGACTCAAATTAACAAATAAAATAGATATGTTTGTTTTGATTTTTTCTTGCCCCAATCATCGAGTCATAATCTAAGCTCACTCGCGGACACTTCCACTGATTTGCCATATTTACTAAGTCTCTTTAGTTGCAGGAAAAATGAAATTGAAAATTTGTTAAAAAATTATGCAAATAAAAAAAAATCATATTAATTATGCATTTGAGTCGTTGCTTTTAAAATTAATTAATAATACTTGAATTTTATTTAATAAAGGCATATTCTTATATAAATTTTAAACAAGTATTTGTTGAAACCTTAGATACCTATATGGTTATATCTAAAAGTGGCAACATTTCTTGAAATTTCAGTACCTGTTTTATGTGTCAAAGGTAACCTATCTAGTAGTTTTGTCCTTATTTAATTACCATATAAAGAGAGATGCAAATATCGTCGAAGTGTGCTCGACGATAATATCGAAAACGCTGTAGTATTGTAGTAAATAATGTCAAACGTGGTTTGTTTATACCATCGCCATTACGACCAGTGAGTAAACATTTAGTTCTTTCGTGTTGATGTGTTTTTCAAGACTTTTAGTGACAGAATAAACTTTTAAGTTAATTAGTCTAATGTTTTTGGATTATCATGGTTCATCGGTGCCAAGTTTGTCAGAAAAACTTCCGAAATTCCAAGGCCTTGTGTCTACAATACCATCCCCACTTTTTGTAAATCATTCATTATTTCATTACTGGCGTTTAGGATTGTTAGCCGCAAAAATAAACTTGTTTATTAATGAATAGCCCTCTCTATTGTATATTATTACTCTAAGGAATTAGACGAGATGTCGTTTGTTTACAAATATCAAAAGTGGGTTGATCAGTGTCAACAAATTTCTATCAGAGCACGGATTCAGAAAACAAGAAGGAATCTAGTCATAAACGTTTTTGGGTTCACCCATTGTATAGTATTATATACAGTGTTAGGAAAATTCTGAGGGCACATATGTTTTATCGTCAATGTGTTAGAAAGAGACAAATACATATAAATTCAATGTATTATTCTTTTTCGCTAACAGGATATCATAAAGTGGAAAACGGGCAATAGATATAAACATATGTCTGGTAGGCATTTACTTCCAGTTTTCAATAAACAAGAAATGCATTCAGGCTATTACTAGCCAGTTTACCACAGCAAAATGATGTATAAACAACAACTCATTATGTAAAAGTTCGCAATTAAAGAAGTTAATCAAACAACATTCTCAACTAATGGCAATAAGCATCAACAATTCATGGAATTATACTGGATGATATAATATGCCACTAAAAAATCAGTTCCGTTTAAAGGAAACGTCGATTCATCAGAAAAAACTTTTTTTGTTTATGAACTGCAAATCTGCGTTCATTCTGTCCATCATCAATTCACAGAATTCTTGTCTTCTATCAGGATCATCTTCATTTAACTCCGAACCAACTGAACTTTGTAAGGGTGGTATTTTTCTTTATGCAAAACTATCAAAATAGATGATTTACTTACATCATTGTCGGCGGCAAGTTCTCGAGTTGTCTTATGCGGATTTTCCTCAATCTCTAGAAGTACATCTAACTTTTTTTCATCAGTAAATTGAACATTTCTATCTGGTTTTTCAATATTTTTTACATGTCCAGTTTCACATTATTATCTTCATTCTACGTAAAGTTTTGTGATAGAGACATTATCAAAATTTTTCATCTTAAAAATCAATTTTCTCAGTTATGATTGCACCAAATTTTAAAAAACTTTATATTGCTGAACAGAGGAATAAAATCCCTTTCCAACAAGGTGCCACTCGACCCCCCTTTTATTTAAAATTTTCGAGTGGGTGCTTATAATTAAGAGGGGGTGCTGGAGGGGTATAATATTTTCATACTGTAAATTGTCAATTTAAGAATAAAAATCGACCTCTTCCAGGTTTTTTTCACATAGTACATAATAACGCTAAAATTGAATTTATTCCATACATATGGACCGCATTGTATAAGCTATAACATTTTTATTGAAATAAATTCTCCAAAAATAAGTAACAAAAACAAAATCCCCCCTTCCCCTAGTTATTTAAACCTCATTATTTAAAGTAAAGCTGGTCCCTCCAATGACAATTTCCGAAACAAAATACATGGAGCAAAATCAGGTTGAAAATTGGAAAAATATGTCATCTAAGAAGAGAAAAAGGACAACCTACTTGGAATCAGTGGCAGATTTTTTATCGACGGACTTTGGAACAAAAAAGTGAATTAAATAAAATTGAATTAATGCGAAATGGCAACCTAGGAGTCCTAAACCTCTAAAAATCAATATAGGCTATGTTACACTAACCAACACTTGTGGATTTGATTCGGTAGTTCAAATACTCGGCAGTGGTTTATCGAGGGTGTCTACTCGACCCTTAGTTCTATTATAATCTATTATTATCTACAGATTTCCTGTATCTAAATCAATTCTATCATCATGGTGTAGACTAGATACCAACAACACGTTTTTTTTTGTATATATGATCTCAGAGTTATATCTTTATCAAAAGCAAACATACTAGAACCTAATGGCCTTCCAGAGAATTCTATAGGTAACTCTCGTTTATTTTTTCGGATGGTACCAGCGTTTCATTTCTTTTAGAATTTTTGATCGGCTCTGCAAGCCTTTCAACAACATCAGAAGAAGAATTGTTGAGAGCGTAAGCACCGTTTGGCTGTGTATCCAGATAAACCTCCAGATTACAGCAGTAAAATGTTTTCGAGTCAACCATTGCAAAAATTCTCAAGCCATATTTATTTGGCTTACTTGGTATATAAACACGAAAACCATATCTCCCACGAAAAGCTTCCAGTTTTTCTTCTATGGTCACGTTTTGGAATGGCGTATAAGCCAAGCCGATATACAATTCTTGACAAATGAGCCGAATAAGTCAAAGATGGGAACTAACTTATCGGTTTGTCGTCTTTCAGTAAGAGTAATATCATCGAAGCGTTAAAGGGCCCCATTCACGTTGAGATCGGTATCGATACGTGTAGCGCGACAGGCGGCGATACATGTATCTCAGATTTGTATCCATGTTTAGCTGTTCCCTACACGTTGAGACGAACTCAGGAAACATCAGTTCAGTCACCGGTTCAGTTCAATTCACATTTAAAATAAAAATTGTGCCGTCTGCCATACTCGTACTTGTAGCAGTGGCAGTTGCATTATCAGACGTTTCGAAGAAGAAAAAAAAGAATATGGGTACTCTGACATTTTAGTCATACCGTTATTCGCCTGAGACTGAACATTTTCCATTTCAATACTTTCACTTGAATTACTCATGAGGAAATGATTTACAGAGTGCCGGTGAATGATTGGTGTAAAGCCGCTGTTGGAAACACTTTGTTGGAGGTAGTTACTGTTGGTGTTATAGCATGGGAGACGCCCTGGGGCACTAATAGAGTGTTGAACATTGGAGGGTTATGTTAATTTTCCAAATCTTGCATAAAAAATAGAGTCTGCAACAAATTTTTCAATGTAACTTCGTTGTATTGGATCCAGTGATACCAAATCTCAAGCATATTTCACACCTGCTATTTGAAAATCACTTAAACTATCAAGACTTTGTTCAGGTGTTTCAGTAACTTCGACAGAACCAGAACCAGAGCAATACTTTTTCATTGTTTCTCTGGCAAGCGCAAGAAGGTCATCTTTCTTTATATCTTTTCCTTTTGAACGACCATATTTGGGTGTTTGTGACTATCTAGGACGCTTTGCAGATGAGGATGATTGCGATGATCCTGGCCGAGATGATTCTGGTTCAGGTGATTGCAGTGGCGAAATCATTATGTCCTCTTGAATGTTTGATACAGCCTGTTCACTCTCATATATAAATATATATATATATATATATATATATATATATATATATATATTATTTTTCAGTTTCCTAGAGCAGAAGAGCAATGGAGAACAATAGCCGAAGAATTCAGAAAAAACTGGAATTTTTATACTTGTTGTGGCGCTATAGATGACAAGCATGTGAATATTGTAAAACCTCGTAATAGTGGATCCTACTTCTATAATTACAAAGGAAAGTTTAGTACTGTTTTAATGGCCATCGTGAATGCTAACTATGAATTTATTATGGTCCATACTGGAACCAATGGTAAAGTATCAGACGGAGACATCCTGAATGGAACTCAATTTTTTGAGCTACTCATGGCAGATTCATTGAACTTGCTATCGCCCGTCGTATCGGAGGGAACTGCATATTCTTTGCCTTTCACATTTGTTGCAGATGAAGCTTTTACCTTATTGGAAAACTTGCTAAAACCTTATACTCAAAGGGGGCTAACAAATGAAGAGAGAATTTTTAACTACAGGCTGAGCCGTGCACGCAGTGTAGTCGAAAATGCATTCGGACTACTAGCTTCTCATTTTCGAATTTTTCACACGGACATTGCCATCGATGTTAAAAACATTGATCTCATTGTTTTGGCCGCATGTGTTCTTCATAATTACTTAAGACGACACTCCGAAGAATACTTATCCGATATCAACAATGAAGATCCGGATACAGGAGAAGGCCTTGCTGGGTTATGGCGTGAAAATGGATCTTTTTTAACACCCCTAGAACGTACATCTCAAGCAAATGCAGCTGCAGGCAAGCGAGCAGGAAATTCTTTTAAATAATATTTCAACGCAGAAGGACGAGTGGCCTTTCAAGATAAAATCTTTGGATAAATAATTATAGCTTATTTTAACCTTATATTATATGCATAGGCATTACGTGAAATTTATACAATGTATGTACCTATAAATAGCATATAATATACTAATCGTCAAACAAAAATGCTTGCCGGTCATAATACAACCACCGGTAAATTTGGCATGCAAGCACTTTTGTTGACAATTAGTATAATTCACTTACCTCCAGTTCAGATGCGTCCTCCAAATTGTCACCTAAATTTGATTTTCCCTCTCTAGGCATTTCAGAGTCGGCAATAACGCTCAAAATGTCATAGTACCACAAGTTTGGTACGATACCTCGTCTGTAGATGTTCCACTTTTTAAGGACAAAACGACTTTTTTAAGTTCTCGTCGATTGGCACAACGAAAGCTGTGTATTTTTTTCGTCACAAAACTGCGGTCACTATTAGCATAATTTTCCTTGCACTTGTTCACTAAAACTATCATTGCTGATTCTCTTAGTTGTCTGTTTGAATACTCCTTACACTTGGAGTCCCATAAACACGGATGTAATTTGTATAAATTGAGAAAATGTTTCCAAAACACACGATCTTCCATGTTGGAAACAGCACTGTTTATGTTTTTGTAGCGCGATACATAATAAACGTCAACATACATGTTACAACAAGTATCAGTTGCATGCGTTCGGTATCGAGGTTTCACTACAGTGATACAGACGGCGATACCGATACCGATACAGTGATACTGAGATAGAAAAATAAACTGTGAGATTTGTATCAAGATACTGATACTTGAAACATGTATCGATACCGATCTCAACGTGAAGGGGGCCCTTAAATGTTGCAGTAAGAACTGGAAGCGAAATTTTGACATACATAACCGAAATTGTTCTACACCCGTTCCACTGTTGCTCCATAATTTGTCCGTGTTCAAACGACCCGATTTCAGCACTCCTGCTAAGTAGAGTAAACCAATCAACGCTTGGATTTCAGCATTCCGCTCTCGACTGTAATTGCTTTATATTTTTCAATGTGTTTGTTGGTGTACTCTACAATTAGCCTAAGCATGTCCAAGTTAAAAAAAATTGCCAAATATCAGAAATATTTTTTAATTTATTTAGTGCACTTTTAGGTTCCGGAAGACGAGTTATAATATTCTCAGCTCTGGTTTTGGTAGAAGGAGGTACATGTTTTGACCATTTTGTCGATTTATCTTTCCCAGCAAAAACAGGTCCCTTTGAAATCACCTCCTCATTCTCTTCGCTATCTGAATTTTCCTGTTCAGAATCAGAATTAATTTCATGTGCTTCCAATCTGTCTATTTCTCTAGATCTTCACACCATCTTATGAACTCCGCGCTCTATTCTAAAATCTAAACGAACGCACTCACTGATCTCTTGCGTCGGAAGAATACTGAGGTGGTTCCGGCCGAAGCATACATACGAGGGCTAATGTGGTCAGTGGGGAGTTAGCTGGAAAAACTTAAAATAAAGGGACGTGCGGACTCTCAGTCCCCAGTAGGGGAAGGTTAATGACATTCTCATAATCAATGATACGTGTCCTGAGTTCGATTTTCAAGATCGCAATTTTATAGTTAATATAAATTAAGTTAACAAATAGTTATTGAAGTTTATTATCAACTTACAAACGTAACCTCTTCAAGCTTCCCATGTAATGGTTTACATCGCCACTGAAAACGCTCCAAAACCCATTCCACTTGAACTTATGATTGTAACGCTCGCAAGCAAGTGGAACGGGAAAAACCGCGGTCAGAATTGTGAACGCCAAGTGGAACGCACCCTAATGAAATCGTATTTAAAATATACATTTACATTCAATTGCGCGTGTGCCTTAGTTTGAAATTTACCTGCTTGACAGATGACGTTTTCATGTATTCATTTAAATTGAAAATTTTACTTTTGCTTAAGCTTGAGCGGGCTGGTTCTTCTGCTTGAAGAATGCAAGCAAAGAGTCAATTTGATTTAAACTTTTAAGGTTATGTTACGACTGTTTTGAAAAGGATAATTGTTTTGGGATTATTTTTTATTATTATTTGTGAGATATGAATATTGACATAATGATATAGAATGGAAATACCTAATACTAATCTGCAACTTTCAGACACTTTTCTTTTTATAATTATTTTAAATAAATATGGTACAAATCCCAAGAAATGTTACAATTTTCCCACATTAAGTTACATATAATAGAAGAGTGTATGCGAAAAGCATATCCAAGACTTCGACAATCGAACTGCTGGCTTTATAGCTTCTCTTGGGGAATTTTTCTGCAGATGTGATGCATATAGGGACAATCATAAACAGGAAGAAATAATTCTAGTAAAGTTGAAAAATCAGGAAGTGTGACATTTTAATCTCTGCAAGTAAATTATTAAATAACCCTTGAGATTCCCCCTTAAATAAATATCTTGTATACAAAACCTTTTTTTAGCGAATTTTCCTTTTCATACAATTTTTAGACTACGTTTTACATAACATTATATTGCGATAAAGAACTTTTAATCATATTCTCATCCATTATACTTTATTTTTATAGGTATATAACTCACGAAAAACTCTTGCCAAACAAATAACATACCAAAAAATTTAGAACCAATGTAAATGGTCATTATGTGAAATGTCAATTAAGCAAATTATTAAGGCTCTTCTCCATCTACGATATCGCGAATTTTTTACCGTATATCATAAGATCGGAAACCTCAACATGGATCAGTGCCCATATGCGTCAAAATTTGGCGAGTAAAATTTGTTAATTTTCATTTATCCCTAAACTAAAATGGATGTATGAATCTCTGGAGTCAAAAGAAATAATCTAAAAAAATTCATATTATATTTGTTTCAACGTTTTTATTGATTTTTATTGTTGTGAATTTTATCTGTTTTTTAGGGTTCCTTATAATATGTACTTGGAGTTTTATCTAGTTTTTTTAACAGCGTTAACTTTTCTCTATAAAATGTCATAAAACTTGCGAATATTCGCAAAAGTTCACATTTACGCGTCAAAATACAATGATTTCAATTTTGCGTAAATGTTAAATGTACCCTAATTATAAACAATATAAACCAATTGAAGACGGACCGGGCGCTAGATTACAAGTTCTGTGAAGTCAGTGTAAGAGAATGTTACTCAATAGTGTAGAATTACACGAACAATTGGTGCGTTCTTTTTGACTGAGATCTCAGATCACTTCAGTTAAGGTGATCTGAGATAAAGTGATGTGAGTAAGCACCAAAAAGAACGACATCTCGATTGAAGCGCGCGATCTGTCGATAGATTTCAATGACTAAATAATTAGTCATTGATAGATTTAAACTATACGACAGATTCGTATCAGCATATAATAATGTTAATTAATGTATCCATAATTTGTAACAAAAGAAAAATAGATTATGTGTGCTTATTGTTCATATGTCAATGGTTAAAACCTTAGATAGCTTTGGTTAAAACTACAAATAAACCAAGCAAATCAAATATTTCTTCATCCCCTCCACTTTATTTCCGACTCAATTCCAACTGACACCCCCTTACAACACATTCAGCATCGGTGAAGAGGGAGGAAAAATCTCAGCTCAATTAAAGTGAGTAAAACAAAAAGAACGCTAACATTACTGATGTGAGCTGAGATTAACTGAGATCTCAGTCAAAAAGAACGCACCTAATATGACATATGACGCTGTGTGAGTATAGGACAGGGCTAAATTCGAGGACGTCACACTGGTTGAAATTTTGCACTTGATTGGTGGGGTTAAAGGGCGATCATAGTGCGACGCTCCATAGAATGATTTCTCGAAAGGATTCACCTTCTCTGTGGTTGTTAACTATAACCATACTTCTTTGATTAGGTTCAAATGACCGTAAACATTTTTTTAAACGAAATATCGTAATTGTTTAACTTTAAGTTTTTCTATTTCAAATGTAAAGAAAGAACCCAGCGTCAAGAGTTTTGAGCCGAAAAATTTTAAAATTCCTTTAGGCATGCCAATCCACCACAAATAAGCATTACAATATTTCAAATTCGAATAGGCGGAGGAATTCATTTCATATTTCGAAAAATCATGACCACTATCACTTATGAGCTACCACTAACATAACAAGTTAACTACCTAATTTCACCTGTATCTGTTCATATTACTTCATACTTTTGAATTAAGCACTATGAACTATGTAAAGTATGAACAAATACAAACATGCGAAATTGGATAGTTAACTTTGTTATACTCCGTTTTTAAAAGGCATGGAGTAATAAAAGCTCATTAGGTATGCAAAACCGATACAGGGTGTATAATAAAATATCTCCGAAGTTTATCTAATTTTGTACTAAAATTTCTCATTTGTTACGAATTTCAGGTAGACACCCCACCCCGTAACTCTGTATTCGGTTAGGTTGCCTATTGTATTGAAAGGGTCGCTTTATTGTATTTGAATGAACAAATATAGTGGTAGTTCATAAGTGATAGTCCTTAGTGTTAGGTCATAATTTGTCGGAGTATGAATTGACCATTAAAGTTGATAAATTTGATTAAGGATTATTGTGTTTGGTTTTGGGATTTTTTGCAAAATCGTCTTTCAACCCTAAATTTTGAATTGCAGCAGAAATCTGTTTCTTAATTCTGTAAACCTAATACCACGTATAATATGTTTCTTCATTATGTTTATTTTCATAGTACAAGAATTTATATTTATTTTTAAATTAAAAATTTAATTAACATTCATACATCTAAATTCTAAAGACAAAATCACAAATCATATGACAAAATATTCCTACCAAGCTGACAGGTGCGATTTTTAACCGAATCGGGACCGGTGTAATTTGGGCGACTCTCGGGTGATGCTCTAACGGGATAACGGACAGTAGGGAGTAGACAACTAGAAGACACTTATGAGTTCTCGGACCAATGAACTGTATACTAACGTAATTGGAACGGCCCCGTAAATCGACAAATTTGAGGCAAATCGAAAATGTAGGCAACCCGTCGTTGTGACTGGTAACTATCTCTTTCTATATTATTGAGTTAAATGCCGTATTACGGAAATTATGCGATTTCTATAAATGTTTTTGGTTTTATTATAATTATTCAAGTAAAGTACCCCTTTTATTGATTAAAATATTGAATGATAAGAATAATTTCAGCAATTGAAGTCCCTAAAAAGCATTGACTATAAACATCAATAACATGATATCAGAAATGTCATGACAGGCGAAGAGCCTGAATCCATTATTTTAATATTTCAGGACATTTAAATGGAAAACTGAAAAAAAAACAATACTTAAATTAAGAATTTAGGATTTGGGTAATTTCCGTCATAGTAATTATATGCAATATTTTCATTATACATATCTTCATGGCTATAATAAATGGGATTTTCCGCCCACCTTGCTCATTATTACAAGCATGCGCGACACACGAAATCATCATGTCTTTAAACTAGAAGTATTTGTCTTTGTATAACACGAAAACTCCTGTAAAAGGACAAAATACAATTTTCACACCGGCTTATAAATTGTCACACGAGACTAAACGCTTTCAAAACCGCACTACTAAACACTTTCTAGAATCTATTTCAACCCAGAATTAAATTAAAAGCCGGTTTAGTCTGTTTACATCCAAAAAAGGTAAATAATCATCTCAGGTACGACTTAGTAAAATATAACGCTGTAGCATGATAAAAATACAATGCTTTTGTTTTGTATTATAACTCACGGAGGTGCAATAATTCGGTTAAACAACCCACTGAGTATGCAACTTTATACACACTTCTGTATAGTTGGTTGCGTAAGGGAATTAACTATGAGTTTTAAAATTATTTAAGCATATCCTGGAATAACGGGATTTAAATAATTAAATGGGTGTCTAGAGTAATATTTTTATTAATATTTTTCATGTGATTTAACCAATCCATGGGTATTTTATCATTTTATGTGGGGATTTTATTTGACTGCCATTGGTAACACTGATTGCTGATGTCAATAGTAAAGGGAAGTTAAAATTATTGAAATCACTTGTCTGATACTTTTCGAGTTGTTAGGTCGATTATGACAAGTCACGAGTATAAAAAATGGCCAGTGGCACATGGTTTATTCCATCTATTTTCGGGACTATCGTGGTGAAAAGTCCTTAGTAACAAGGTAAGCTTTCGTCTTGTATATACATTTTCACGGCTATAGCCCCAATTTCTTTTTAGTGTTTTTTTTGTTCAGCATAGTTTTTACCTATAATTTTTTACAATAATTTTTTGCCAAATGGATATGGTTTAATAGTTTTTATGGGTGATGGTAATCGATGATAGGATGATCATGTCAAGATTTTAAGAAGCCTCAAATTTCGGATGTTTCGTGTATGGGGTATATTCTCGTAAAGATAGCTGACAGAATATTGTTCTCCGTTCATGGTTGTAGAGACGTGTCGTATGTCGGATTGCGTTAACGTTATAGAGCGACAAGAGCTTTTAACGGCGTTTCCAGTTCAAAGGACGAAGCTGGACTTGTGTTTGTTGGTGACAACTGCGGAATTATTCCATTATGGACAACGATTCTTAACCGCATGGCTGAATCTTGTTCCACAAGTCAGATGTTGCTTGTCAATTAAGCCAATTGACGTTAAATAGTTTGGACACTAACCGCAAGTAACATTTAAAGTTTTATTTGTTTTCATCTGAACTTTAAGCAACTTATTCATTTTATAACTTCATGTTTTAACGTTTAATGACACATTAACTTTTATATTTCACTATTTAGTATTTTCACATTCTTATAAAGACGTCTATCAATTCACAATTTTATTATTACATTCTTTCAACTTTGTAGAGTTGAAATATTAACATTGTTATTGCATATCGCCCTGAAATTATATTTCAGCTTAATCTTACTATATAAGAGATACTTTTGATTTATTTGGTTATATCTTGTTAAATATTACAGTTTGTAAGGTTGTAACTGGTATACCATTTACATGTGATTAAAGATTTAGTGTATTGTATATAATAATCTCAGATAGTTGATAACATTAGAAATTGTTAAACATTTTAAATTAACCAACCATTGATAACTGATTATCAGTTCATAATTAGGGTTGATCACCTCATATTTATTGAGACAGGTTATTACACCATCTGTTCAAGGTACCATTACATTTAATTAAACTGTTTCATTGGCATTAAAATGTGTTTTATTTGATTCACAAACGTAAAAGCAAAACGATATAAATAACATATTTGAAAAGTTACAGTAGCTAATTTATTCACTATTGATTTCTTGATTAATCAGTAAGAGTTTCTTGAATGTCCTACTAATCAAGTGGCGCCTTAAAAAATAATACAGGACAAGCTTTCAAAAGTAGTGTAGCTATAAGAGTTCTGACTCACTACTTCGAAAAAGGTCCGCTAGGCGACGGTGGCGCTGCTGTCGTTGGCGCTGTCGTCCATTTTTTATCGATTTCGCATTTTTACAGATTTCTTTTTTCTGTCGTCCATTTTTTAGTCGGCCATTTTTTTATCGATTTCGCTAGATGGCGCATTTCTTTTTTCTGTAGTCCATTTTTTATCCGGTAAATTTGTGCATGACGTAAAAATTTTTGCCCCGAGTGAGATTCGAGACCACGACCTCATCGTTCCCAGCCTAAACCGTTACATCTCCGCCATAAGGGTTCCAATGTATTATAGTTTTGAAATCTAACTGTATAAGATACAGAGAGTCTGATTTCACAACACGATGTAATTTTCTTCAATACTCCCTATAGTTTTCATCAGCCGTTTGAGTACAAATCAATAGCATACGAGTGAAATAAAAAGTGTCTACTCTTCGTTATTAAACATAAAATGTATACAGAGGGTGTACTACGTTCTTGTTAAGAAAAAAAAAGATATTTGCGTTTGAGTACAAATCAATATTCCGAAGGACCATTGATGAATTCACTGCATACGAGTGAAATAAAAAGTGTCTACTCTTCGTTATTAAACATAAAATGTATACAGAGGGTGTACTACGTTCTTGTTAAGAAGAAAAAAAAAAGATATTTTTATTTTTAGTAGGACGTCTACATAAAATTTCATATGATGCATGTTAGTTGTAGATGATGAATCAGTCGCGATATGTCTTTGGTTGAGCTTAGTCATCGTTGTCGTTGTCGATTTGAGGAGTTTATGATAAAAATCGATCGATTGAATAAGGATATAATCTTTTATGAAGATAAAAGAAGGATTATTAAGCAAATTGAAAACTTGTGTCTTGCAACAACGACAGCTGTCGACCCACATCAGAATAAATGGGAAAATCTTAAAATTAATTGGGTGCCCGAAGAACTACTACTAAACGACGGAATACAACAAAGAGAGATTTCGAGTGCCTTAGATCACATTTTTAGACGCCAGACACCACAAACGATATATCCATTAAACAGAATCAAACCTACCTGGCTTCCACAAGATGAACAACGAAACCTCTCACAACAGCAGCAGCAGCAGCAGCAGCAGAAACATGAAAGACGAACTTAACAATCTTTTTTCATTGGCATGTATAATATTAGCATGCTTATTTGTTTTAATAATTAAAATTCTATTGAAAATTGTTAAACGTAAATTTAAATCGTCATGCAATGTATTGGTTGATGAGTAGATGTTTTTAATAAAAAACCCATTCAATGCAATTTGTTTTATTCAGACATTACAAAGGTAATATAGTATTTGAAAACCATTGTTGGAGACGCTGTGTGTCCATCAACTACGAATCCTTGGATGTCGACGAATGCTATTCTCATGATGACGATGGCCGGAATACTGATGTGCAGCAGCAGTAGCACATTCTAGTTTAAATTCTTAACAATTTCGGTGAGGGGGAAATACTCCATTACGCAATCGTGTATTATGATGCAATATACTTTGGTATTTTCGGGGAAACCAATGTTTGCTTCAATGTCAAGTTTTACATCAACTGTAGATGCCTTCATGCTTTCTTCTTGTTTCGAGCAATCGATAACAAACAATGCACGCCTCTTGAATGAGGAATAATCCAACAGAGGACGCTTCTGCGTCGAATTCATATAGCTAGGATAAAATTCAGTATAGTTGAAATATGCCTCATTGTAATCATTCTTGGTAAAATCCAACTGCATTCTTTCATTGGGATAATACTCTCCATTTAGCGATAACCTGATACTTTGAATGTCTGCATTGTCGAATAAAGTTGGATCAGTTGTGTTGTTGTCACGTTTGTTGGTTTGAAAGAAAACAATAACATAACGAGGTCGTTCCACTGAAGTTGTAGTTTTAACAGCCCAAACTTCACGTCTAGCATTTCTGGTGATGGATGGCAGTTCATGTATCTCCCACTTTCTAAATGGAATAACTATAGGCTGATCCTTTTGAATGGTCCTCATCAGTTCCAACTTAATATCATCATTAGGGTAGATATGCTTGATTTTCAATTCGATGTTGGTAATGTTTATGCTAACAGTTGTAGTGGAAGTCACACCGGCAACATTTTTTTCTGTGATATATACACAATCATTATCGTTTCGAGCTCGAACCAAACGTATTGTTTGCCGCCCACATGTAATCATGGGATAGTCATTGAAAATGTTGAAAATGTGCTTGAGAGGAATTTGTAGGTTGAATGATTTATCTGGAGCATTAAGGATGGGATCTTTGGGATAATTCCAGCCTGCTATAGCCATATGATTGGAATCTTCTTGATTGTAGCACGTCATGGCACGTACAGCACTCACGATTCCAGGATCTCGAACCGTTTCCATTTCTCTTGCGCTTTCACTGTATGTGCACGAATCGAAAAGGAAAGCACCAAAATTATTTGCCAGCTTTACATCACCGGCTCCATGTATATTGAGCGAACCTTTAATGCACAACAATGTTTCGTTCATTGCAAAAAACGAGTCGACTTGATTGATGCTAAATTCCGTAATGTCACTGCAACTGAACGATTTGATGAACGGAGCATATGTTCTGTATTCAGCTTTGCGAATCGATTCATCGAATCTCGGCTTGCGATAGATATCAAACATTGGTGGCATATCGTTCATACGAGAACGTTTTCCATACGTGGTGGTGGTCATCGTTTATCTTTCAATGAAAACCCTAATGTTTGTAAAAGCAATTTGTTTGCAAATGTAAGATGCTGCTGCTTCGAAGGACGTCGCCTAACTAATGGTATTGAATGTGCAGCGGTACGTCTTTTATTATTAATTATCAATCCCATCGGTTGCTTCTCGCTCTAAGCTCCAACACCAAGGTGCTCTTTTCACCACGAAAGTTGATTGGATGTCCGTCTTGATCCAAAGCCTGCACAGTAATGTTGGTAATTTCACGTTGTGGTATAACAGGTAAATAAAGTAAATTATGTGGAGTTTCGTCAATGGCGTACCCAGGATCTACTTTTATAACCAATTCGTAAATAGTATGAGCAGGTCTGTCTGCATCGAAGGCTCCAGTGGTAATGTTACATTCGAAGCGTATGCTAGATACTTTTATAATTTTAACGGGTAAATTTGAAGAGTACCATTGTTTGGCTTCGAGTATCTGTCTAGAAAAACCCAATATGTCGCCAAGACAGTTGGGAGTATCCTGCTCGCCGAACGGAATTCTATATTTACTGTAAATCATACATTGTAACGTATTATTATTGGGTTTTAACGCAAATACAGTTTCAAATGGATTGCTGGTGCCACCACCACCACCTAACTTGTCTAGTATGAACGCTTCAATATCAGCGATTTCGTAACATCCCGTTGGTATATCAAAACTCTGCATCATGTTGTTGTCATCGTAGTAGTGAAATTTGCGATTTTCAATGTTTGGTATACTATGGTATGAGTGAAAGGAACGTAGTGCTAACTCATACTCTTTCTCAGGATAGAGTACAATAGGCGTAGGAGGTTGGAATGTAAATACGTGATTTGTGCTATTTACTCTCAACAACTGCGACATGATGACTGATGCATGTCAAGGGATGAAGGTACTTTAAATAATACACAGAACTATGTTCAAGATTTATTTAATACACTCTGACATAGAAAACAAGATGCCTGAGAACTTGCAGGACCATCCCAATGCGTTGTCCAATCGGGACGGTTGTAGTGAACGAAGCACGGCAGACGAATTTGTAGCTAAAAATTTGTTTTGTAGTCACTAGGTAGTTTATGCCATATATCCAACAATTCAGACGGGCTGACAAACCCAATCAGATATTGAATGGGGACTATTTTCAGCGCATCAACAGTAAAACTTCGTGGCTTTTGCATTAATAATGTTTTAATGTCATCCCACTCCTCTCCCATTGTTCCAAGGATGTTGAAGTAGAAATTTCAAACACAAATGTCCACAATTGATTTGATCGTAGTTTTGATACTGATTATTGTTATAAAAAATATTTTTTCCTCCTCCTCCTAGATACTTTACAAGTTCTTTGGGCGGTTTCAAATTACCAAATGAATCGAAATACTCGATGACATTGTTTTTCTTTATATATGCTACCCAATGTGTTCCACTGTTTTTGGATGAGTCCAAGTTAACCACTGCACACTCTTGTTGTCGTCGAGGACCGGATTTAGGTAGAGTGTCACGCATGAAAACACCACGAAAGTGTGAGATTTTATATAATTTTGCATAACGCGCAATATCGGTGTCGTACAGTGGACGATTGGGTAGCTTTATCGCGAGTTTTTTTTTAAATACAATCCAAATCCTCTGCCACTAGGATACTTTTTCAGATATAAACCATTTCCGACATGTTCCATAACCTTATTATGGCGGTGGTCTTCTTCCAATTTTTTTCGAGCATTATTTGCATCAATGACAGTCTTTGCAATCCCAGCAGCTCCACCCGATAGTGCTCCGAGTGCTGAGAGACCGGCAAACAGAGGTATAAGTGGTAGAAAACCTCCAGATTTTACTGGTATCACTCGAGGAACAACAATTTTCTTCGATCCACCAAATTGTTTAATAAGTGATTTGGCTGCTCGTAAGGCAAACAAGGCGCTTTCTTTTAGAGATGCTCCTCTCTTCATTGATTTTCCCACCTTTAGCACTACATCTCGATGGAAGGAACGTTGTTGTCGTTGTTGTTTCTTTGGACGACTTCCCATTCCCAACTTTCGTTTCACTTTCATGGTACCAGTAACAAGTAATGCAGCAGCTTTTTCACCAAAAGATCCCTCTTTTGATTTTACTCGAGCCCAAGCCTTATCTTCCAACTCCTTATCTGCTTTGTGACGTTCTTCAAGAGATTGATTTTGCGAATAAGCTATATCGTGTTGTTTGCAGGCGTCGTCTAAAGGATTAATGCCTGCGTCACCACGTGCAAGTCGCTTTTGTAGTTTTGTTCCAGCTATAAATGTACGTAATATATGTTTAACGGAAAAAAGACAAGTTATATTCACTTACGACCACAATAATTGTAGGTAGGCAAGTGAAGTTCGAATGGCAGTTTATTTATTAGAGAATTCAAAAGACCTTCTCCCTCAAACACCAACATTAAGACTGATGTATGATAATGCTGCGATATCCATATTTATAGAATAACACTCTAATAAAATTCTTCACAAGATGAAGATCGTTCAACAAGAGCAGACGCTGCCCATTGAAAACTTGGACTTTACCTCTAATCCATCATCTGTTGGTAAACATGGTAAACTACTGCCAAATTCTTTTCGTGCAATCATCTGTGGTCCTAGTGGGTGTGGAAAGACAAATGTTATGTTGTCGCTCCTATTCAATCCAAATGGTGCTAAATTCAAAAATGTTTACGTTTATTCCAAATCGTTATTTCAACCGAAATATAAGTTGTTGCAAGAAGTCCTAGGAGAAGTTAAAGGTGTGGGCTATTTTCCATTTAAAGACAATGAGGAAATTATTAGTCCAGATAAAGCGCAGTCAAACTCGATATTCATATTTGATGATGTTGCATGTGATGGCCAACAGAAAATTCGCGAATATTATTCAATGTGTCGTCACAAAGACATTGACGCGGCCTACTTATGTCAAACATATTCGAAAATACCGAAACAGCTCATACGTGACAATTGTAATATGATTGTGTTATTCAAGCAGGATGAAATTAATCTAAAACATATATTTGAGGAACATGTGTCACCAGACATGACATTTGAAGAATTTAAAAAGATTTGCTCAGAATGCTGGTCGACTACTAACAACTATGGAACATTGGTGATTGTAAAAGATTTTGCTTTAAATAATGGTAGGTACCGTAAAGGATTCGATAAATTTATAAGGCACTAGACATTATCCTCAGTCATCGTCACCATGTCCAACGATAAGGTTGCTATTGCCATGCGTAAGAAAAAAATCAGTGAATTGGCGAGATCTATTCGCAAGAAATATTTAGCGTTAAAATTAGGAAAATCAGAACATGATACATCTCTAAATAAGCTATTTAAACCGATATCTGTACCGCTAAAAGAAATGGTCAAATCCTCAAAATCATTACAACAAGCCATAGTTTCAAAATTCATCCCTCCAAAAGAGGAAACAACGACAAAAAAAGAAAAAAATGCTGATGTGTCATTTCTCGATACAAAACCCATAGCCGAGACGGATGAATCAGGAAATATTATACGTTATGATGATGAAGAAGAAGAAGACGATTATTATTATGATGATTATGATATAGGCACACATCCCAACGTTTCGCGTGATGTCATAGAAGATTATTTAGATCAATATCCAATAATTAGTCAACCATATCTTGAAGATTACTTTCGCAAAGATGATGAAATTGATAGAAGTTATGGTCCATTATATAATGATGAAATTGGTTGGATGTTGGGCAGACGTAGAATTGCATTCGATAAAAGAAACGGTAATATAAACATATTACGAGAGAAGGATGAGGGGGGTGGAGAAGGAAATATACCGGGGACTTCGGGATTGTATCAGCTTGTGTTTTACAATCATCCCAATGAATACTCTGATGATGATTTGAATAATTACAAAGCTCTGCTAACAATAACAAAAGCTCATCTCAATGCAGCAGATCGTCTGAAAAGTACTGCTACCGAAAAGTATCGCAACATAATTAGACCGTTGTTTAAAACTGACTCATCAAATATTAGTAGTAGTACTATAACCAAACCTCCATCAGCTCGAATATTAAAGAAACAACGACAACAACAACAACAACAATCCATTCAAACCGCTCCATATACTAATGTAGGAAAAGGTCTTGTTGTCGGCGGCGGCGGTGGTGGTGGCCCTCTTTTGTCATACAACGAAAAACCGATGGAATACATTTATTGGGACGATCCCAATGAGCTGTGTGACCGTTTAAGATTACTGATTGCATCCAAGGAGGCTGGCAACACCTCATTCTCACACAACAACGAGATAATTGCAATAATCAATGAGTTGAAAGAGGCCAATATAATTGAATAACAAACGGAAAACATAATCATTTCAATCATGTCTGTCGATAAGTTTGGACATCGCCGCAATCATGCTAATGAGCGGGTTAAGCCGTATATGCCGAAAGTATCGTATCCACATACTCTAGACGGTAATATTGATGCAGAAAATCTAAAAATTTGTAATGTAAAGATGCCGACTGCAAATAGCGATGTTGCTAACAAACTATATGTTGATGAACAATTACATGTGTACCATAATGAGCTCGAAACACTTCAAAAAACAATAATCCCCTCATTACAAACGCAATTGGTATTTCATCAAAATAAAATCAACGAAATTGCTGCATTTATTTCGAGAAATCCTCCCGTCAGAGCTCGAGATATGGCAACTAAAATATATGTCGACGAGGGAGTTGCTATGGGCAAGCAATTTTTGAGAAATGATTTGGAGAGTTTTAAACGAGAAGTACAGGATAAATTGTCGAAAAGTAATACTCTAATCAGTGATAAGATCGATATGTATAATACATACATAGAACATGCGTTTCAAGTTTTGGACCGGGACTTGAAGAAGAAGCATGAAATTGAACAAAAGAAGAAAATAGATGAGAAGAGTAATGGATCATCAGTTTAGAAAGTGCATGCGCCCACGAAACATGTCATCCAAAGTCCAGCTTGTTAACGAACTCCATAAACCTATACGTAAAAATTATCCACGCAGACGTACAATTGTCAAAGGCATAGATGATTTATGGCAAATGGATTTAGCTGAAATGCGACCTTACGCTAATCAAAATAAAAATCACAAAATGATACTAGTCGTCATCGATTGCTTTTCAAAGTTTTTATGGACACGTCCATTGAAGACAAAAACCGGTGAAGAGTTAACTCATGCATTCTCGGACATTCTCGCCCGCACAAAACGAGCTCCTAAAAATCTCCAATCAGACCAAGGAACGGAATTTTACAACAGCAAGTTTCAACAACTAATGAAAAAACATGGGATTAATCATTATAGTGTATTTAGCACGAAAAAAGCTTCTATGGCAGAAAGAGTTATTAGAACATTGAAATTAAAGCTTTACAAACATTTCAGTTTAAATGGCACACATAAATGGATAAACATTTTACCCAAAATTACGACGGAATACAATAATACAAAGCATTCAACTACCAACTATAAACCTTCCAATGTCAATAAATCCAACGAAAAAGATATTTTAAACAAAACATATACACATCTAAAGATTGTGGGACGTCGTAAATTTAAAGTCGGTGATATTGTACGTATAAGCAAGTCGAAACATGTCTTTGAGAAAGGATATACACCCAATTGGACGACTGAACTATTCAAAATCGTTAAAGTTAAAATAACAAATCCCACCACATATTTGCTAGAAGATTTGCATGATATACCAATCAGT
The DNA here is from genome assembly GCA_963921935.1 of Galeruca laticollis. NCBI lineage: Eukaryota > Metazoa > Arthropoda > Insecta > Coleoptera > Chrysomelidae > Galeruca > Galeruca laticollis. Next base: position 159,229,920 of record OY998180.1, on the reverse strand, counting down.
GGGGGGTTTTACGAGGAAGAGTTACAGAAAACGTCAAATCCAGATATTTACTTGGTGGAAAAGGTGCTTAGAAGAAAAGGCAACAAGATGTATGTAAAATGGTTGGGTTTAGACACAAAACACAACAGTTGGATCGAAAATACAGATGTTGTTGTTGGGTAACTACTTTTCGCTGCGCCGCGTATGAATACATTTTTTGCTTGGCATCAGAGTATAAATTGAGGAGCGCAGTGAAACATATTGTTAGTCATCGCAATATGTTTCCTGAAGACGCCGGTTATTATACTATGAGTAGTAGTGGTAGTAGTAGTAGTGGTAGTATTAGTAGTAGTAGTAATACTAATGGTTCAGAAAATTATGGAGCTGAATTGGATAACATTTTAAATAATTATGAAATGGCATCAAAAATGGAACATCAGTACTTGTTATATACAGAGTATTCTATGGATTCAGTTCGAATTGGATGTGGTATTAGTGTAGCAAGAACTTTTTGTAGTGCAGTCACTTTATCATACATTGGTATGCATCCTAAAAAAATCTCCTTCAGCACCTATGAATGGGCTACGCTAACCGATATTTTAAGAGAAAATTCATTTATAAATGAACCGTTCGGAGTAGAAGAAGAAGAAGAAGTAGCAGCGATATCGTGTGGTGATTACTGCAATGTTCGACAAATAATATACAATAATGTTAAATGGTTGGAAGTGATAAAACATGACATCAGTTTCCTTTTATGCAGAGAAGATGTTCAACAAATTTTGAAAGTGGATGATTGTCTCATTTCACACCGGCTTGCCCATTTAGAAACATTAAATTTTGGTGAATATTACAGAAATGTAGTGGATATTATCAAAAGTTTTGTTCAACATAATGGACATTTGAGCAAGTTTGAATTATTAGTCGCAGTTTGTAATTGTAGTGATGGTATAATGACGATGGCTCTCAGAGAATTTATATATTTCAATGAGTCTAAAGTTGTAAACGATTTAGATGATGATGTAATAATTCAATAAACAATTATATATTTCTTGCAATTTTTATTTTCTTCCATACCACCACCACCACCACCACACAATTCCATTTAAATCACTAGTATTTATGGTAGAGATAATAAAAAACAATTTTTTTTTTTAGTTCATTTATTTCTACTTATCTATCTCTAAATATGCATATATAAACATTCTCATTTTAAATATAGTGTACATCTTTAATTAGTAAAATATATATACCGATTCATTTGAGAAGAAAAGAGAGAAAAAGAAAAACTTAGCTCTCTCTAAATTACATAAAATTGTTTCATTTAAAAATTGTGTGAGATACAAGTTCACAAATTGAGATGGATCAAAACCAGCATTTTTAATAGAAACTATCTTTGAGAGTATTTTATATAACATATACATATAAAAAGTGAATGGGAAAAAATTACAAAATTCACCAATCATTATCAGTGTCTTCATCATCATTATAAATATCAATGAAACGATTTAGATGACGATGATGTGTTCGTTTTGGATGAAAAATATTGTTTTAAGAATATGGTTTACAAACACACACCCCCCACACCCATGTTATAGTAAAGAAAATACATTTCGTAAATATTCAAAAATCATTCAGTAGTATTTAATTTATAATGACCCCACGGAAGCGTATCAAATGATCCTGGAATTAGCACCCGTTTGTCATCTTTAGGGGAAAGACCAATTTTCTTTTGCTCTATACTATACACTTTATGTGCATATGACCGAATAGAATTTTGATGAATTAATGTTGATTTCCAATTTTTTAAACAATTTACATAATCGTCGAAGGTAATTTTATTTCTTACAACATTTTTCTTTACCCCCTTAGATTTTTTCACAATTTTTCCCCCTTGAACTTTGAATGCATACATTTTTGCACGTAAACCTATAAAATGGGTCATGATTGCACCATTACATTCATCCTTAAACAACCCCAACACCTTTTTATTTACCAATGGCATGTTATAACAATTACCTTCAACGTAATCGCTAGTATCAAACAAATTCATATTGGTCTTTATTACTTCTTCGTATACGTCATTACACTGAATTTCATAAGTAAAACTATCTGTATCTGTATACAGTAGCTTGCAATTTTCTTTTGTTAATTTGGGGAGCATAAAATTATAGTGAAAGTCGTACATACATATTTTTGAGATATCTAAAATCGCCATCCCAACGTACAGAGGTTTATTGAAAATTATATTATTTTTTTTAAGTTCTATTATTACCATATTTTCATCTAAAATGACTCTCGAATGGAATTGTGGACTGGCAATTAAATTTTTTGCCCCATATCGACCTAAATATGTTGTAGATAGTTTAACCGTTCTATGATTCCTGATATTTTCCATTGTTTTGCCAAACACAGCATTATTCATTAATTTGTATAGATTTTTGGAAAACGCTGTAGTGGCATCTGTTCTTAATTTGGTATTTAGCATTATGTAAGGTCGTAACCATGCAGCTTGCTTGAATTTCAACATTCGATGTGTTTTTGTTAGAATTAAACCATTCGCCAAAGCCTGTTTTAAATTTCGATAGTGTACAATATAATTATGTTTAGTGTAAAAAGTAGTCAATAATTTTTTTAATTTGGAATTGGGAGGTGCCAGATGTTCGGGACAAAAGGGAAAATCTTGATGTAGATCGTGTAACTCCTGGGGATATTCTAGATCTACCTCAAGAATATATCCTTCTGGAGAGTCATCGGCAATTTGAGTTATGTCAATGTTGGTGACGTCGTCTACCCACTGAAAATTTTCATATGGAAGGAATTCAGACATTGCCCATCCATAGAGGTTATTTACATCGAGGTACATGAGGTATTTGGATGGTTTTTGTGGATCATACCCCTCAAACATGTATTTATTGTTGGCTTCTGCATATCGGTTTGAGCAAACAGTTATTCCTCCACGAATGCCTCGCTCAACAAACATAACCATATCAATGTCTCGGAGTAACTCTAATTTTATTTTTGTATACTTCAACATCGAGTCCCAAGTAAATCCCGGTAGCGTAAAATACCAGATTGGATCGAGCTGATACGTTTGAATACAATTATGTCGCAATTGCTCAAAAACGTCCGCTAATAGCAGTATGTCTGTTTTCATGTACAGACGACTGTACTCACCCAGATTGACAATATTAAAATTCTCCCAAACATTTTTTGCATGCTGGTATTGTTCAATGGAAATGTTGGAATCATTGAGTTTATTATAAAAATTATCAATGGATGGTAATTTCACTTCTTCAAGCTTTTCCATACAATCCATGTAATCATATGGGAAAACACCTTTTTTCATTAAAAGTTTTAGCTTTTCATCACTTAAATCGTGAAATTCCTGCCTCAAATTTTTAAAGTCGCTCTCCTTCAGTGTGGATACTAGTTCGTCTAAACTTGCACACATAAACCTAAGGGAGTCTATGAACCTGAATTTGATGTTAGTTTTAGGATCGTGTAGAGTAAAACTTATATAGATTTCCTTATTGATGGGCAACACTGTAACCTTACCACGTTTAGCAATTTCTCTAATAACAAAGTGTGAATCATAAGAGCTCAGATTGTGAAAGATGATTGGAACAACGAAAACTTTCTTAAAATTCAAATTGCACGCTTGATGAGCAAACCCTCGAAATTGCCCCGTAAAATGGTCATGATCTCTAACAATCTTATCATTACTAGTAAATTTCCGATCACAAATGTGACAATTCACCGCGTGTACGGTGTTAGGTGTCACATTCATGGGAATTATATTTAAAAGTTTAGAGTGTACAAATTCAGCTACATCCATCAACTGACCTGTAAACCAATCAATACAGTCTTCACTTTGATTATCTCTATAATACGAAAGTTCTTCATCATAAGCGCACTTGAAATAATATCCTGCAGAAAAAGCAATATGCTCCTGATATTTTTGAGTTTTAGTTGTTTTTTGATGATCACTATATGCCTTTAACATGGACTCAAAATCGCTGTAAATAGCAAACGGACATTTCTGTTTATAAATAAAATTTTTAAATTCAATATGTGTATAATGCGGAAAAGAAATTTTTGAATCATTTACATTTTTACAAGTCATTTCATGATTGTCTAAAACTTGTTGGCTGTGAAAATAATTTAAACATCTATCGCAAATATATTTTTTACCATTATATTTATTCAACTGTGAACTAATTAAACGAGATAAATTTTTTATCCAGCAATAATGGTATTTGATTTCATCGTTTGTTTCGTCTACAGGAGGTGCATCATAAACACTCAACTGAGGATAATACTTGGATTGAAGTAACAGTAAATTTACATGTTGTTCTAATCTATTTTTAGCTAATCTGGCAGGCACTACGGTGTAAAATTGTGATGACGACTTTGGCGAATGGTTTAATTCTAACGCATATACATTTACAGACATATTGTTCATTTTTTCAAATTTTGTAATTTGAGCAAGAGGCATCTTAATGTCTAAACCTTTAATATTTAAAACTTCCGAGTAATGCGGATACGAAGATGTACGATCAAGATTAATATTTTTGCATAAAGGATTCAAAAAACTGGTAACTGCCCAGAAGAAGCACGCATTATCCATATTGCGAACATTAACTATAGCATGCTTCTGAGAAATGGATTTAGGTAATGGAATATACGATGAGCCTGCAGCCAGTTCATATTTGTTAATTGCCACTTCTAAAAAAATTATTTTCGATAAAGCCCACCCGCTATTTTTTTCAGCAAATTCGGACATGTTGTTTAAAATGGGATCAGTAACATTTATTTTGAACCAATCATATAAATCATCTCCATTATTTAAAACAACGTTGGGAGTACTAAAATATTTGCGGTCTACCAATTCCACATCATTTGACATCTTAACAAAATCACCGCAAAATGTAGTGTTTGCTTTTATAATTTGAAATTTCTTGAAAACTACAGACATTTTCTTTTTAAAAATTTTTGAAGCGTCTGTAAAAAATGAATTGATATCTTTATGACCCAAGTTTATAATAATCCCCGTTTTTAATCTACTATCAAAGGCTGCATTTATGAATTCCCATTTGACTCTATTGGACTGTTTTTTACTATCGTGAATGACATGTTTCCCCCCATTCCCTACTTTTATTAAACATCTCATGCGCTTCAAGTGTGCTATTTTTGAATGAATTTTATGTTTTTGTCCCACAGAAAATTTGAAAAATTTCAATGCCCGATTACATTTTCTAATATGACCATTAATTATTAAAACCCATTTATTTTTACATGAAAATGTCTGAAGTTTGTTCAAGGAATTTAGAATTTCATCTATTTGCTGCAAACTTTTACCACTGAAGTTAGACATTTTGAATAATACGAGAAATGTACTCACTTTGATGATGGTGTGTGTGTGTGTGTGTGTGGGTGCGTGTGTCAACGAAGGATGATTCCTCCAATATTGATGTTCAATATAGGGCTGTGGAGCTGATTCTTGACGTAGGGCTGTGGAGCTGATTCTTGACGTAGGGCTGCAGAGAGGTGATGTAGAGCTGCAGAGAGGGTGGTGATTCTCAATATAGCCTGAAATATTAATACTTTCAGTTAAAAGATTTATAGTTGTATTACATAGAGGTTTAGAATAATGTTTGGGAAAGCCATCAATCAACTTTGTTCAATTCATCAATCAATTTTTTATATTTATATATTATATAAAATAAAAAACTCACCGATTATATCTCAACAATCTCGAAGAGTGCTGTCGAGTGTGGCTTTCCAGTCTCCTTCAACCCTCTGAATATCAACCCGTACTTGTTCGGCTGAAAATGGATTAGATTTGGCGCGAAATGGTCTGTTACACGATTTGGTAAAAACACAACCTTATCGTGCAGCTCCAACAAAACACTCTTGCCGAATCGTCCATTCGTCAACCGAGCTCCAAGAATTGGATAGCTTATGTCTAGTGTGAGATCCTTCAGCTTTCTAATTTTCTTCGATTGGATGTTAGCTACTGCAGAACATTTTTCATTTAATACATTTAAATCCATCTACAAAAATTGAAATAAAAAAAAAAACACTGTATTATAAGTAGAGAAACACACATGCTTGTTGGTACTTACATTGATTAGTTCCTTTTTGATTTTTCTTAACACACTTCTTTTCTCAGTTTTTATGTCGTAAAGTTGCACGAATTTATTAATAATTTGTTAATCAAATTTATCACGATGCTATTAAACTTTTTCAGATTCGACGGATGACTTGTGAGATGATGAATCTAACTGATAATCACATCTGAGTTCGCTATTATATACACGGACCCCTCCTCCATCTTTTTGATTCCCCAACACATCTTCTTGAAATCCAATTAAAATTAATGGTTTAGGAAAATACTGAATGCAATATGGTCATTCAAACTAAATATAATGCTTTGTGTCTAATAAATATCATACGGGTTGACGCTATGATTTAATCGTTAAAAATATATTACATGCACGTGTGTATAATTAAGACCCTCGACTGTTTATAAATGCATTTAATATTTTAATTGAAATCAGATGCTGGTATGCAATTAAGCCAACGTGAAATAAATTTTTTTCTCATGAAATCCTATGAATCACCTACCAGTATCTTAAGGGTTGACGCGGTGATTTAATAGTTAAAAAATATATTACATACATGCAATTATAACCCTCGACTGTTTATATGACCGCGTCTAATATTTATTGGAAAAAATCAGATAAACTTTTTTTCTTAACAAGAACGTAGTACACCCTCTGTATACATTTTATGTTTAATAACGAAGAGTAGACACTTTTTATTTCACTCGTATGCTATTGATTTGTACTCAAACGGCTGATGAAAACTATAGGGAGTATTGAAGAAAATTACATCGTGTTGTGAAATCAGACTCTCTGTATCTTATACAGTTAGATTTCAAAACTATAATACATTGGAACCCTTATGGCGGAGATGTAACGGTTTAGGCTGGGAACGATGAGGTCGTGGTCTCGAATCTCACTCGGGGCAAAAATTTTTACGTCATGCACAAATTTACCGGATAAAAAATGGACTACAGAAAAAAGAAATGCGCCATCTAGCGAAATCGATGAAAAAATGGCCGACTAAAAAATGGACGACAGAAAAAAGAAATCTGTAAAAATGCGAAATCGATAAAAAATGGACGACAGCGCCAACGACAGCAGCGCCACCGTCGCCTAGCGGACCTTTTTCGAAGTAGTGAGTCAGAACTCTTATAGCTACACTACTTTCAAATATTCCTCACTAACTCACGGGCTTATGCTCTCCGGCGAAAAGCGAACCTTTGGCAATGTAACCTCACTTCTTGTAGTAACAACAGCAAGGTAAGGTTACAACGCAATGGGTAGGAGAGAGAAAGGTTACCATCACAATGAGTCTATCTTTGTCGTTGCCCCTGACACAAAAATTCTTACAGTCGACAACGGTTGAATTCTTTACAGGTACGTAAGTATAGAGTTCATTGTCTGGGACACAAAAATAAGTGAATTTCACACTAGTGCGATCCTCTCGAACTTAGCCCGGGTTCCGACGTTATCACACAATCTGTGACGTTATTAAATCTTTCGAGTTGTGAGTAAGCTGAAAATAATTAGCAGTTGAGCAGTAGCTGAATTTACATATGCACAATGCCAATAAAAAAATACAAAATAAGTGGAATACTAGCGGAAGTTCGACGCAAGGTAATCTTAAATTTAAAATTTTATAAAGATGTTGAGAAATTCACCCACTAGAAGTCGCAGATATTTAGATTTTAATTTTATTAAGCGTCAGTTGCGTCAAAGTCATATAACAGTGTCACCATAGCACATGGCACGATCTAAACCATAGACTAAAAAATTAAAAAAACTAAACTGTGTCCAGTTATACCCAGGGTTGGAAAAAACCTAAGAACTAAAGATATATATTTGGGTTTTTAGGTTTTTCAGGTTTTTTAAGGGTTTTTAATGTTTTTTAAGTTTCAAAAAATCACATTTTAAGCAAAACAGTGATATTATATGTGTAAATCAACATGAATTGGTGAATCCCCGGCCCTGCAGCATCCTCTAACTGTCTGTGTCTGTACCTTTAATATCTATGATTTGAATGAAATTTAAACTAGGAAGAAAAGCTTTCTTTTTGGGTGGGTAATTTTAGATTTTAGTAAAAGATGGCTGTAACAGGAAGCTTTTATTCAGTATCTTAAAAGAAAATAGAGAAAAACCTACAAAGGCCATATTTTAATAAGTAGGTTTGTTAAAAAAACCTAAAAAACCTAGGTTCAAAAAAACCTGTAGTTGCCAACCCTGGTTATACCTATGCTTTAGAACCTTATTTTGTAATATATATATATATATATATATATATATATATATATATATATATATATATATATATATATAATTGTTAAATGTAACTTTAGTCGCGATAAAACAACGATCGTTAAAGTAGTTAAATTGAGCTAACATAATAAATATATTTCAAGTTGTGTTTACGGTTTCATCCATATATTTAATACTCCTATATTGCTCGTGCCCGTAAGTGGAAGTATACTCACCAAGAGAGACAGCAGTCGAATTCTTCTATCTCACTTATTCATACTCTCTTTCAGGTCTTAATGATGGGAGACAAACGTATGTAAGGCTGCACCGTTGAGTCGTCATCATTCTCTAGACCCCTGCTAGCAACATAATAATGTATTAAATAATATTGTTCCATGTTCCATTCTTTTGCTCTATGAAGAGTTCGTATATTTTATAGGTACTCATATAAAATAAATATTTGTGATTGTAGGTAAATTATTTTTTGAGCCAGCTGTTTCATACAGAAGTAGATATAACAGCATGTAGGATCTTCACTATTAGAACATCCTTAGTATTTCAGGTAAAGTATTCAATTTAATTGCAGAATCTGCACAGTGGATTATTCCATCACACATTTAATATTTATTTCATTCACTAATTAGCTCTGGCCCGCTGCACTGTACATTTTATGTAGTAGCAGAATTTCCTTTCTCTGCTGACCACAGGGACAAAATACCCCAAACGGGTCAAGCAAACATCATCATCTCCGATAGTCGGTTAACAAGTCCCCAAAGATTATATTCAAGTTCCCGATTGATAAACTCAAAGGATGTTTTAGATATGATATCGCTAAGTCCCATTTGCGACGGTACAGTGACTACATAAAAAATTATTGATAATTTAGATATAGACAACTTGCAGAAAAGTGTACCAATATGTAATGACGGACTTTCAGAAATTAACCATAGGTAGGTATATACGTACAGTGGATATTAACAAGTAGCGAAGCGATACAGTGTGGGGTATACATAGACTTCTAAACAGTAATTTTAGTTTAATGAATGACTCTGTAAAAAAAACTGAAGAATTTTCTCATTTGGGGAGGTTTCAAACAATGATTCCGAATCCGTTTACACCTAGGCTTTAGCACTTACCGTTCGTCTGCTGAAGTTTAAAACGGACGGACCCCAGAAGACAGAATATAAGACTTCGATTTTTTAGTCGACTCTTCTTTAGGAGTCTAAGATGTCATTTGTCTTTTCACACTAAGAACCAGCATTTAAATATTTCAAAAATTGTGATGAACATCAAGAATGAAATTGATTTTTTCAATAAAGAAGCATGAGAGATTATGTTGATTTGGGCACAAATCTAGCAAAGAGGGTTCCATAGAATTTGCAGTAGAAGTCGCTGTTCTTATAACTATCAGTGTAATTGTAGTTGTATATTTAATATTGTTTTACTAGATCAGTATTTATCATTCTCAAATCTTCATCATTGGACTCTGTAATCGTAAAGAATTTGTATTATCAACAGAGTAAATAGAAAATTTGAATATCAATGAATAGTTAAATACAATACTTCGAGAAGATATAAATAATTTAAGGGATTTTCGGAAACGACAATCCTGGATCAGATAGATCACCTATCAGCTGATTGCAGATCCTAACCCAGAACGAGATTTTTATCAGTTTCCGAACGACGCGTTCTATTTTCTATGGAAATATCAAATCTGTCCTGCAAAAACCTTATATTTTTATTACTTTAGTTTCGTACGTTGATTTTTCTATTTTTCATGTACTTCTGTCCATGCTCATTTTGATATCGAAAAGTGAAAAAGTCAAAAAGAACAAAATCTCAGCAACGTACCACCACGCGGTTTAAAGAATTGATAACTTTTTAGATTAAATAAAACAAAAACAAAATTTTAATACCAATAAGCTACCAATTTTTTATATCGAAAAATCAAAAAGAACAAAATCCGCAAGCCTCGGCAACCTGCCAACTACGCGGCTTACAGAATTAATAAGTTTTAGGTTAAATAAAACAAAAACAAACGAAATAACCCGTCAGCTGATCCGCTTTTACCCACCGGTATATCTACTTGGGTAGACAGGATCAAAACATATGACTGATCCGCTCAATTCGTTCAGTTTCTGAACGTAAGCGAACGTGATCCGGATTACTTCCCAGATCGTGATTGGGTTAACCCGATGATAGTTTTCGAAAAGCCCTTCAGACTCATTATTTCATTGTGTTAATCATTTTGAAATTAAATTGAAAACAAAGTTATCAAGTCAGTGCCTAAGAATCCGTTCTCTGTTTTCTTGAGCTTCATATGTTTCGGGGTTCGGAGCGTGTACTGTCAATATTTCGCATAAGGGTTAAACTAGAACTACTAGATATTCAACCCAACCTAATGTTTAATTGATGAATGAAAGAATGGTTCTTTTTTATGAAAGATATCAACCTAGAGTTCTTTTCCAGTTAACAAAAAATTGATTAGATCATCACAGACACATTAATCTGTTTTAAGTGAGCACTTAAGTTTCTGCCATTCTTATATTGATCGAATTGTACCTAAAACTCTTCATTCCATCATCTAAATCTTCTCTGAAACGATGTCTTTCCTCGGTGCTCAACTAATATCGTCCATATATTATCTGAAACGATCTAGGTGTTTTTAATGTAGAGTACCATTGAAATTTCCAGCAGTATGATATTCATACCGCCAGGGAAGCTTCGGGAATTGTTCATTTGAATGCCCCGCTTTAAAGGACTGTCGAAATTCTTTATGCCGCCAAGTTGGCGCACGCATGCTCATGCGGAGTTTGAGCGTCATCTCTTATTTAGTTTGTTTACACTGTCTCTTCTTTGTTGGTGTGGCGGTGCTGAAAATGTTGCATGATCCTTACGGTGGAACCAAGTTATAAAAAGTACGTGAATCAGTGGTGCAGTGCGTTTAGAAGGTTCGAGATATATTTACAGATTTGCTACGCCTTGGCCAGCTATTGACGTTTTCATCTGAATTTTAGGTGTGTTGTGCACTAGGAATTCATGACGGAAATTAAGGTAGAAGCAGAGTGAAAGTCAAAAATACCAGTTTTGGGAAATAAACCTATTTGGTTATTTGTGAACGAATATCTGGCTAAAACCTTCATCCCCACAATATTCCCTTGATATGATTCCGGCGAACTTTTCTCTCTTTCCAAACTTAAAATCGCGACTTCAAGGCACTTGTTTTCATTTGATAGAAAGCATAAAATATAATTCGCAGTGAATACTGAAGTCTATTACTGGGAATTGGATATATTGAGAATATGTAAATAATTAGTATTACCAGTGGCTTCATGTACCTCTATTAATATAGTTCATGATTTTATGAATAATTATTTTTTTCATTGTAGGTTGTGAGTGCAATTACTTCATACGTAATAATATGCATTCAGCTACATATTTAAGGGATACTCTTCACGATTAACATTTGCAATTTAGTAGAAAATTGCTTCAACACAACGTCGTAGATTGTTTGAATATTATTTAAAATAAAAATATATATTATGCAGTCGTTTATTATTTCTTATTAAATGGTTATTTCAATTTTTCCATTCTTATCTGTTAATCTAAGTTGTATTTGGTTGGTATCCCGACATAAGCGCTCGCGCCAAAATCACCCCGACATAAGCGCCCCGACTAAGCGCTACCGACAACTGCTCTCCCCGACAAGAGATAATAGATAATAAAATTTTGTATTTTTGAATTATTGCTAAGATTATAATTAAAAATATTATTTAGAAGATATATTTACTTTTTATCAGCAGAATTGATGATATGTAAATAATATTTAAAAGTATTATTATTAAAATTTTGTATTTCCTATGTATGTATACATAAAAAACACAGCTTATCCGTAAAATATTCTGTTTTAAAAAATTTCAATAACTAAAATATATAAATTGAAAAATATGGCATTAGGGTATTTTCTATGTTAGAAGTGAAAGGCAAAAATGTATCTCATAAAATTATTTAATTTTAAAAAAAATCATATTAGTTATACCAATAAAATAAAAACATCATACAATCATAAAACGTATAAAAGTCAAAATTTTAAAAATGTTCTCTTAACTAATATCACAAAAATGGAGTTGGGTATAACAAATGCCTACAAACTAATAAATATATCGTATAATAATAAATGTTACAGATAAAACATATAGTCTTAACTAACGTCAAAAAAATTATTACAAATACAAATTATAAAATAATGCATATAATATTAAAAGAAATTACTATAAATGAGGATAAAAATATTCTCCAATTAGTTACAATTCAAAATTAGGAGATAATCCTTGTAAATGCACTAGAGTTTTTATGCTCCTATTAACTAGCACATATTTACTTTTAGAAGCTTCTGGTTGCCGATATACAGAATTATATCGATCTAACTTAATTTGCACCTGATGCTGTTCCGTTTTAAAATGTTCAATAATTTTATATACAGATGGATGGTGGCAGTCGATTGTCTGTTGGAAAGCTCTATGCCATCCTTCTACAGAATTATTGGTTCTCAGTAAATCACTAATTACTCTATCATAATTTTTCCACACATCAATGGGAAACAATGGTTCCAGCCTGCGATGTCGTCTTATTCTACCGATGTTTGTATCTTCCCAATAACTTATGATGTGGTCGAGTTCCTGTGGACAGTGGTCAACTAAGATTTCGAATAGAACTACAACATTGTCAATGGGCACAAAGCTTAACGATAAGATCATTTTTGTATGAAGACGCAAATTTTCATCGTTCAGGTACAGGTTTGTTAAGTTGAGCTCTTGAATTTTGTGCCATACGTTCTGATCCAAATGTTAAAAACAACCCGTCACTAGATGTTCGCCGAATACTGCGGATATTGCATTATGGATTGCTTTTTCAAAATCACACATAACTTTCAGTGGTTATAAAATGTCTTTCATGTCGAGTAATTTTCGAAAAACACCAACATATGATGCTTCCCGTTTATCTTGCATCAAAATATAAAATAATGGTTAAGCTTGATTGTCTACCACTGCATGAACAGTGAACACTTGGTAAAATATTGGGGAAACTTTAAATGTTCCATCAACAAACCAATGACGCAGATTTAACAAAGTGTTGAAATTATTTTCAGTTCCAAATATGAACATTCGGTTAGGATCATTGTTGACAGAATCCCATAAAAGAAAATTTTCGTTTCTACCAGTTATCCGTAACATTTCGGGCATAGCAATTTCCGCAACAGTACTTGGATTCACATACGGTAGATGTTTTCGTAGGCGAATGCGTTCAGTATTCCTCTGCGACGAACAATATTCAGGTAAATAAACAGCAGCTCTAATTTGTCTGGGTTTTCGACGGCATTTTCTGCTGATTGTCGAATAGAAGTTACATATTTCAGTGCTTCATTTTTTGCCGGATTTGGTGAATGGCAATGATCAGTGACAATTTGAACGTTTTCGCTATTTAGCGATCTTATTCGACCACTGCAGTGTTTTAGAGAACATCTCCATGAAACAGAAATGTCTTTATTTACACGCGCACTTATACTTCTTTTTTTTCAGGGACGTTATTTTCCATTCTTACTAAAAAGGGTTCAAAAATAAAACTAACTACAATAACACTGATATTGCCATATTTATATAGTGAAGAGTACATAAAAGTAGAAGGGATGTGAAGCTTTATTATAATTAAAAATTACCTAGAATTCATTAGAAGTGCTACGAAACAGCACACTGGTATAGTTCCTAAATCCGACTCTGTCTAAACCAGGTATGAAAGTTAAAATTATGGCGGACGCGCAGGGAGTCTTAGAATTGTTTACGATAGTGACTATCTTTTCTACATTGTTTTTGTGACCAGTCTTATCTAGAAAACGCCAGAAAGCCAATTGTTATTGTGTAAGGCGCAATCTAGAATTATCTAGTGAAAAAGGCACTAATATATAAGGAACCGACCCGAAAAAGTTAAGTTTAGTTTAGTTGATAAAGTGATCTCGACAAATAAACAAGAATACACTGAAATAGCGAACAGTAAAGTGTTGATATAAATTAGTAATTAAGGTTGTATGTATATAAATTAAATTTAAGTGAATAGTTAAGTGTATATAAATTAAGTGTTTATGAGTAGTTTAGTATTCAAATAAATTAGGAAGTAGCCATACCGTGTGTTTAAAATTTATCCCATCCGTTTACTGTTTAAATAAATTAGAAAAACATTACAGAAGGGACACAAATTACGGTACCTATTGCTAAAGCTTAGCGAATTATTGAAATTAGAAAAATATCATTAAATTTATTTGCCATGTCTAAATATACTCTTATTGTTGAAAGCACAGTAGGATAATATCGTATAATATAAATACGAGTATAAAGGGGAGCAGGTAGAATTCATATTAACCATCCATAACTAAAGCATTAATATATTTTACGTAAATTTATGTGTATATTATTATTATATACGTGATTCATCTCCCCATAAACAAGTAAAAATAACAACCCCTCGCGATGACCGACTTTTAAATAAATTTTGTTACGAAATCGCACACTGGCGTAGTCCCTGAATTCGACTTTGTCTAAGCCATGTATGGGAGTTAAACTTTTGGCGAATGCGCAGGGATTTCTTCGAACTGTTTACCATTATTTTTTGTGACTATTCTTATCTAGACATTTCCAGTAAGGTCCATTGTTTTTGTGAGCCGCAATCTAGAAGGATCGAGATAAAAAGGCAATTCATATATAAGAGAGGCTACCTACCAACGGAGTGAGTTTAGAACTTTATCTCGTGAGATAAACAGTGAACAAGTAAATATATAAATTAAGTCTAAGTAAATAAACAGTAGTGAAGTGGTGAACATTGGTGTCAGGTGTGGGGTAATATAATTAAATAGTCACGTAAACATGGCCAAGTGACTAAGTGACCTGAAAGTGACAGAACTAAGAGCAGAATTGGAAAATCGCGAGTTGGAAACATCCGGTAAGACAAGTGAATTAGTAGAAAGACTCA
This sequence comes from Galeruca laticollis, assembly GCA_963921935.1. NCBI lineage: Eukaryota > Metazoa > Arthropoda > Insecta > Coleoptera > Chrysomelidae > Galeruca > Galeruca laticollis. The sequence continues at coordinate 159,214,579 of OY998180.1, read as the reverse complement.
AAGTGGCACTGGAAAGTGACGGCTTCGATCCAGAAACATTTTTATTCAATGACGAGACTTCCACCTTAATCTCGTCAATTTCTGCCATGGAAGAGAAAATTTTAACTATGAAGAACGATATTTCTGCTAATGTGAAGAACGATATTTCTACTAAGAAAAACGATATCTCTGCTAATATGGACGAGAAGATTTCCACCATGAAGAACGATATTTCTGCTAACATGGACAAGATTTCTACTAATATAGACGAGAAGATTACCACTATGAAGAACGATATTTCCGCCGATATCGTATCGTTGAAACATGACATTGCGTAGAATTTCCTCTCGGTTTTTAGTAGGGACGACAATTTTCCAATCAGAAACATTGCTGATGTGTCCAAATTTGTTAAAGACATATTTATATAAGATATTATGTTCTACTATAAAATTTGGATATTTTTCAGGAAATTGATGAACATTAGAAAGCATATCATTATACCACTTATCAGGACATAAACTAGATTAATCTAAAGTACCAACTTCAGGTATACGAGATAAGGCATCCGCAACTACCGAAGCCAAAGGTTTACTGTGCCCCCCTATCAGAGCTGTTCTCGCTACTACTACAGCTCGCCTCCCAGTTCCAAGGTTCTAATGAACTCTAGTATTTGGGAGGTTAGATCCTCACTCTTACAAGTTTCTTGTCCGAAGCATTTCTTGCGTTGGCTTGCAATGGCGAGGCATTTCAGAACTAGATGATCCGGAGTTTCATCCTCCTCCCCACAGAATCTACACTCGTCAATCTCTGCTAGACCTATTCTCATTAAGTGCTTCCTAAGGCGGCAGTGTCCTGTAAGAAAGCCCGTGAGGAGATGTAGCTTAACTTTACTGAGGTCCAAATATTTTTTGGATCTAGCAGTGTCAAAGTTCCACAGGAACTTTTTGGAATGTTCCAACCCGGGAAGGCACCGCCAGAGTGCTTCTCTTTCGGTTTCCTCTTTCTTCCGAAACTCTTTTTGTAGGAGCATTTTGCTACACCACAGAGAGGCTCCGGGCCAATAAAGGGCATTTGTGCTCCCTTCCTGGCAAGTGTATTGGCCTCTTCATTTCCCGTGATTCCCGAGTGGCCAGGAACCCAGACTAAAGAGACCCTGTTATTCTTGCCTAATCATCAAGTTTTCTTCGGCACTCCCATGCCAACTTTGAGTCAATGACATGGGAGGTCAATGCTTTGATAGCTGCTTGACTATCAGAATGGATCGATATGTCACATTTCTGGTAGTTTCTTTCTAGGTTCATTTCCGCGCATCTTTCGATCACAAGTATTTCTGCCTGAAAAACGCTCGGGTAGGAACCTAACGATAATGAGTATCTGGCGCCAGGCCCAAATACTCCAGCGCCTGCTCCAATGGTGGTTTTTTAACCATCCGTATACCATCTAATGGTGTTTTCTTTGAGAGTTTGGGTGGTGTATTCCCTTTCCCAGTCTCTCCTCGTATTTAGCATCGTGATGACATTCTTTTCGATGCTTACTTTCCTGATCATTTCGTCACTGGGAAGATTCGCTAATGAGATGTATCTTGTTAGAGAGGACCAAGCTCCCTGATTTTTATTACTCTCATTGCCTGAACCTTCCTTAGATTTTCTAAGAATTGCCTCTTGGGCAGCTCTTTCTATCGCCAGATGTAGAGGTGTGAGATCTGTAATGATCTCAAGTGCCCTAGTTGGACACGTTCTCATAGCTCCAGTGATGCACACACAGGCAAACCCTTGAACTTTGTCGAGGGTCTTCCTCGTGCTGTACTGACTTGCTTTTGTGTGCCAAACTATTGCCCCATACGTAATTGCTGGTCTCACAATCATGGCGAACATCCATTGCAGTATTTTTGGGTTACAGCCCCACCTCTTACCAGCTAGATTTCTGCACGCCATCGAAGCTCTTACTGCTTTACTAGTAGTTATTTCAACATGCTTATTCCACAGAAGCTTACTGTCTAGGATTATCCCTAAATATTTAACCTCTGATTTCCATTCTATGATTTCCCCGTTTAAGGATATGGGTTTCATGGCTGGAAGTGTTCTTTTCCGGGTAAATGGAATTACTATGGTCTTGCTTGGGTTAATGTTCAGCCCCACTGACAAGCACCATTGCTCAATGATTCTGAGGCCCTTTTGTAATAAATCACACAAGGTGCTCTCGAACTTGACTCTGACTATTAAAACAATGTCATCGGCGTAGCCCATACATTCGAAGCCAAGCTCCGTTAGCCTGTAGAGCAACTCATCTACTACGAGGCTCCATAGGAGGGGATATATCACTCCCCCTTGAGGTGTCCTCGCCTTTTTAGTGCTTCTTTACAGACACATGAGTTGTGTTGTCAAAGGCACCTGATATATCCAGGAATGCGCACATTGCGATTTCTTTGTTGTTCCGAGTTCTCTGGATGACTTCGGTTAGCTGATACAGAGCCGTCTCAGTTGATCGACCCGATCTGTAGGCATGCTGACCTTTATAAAGTGGTATATTCTCCAGATTCTCCGTTATTATGTAGTTATCCACTATTTTCTCCATCGATTTGAGTAGAAACGATGGGTCTAAAAGATCGGGGATCAGTCCCATCTTTTTCCCTATTTTTGGTATGAAGGTTACCCTTGCCCTTCTCCATTTTCTAGGTATTAGACCCACTGATAGACTGCTTCTTGTAATCTTCAGCAGGTGAGGAGGAATCTCCTCTATCCCTTGCTGTAGGAGTGCTGGAAATATTCTATCCACTCATGGTGATTTATATGGTTGAAAGGTACTTATTGCCCATTCCAACCGTTGTCTGGTAAATATTTTCTTAGCAATGTCCCAATCTCCCTTGCGGGATTTTTTGGTGTAGTTCATTGCTATTTCGGTGCTTGTTGCTGGTTCACTACCTGGGAAGTGGGTTTTAAGAAGAAGAATCGATCGTTCCTCTTCACCTTCCGTGTATGATCCATCTGGATTTTCAGCGACATTGTGGGGCTAGTTCCCTCATTTGCCATGACCTTTTGTAGTCTGGCCGCTGTGTGAGTGGAAGTGATCTTTTCGCAAAAGGTTTGAAAATGAAGCCTTTTTGCCTTCCTAATCTCTTTATTGTACCGAGTAAGCTTCTCAGTGTACCTCTGCCAATTGCCATCACGTTTGGCTCTATTAAAGAGCCGACGGACCTCTTTTCTGAGGTTTGTCAGGTTCTCATTCCACCAAGGAGCATCCTTTTCTGAACGAGCTTCTGAGAGTGGGCAACTGGAATGAAAAGCTTCCATTATTGCCTCACTGATCTGTTGGACTCTTTGTTCTAGATCGTAGTGCGGGTGATTTACCCCATTCACTTCGACGTGTTTCAAAATTTCCTTCAGATTGATCTTGTGAAGAGACCAATCAGTATTTCTAGGATTTCGGATTGTAGGAATCGAGGAATCTATCCTAAATTCGATGATCCTATGGTCGGAAAGTGATGGCTCGCTCATCACCCTCCAATCTTTAACATTTCTCCTAGCAGCAACATTAACAATTGTTACGCCCAGGACCTATTCTTTTGCTCTCGTGACAAAAGTGGGGGTTGTACCCAAGTTTAAGGTCTCAAGGTTATTTTCTAATAAACACTCACCGTTTGCGTTGTTATTGGTGCTTCCCCACACGGTGTTGTGTGCGTTGGCATCAGAACCAATTATAATTGGCAGTCGTCTGCTATCGCAGTGTCTTACTAGCTCTTGTAGCTCTTGTAGCTCTACGGGCGGTGTCATCGGCCCGTCTCCAGCGAAGTAGGCAGAGGCAATGACTATGTCTCGGTCGATACCCCCAATGTTGAGGTGAACCATGATTGGAACAAGGGGGGCTAGTTTTGAATATCAGTGAAATTGAATTCACAAGTGAAATATTTCGATTTTTAATTCACCATCGAAATAGTATACCTAGTTTTGAATGGTAGTGAAACGAAATTATTATAAATTCACTTAAATGAATTTAATTCGAACAATACAATCTGACAACAACGGAATAGCCCTCATATTAGTTCAAAAGTTAATTATGAAGAAAAAAGAAGAATAATTGGGGTTAAAATACATTAATTTCGTGAGATAAATATTGAAAAATATAATAATAATTAAATTAAAATACATCTTAATATAAATTATAGAGGATTTTTTAAAGAGATAGGTAAGATTTAAACAGGCTTAGTGAATTGAATTACACATAAGTATGTTATTATTACATTATTACCTAATTAGAATCATATTTTTAGTTATGGCTGATGTAAAAAAACGAATATTTGTTAACAAACAACAAAAGGAAGCGCTGGTGGAATATATGGAAAATAATCCTATATTGCAACACACACCAAAGTTTAACAATAAAGTTTCCAAAAAGAGCATTAACAATAAGTGGGAAGATTTGGCCACCCATCTGAACAAAATTGGGGAGGTTACAGGCGGAGCCGTTAAGGATTCCAACACATGGAAAAAGGTAAGTACAGTATGAAAAATTCTTTTGAAATTTCAGTTTTGATGAGCTTAACAATGTTAATAAAAATAAAATAAGATTTTATTTTAGACATGGCATGATTTAAAATCTAACATAAAAAAAAGGTTTCGGAAACACGCAAATATCAAATGGGAACAGGAGGAGGTCCTCCATTAACAAAAACTGGGGAAGATTATGAAAGCAAAATAATTAAAGACATTTTAGACCCAATGGAAATTGAGGGTGATAATAATATTTCAGAATCACAAGTTGTTTTTGAAATCATTGAAGAACCTGACATAAATGAACAATTTTGGCCAGAATATGAAGAACAGAATGGGCATAGCTCTTCAAAAGAGCCAGATGGCCCTGACTGTTCAAAAGAGCCAGAGAAGCAGACACCTTCTGTTAGGGTTTCTAAATCTAAAAGATTCTTAGAAACATTGCAAGTTTCCAATAAAATTTCTAAAGAAATTGAAATCAAAACAGATTTGAAAAAAGAATATTATAAAGAAAAAATTAAAATCTTAAAAGAAAATTCTCTAATAAAAAAAGACAAGTTAGAACTGATAAGACAGGATGTGGCAGTTAAAAAAGAAATATCAGCTTCTTTAAAATTAATTTTTGAGTGCCTTACTACCTCTGATAATCAGGAGTAACTAGTATATCTAGTATCACTCCTTATTTTTAGTTAATGTTTTCTGAAGGTCTGTACTATTCATAGTAATAATATTAGACCATTAACAAGAATGTGATTTTTATTTATTTTTTCTGTATTAAAGTTGTGATCTTTGTTTTTTTAGTGTTATTTTTTATTTTTTGTTATAAAATATCGCAGTGTTTCAAAATTAGAGGTCAATATTTTAACAGCATGTTATACAGGTGAAAATAAGGCAGACATTTTTTTATACATTGATATTAGATAGATTCGTTAAAAAAATTCAATTGTGTTGACATAAAAAATATTAAATACATAAAATATTTAACTTTAAACCTGTTACAAAATCAAAAAAACTCGTCCTTAAAGTTGCCCCCCAGAGTAGTAGATTCAAATATTTATTATTTTTAAATTATTTTATTCAGAAAATTGAACTTAAGGTCTTATTATAGTCGCATATAATTGAATGAAGGACATCAAATGATGCTGGTGGCTGTGTACACGTATAGGGTAACGAAGAAACATTACATTTGTATCACGTGTAAAATTTAATTTATTTTTGCATATAATTAGCCACAAGCTGATTTCTCATTCTCTCTCCCCTTACTAAATCAAGGTTTCGCCTCACTCTTGGGTCAACAACAGGGTCTGTATGGAACATCCCAAAATCCTCATTATTTAATTCTCCTTCGGGTGGTGGCAAATCAACATTATTCTCGACACAAAAATTGTGTAAAACTGCACAAGCATTTATAATTTTTGATGCTTTTCTGGGATTGTAATAGAGTACCCTGTGTTTTAATAAACAACGAAATCGTGCCTTTAACACACCGTTACAGCATTCTATAGTGCTTCTGGCAGTTTTAAATGCTGTATTATATATTGCTTCTGGAGAGTTGGGTACAGGATTTAAAAACGGAATCTGCAAATATGTCCTCAAGGGGTATCCTGAATCTCCTAAAATGAAAAAATCATAGGTTTTTAAAAATGTTAAATATTATTTTAGATAATGTATAATTTGTTTCTGGTGGAATCATACAGTTCAAATTTCAGTTTGCTACAACATCCTTTTTTATATTAGTGTGCCACGACACTTTATTTTTATCTCAGTGTGCTATAACTACACAATTTTTTTTATTTTAGTATCAGAATACCAGATACATTGAATTAACCACAAATACAAACCAATAATAAAAAAAGATGTGTCCCCATTGCCCTCATCATGTAGATGCTCAAAAAAAGGTTTTACGTTGCTCTGTCTCCAAATATGGGCATCGTGTGTTCGCCCTGGAAATCTTGCATTAATATTCAATATTTTAAGATTGGCATCACAAATCTATAACAAAAAATAGTGGTCGTTAGCATGATTTAAGTATTATTTCAAAACTTAAAACCTTACCAACTGGGTATTAATCGAGTGGTAATTTTTTCTGTTTATGTATAAGTGCTCTGCATCTCTAGCACTTGGAGGAACAATGACAATATGAGTACAGTCTACCACACCCACACATGGAATATTGAATTTGTCGAAAAACCTTAAAAAATATCAATTCATTTAATTATAAGAAAAAAGTGAGGTCTAATAACTAGTACTTACTCTCTACGTTTAATAGATAATTCATTATTATTTCTTGGGAAGTGAACATATCTATTAAATATACAAGGCAGATTCAAAGCATCAGTAACTTCTTTAATGCAGTTGCTGACACTGTGTTGAGAAACACAAGAGTATAGATTCAGCCCGATGTCAGTTTGGTAACTACCACTTCCATAGAAGCGAAGAGCTGTGAGTACCTAAAATTATTATATTTTAATATGTATAAAAATTGTTCGACAAATTCCCGACGAAGGTACAACGTCTTTCTTACCTTAGTAGATTTGCCTATAGCTGATGCTCTTGTAGGAGCTGTCAAATGCGGTTCTAAAATGTTTATTAATTCACCAGCAGCTTCTTTAGAAAGTCTGTAAATTTTAAGGAACTGGTGGTCACTTAGATTGAAGGGATCTTGCCTAAAAGGATGAAGCACCGTTCTTGGCGTTAAAAAATCATCCTCCACAAGTTGCACATCGTTATATAGCATTATTTGCTGAAGTTCCTCTAAATTTGCCATGTAGATTTAAAAAATATACAGCGTCCTCGCGTCACTCTCGTCTAACTAATAACTACTTATTACTATGCTAATTACTACAAAGAATAACTAAATAGGTTGAAAAAGTTAATCAAACTAAAATAAGGGATCTTAAAAATACACAAAGTATCTAACAAAACCAAAACACAAAATTCGATGATTCTAACCTCAAATATATTAAAATTTCACAAGTGAAATAAGATTTTCGACAGCTAAATAGTATTCGAATTAAATTTGTGAAATTTTTTCGAATTCGAATTTTATTTCACACATGAATTTAGTTCAAAACTTGGGATGATCGAAATCAATCGAAATATGAGAATTTTCACTTGTGAAAGATTTCAAAACTAGCCCCCAAGGTCCCGTGACACGTATTCTGATACACAAATATATTTTATGTTATTTCTTATGATTACACAGGCACGCGGAGATACTTGCCTATGATCATAAATCAATTTACAATCCTTACATGCCAAACCTTTGATTTGGCCTTCTTTGTTGATCCATGGTTCTTGGATCGGTACAATATCCAGTTGTAGTCTAGCGAACAACCTCGTGATCACGGCTGAAGCCCCTTTGCGTGATGCAGGTTAATCTGAGCTACATTCGTGAACGTGAAGGTGAATTATTATGGATGAGAGAGGCCGAGTTACTCAGCCTAAAATATAAAAATGATCTGAGTGAATAATTTCACCCCATGAAAGAGGGGGTTTTTAGTTTCATTTTATTTGTTAATTTTGTGAAAAGGTACATCTAACTATTGTGCCTGTGATGCCGATCCCCTTTCAATGTTTCCCTTTTTTAGAGGTATTTTTCACCATTGACGAAAGCTCCGATGATGGCATGTTTATTTGCCGAAAGCGCTTAGCTCAATTTTTTAATAAAATTTATTTACACACTTTCATCTTCTGAGAAAATACACCCATCAACCTTCTTCTACTTCTAATGATGAATAATCCGATATTTTATAGATAATCAATAACTTCAAACATAAATCCATATTTTGGCGGATGCTCAGACGCCTTCACCAAATTTTATTATACATGTGGTTCAACGAATACCGCAAATTCAATTAGAGGTATATTATTTATAATATGTTACTTAGAAATAAAGTTTTGATACTACATGTTGTTTTTTCCACTCAAATTTCTAAGGTATATTTTCCCAAAACACCCCAACATTCTTTTGTAAGCTAATATTCATTCTGTAGGACAAAATATGAGAAGCATTTTTATAAAAAATTATAAATTCTTATGTACTGCCATTATTATCATTTGAGAATCACCCCAATTCGTGCAATTATTGTTTTGTTCAATGATTGCATTATATATTGTCTGTTATATTTGAATAAGACTTCAAATTTATGCATTTGAAAACTCTATTTACTGTATTTGTGGTCACGTCAGCCCTCTTGAAAATAAGTCATAAAAGACGAGTCACTCGCACATTGTTGCTAATTCTCATTTTTATAATTTAATTTGCCAATTTTTTGTTTGGCTTTTCCATCAAAAAGATAAACGGTTTTAGAGATTAATACTAACTTTTCTGCAACTGTGAGACGCCCTCAACAATAAATAACCTATCAAAAATTGATCACTTGTATACAGTTCGGATGCTGTATCGTACTAACAAATCTACATTTCTCCAAAAATGACCAAAAATGTTGTATATCTGGATTTTTAGGACCAGTTCTACTGAAAACTGAGAAACGGAAAAATAACTTAAAAAAATTCAAAATTTATTTAGGGTAAACCAATTCTTTTTCCTACGATCACTACCCAAAGTAGGCTTTTGCACACTCAAATCTAACCGCAAAGTTGATGTTTTCCGTGATCTATCATAATTTGACATTATTTCCGCTCCAGAGCGTACTTTTTCGCTCACATGTTCTCATTTACAATTAACTGAAGAAAGTTAGTAAATAATAGGTATATTAATAGTACAGTATACACCAAGCGACTCAAGTAATCCATTTAATCCCGCGGATGGTGTTTGATTCCTGAGGACAGAGCACAGCGGAGCCCGAGGGAATCAATCCACATACATTTTTAATAAAAATAAATACTACATAGAATGAACTTTTACGAAACTTGGCTGGGAGGACCGACTTCCATTTTTTTTGTAGTAAGTCAAAGTGCACCAATACAAAATATCGTAAAGTATTCGTGGATAACTGGACGGCGCAGTGTTATAAGACCTTACAGATTCAGACGTCATTTTAATTATTACTTTCTATCTTATAAACCCATCCAAAACACCTATGTTATAGTTGTAATTAATATTCAAAAATATTTAAAGTGTATAACTAATTACTCCCTATATTTTTCGAACCTCAATTTGTTTAACCTTGTAAATGTCATCTTAATGTCGTATACGGCTATTGTGTTTTAAATTGGCATTAGTTGCTTTTACGCAGTTTTTGATAGATTAAGTTATTTTTCTTCTCGAAACTCGAAACCTTGACTCAAAACATTAAATTGCAAGAGGTGATATCATGAGCCAGCTTCCGCTGATCGAGTGTGTAAAAGGGCACGAGAACTATGGTACGTGGAAATTCGCGGTACAGATTTATTTAGAGCACGAAGAGCTTTGGGACGCAGTAAAAGGCTTTTTCATGTTTTTTTTTAAATTATTTGTCTAAAAATAAGATGATCGTAGAAAAAATCTTGTGTGCAATTCGAGCAGAAAGTGCGTTGTCGCTTTCGACAGTGTAATAAATGCGAAAAACACATGAATATATTATTGTACAAAAATTCGGAACACTCGGTAAATACAAAATTTAATTTAATTAATATGAAACTAGAATACGACCCACATATTGTTTAACAAAATCTTTACAAAGTCAAAACAGAATAAAAAAATAAAACATTTACTGGGTCAAACCAAAACAAAGTTGTTTAAAAAAATATCATTATTTCGATAACAAAAAGTCTGCACGCTTCAAAAACAAAGAAAAACTGCAACTCGAAAAACAAAAACATCTCACACCCAAAGTCGGGTGATGGAAGAAAACAAAAAGGAAGAACGGCTCAGGACTCGAGAGAGTACGGGTCGTACACGCGAAGGGAAAGGCTTTCCCCGAGTACGAGAGTATAGTGTTTTAGTGTTGGTGATACCCGAGGTAAAAATTTCTCCGTTGTGTCAGGGCGTAATAGGAATACTTGGTGATTCCTTGACAGTGAAGTCTGTCCCCCAGTATCAGAGCACAAACCGGTGGAATTTCCCTCGACGCTATCACTAAATCATCCTAACACGTCTCGGCAAATTTCGCATTTTCGGGGCAGCGACCCAGTTAGAGATACAGACGCAGTTCCTGCAGAATATAAAAAGGGAAGTTATTCTACCGTAAGTTTTTGAACAAAAGTATTATTTTATTTGATAACGTATATTTTTGTGAATAAGACCAGATTTACCGCGTGTCTCGAGGGTTTAGAGAATTTAAGGATTTAAACGGGCATGTTAAAGCTTGATTTGAGGATCGTAGAAGTTTTCTTACGTTATTATTGTCTCATTTTTTTTTACACAGAGTATCTTTTGGTTCGTGTGGTAGATAAGAGGAGAGCGAGAGCAATTCGAGAAATAACAGAGTTGAATTTAGTTTTAAGTCAGAGCGAATTGGTTTTTCCGTTTTAATCAGGGACCATTTGATATATAACAAAAGAAAACCATATTTTGGTTAAATTCCATTTCACATTTATTTCAAGGTGATAGACAACCTTGGGGCTTATAAAAGCTGACACCGAAAAATTTGTACTATTTTGTAATGTTATAACATAAGAATCTTGTTTCACTACGGAAATATCCACTTTAAATGCCGTCATACTCCAAGGCCGTTGGTGATAAAGCACACGTAAACTAAAAATTCGCTTGGGGGTCACAAGGTAATTGGCCTATGTTTATTTGTTTACTGAATCGAATGCGACCCAGCTAACTGGAAATTCTAGACAGAAAAATATAAAAAGGAAAGCACTTGGCCCCTCGGGCTTCTTTCTATTTTTCCTTTCTCTCTCTTTTCTCATTTACCATCCTACTAATATTATACGCGGAATCCGAAATTTATTATTTTGTGAGTAATTCCGGCGTATACCGGAGAACCGGATAAATATCTATAATTACTAGTTGAGAGATTTATATCAGGGTACGTCTAATGTTTATTTTATATATATTATAGTTGCTACTTCAGTGCGTAGACAGATTTCGTTAAGTTGTAAATTTAATTTTGACGCACGCATTATTATAAGTATAGTATTTTGACAAATGTATATATGATTGGTCTGATTTTTTTTCATATAGCTATTATATACGTTTAGTTACATACGCTGTGTGGTGTTTACCATAAGTTTTATTTATCACCCTATCCCTCAACCCGTACTTCCCCGGGAGGGTGTACATACGTTGGAAAAAGGGGGCCGATTGCCGAGAACAAACCCTATCCTGGCAAGGAGATTTTTCCGCTTTAAGCCCAGGCGTACCTAGCTCAGAAGTCGGACTGGATGTGCCTTACCCGCTCGAATTGCACAGAATTTCATTGGAGAGGAGGTATTACTCAGTGACAAAAATAAGAAGGGTAACGAGGATTTATTAGAATAGCCCTTAGGTGCCCCAGAAGTTATTAGAAGTTTGCCGCGCGACGCGTAGCGGAGCGCGGGCAACTCCCTGCCTCAATCGGCAAAGTATTACTTTCCGCTCTTAATACACAAATAGCTATTCTTGCATATAGATAGGGTTGGGTGGAAAAGTAATAAAAAGGAAACAAATCCGCATTGTTGTTGAAAATCATATAAATTTCTATTCTTAATAATTGAGATAAGTTCAAGCATAACTATTGTGAAAGGGTATGTCTATCTAATATTAACATAAAAAATTGGAGATTGTAATATAGCGCAAGATTAAATCTTCATTCACAATGCAATTATAATTAGTGCATAGAAAAATTAAACTTAGAATTCGGAACGTCATTGAAATCTTGCATTCACAATAAGAAAATTAATGTAATAATTAGCTGATTTTTGGTTGCGCCTTCTTTGTAGTATGTGCTAGAACAATTGACAGTGTTGACGCTTGAGAATAATTTGTCAATGTAGAAGTGTCAAAGCCATTAAATCAGAAAAAGAAAAAATGGAGAAAATTAATAGTAAATATAACTTCTGCCACACAAAATAGGATAACTTGTGCGCATGCTCATAATTATAATTAGTACATGAATTAACCGAAAGCTTGTACCTTGCAAACTTCTACGTAAAGTGTTAAGTGTGATTACTAATATGTTTAGTTATTAATGCTGAACTGCAATAACAGCTTACAAGGCTCTACGGCTAATTGTAATTGTTAATTTGTTCACTGTGAATGTACCTTTAGAGTAGTGATGGGCACGTGTGTGACTTTTCATGTCCGTTCACGCCCGCTCATGATCTATCCGGCCTGGGTCACGCACGCCACTCACGTAAATATCTAACATGAGTCACGTGATTCATGCGGGAATCAAGTGATTAGTGCGGGAATCACGAAACCAAACATGAATGATATGTGATGAATAATATGTATGTAGTGTAAAGTTCAGCTATGCAATGAAAAATAATGATTAATTTGTGTAATAATTGTTACGAACTCGCACACCGAAGCAGATACGAAGTACGGACCTGTAACCTTATGTTAACGGAGTTAAAAAAATGGCGAGGGCGCCGAATTCTGAGGTCTATTGGGATTTATTGTGACAGTTTTTATAGACATGTTCTCGGAAGGTCTTTTAAGGATTGAGACGGCAATCGAGAAATATCGCGAAAGGCATTTGTTTTGTGTAAGCCGCAGTCCAGAATTCTCTAGTAAAAAAGGCAATAGTATATCAAAAGGACCGATCAGCTGACCAGGGCAGTTGATAAAGTGATCTTGACAAATAAACAGTAAATAAGTGAATATAAAAGTGTTGATATAAATTAATAATTAAGTTTGTGTGCATATAAATTAAATTTAAGTGATTAGTTAAGTACATATAAATTAAGTGTTAATGAGTTAGTGTTTAAATAAATTAGCAAGTAGTCATACCGTGTGTTTAAAATGTATCCCACCCGTTTACGTTTTTAATAAATTAGAAAAACATTACATTGGTGTCAGAAGTGGGATAATATAAATAAATTGCTACGTAAAAATGGCCAAGAGACTATGTGACCTCAAAGTGGCGGAGCTAAGAGCAGAATTGGAAGATTGTGAGTTGGAAACGTCCGGTAAGAAAAGTGAATTAGTAGAAAGACTTAAATTGGCACTGGAAAATGACTGCTTTGATCCAGAAACAGTTTTATTTAATGGCGAGGCTTCCACCTTAAACTCGTCAATTTCTGCTAATATGTCTGCTAACATGGACGAGAAGATGTCTGCCATGAAAGAGAACATGGACGGGAAGATTTCTGCTATGAAGAACGATATTTCTGCCATGGAAGAGAAGATTTCAACGAATATGAAAAACGATATTTCTGCTATGAAGAACGACATTTCTTCTAATATGGACGAGAAGATCTCTGCTATGAAGAACGATATATCTGCAGATATCTTACTAATGAAAAACGACATTGCCGCTGACGTTGAAAATGAAATTTTGTCTCTAAAATCAGAAATCTAGAATAAAATGACAACTATGGACGAAAAAATCGAGGAGTTGGAGAGTAAGATAACAGATTTAAGAACACAAAACACGCCAGCAGAACAAAAGAAGATCGAGATATGCAAGCCAGCAACACAACACAAGACAGAAGATATTAGCAGTTTTGCCCGAGTCAAGGCTCCCACGTTCGACGAAGACATCGTGGACCAATTATGTGAAACAATTTGAAGCAGCCGCTAGGATAATTGGTCCGTTAAGGAGAAAGCAATGAACTTAACCATCGCGCTTCGGGGAGATGCCTTAGATGTACTTCAGACGATACCTCTGGAAGAAACGGATGATTTCGAGCAGCTGAAGAAGAGGTTGGACATGCGATATGGTCACGAACATCTAGAACATTTGTACCAATCCCAGCTGAAGAACCGAAGGCAGAAACGTGACGAAGCACTTCAATAATATGAAGTGAATATTGCCCGACTCGTTCGATTTGCTTATCCATCAGCAGCAGAGAACATGATGGAATGCCTGGGTATACAGGCGTTTATTGATGACTTACGTGACCACTATATGCAGAGGACGCTTCGTTTAGCCCATCCGAAAACATTAGTCGACGCATTGACAGCTGCCCTTGAATATGAAGCAATATGAAGCAGCAACGATGGCTTCGGGATGTGGCAAAGGTAGGACCACGCAGGAAAAAGGTGACGATGACAGACTTGATCAGATCGTCAGCCTGTTGAAAGGTATGGTAGACGTGAAGCCGAAGAAGATCAGGTGCTGTAATTGTGGCGAGCTAGAGAATGCACGCAGTTCGTGTAAGCGTCCTACGACACCTGCAAACCAAGAACCTCTTAAATGCAAAGCTCATACGAAGGGCTCGCGGTAAAACAAAGTTAGGACCATGCAGGAAGAAGATGACGATGACAAACTTGACCAGATCGTCAACTTGTTGAAAGGTATGGCAGACAAGAAGCCGGAGAAGATCAAATGTCTGAGTGGCGAGCTACAGCACGTACACAGACCGTCTAAGCGCCCCAAGACTCCTGTAACCCAAGAACTCCAGTCACAGGGGAAATCAGACAGGGGTGAACATCCAGCCGATGTGAATCACCGAAAAGCCAACTCTTTGCCTAGACGGGCATGCCCTGTAGACTATTCACAATGCAACAAGTCGAAATCTAAGGAAGTTGCAGTTTTAAGAATTACAGTAGTCAACGAGGAATGGCCACCCACCAGGATCAGAGAAGATCAGGAGAATGATCCTCACCTGAAGATGATCCGGCAATGGAAGAAAGAAAATCGGCGACCTACCTGGCAAGAAGTGTCAAAATTTTCACAGAAACTCAAGGCGTATTGGGCTCAGTAGGACTCTCTTGTCCTGGAAGAAGGGCTGTTGAAAAGAGTCTTTGAAAACGATGATGGTTCCGAGATGAGGAGACAGCTAGTTATCGCGAGAACAAGACTAGCTGAGGTACTAAAGAAGTTACACGACAGTCCATCGGGAGGTCATCTGGGAGTGAAGAAAACCCTTCAGCGAGTCCGTGAAAGGTTTTATTGGATGAACAGCTCCGACGATGTTGGAAGCCCTTTCTAAAGGATTGCTTTAGATATCGCTGGACCATTTCCGACGACAGAAAATGGTAGCAAATACATACGGGTTGTAATGGATTATTTCACAAAATGGGTGGAAATTTACGCTATCCCGAACCAAGAGGCCACAACTGTAGCAGATGTATTGGTGAAAGAATTTATCAGCCGATATGGAGTGCCCTTGGAAGTCCACAGCGACCAGGGAAGAAATTTCGAAAGCCATCTATTCCAGGAGATTTGCGACAAACTGGGAATGAAGAAGACCAGGACAACAGCTTTACATCCACAGTCAGATGGAATGGTCGAGAGAATGAACAGGACTATTCGCATTGGCTTATCGATCTGCCGTCAATGAGTCCACGGGTGAAACACTGGCGAAAATCCTGTTTGAACGTGAAATGAGGCTTCCGTGTGACCTGGAATTTGGCTGTCGGCCTGGAAAAGATCTAGCAGGCGAAGACTACGCGATCCAATTGAGAAGAAGGCTGGACGATATTCATGAATTGGTTCGAACAAATCTTCAAGTTGCCAGCGACAGAATGAAAAGTCGGTACGACACGCAGGCCACAGAAGGCGGTTCCTGGGAAGGTCCATACTTAATCATGAAAAGGATCAATGATGTTATATATCGCATAAGCAAGATCCCCAACGGGAAACCAAAAGTAGTTCACCAAAACCGGCTAGCGCCATTCGAAGGAGACCATGACCTGGAGGAAGGAGTAAACCTTATTCAAGATGTGTCTGACCCTACCTTCGATGAATTTATGGGCGCGTATGGAGGTACCTGGAAAGCCAGATATGGAGTCACTTCGGAACAACAACAAGATTTGTTCACTCTCCCGGAAGATTATTCACTGGCATACAACATCCCCGCCCGTATCAAGAACGCACGAGGGTTGACAACCGTCTTTCGAAAGAAGTTCGGGCAATTAGAAAAACTTGAACACCAGATTCCAGCCCCTGGCAAGACACTGAAACTGAAACATAATTCGCGGTACGTCTTCTACGTGGTAACTAAAAATGAATTTCAAGATCGATCTACCTACCGCGATGTGTGGGAAGCACATCGACACCTCCGAGACCATGTGTTAGAATCCAGCGTGAAGAAACTGGCTATGCCTAAGATAGCGAGTAACCAGTTGGATTGGCGAGTTATCAGGAGCATGGTAGAGGTTATCTTTAGAGATACCGGTGTCCAGATATTAATTTGCAGCTACAACCCCCGTTATCAGTATCCGATGAAGACGGTGCCTTGCTATTTCCATAAGATCGGAAAGTGTAGAAATGGAGTCAGTTGCCGATTTAAACATCCAGTCTCGGCTACACAAAAGTTCCAGGAGGAACTTTCATTTAAGGAGGGGGTAATGTTACGAACTCCCACACCGAAGCAGATACTAAGTACGGTCCTGTAACCTAGAAGGTCTATTGGGATTTATTGTGACAGTTTTTATAGACATGTTCTCGGAAGGTATTTTAAGGATTGAGCCGGCAATCGAGAAATATCGCGAAAGGCATTTGTTTTGTGTAAGCCGCAGTCCAGAATTCTCTAGTAAAAAAGGCACTAGTATATAAAAAGGACCGATCAGCGGACCAGGGCAGTTGATAAAGTGATCTTGACAAATAAACAGTAAATAAGTGAATATAAAATGTTGATATAAATTAATAATTAAGTTTGTGTGCATATAAATTAAATTTAAGTGATTAGTTAAGTACATATAAATTAAGTGTTAGTGAGTTAGTGTTTAAATAAATTAGTAAGTAGCCATACCGTGTGTTTAAAATTTATTCCACCCGTTTACGTTTTAAATAAATTAGAAAAACATTACATAATGTAAGGAAAATGAAAACTTTGGTGGCATTAACGCGATTCAATCCGATAGCTGCGATAGCAAAGACAAGATTGACGCCGGGCTGCCCATGGGTCGTTTCGTTATGTTCGGTTGCACTCGGTCGGATGTTATGAACATGTCACGTTCATGTATAGTGACATGAGTGGTACGAGAGTTGATACCACGACTTGAATCACTTTAAAGTGGGCAGTTGAATATTTGAAATTATGGCGGCTGCGACACGCCTTCGCCATAGCTTCATTTATTGTGCACACTAGGCTTGAACTGGCTAATTTATACAGCAAAACCAGTCAATTCCACTATGAACAGACTATTTACTACCACAACACCATCACTCACAATTACACTGTTCGACGAGCATTTCGATAACCAAGTCTTCAGAGGCCGAAGGTAAACTATAGTATTGTCCTGCGTTAATACTAAACTTTATGCACTAATGCAATTCAAATTTTAGATTTAGTTTTTAGTATATAATAAACAATAAAGTGTACTATGAGAAATTGGTCCTTTGTTTCTAATTAAACTATTCTCACATCTAACTATTTCGATACTTTCGAATGCATCCACCAATAGATTGTTGGGTACATTTTTTAACAATTTTACTTTAACTAAACGAATTGTATGTTCGGCAAAACTCGATATTTATGAACGTCCATATTTTAATTGAGCTAAATGCTCCTTGAACCGAACATTAACAGGCATCCTAGTTTGCCCAACATACTTTACATCACAATCGTTACATCATTTCGTAAATACCCCTCTGTCACCAACTTTCAAAGGGGTGGATAAATTCATACACACGGTATGTCTACTCACTTAATTTATTTATTCACATAACTATTCACTAATTTATATTAACTACACAGTATATTCACTTACACTAATTTATATAAACACTTCACTACTATTTATTTACTTAGAGTGGATTTATATAAATACTTTACTATTTACTTGTTCATTGTTTTGCTCACGAGATCAAATTATAAACTGACTCCGTTGGTAGGTAGTCTCTCGTATATATTAAGTGCCTTTTATTCTGGAAACTTCTCGATTGCGGCTCCCAAAAACAATCAACCTTCCTGGAAGTGTCTAGATAAGACTAGTCACAAAAAATATTGGTAAAAATCTCTGCGCCTTCGCCAAAATTAGCTTTTAGACAGAGTCGGATTCAGGGATTACACCAGTGTGTGATTTCGTAACAATATTCATAATAGATTCCAGAGGAATGAGTTCCATTTCATATTAGGAATTTAATTGATTGAATTGGAGATTATAAACAAAATAATATGCATTTAAACAACGAAATCTGAACAGTCAACAACAATATTCATAATATATTCCAGAGAAATGAGTCCCATTTCCGTCCCATTTCCTGTGTGGAATTTAATTGTTTGAATATCTTTCATTAAGTTTGAAAATTCCATAGGCCGTTCCTTAGAGTACTAGTCCAACCCAACTAATTGGAAATACTGTATCGGGATAGTTATGAAGAAACTAACTTGCGTAAATCAAATGGATATTATTTTATATTTCCAGAAAAAAATTAGTCATATTTCTTGAAATACTTTATAATAAAATCAATATAAAGTTTTATTGTTAACGTAGATATTTCTGTTTACTGACTGTACTTTGTAAATAGACAGAATTTTATCAGACACCTGAAGCGATAAAAAATGACCTTCATTATCTTCTATGAAATAATTAGTGATTTAAAACACATAATTTAATGAGAACTCGACGGTGTTATCAGAGTTTATATACTAGAAATTCAATTGAATTGTCGGCGATGAAGAATAGAGAGCGACGGGGTACGTGATGAAAGGAACGTTAAGAGTATGTGAATTGAAGAATAAAATTTGGTAGTTGGTTGTGCAGTTTATACCGAAGACCATTGAGAATATTTAATTAATTTAAATGATCACTGCTTCATATATTCTGTAGAACTTTCGCAATACGTCATGATCTGCCGGTTTAAAATTCACGGGATGTTGGAAAACATTATTGGTACAATTGATCTACTTTTAGTTCCAGAACACTGATTCAATTTATGAACCTTCATTTTCTTTATTTCCGTCTTGCACTTTCTCATCACTCGTCTCCATTTATCATTTAAGTAAATCTTTTTGAGTTTAATATCACACAATTATTTTTAGTAATCAATTTCTTATACTATTTTTGCTAGAGTGGGCCAGTTTTTGCTCATACTGCAAGCACTAAGATTTTCATCCCTTTTAAAATATAAAAATGTATGTTTGTTATAGTTGTATTACATTAATAAATGGTATATATTTTTAAAATGTTACGTGTATGCATATTTTGTGCAGAACTAATATGAAATGTATTCAAATAAAAATGTGAATATGTAATCATTATTTTTTGTTGAAATAAAAAGTAATTGTTCAATATATATTGGCACATTTATAGTATTTTATAAAGTAAAAATACAGTTGCCTTTCTAGCCATTGTCAATCACAGTCATTTAAAAAAACTATATTTCACTTATGGCTCTTTTATTCCAACTCCTACATGTCACGTGTATAATAATTTAATTGTATGATCTTGTGATATAATCAATTTTGCGACTATTTCATTTATAGATATAAATGGAATTTTAATCTATATAGATATACGTTGGCTTATTATGCACAAATTTCAGACAGTAAGGGCTGGAGCTCTAAATTATGTACACGATTGTATTGAATGATCCTGAATATGGAATTTAATTAATAAGGATGTGAAAAAAAAACATTTATTTTCAACTGAATATTTTTTAATTTGATTGAAGGCACCATTTTTACATAAATATAAGTGGAATGATTAATACTTTTGTGTGTGACATTAGTCAAGGACAAGCTACCTATTCGGTCAGCAAAATATACATGTTCATTAGTCTTAATATCCATAAAATTAGAAAAATGTGGGTCCAAACTAGGAACAAAAAGGTGTCGACCATATTGAGGATTCGTTTATTTCTATTGTTGTTTATCTCTGAAAAAAAAGAAGATTATCTATTAGAGGTTGATATTTATGGACTGTAGTAAGCAAACATTTGTTAGCTAGAAACAGTAAGTTTCATTTAAAACACTAAACATTTGTAAGACCATTTTTGAGAAAAGCTACAAAGTAAAACACAATTGAAGAGCTTAGTGGATGAACATGTTAAGTGACGTTTTTGAGGAAATCGAGATTTTCATGTGGATGAACATGTTATGCTCTCCTTTAAACATACCATGTTTTCCCTTTTCGCTAACGCTTCCAATAAAGCTATTTTCAGTGGATGAAATTGTTATGTGCACAGGTCGATGCCGTGTTGTTAATGGAAGAACGTGTTATGGGTACATGGCATCTTATTCCACTTTAAAAGTTACGACCTTGAATATCATGACATGTTCTTCCACTAACGAACATGAGGTTTTAGTTGCATGGATAACCTTTAGGTAGTTTATAAACATCTTCTCCAACGTGTAATGTGTGTCTTGATAGTTTCTCTCCCAAAAAATAATATTCGGAAAATAGTTTTAATAACTACAATGGAATCAAGAGGAAAACGTATGGTTAGGGAAGCTCTTAAAAGATTGAAAAGTGATTCTTGTAACAACAGAAGCTCAAGCGGTAAGTGCAAACAAATAAAATTTGATAAATTGTATGCAACAGGTTATACTGTGTGTTTATTAGTAAATAATAGAGTGCATTCTCGCTTTTCCTAACTAGTAATATCAATAATTAATTCGGTTTACAGTCGGATTACCGGGAAAAAATTAAAATAACATTAATTTACAAATGAAGTTTTTATGAAAAGTGTTTTATTTGTAAACAAAACAACTACTTAAAATAGTGTAAGATTATGTTATTTAATTAGATAGAAACATATATTAGAAAACAAGATTTGGTATTGGATGAAACAGTTGCCAATACTGGATTCCCGCAAAATAACGTAGAAGGTACTTTTTCCACGTTTTCTTTTTGAGAATATAGGGGAGCTTCCAGACAACAACACTTGTCGGCTTTTCGGTTTGTTTGAGGGTAACAAGTTATTTATTTTTTTCTCTCGGCATTTATATTTATTAGAATGAACAAATACAAATTTAAAAGTCTGGAACTTTTAGAAGAAACCGAATAAAAATAAGATTAAAAGCATTATCAGAAAAAGGGTGGCATGTGTTCAACAAAAACAATAGTTCATGTTACATGTTAACCATAGTACATGTTAGTATTTTTCTAACAAATTTAAAAAACAAATTCTTTCGCCTTACATAAAGAAAAAAGAAATGAAATAAAAAAATAAAAAGAAAAAAGAAAGTTGATTTGATTACTCTCAAAAATCGGAATAATACTAGTGTGGTTTAGCGGGACTGTACAAAAATTTGTATGTATATGTTCACTAAGAGCACTCATTACTAAACGTTTGCGTTAAGATTGCTTTTTATTTACCTTCCAGATTCTCAGAATAAAGATCTACGAAGCGACTTAAGTGGAGACTCAGACCCTTCTGAGGAAGAGAAGAGCACCGATCAAGAAAATTCGATGAAAATGAAAGAATTTTATGAAAGTAAGTTAACCTTTCGTACACAATAACTTTCTTAAAAGTTTTCTTTCATTAAACTTTTGTTATAAAATGAGCAACCTTAGTTGAAACAACATTTAAACTTTTTTTCTTCTTCTTGTTTTCAGCTTTTCTTGCAGACGTTGAGGAGAGCAGTGATGAGTATCTACCAAGCCCCGAGTCATCCTCATCCGAAGATACTGCTACTACAAGTAGTAAGCGACGTAACGTACTTAAGATTAAATCTTTCAGAGTTGGTCAAGATGTTGTGCCTAATGTATTGTCAACTCCTCTAGTTCCCTACGGCGAAACTGATGGGAGTGGGAGCTCTGATTCTGCATGTACTACTCTTAGTGAAAACCAAGCAGTTCAATTCTCTGCAGTTTTGACCACCCAAAGGCTAACTCCAAAAAATAATCAAAAAGTATACCTTCCTAGAGATAACACTTTTAGGAAAAGAAAACGCAATCCGCAGTGCTGGAAAAAGAACAAAGCCGACATTTTGAGGGAAAAAGGAGAAGCCTACTTATTATATTCAGGTAAAGAAATTCAAAAGAAAACCCCAAATCTGGGAATGTTATGTAATAACAAATGCCCATTTCACTGCAATGACAAATTTAACTGGCATCAACGAGAGCGTATCTTCTTTGATTTTTATAAATTAGTCACGAATGCGAAAAATGCCCATTTGTATAACTGCATTTCAATAATGCCTGTGCAAAGGCAAAGGAGTGGAGTTAAGACCCACAAGACCTCATCTTTTACCTATTTAGTGAAAAATGAGCGTGAAAATGTCCGTGTGTGCAAAACTGCTTTGGCAGCTCTCTTTAGAGTTGGCAGGGGAAAATTGATCACATCCAAAAATCAATAAAGGCTGGTTATAGTGTCCCACCTCCCGACCGGCGAGGCAAACATACAAATCGGCCTCACAAGATAGCTGCACAAGTTTCAGAATACATCGAAAGTCACATTATTCGAGGAATAAAAACATTCACAAACAGTAATTGTGTCCTTTGCTTTCATTAAAAAAAATGTATCAACTTTATTTAGCAGAGGTCAATAATGATGGAAAGCCTGATAATTTCAAAGTCGCCGAGTGCACTTACCGTCATATTTTTTCTTCCAAATCTAATTTATCGTTTGGTCATCCAAGAAGCGACACATGCAGCACCTGTGAAATGGGACAAGTCAATGAAAATCATGCTGCAAGCTATCGAGAAGCATTTGATTTGCAAAGATTTGACCGATAATCATCCAAATTAAGAAGGGATGTTGCTTACCTTACAGTCGATTTACAGCAGACCATTCCTCTCCCTTAGCTCAGTGTGAGTGTGAGCAAGGCGTTCTATTTGAGGCAGATGTGGTTCTATAATCTCGGTGTGCACATCATTACTCACTCAAAGGATTATGCTCAATTCTTTACGTGGACTGAAAACGTTGCTTGTCGGGAAACAATGAGGTGGCTAGCTCTCTACTAACCCTAACCGAATTTGATGACTCTTTGAGGAGTACAGATCATCTCATTATCTGGTCAGACTCTTGCTCAGGCCAGAACAAGAATACGACAATGTTATTCCTGTACCAGTACCTTATTCTTAAAGGTTATTTCAAAGTGATTGAGCATAAATTTCACGAAGTGGGTCATTCTTATCCTGATAGTGATCGAGATTTTGGAAGAATCGAAATAAATTTGAGGAAACATGAGACCATATTCCTTCCGGACCAATATCGAGATATTATACAGAACAGTGGAATAAACAACCATGTTACTGATATGACTTCTCACTTCAGAAATTTTAAAGACCTCCCAAAAAAACTGAAGCTCATCAATCGAAAAAAGTTTATTGTCAATGAAAAAGTAGCTTTCAGAGATGAGGTAAAATGGATAAGAGTTGATGAATTTGGCTCTTACTTGTACAAGGATTGCTATGATCCGTATACTCCTTTCAAGAAAGTCAACTTGTTAAAACAGAATCGTTGTGCGACGAAACCCGTCCAAGTTGAAGAAGTTGACCTGGAAAGGACCACTGAAACCGAAGCTAGCTTGACTTCAGAAAAAATTCAAAACTTACAACAGCAACTTCCTCACATCAAAAATGAATATAAATATTTTTACGAATGAAAAAAGTCTCTTACCATGATTTTGCATTAATTTTTTAATCATGTTATTAGGGATCTGTTCAATAAATATTTTTCTTGTATTTGTTTGATTTCAATAAATGTATTCCTATTCCTTAATAATGTAAATTTAATTCAATGTTGATGTTGAACATGGACATAACAACTTTTTCAACTAATACGTATCATGTCTTGGAAATATGTAGGTGGAAGAAGATGCCATGTGCTATAAATCGTCTTTTTTTGACAAGCTACGTCAATAAGGCACAAATATTTTAAATAATCCAACTACAACAACATGCAAAAAAAACTGAGGATTGTGTTATGTAGAGAAAAAGAGCAAGTTGAAAACTTTAAAGCTGATTATCTCGATTCCACTTATTTGTCTCATAACATCTTCATCCACTAAGCTCTTCAATTATGTAATTACTATATGTAATTACAGATTTTGTACTTTTTCATTTTTCCCAAAAATTACGTTTATTGTACTTATTTATCTGAAGGTTGAACAATTATTGTGAAAAAGTGCAAATAAAATCATTTTAAATAAAAATAACAAGTATTAAACTGTTTTCGTCCTTAAGTTGACGATTGTTACCTTCGACGCTATGAATTTATGTTATGTATGTTCAAAGTATTCATTTTAATTGATTCAGAAAAATGATAGGAATATATTTCCAGTATTATTTCCATTCAAGGAAACGCTCCAAAATTAGTAACACCTTTTTGATATTATTTAAAATCATATAAACTCGAAACATTTATCAACGTAATCAAACTTGTCTAAATACTTCAACAATAATTTTGAATATATAGGATTAACTTTATTTATAATATTTGAATCTACGCTTACCCATCTTGCTGTATAATAAAGCACACGGATAAATAATTGATAAATACAAAGCTCAAGATACTTAAGTGTAGTGAACCTCATACTGCAAGTATGTGCTAAAAAAAGGAGGAAGCACATGATGCACGGCAACCAATGAAATTAAATGGCGTTTTAATAATTCAAAATAGTTAATGTACAAACTGTTCTAAACATCACTGCTCCATATTTTCCTTATGTACTTTACATTAGACTGGTAAAATATCTCTCATTCAGAATAATTTAAGTATAAACTTAATATACAGTGTGAATAAATTTTCTATTACACATTTTTTTGGACGGCTCCTTTAAATTTCTTTTATGATGTTAGAGTAACAAGAAACGCTGATTTGAAATATAATTTTAGTTATTTTTTAGCATGTAAAGCTTTTTTTAGAATTGCCAAAAATTTGTTCACATCAAAAAATGTATAAAACAAAACAATAAAAAGTTCCTTTATAGTATGTCCTTCAACTCAATTCACTAATTCATAAATGTCTTCGAATTTTTCGTGTTATAAATACTTCTTCGTTTAGAAACAGTGTAAATCAAGCTATCACTTTTATTACGTTTTTAAATGAAACTGTGTCTAGATAATTCCACAATATATTGAAAAAATATTAAAAATTCTAAGAAATTGACAATTGTTTCGATATTGCTATCATCGTCAGAATGACAGAAGTTACATTTCATGTAATGCCTACCTGATTTTTAATAATTATTTTTGGCTAGACCAAGAAGTGACCTACTTTGTCATTGACTTAATATATATGAATAAAAAAATAAGAAGATGCGATATTACAAATATTATTGCTTAGATATTATTAGCCCTATGGATATATCCTGGAAATCTTTTTCCCATTTAAAATCAGTATAACTGTGCAATAATATAGGAAACCAGGAAAACTATATCTGCTGATCTTTACAATTATTAACTTAAGAAGACAGTTTTAAAGAGAGACGACTTCATATTGTGGGTTTCTTAAGTGTCTTCTAACTTCTAACTCTTCAAGGAAATCCAGTTCTTGTTTCTTATCACAAATATGTAGTACTTCTAGTTCTGTGTTGGGTGTCAATGAATGTTTCGTGTCAAGTAGATGTTTTGCGTAGTGGGATTTCTCTGGTTGTTTTAATCTGTATTGTTACGAAACATCACACTGGTATAGTCCCTGAATCCGACTCTGCCTAAGCCATGTATGAAAGTTAAAATTATCGCGGATGCGCAGGGATTTCTTAGAATTGTTTACGATTGTGACTATCTTATCTAGACATTGTTTTTGTGACCAGTCTTATCTAGAAAATGCGAGAGTCAATTGTTTTTGTGTAAGCCGCAGAATTATCTAGTAAAAAAGGCACTAATATATATAAATGACCGACCAGGAAGAGTTTAGTTTAGTTTTTAAAGTGATCTCGACAAATAAACAAGAATACACCGAAATAGCGAACAGTAAAGTGTTGATATAATGTAATAATTAAGGTTGTGAGAATATAAATTAAAGTTAAGTAATAGTTAAGTGTAGATAAATTAAGTATGAGTAGTTCAGTGTAAGTAGCCATACCGTGTGTTTAAAATTTATCCCACCCGTTTACTGTTTAAATAAATTCGAAAAACATTACATTGGTGTCAGAAGGGGGATAATATAAATAAATTGCTACGTAAAAATGGCCAAGAGACTATGTGATCTCAAAGTGACGGAATTAAGAGCAAAATTGGAAGATCGTGAGTTGGAAACGTCCGGTCAGAAAAGTGAATTAGTAGAAAGACTTAAAGTGGCACTGGAGAATGATGGCTTTGATTCAGAATTATTTTTATTCAATGACGAGGCTTCCACCGTAATCTCGTCAATTTCTGCCATGGAAGAAAATATTTCAACTAATGTGAAAAACAATATTTCTGCTATAAAGAACGATTTTCCTGCCATGGATGAGAAGATTTCTGCTATGAAGAACGATATTTCTGCAGATATCTTATCATTGAAAAATGACATTGCTGCTGAAGTCGAGAAAAACATTTCGTCTCTAAAATCGGATAATGAGAATAAGAAAACAACGATGAACGAGAAAATAAAATCAGACATGGAGAATAAGATGACAACGATGGAAAATCAGATGGACGAGAAAATGAAGGAGTTAGAGACAAAGATTGCCGATTTAAAAACACAAGACACTTCAGCAGAAGAAAAGAAGATCGAGATCTGCAAGCCAGAAACACAACACAAGACAGATGATATTGGCAGTTTTACCCGAGTCAAGGCCCCAACGTTCGATGGAAAAATGTCGTGGACCAATTATGTGAAACAGTTTGAAGCAGCCGCTAGAGTGAATAATTGGTCCGACAAGAAGAAAGCAGTGAACTTAACTATCGCGCTTCGGGGAGATGCATTAGATGTACTTCGGACGATACCTTTGGAAGAAACGGATGACTTCGAGTAGCTGAAGAAGAGGTTGGACATGCGATATGGTCATGAACATCTAGAACATTTGCACCAATCCTAGCTGAAGAATCGAAGGCAGAAACGTGATGAATACCTTCAAGAGTATGAAGTGGATATTGCCTGACTAGTTCGATTTGCTTATCCTTTAGCACCAGAGCACATGATGGAATGTCTGGGCATCCATGCCTTTATTGATGGCTTACGTGCCCCCATATGCAGAGAACGCTTCGTTTAGCCCATCCGAAAACATTAGTCGACGCATTGACAGCTGCTCTTGAATACGAAACAGCCACGATGGCTTCGGGATACAACAAAGGTAGGACCATGCAGGAAGAAGGTGACGATGACAGACTTGACCAGATCGTCAACTTGTTGAAAGGTATGGTAGACAAGAAGCCGAAGAAAATCAGGTGCTGTAATTGTGGCGAACTAGAGCATGCACGCAGTTCGTGTAAGCGTACTACCACTCCTGCAAAACAAGAACCTCTTAAATGCAAAGCAGCCACGAAGAGCTCGCGGTACAACAAAGGTAGGACCATACAGAAATAAGGTGACGATGACAGACTAGATCAGATCGTTAACTTGTTGAAAGATATAGCAGACAAGAAGCCGAATAAGATCAAATGCCGGAAGTGTGGCGAGCTAGAGCACGTACGCAGTCCGTCTAAGTGTCCCAAGACTCCTGCAACCCAAGAACTCCAGTCACAGGGGAAATCAGACACTGGCGAACACCAAGCTGGTGTGAGTAACCGAAATGCCGACTCTCTGTCCAGACGGCCGTGCCCAACAGACTGCTCCCACTGCAACAAGGCGGAATCTAGGGAAGCTGCAGTTTCAAGAACTACTGTAGTCAACGAGGAATCGTCACCCACCAGGATCAGAGAAGATCAGGAGAATGATCCTTGCCTAAAGAAGATTCGGCAATGGAAGGAAGAAAATCGGCGACCTACCTGGCAAGAAGTGTCAAGATTTTCACCGACAGGCATATTGGGCTCAGTGGGACTTCCTCGTCCTGGAAGAAGGGCTGTTGAAAAGAGTCCTTGAAAACAATGATGGTTCCGAGATGAGGAGACAGCTAGTTATCCATAGAACGAGAGTAGCTGATGTACTGAAGAAGTTACACGAGAGGTCATCTGGGAGTGAAGAAAACCCTTCAGCGAGTCCGTAAATGTTTTTTTTGGAAGAACAGCTCCGACGATGTGAAGGACTGGTGTAAGAAATGTACGACTTGTGCTACGAGTAATGGACCACATCGCAAGAGAAAGGCACCTATGAAACAATATAATGTTGGAAGCCCTTTCAATAAGATTGCTTTAGACATCGCTGGACCATTTCCGACAAGAAAACATGGTGGTAAATATATCCTGATTGTAATGGATTATTTCACAGAGTGGGTGGAAATTTTCGTGATCCCGAATCAAGAGGCCACAACTGTCACGGATGTATTGGTGAAAGAATTTATCAGCCGATATGGAGTGCCATTGGAAGTTCACAGTGACCAGGGAAGAAATTTCGAAAGCCATCTATTCCAGGAGATTTGCGAGAAGTTGGGAATGAAGAAGATCAGGGCAACAGCATAACATCCCCAGTCAGATGGAATGGTCGAGAGAATGAACAGGACTATTGGAAAATACCTGTCCAAAGTAGTTTCCAGCCATCAGAGAGATTGGTACCAGTATCTTTTCCTTTTCACATTTGCTTATCGATCTGCCGTCAATGAGTCCACAGGTGAAACACCTGCGATAATCCTGTTTGGACGTGAAATGAGGCTTCCTTGTGACCTGGAATTTGGCTGTCGGCCTGGAGAAGATCTAGCAGGCGAAGACTACGTGATCCAATTGAGAAGAAGGCTGGACGATATTCATGAATTAGTTCGAACAAATCTTCAAGTTGCCAGCGAATGAAAAGTCGATACGACACGCAGGCCACAGAAGGCGGTTTCAAAGAAGGGGAAAAAGTATGGTTACACAATCCGACGAGGAGAAAAGGAGGATTTTCTCCAAAGTTACAAAAATTCTGGGAAGGTCCATACTTAATCTTGAAAAGGATCAATGATGTTATAAATCGCATAAGCAAGATCCCCAACGCAAAACCAAAAGTAGTTCACCAAAACCGACTAGCGCTATTCGAAGGAGACCATGACCTAAAGAAAGGAGTAAACCATATTCGAGATGTGTCTGACCATACCTTCGATGAATTTATGGACGCGTATGGATGTACCGGGAAAGCTAGATATGGAGTCACAATCCAGATCAACGACAAGATATGTTCTTTCTCCCGGAAGATTATTCACTGGAATACAACATCCTTGCCCTTCTCAAGAACGCACGAGGATTGGCACCCGTCTTTCGAAAGAAGTTCGGGCAATTGGAAAAACTTGAAGACCAGATTCCAGCCCCTGGCAAGACACTGAAACTGAAACATAATTCGCGGTACGTCTTCTACGTGGTAACTAAATATTAATTCCAAGATCGATCTACCTACCGCGATGTGTGGGAAGCACTTCGAAACCTCCAAGACCATGTCTTAGAATCCAGGGTGAAGAAACTGGCTATGTCTAGGATAACAAGTAACCAGTTGGATTGGCGAGTTATCAGGAATATGGTAGAGATTATCTTTCGAGATACCGGTGTCCAGATATTAATTTGCAGCTACAACCCCCGTTATAAGTACCCGATGAAGACGGTGCCCTGCTATTTCCATGTCGAATTGATCCATACGGATACTGGACGTTCTTTGTTTTTTAGTAGGCACATCAGTGTCAGCATTACTTCCTGCCAGAGCTTCTTTTCTAATACGGGAAAGCGTTCTTTGGCTAACTTTCGTAGCAGCCGAAACTCGTTCAATGACCTGACAATAAAATAAGTCGATATAAATGTTGTATTAAAAGTTTTACTCATGTGTATTTTTATACAAATGAAATGAGGAAGTGGTTAAATTTGTTTTCAGTGACCGTTTTTTGAAATAAAAATTTTTCTCGTGGTTTTTGGCCATTTAAAAGAAGTATTAAATTCAAAAATACTATATTACGTTTCAGTTCATTAGTTGTTTTAAACGATATTTAGATTTTAGTTCAAACATATTTTAATATGTCCAAACCGCAATTGTAACTGAAATCGGAAGATGGTTAAAAACAAATAATAAAACCGAAACGTAATGCAACAAGTGCACAAAGTTGTGTTTTTTTTCACGAATGGAAAAGTTGACGCATGATCCGCAGACATGCAAAAACCAAAAAATGTCTCATTTAGGTTGCTCTAAATGAACTAAAAATGGCTTCGATTAGTTTGTCATGACGGTGCATAAAATTGAAACATGAGAGCATAAAATATTTTTTCTACTACCGTGCGTAAAGTACTTTAGACACACTTTCGACTGCGTAACACTTTACTTTACGCACTAGTGCGTAAAGAAAAAGTTCCAATTTGTATGTAGTTATACAGTTATAGTCTTAGACTAGGAAAGAGAGGGGACTCGTAACGCTGTCAACTATTGTGATACCAATGCCCACCAAGTCATTGTAGTTATATGATAGTTCTAAAGGACTAAAATTTTTATTTTATTAATTAATCTTTATACATGGGAAATTTAAAAATAAAACTATATTGATTTATTTAACTTATATCAAAATTGTAGGCATTAGTAATTAGTAATTATGATCTTTTGGGGTTAGGAATTCCGAGAAACTGAACAATAAATTCGTTAATTTTCAATGAAAAAGTTTCGTAATGTCTTTTCTACTAACATAATTGAATTTATCATGGAATACGTTTTAACTCACTAGTGGGGTTTTATGATTAAAAGCTTATTTTTTAAGATATAAAGAAAAAAGTAGCTACCAAAAACATAAGTTAGATGTAACTTACCTATGAAACGAAATTTCAGGTTCTATCTTCCTGCTAGAACTCTTACACTGGTAAGCACAACAATTATCCATCTTAACAAAATCAAAAGTCCACTTTGAAATCACTTTAATCGCTCAATAATCACAAAAAACTCTCTGGTGTTCCTTATAACGTTGCCCACCAAAAAATGGCGTCGGTTTTAAAATAGGTATTCAAACTAACTACACAGCTTGCATAGAGAGTTACGCGTCTCCTCTCATTCCTATTCTTAGGTTATAGCTTATAAAAATATAGGTACGTATAATAAACGGATATTAAATCTGAGTTTTTGTTTTAAATCAGAGATTGAAACATATGGAATTCAGTAAAGTACATACGTAATCATTATTGGGTACTGGAAAATAATAGAATAGGGTGCATAGGTAAAAATGTTGTGTTTGACTAGCTAATGAGTCAGAAACATGCACGTCTGCGGTTACCACTCTTTTCAGTAGCCCCTTCTTCCATTTGCGTGCAATACCCACTAATCTATTCGTTGCTTATTGTTCATATGTCACGCACTATTCGTACATCTTATATATATATATATATATATATATATATATATATATATATATATATAAATATATATATATATATATATATATATATACATTCACGGCGTGAAGTGGCATCCGCCCATATTAAAATCGCGGTAGCTGTAGCGTCCGCGGCCCTATGACATCCGATATACGGACGTCACAGTGCATCGAGCTCCAAAATATCGCAAACGGTTCAGTGAATGCTTGGGAATCTATTGCTGATGAAATCAGCAGGACGTCACTTTGGTCGTTTTTTGTATGAGCCTATACACCAAGGTTCACAGGTTCTCCGTACGCGGCGTTATAGTAGCACACTTATATATTTATTATACATCTGACGCACAAAGTGGCATCCGTCAGTATACATATCGAAGAACGGTATAGTTTGGCGTCTGTATATGTATTTTTCTTGCATAGTGGCATCCTAGCAGTGTTGCCGATCTCACTTTTGGTTATAGAAAGCTTTTAACATTGAATGTGATGATATACATCTGTTTTAATTTATTGATACCGTTGTTGACAGTGCGGAGGATGCTAGTTATTGCAGAATATCTAGCGTTATTAATAGAAAAATTATATTTTCGTTCTACAATTCACTTAAATTTGATTTTGAGGCAAAATAAAACACTACTGGCGATACAAATGAATAATGCTGGCGATAAAACAAAGAATTCTGAATTTCCGTAAATAAGAGGAAAATGGATTGAATTTTCCAACGTAAACTATGAGATGAAGTAAAATTACTACTCAATTTTCAGGTTAATTTTCGAATGGGTATATTTTTCTACTTCACTATAGCAGAAGTAGTTTTTTTTGTGAAAATTCCGAAGACCTGAATGCAATCAGATTACTAGGTCAATTGTTGGTAGTTGACCTAGAATATTGAATTTCACAAAAATTTCAGAGACGTTGAAACTCTCTTGCATATACAGGGTGTATCAATGTAAACTGTATGGACGATAACTGCATCCTTATTTGATCTAAGGCAAAAAATGTCTTAAATAAAAGTTGTAGAGAGCAATAAAAGCTATGTATACACTAGAGTTTTTTTCCCAACACCATAGCGGTTTGGTCTGTTCATTACTACACCACCGGTTCCTGACAGTGCAGAGCAAAAATGAAAGCTATGTTCCAATATATAGGGAGTCTTATAAATGCAAAACTTAAACATGTGCTAATGGTTCTACTGGTGTGATGTCTGTTTACAGGGTGGCCCAGACCAACATACAATTAATCCTACAGAGTGAACTAGAGCTCAAAATAGGACGATTGAAATCAACTTTCCTTTATAGGCTCCATTGAGCCGTGTGAGTTTAATGAAGCTTTTTTTTCATGGTTTTGAATAATTCGAAACCCGTGAAAAGTGAAACAGGATTTCAAAAAGAAAAGTGTGAACACGAAATTTAAAAAAACAGCCTTGAATTCACTTAAATTGCTAGACTTAGGTGTAACGCTAATGAAGATCATATCAAAAGAATAAGGAATCTAAAGAGATAATGAAGTAGTGAGGAATCCATCATGACTGAGTACAAGTTTTCAGATCAGTATCATCATTAAAGCTCTTTCTATTGTGCGTTTTAGATGGAATAGACAAAAAATATTTTATGAAACTTATACAAATGTTCGTACAAAAAATAGACAGTACATATTCCAATTAAACATGTTTTCTATTTATATATAGTTTGCCAACGAAATTATTAGCCAGCCCGCTATTTTGTTATTAAATGGGCGGTCGGTTTGAAATTTGAGTGATTTGTTTAGGTACATTGGATGAACATTTCAGGTATTTATAGTATGTACAAAAAGTACGAGGAATAATAAACCCTAATTAAGTATGCAAAACCTTTACAGGGAGCACCATGAAATTTTTGATAAATCTCTTACTTTAAATTACATTTCTTCCGTAAATCTAAAAACCAGGTAGATCGACCCCGTATTTGTTTCAGTTGTAGCAAAGTTTAGGGTTTATTCATTGTTAAAGGATTAGCAGATAAGCAATAACGCAATGCAGTGGTGTGTATTTTGGGAAAAAAATACGTTTTAAATTATAATATAATAAAAAATGAAAAGAAATAATTATTGGAATACATTTATTACTTACATTTTATTCTATATCCGACTCGGAAGAGGAAGAATCGTTGTTGACATTAATAATAATAGGGTCGATTAAATCATCACAAATATTGTCAATTTCACAACATCGTTTATTTTAAAAGTAGTATTTTTTTTTCAACTTCCCCCTTTACCTGAGCCCATATTAATTCTATGGGATTAAGTTCACAATGATAAGGGGGAAGTCGAAGAACTGATATACCACGAGAAGAAGCCATTTCTTCTACAATGTAGGTTTTGTATTTATTCTTGTTCATTTTTGCAATTCTGTAAAGTTCTTTCCTTAGTGGATCTTTTGGAAACTTAATATTTTTCGAAATAAGCCACTCCAAAAGCTCTGCTTTACGCCAACGACTTGTGGGCAATGCTTCTCGTAACCGTGAATGGTAACTTGCGTTGTCCATAACAATAACAGCCCCTTTTGGAATCAGATCCAACATTTAAACAAACCATTCCTCGAAGACATCCCCATTCATATCTTCGTGATAGTCCCCCGTGCGTTTTGAAATAAAAGTTGATAATCCACCATCAACAAAACCTTCAGAACTTCCAACATGGACAATGATAAGTCTTTTTCCTTTTCCAGATGGTGGCTGCAAACCTAACGACAAACCTTCCACGAATGCCTGCCTTCCGCTTTTAATGTTTTCATCTTGCCAAGATTTGGAAACTGTATATCCAGCATTTATCCATGCTTCGTCTAAGTAGAAGATTTTCAAATTTTGTTCTCTGGCATGTCGAATGCTTCTTAAATAGTCTCTTCTCCAAAAAACTATTTCCGGTTTATCTATCAAGAGAGATTTTCTATTATGTTTTGTATATCTGAAACCCACATCTTTCAAAAGTTTGCATAATGTCATTCTGGAGAATTTTGGATAGTCCGTATCTTCTTGCACTGATGTCATAATTTTGTCAAGTGTTGGAATTTCCTTTCGTAAGTAAAATCCATGGACTTTACGCCTTAGTCTTTGTTTTAATGACTCATCGATCTCAATTGGTTTTCGGCCTGAAGGAGTTTTAGGGGGTTGAAGAGTTCCATTCTTGCTTTCTTTTAGTAATCTATAAATTGTTGATTTAGCAACACACAACATAGCAGCCGTTAATTCCACAATATCATCAACACTTGCACTTGGATCCTTGTTTTTCAATGATATATAACAATTCAATATCAGAGTTTTTTCATTTAAAGATAATGGACCTGTTTTTGGTCGTTTAGATGGTCCTTGGCTTATCGACATTGTTTGGTACTTGCACAATTAACATTCAACAAATGTTTTAAATATATTCCAACTGTTTACAATATTATGACAACCATACAACTTCATACAACTTTACTCAAAGAACTAATATTAAGTACTGATTTAATGTACCTACTTTCTTTTAAAATAATATTCCCGATAATGTTTCTAAGAAAACTGGGTTGTTTGGAAAATCCCTCTCAATAATCGAATAATCTGTAAATAGGTGTAATCGTATTAAGCCGATTACAGTAGGCCACTTGCCATTTAAAATTTCTGAGAAAAATTCCCCAAACACTACATATAGGAGTAATACATATAAAAAATATTATGAATAAACGGGCATATCCGAACTCTGCCACAAAATAAAATTTTACCTGACTTGTATCAATTTGAGGATTACTGAAATGTTCGAACTGTGTCGCAACCATTTAGTTTAATCCTATTAGAGTCATTAGGGTTTATAATAGATAAAATCGGAGGCCCATAGAATTATGTATATTTCTGAAAGGTTTCAAAGATTTCTTGAATTAAATATTTTGAAGAAATCTTGATTGTTTTGATCGATATTTAGGGGATTAGGGGAAGGATGTTGATGCACTTACACTATTGCCTAAAAATCAGGAAGAAGTATTTAATAGTGTTCGTGAATTACAATTACGAACGAACCGAGAAGAGGAATTTCTATTAACAGCAGACCAGGTATTTAAAATTATTGTGTTCTCCTGTTTTTCCAACCTTAATTTTTTATGTAATTCGGATTGTATTTTGATGGATGGGACTTTTAAATACTGTTCAACTTTTTTTTACCAAATGTTTACCATTCATGGTTTTAAAAACGGCTATTACGTACCACTTGTTTTTTGTTTGCTGCCGGACAAATCAAGTCAAACATATTCAAATTTGTTTTTAATTTTAAGACAAAAATGTAAAGAAGTAGGCTTAAACTTTCAACCTAAAGAAGTCGTAGTAGATTTTGAACTAAGCATTCATAACGCTATATGTGAATGTTTTGGCAGAGATCAAATTCTTTTTGGTTGTAAATTTCATCTCTGTCAAGCTTGGTTTCGTAAGATTCAGGAGTTTCATTTGGTACAAGAGTACAGACCGAAAGGTTCTGTAATTGGCGAATACTTAAAAGTACATTTCGGTATTATGTATCTTAGTCCTGAGGAAGTTGTAGAATTTTTTTATAATGAACTACATTTTTTGCTTACGAATGACCTCTACCTGTATCACTTTTTTTTATTAAAATTAGTACATCCCGTTACCTCTGACCTAAATCGTATATTCTTTAGCATAGCTGCAACTCATTCGTTCAATACAAAATGTACCTTACGGTATACCCTCTTAAAATATATTTTGGCACGTCTATGAAATCTACTTAAATGAATGATTTATTACTCCTTGTCCTTTCTATATAGACTATAAACATCTGACTGTCATTTCCGGTTCCATCGGAAACTTAACGAACTTCGTCATTACGAAAGGAGCTCCCTAAATTTAAATTTGGATTCTAAGAAAAAATATGTTAAACATTTATCATATCCTTGACTTATCTTTGGCGATTTTTGAGTCGTACATTTTATCCTTTCTAACAAAAAGTGAAAGTGTGTGCGAGAAGTCCGATATTATTTTTCAATGTCATTTCATCCGTATGTAGGTATGATAAGAACAATAACATTCCTCCCGATTCTACAAGATGTGGTGTTAAATCTGACAGTCAGATGTTGATGATGTCAAATATTTATTTCAAGTGGAAGCCAACTATTAAACCCCATATTCAAAATCTTCCAGAGTGTTCTGGGTCTAAAGTTCCGATTTTCAGAGGTATCATGATGGCATTTTCAATGTTGGGATGTTGATTAATATCATAATGGGAATTAATGGCTGCATGAGAATCATTTATAACGTTGAATTTTCTGAATATGAGACTTAGGTTATTTTCAAAATCAGCGTCTGAATATCAAATTTTACAGCATTAGAATCGAAAGGAATGTTTTTAGTACTGAACATACAAGGCCGCCGAAATTACAATGCAATATGTTTAGGATTTCTGGTATAATAGTTTATTTTATTTCAAACTGATAATGGGCGACTCATTTGACATGTCTCGGAACCGTCATAGCTAAAGATAGAGTATGAAGTATGATACATGTTGCAAGTTTTCAAGAATCCAAATATTGAAAAAGATTTAGGTTATTCTATTTGAAAAAAAAAACAAACTTCATTGAATTTCCATTTGAACCCTAAATTATAGTCAGATGTTTGAATACCTGAAATATTAATATTTATGTCAAAATTCATAAATTCAACATGGCGGCTCCAAAATGGCAGGCGAGATTTGTGATTATTGTCCAATTGTGGGTTGAAGTTACGAATTTAGCCGGAGATTGTCAAAATTCAATATCGTGGCTCCACAATGGCAAACCAGTTAATCATAATAGCTCAGAACTCAAGGAAAAATTACCTTATAATAATGAAGCTGTATCAGAAATGCATAGATTTACGAGAAGACTAAAAGCATAAAATAAAATCATAAAAAAACTTTTTAATGACAAACTTTTATTCAAATGCGCTAGAAAGTGAAAAATAATTTCTTTGGATGTATAACGTGGATTATTATGTAGGTTATTCTTTTGTATTTGAACTAAAAATTCTGCAGCATGCTCTATGTGAAAAAAAATTATATACAAAGTATCGTTAAAATTGTGCCACCCTCAAGTTTCTATTTTCAAATACGAATCTTTATTTTTAATTGCATTGATTCAAATGCCTAGAGTCATGTTTCGTATCGGCGTAGTATTTACATATGTACTACAGACTGTTTTGGAAATATTGAACTATTACCGGTAAAATTTCAAATCTACAATAATTAATCAAGATCTTGTTGTATGATCAACTTGGCATTGATCCACTTCTTACTCACTGATATTTTTCAATTACAGCTGTTATGGAATATTAAAAGAGGTTAAAATTGTTTTGGTCATCGTTCAATATACAAAATGTTGTTATGGCAAAGTTTTGGAAAATCCTCGCAAAATAAAAAAATGTAGGCAAAAGAAGAATTTCAAAATTTTCAATTTTTCCGGTATAGCTCCAGAACTAAAGAAGCTAGATTGTCTTGAATCAAATAAATGACCTCTGAAATACACAACTTTGCCCCCATTTTACTATCCCTATATCTCTTACCGTTACCATGATCCCAATGCATAGACTCGAATTTGAATAGCATTGTATTAGAAGTGTGGAAAGTGACATATTCCGGACGAGTGCAGGAAATACAATTTCTAACGAGTTATGTACTCTAGTTTTCCTACGACCATGAATATACAAAGGGTGTGAATTATGAGTATTAAAATATGAATTATAATTACTATCATGCGGAATAACAGAACGCAAAAGTTGTTTTTAGTTAGTCCGCATTCGGTCCTCCCTATTGCTCATTTTTCTAATACGACTATTCATTTACTAGACTTCTTGCTTCAGACGGATTCTGCCGTAAGACGAAGTCCATATTTTCTTTCCTTTTCTTTCAGTTATACATTTATTTAATTTCAATTGCTTCTCTTAACGTTATCTAATTTTAATTTTGTTTGACGTTTGCATAATTATATAAATTTTCCTGATTTTAATTTTCCTACAATATATTTTTCATATTACCTACTGACACATCTTGGATTCTGCTGGATGCCACGGGCATGTGACAACTTTCCTTTTATAATACTTTTCATGTGAATGATATATACAATTAAGCCCTGATGATAGGTCAGTGTGCCGAAACTAGTTGCCCCTGTAACTTGTTATAATATATGCTGTAGTACGTATTTTGCGTTTTACTTCCTGCTATTTCCTTACATAATATATTTGAGATGGATAGTCTTTTTCATTAACATTGATGTGAGTTATAATCTCTGATAAACTACAAATACAAATTGAAAATCATTTAAGATATTTTTGGTTGTGTTAAAAATGAAACAGCTGATTTCAAGTTTTATTTCGTTTATATAGTAGCTCTAAATATGATAAAAGAGTATATAAAATGAGTAAGGTGTCTCTCTCATTTGTAGTAAAGTATGTCAATGTATAATTATAGGTACCTACAAAGATATTTTCACGTCCTCTACCACTGCACAAAAACCATGTTTCTAGCAAAGAAACTCGCACCATTATAGAATCAATCTTCGGTAAGTTACAACTATTTCTTTTGTTCGATTCAGTCTCAATTGTGATAAAAATCGTGAAATATTATCGTTGTTTTAACAAATTATAAAGAAAAATAGTTCATATTTATAACCGGGTTGTGAGAAATAAGTTTAATTTAAAACGAATAATAAGATTCTTAGAATGTTATTTAAGGTTTCTTAAAACTGTTTTTTATGTATAAAATATAGCTTCACATGGATTTGTATCTACCGCCAACATCCCTATTAAGAGAATATATGTTTCATTCTCCTCTCTCAAAAGAAAAAGAAATACATATTTAAAATTACGGGAAGTCACTTTGAACGCGATCTATACACAATATACAGGACGCACCGATTCTTAAAGAAATTCAAATCTACCTACTAATAATATATCAAGGTCACAGTGTTGCCAAATAATAGGAAGCTACTCTGTGCGTGATCTCTATGCATTGGGGCTGTTCTATATACATATTGTGTATATCGGAGGATGCCACAGCGCTACAAATCTATACGGACGCCACTTCTACCGCTATATATATATAATTATATATATAATATATATATATATATATATATATATATGTATATATATATATATATATATTATATATATAATTATATATATATATATATATATATATATATATATATATATATATATATATATATATATATATATATATTTAGAAAATTCGATTTTTTTTCTTGGACCTTAAAGTTTATATTTTTTTCATTTATATTTCTTGGGAATTTTTGGTACTGGATTAATTAGATGGTATTTTAAATTTATAATGTATTTCATTGACGTTTCGGTCGTTTTTGACCTTCATCAGAATATAAAAAAACACTAAAAGAAAAAAACTCGAATTTTCTAAATATATATAAGAATGGGTGAAAATGTGCTTTCCTACAAAGATATTGCTAAGAACTATGGAGAAATCGCGGCATCCCAAATGAAATATTTTTCTAAACTATTGCTGTATACAGCAATGTGAACAGAAAAATAGACGAATTTTTCTTCTCAGATGTAAAGAACAAAACTTGACACCAACCTTTCTTAAACTAAAATTAAATCATATAATTGTCAACTGTAAATACCTAGGACGAAAGTTCAGCGAGTGCATTTTAAAAAAATTCGTACACGATACTTTAAATCTCTTGATAACAGATACAACAAAAACTTTACATCTTATGCAAACAAACATCAACAATACAAAAGAAGTTTTGCAAACCCTCTTACCACATGACTTGTTTACTTTATTTATTGATAACGAATCAAAAAAAGTCGAAACTATATTTCAGAAAATCAAACAAAAAAATATAAATAAATTCAACAGCCTTAGTATTAGAATAAAAAAAACACTCTGTTAGCAACCCTTGCTGTGTAGAAAATCTTACACACGTCGACATCCCGGACTATGTCAACGAAATACTTAGTTTAGGGCCCAACTTTGCGATACCTTTAAAAAAACCCAGAGGATATGCCAGTTTCAGACATAATTACAAACATAGGAATCTCCCTAGAAAGTCTTAACCATGTAACCAAAGACGAACTAAGGTCAAAATGTTGTAATATAATAACAAATTACAAAAATAATTTTAATAATAATAAAAAAAATTTGCATATAAAACGACAAAAATCATTTTTGAATATGTTTAACAAAACAAAAACCTTTCTAAATAAAAATAAAAACTAACTTATCTTAAATTCTGATAAAACAAATGAAACTGTTGTTATGTATGAAAATGATTATGATAAAAAAATTAACGACCTTTTGCAAGACAATAACATATATAAAGAATTAAAAGCAGACCCTACTAATATCTACCAAAAAAATAACAACTCGTTAATATCTCGTTGGGAGAACTTATGTATATATCACCAAATACGGCTAAAAACCTAAAATTCCTAAATGCCCAACCTCCAAGAATTTACGTCCTTCCTAAAGTACACAAACAGGGAATACCCCTTAGACCAATCGTTTCCTGTATCCAATCGACCTTTGAAAAACTTTCAAAATATTTAAAAGGCATTCTACAAAATGTCATGAATCAAAATAACTACTACATTAAAGACTCTGTAGACCTCAAAAATAAAATAAGAAACTTACATATACCAAATGAAAACTCCTCAATATCCCTAGACGTAGTATCGTTATACACTAGCATACTAATAACAAAAGCTAAAGAAATAATAACAAAAAAATTAGAACTTACTCTTAAATCTACGTATTTCATGTACAAAGAAAAATTTTTCAAACAACTTGATGGTTGTGCTATGGGAGCATCAATATCCAGCGTAATAGCCCAGATAGTGATGGAAGACCTGGAAGAAACCATTCTAAAAAGTTTAAATTTTCACACTCCTTTGTTCTTTCGCTATGTAGATGATTGTATCACTGCCGTACCAAAAAATAAAACTCAAACCATCCTAGACAAATTTAACAGTTACCACAACAAACTTCAATTCACAATAGAAATAGAAAAACAAAACAAAATTTCTTTTTTGGACTTAACACTCCATCACAAAAACAATAGTATAAAAACAGAGTGGTATACGAAAGAAACCTGGTCATCCAGATACCTGAATTTCAATTCACAACACCCCATGTCCCAAAAAAAAGTCGGTAATCATTGGTCTCGCCGATCGTGCAATTAAACTGTCTAGCCCAGAATTCCGGGAAAATTCTATAAAAAAAGGAAAAAAAGCCCTTAAAATCAGTAACTACCCAGAAAAACTGAGAAACGCCATCTTTATAAAACGCATTCATAACTTCCATAATCAAAACATCCAAAAAAACAAAACAAACAAACAAAAGTACCTTTCCTTGCCTTACATAGCAGGACTATCCGAAAAATTCAGCAACATTTTTAAAAACCATAACATTACAATTGCACATAAAGGGTACAATCTCTCAAAATCCAGCTTCAGTAAATTAAAGTCAAGAATTCCTGATCAAAAGAAAAGCAATATAGTTTATCAAATTCCATGCGCGGACTGCGACAGTGTCTATATCGGGCAAACTAGCCAATATTTAAAAAATCGATTAAATGGTCACAAGTACGATAAGAAAAATAAAACTGCCTTAACAACAGATATGCAAGAAAAAAAACATAGTTTTGATTTTGAAAACACAGAAATTTTAAAAAACGAAAGTCACACCAGAAAAAGAGAAATTTATGAAACGATAGAAATACAGAGAAATAAAAAAAACGTAAATTACAAAACCGACACAAAATGTTTAAGCAAAATTTACAACAATATAATAAAATGTTATAATAAATTAAACAACTATTTCATGTAGGTAACTCAACAAAAACCATAACAACTATTTATTAAAAAGAAATAAATGCGTATAGGGAGAAAAACAACATTCTCAAATAATACCATTAGACTTAGACAACAGAACTACTATGAAATTTGATATACACACACCGTTACCTGTAAAATGTTTTTAAATGTATCGTTGAAG
The DNA here is from genome assembly GCA_963921935.1 of Galeruca laticollis. Lineage (NCBI taxonomy): Eukaryota > Metazoa > Arthropoda > Insecta > Coleoptera > Chrysomelidae > Galeruca > Galeruca laticollis. The sequence goes on along the minus strand of OY998180.1, from coordinate 159,171,893 downwards.
TTCATTTTATTTTAGTTTATTTTAATATGTGATGTGGCACTCGTTGGAATATAATCCACAGGTATGTCATAGTTTTACATTGTATACACTAGGTTATTAAGAACCAATTCTCTTTTAGTGTTTTTTATATTCTGATGAAGGTCAAAAACGACCGAAACGTTAATGAAATACATTATAAATTTAAAAACCATCTAATGTTTTAATTAATCCAGGACCAAAAATTCCCAAGAAATATAAATGAAAAAAAAATATATATGTATATATATATATAAATATAAATATATATAAATATATATATATATATATATATATATATATATATATATATAACCTTTGGATCGGAGGGTGATTTTGGCATCTAGGAACACCAAAACGAAAAATTGCATTGAAATTTTTCCGAAGTCGCGTCATGCTACTCTCTACAATAGCCCTATGTCATTCTGAAATAAGCCTAAAAAGCGAAATGCTAAAAAATGAATTGAATCGGCTGGGTTACCTACTGATTTAAGTCCGATCTTAGATTGTCCTACAATGTGGAGCTCCACACACGACATGCTTGGAATGGCTTTAAAATTAAAATGCGGCATCAACACTGTGCGGTAGCGATATTGTGCCTGAACTAAACGAATTCCGATTGATTGAAACAGAATGGTTAAACATCGAAAACGTTCACAACTTTTTAAAACGTTCACAACTTTTTAATAAACTTTAAAATAATAACACGTAAACTTGGGAGAGACAAATATGTGATAGTTTTGATAAATTTATCAATAGATAAAATATAATATACCATTAAACAAATGGATGAAAATGTTTTTAGAAGTGAAGTCGACGAAAAGCTAATTTTGGCATTCCAAGCCGTCCGGGACAACATTTTGAATCATTATAAGAAAACAAATTGGATCTATTGCTTAACTCTAATACTTGATCCCAGTCATAAAGTAGAGACTTTTGATTTGACACCATGGGGTGTTCAGTTAAAAGAAAAAACTTTGAGAAAATTTGAGTCAATATACCGTAGTGATGAGCAAGCGCCAGATTTAGCAACAAAGGAGGCGGTTGAATCCCGTATATCTAATGAAGATATTATAGATTTTAATAAGCTATATTCAGAAATAGAAGATTACCTTAGTCAATCCAGTGCCGTGAGCAACGAAGATATCTTACAATGGTGGAAATGTCACCAGAGGAATCTTCCTATCGTGGCAAAAATAACACGTAATTTTTTGTCCATTCAAGCTACTTCGATCATTGCAGAAACACTTTTCTCGAAAGCCTCTTAAATAATCAGAAAACACAGTAATAGACTCAACAATGTGTCTGCCCGCTGGCTAATGTGCATTAATTATTGGGTCCCAATACTGAAATAATGTAAAATATGTGAATTTGTTCTATTTTTGTTTTTTACTTTATGAATTGGAAGAAAAGTTTATTTTATAAGCTATTTATATAGGTACTCTTATTTTTTGTTGTGTTCTTTTTTTGCTGGTTGCTTTTTTTATCAAACTTTTTCTAAGGGTATTTTATTTAGTTGTTTAATGTTGAATACATTGACATAAGCTCTATTATTGTAATTCTGGCCTACCCTATTCTATAAATTTAAAAAATAAAAATAAATGCCAAGCAATAAAAAACATATCTAAATTTTCAATGTAAATCAAATTAGTGTTTGAAAATAAAAGTTCTTTTCGTCCGCTAATAGAACTAAAAAACTATCTTTGGCATTATTTTTGCTTTTTGTACATAGTATTTTCTGTGTAGTATGTTCCGCATATGAGTGAGAAAAAATACACTTTACTGCACGCGAGTAGGTAAAATTGTTGACAGCATTTTCATTTGTTCGGAAAAACAAAAAACTTTATTAAGAAATAATCATTTTGGTTTATATCAAATCTCAGCTATTGGGCCTGCTAAGAATTGATTTTTATAGGACATAAAATCTTTGATATATATTTTTTCAAACTTATGATCTTATGAAATTATAGAAAAATATTTAAAAAAAAAGTGACAAAATGAAAAAATTAACTTAGATTTTTAGATGATCAGGAAAATAGATAAATAATTATATTTCGATTCACTTCTGAGCAACCATGTATAAAAAAATGAAATACACTTTTATTTAATAATAAATAAAATAGTTCTGGTGATAACGCCGCGATTAACTGTAAATACACAGAATGTTTTAATATCACAAGTGATTTCTTATTTCGAAATGTTTTTCCAGTATTTTTACTTGAAAAAATTACTTGATTTACATGCTAAAATTTGTTGCTGGAGTACTAAATGTTTAAAAGCAAAAAATTTTCATGTTGACAAATATAGACCATTTCTTAATCCTTTATTTACTTTAAATCACTTAAAACTATTTATTTTTAAATTTTCTTCGAAAAAATTGCCTCTAATAAAAATCCAAAAAAGTGCAAGACATGCAAGAGTATTGGTGTAAGACCAAGACTTGACCCTGCAAGACAAAGACCACTTATTACACTGCAAGACCAAGGCCACGTATGCAAGACCAAGAGCGAGACTAACCCGGTCTTGGTCTTGCATTTACTCATCACTAATAGGGTTCATCTGTGAGACGCTCTGAACAATATCCAATCATAAAATTGGTGACTTTCATACACACCGGAGACTGTATCGTGCTAACAAACCAAAATTTCTCCAAATATGACCAAAAATGTAGTATATCTGGATTTATAGTACCCGTTGTACTCGCTCTAGTCAACTAAAAATCAATAGGGTTCATCTGTGAGACGCCCTGAACAATATCCTATCACAAAAGTGGCTACTTGTATACACTTAGGAGGTTGTACCGTGCTCACCATAGATATATAAATAAAAGTGCTAACAAACCGAACTTTCTCCATAAATGTAGTATATCTGGATTTATAGGACACGCTGTACTGGGTCTGGTGTGCTAAAAATAAATAGTATTCATAAGTGAGATGCGCTGAACAATACCCAATCATAATATAATTCATATCATCCAATGTTACATAAATTAGCAGCAAATAATTCAATGATACATAGAGAATTTTCAGTTCCTATGAACAAATATAATTTTGATAGAGAAATTAATACAATTAAACAAATAGCAACATCCAACGGCTATCCACTATATATGATAAATAAATTACTTGATAAAAAAGAGGAAAAAGTGGCATTACAACTAATATTTCCTATACAAAGTAAAGAAATAAAAATTACAAAACAATCACATATGCAGATAATATTTCAAAGATAATATCTTAAGCAATATATACAACAATTCCTTTTAAAACAGAGAGTAACGAAAGTACAAAATTGTTAAATGTAAAAACAAAAATACCCCTATTAAAGAAGTCTGGTAAATATAAACTTAAATGTCCAGTATGTAATGCTGTCTATTTAGGTGAAACCCATAGAAATTTTGAAATCAGATACAGTGAACACTTACGATCATACTGTTATGTTTTTCTTATTTATTTAAACAGTAAACGGCTGGGATAAATTTTAAACACACGGTATGGCTACTTACGAATTTATTTAAACCCTAAACTACTCACTAACACTTAATTTATATACACTTAAGTATTCACTTAAATTTAATTTATATCAACACTTTACTGTTCGCTATTTCACTGTATTCTTATTTATTTGTCGAGATCACTTTAAAAACTAAACTAAACTCTTCCTGGTCGGTCATTTATAGATATATAAAACTGGTATGCAGCAAGAGAAAAGGAAAAAAGTGTAATCTTAACGGAAAATTTTCAAGCTTTCGAGGATGATTGTCCTCATCATCAGGAATACTGAAATGGAAAAAACAGCTTTAAGATACTGTAGTTACTAAGCAAGATACAATAAGAAAGAAATCGCAACAGGTGCCAACTTACCTCCGAATTGAGGTTAGACTCCATTATGTTGTATAAAATTAAACTACGGATATTTAAAATATGAAACAGTTAAATAACAAAGGTTTAAAATAGCACAATCACATTAAGATGACAAAGCAGCCTGGCTGCGTTGAAGCGCTTTTAAAGGCACTATTGAGCACATAATTCCATCGCTAGTATTTCCGCTTGGAATATTGTGGGAGTGTTACCTAGTGCTTTTGATATGACTATTAATCTAAATATTATATAAACTTTAAACATTATTTGAACATATATAGGTATCATTAGTGACAGTATGACACACTTGACGTTTTAAAACACTCACTTGATTTGTGTATTTCACTGAACAATCAATAGAAATAATACCTACCATTCAAATGATAAAGCGTTTGCATGTCCTGGATTGTTCACGAATTAATTCCCTAACAATTTTTTATTTAGCCTGTGATAGGTAATGAAAAGATTTTCTGGTATATCAACCGGATTCTGTGAATCGCTTAATATTTTTCTTTCTATACACAAGTAATTCCTAAAAAATAATTTTATATTATAACCTAAAATTTGACTTATTTTTTGTTTGAATTTTGTTACTACATACTTTCCGTCGGTAACCTGCCTCATGTATGTAAACCGTATGTCAAAAATGGGTTGATATTGTTCATTTTGACTTATTTGTACAAAATTCACATTTCAACTTATCACTTTACAGTGGCAAAACACTCAACGTCGAATGTTTTGGTCGGCGTTATTTTAATAGCGAAAATGTTATTATACATCGATCATAAGTTACATCAAAAGAGTACGATAACGATAGAAACTATTTTTTGAGGTTATATGGTGCACACGGAAGCGTTCTATTTAAATTTGTCGTGTCAGTATCGAGTACTCAGCCTTAGGGTTGTGGGATGCTCGAGCCTGCAAGTCGAATGCCACTATTATATTTGTAATGTCACATCTTCTTCTTTTTTCTATTAATATTTTTGACACACGAAAAATTTAATGTTGACGTTCTTCGTTAAACATAAACGCAATGCAATATCTACTGAGACGTGACGTAGCATCCGTTTTCGCGCATAATTCAAAGTAGATAGACAATAATTTTCGTTAAAAATTACTTAATGACGAAATAATGTATTTTACGGAAATAGCAGATGTGTACCTATACCTACACCGAAGAAGGGGATTTTAAAATCAGTCACAATTGTTTTGAAAAAAATCGTGCTATTGGTTCAAATATTATGAAAAGTTTCTAGAAACATAACGTGCTCAAAATCGAAGCAGATGCAAATAAACTGTGTTATATATGATGATTCTAAGATTTTTTTAAATCTGTGAAAATATTAGATATTAGGGCCACTTTTTTATAGATTTTAAAAATTAGTTTAACAGAAAGATAGTGACCAGAATGTATAATTTAAGTGGTGTTTGCGTGTTTGTAGAATTAATTGTCAGGATTCAAGTCAACGTTTCGAATTATATTAACTTTCATCAGGGCTCTGTAATGAGGAGAAAGCTACTCTTAGAATACTTAGTTCAATTTTACAATTTGACAAAAAGTTTTAAAACTTGAGCCTTAAGTCCAAAAACTTTTTTAGGTACTACTTTTATTAATTGAAAAGCACCACCAAATTACACAGCATAGGTGCTTAGTACAAGGACGATTGTTGAACACTTTACCATATTTTACAGGCACAAACAAACAAAAATTTAATAATTATATAAAACCAGCAGTTTTTACAAATAATTTTTTCTGGTTTTATGATTGTCAAAAACGAAAAAAGATAAATTCATTATGAAATTCATTTTTATGAATCAAAGTTTGTTATTACTTCATTATTAAAATAGAATTGAACTAACAAATACATACAACGTTTTCCATTTAACCAATTTTTTTTCTCATGGTTTTCAAGATCCCAAATACATTCCTATTCTTTTCAAACATCTTCTGTGTGAAGAACCTTAGGCAGGATGATTCTTTCATTTATTAATTTTTTACAAACGTTTATAGCAAATGTTTCCTCTATATTTCGACTCAAAAATTTCGTCCCTAGAATTAAGGGCAATATTTGAACAAATAAAAATTGGGGAAAAAACCGCAAGATCTCAAGTCTTGCATGCTCGGCTTTGATCTTGCGTAAGTCTTGCAATACTAGGTCCTGATCTTGCATAAGTTTTGCACTCGGTCATGGTCTTGGTCTTGCAGACCTAAAGCAGGGCTTGGTCTTGATATTGCTTTTTCTGCAAGACCCAGACCAAGACCGCAAGACCAAGACTAGTCTCGCTCATAACTAAACCCAATATATTTTCAGCTCACCAGAGCCAGTACGACGGGTCCTATAAATCCAGATATACTACATTTTTTGATAAGTTTAAGTTCGGTACAGCCTCCGAACTGTATACAAGTGACCAATTTTATGTTAGGTTATTGTTCAGGGCGTCTCACAGATGAACCCTATTGATTTTCAGCTCACTAAAGCCAGTACAACGGGTACTATAAATCCAGATATACTACCTTTTTGGAGAAATTTAAGTTTGTTAGCACGATACAGCCTTCGGAGTGTGTAAGGGTAATTTTTAAGAAAAAAATTCAAAATCAATACAAAATTATCCGTACTACTTTATGATGAAAATTTCAACAAGAAACTAACCGATACCTCTGAGAATAAAAAAGGCATTTTAGAGTTTATTTCATCAACGATAAACAAATTGAGATACCCGTATTTACAAATATATTGAGTAATGTTAAAATTGTGGGCGATGCCCCGTAAGTGTGATAATACATTTGACCTATCACAATTTTATGTTAAAGAGAATAGGCGTTTATCAGCGTCTACGTATTTTTTCAATTTTTGGGGGGTGGCCGTCTTGTTACACATTGTTCATAGAATGTGTCCCTGTTTTTCTGAATTTTCTTTGAAGAATTTATAAATTTCCACATCGTTGGAGGGTCGACACCCAATTCCGCTTGTAGTAGTCGGTGAGCCGCCTCAGCGTGATTATTGGTTCGGTGTTCCTCATTCTAGACCCTTTCGTAAAGATTCCATATCTCTGGAGGAAATAAGGGTATGCGCTGACTATTTCCTCTTCTATTAATTCGACCTTCGTAAAAAAAAGAAAATTAAGAACTCGCTCAGAAATTAATAATTTGAACAGATATTCTCACCTATTTAATTATCCTCAAATCAGTCAATAAGTGGATGGAGTTCTTCTGGTAGGTCGTCAGCCAACAAATCAAACGATGTATCCAAATCTAGGAGGGGATCAAATGCCAAAGAGAGGATCATTTTGGCCTTCAACGCAAAATTGCCGTAATTATTGTACTGTCTCAGCAAATGAAGTTCTCTCAGATGTTTTTTCATATTTTGACTTATACGAAAAAAACATCCAAAAATGTTAGTTGATGGGAAACATTCTTTGACATATTTTATAATACTCAATTTCGAAATCACATGATACTGATGTCGACTGAATCTCGGGAATTAAATTGATAACGCTTCGGAATAAATGATCGTAAGTTACTATCAACAGGGTTTGGAGGCGCAGCTTGGACTTTATTACTTTGTTTTCTCACACATTTTTTAAGTGCTGCTATATTGGGAATAATTCCCTGTGCAGCTTGTTTCAAATCGCCACAACATTCGTTTATCACTTGAACAGTACCTTCCATTAAATTTTCGGCACGATTTTAAATTTTTGTGATCATAGAATCTGCTTGATTCGTGCAAATGAAAATTAATTATTTCCACTACTTCACCGCCACTCCCATGAATTCTTGCTTTACACTGTAAATGTTTCTGTTCGCAATACCAAAATTCAATTCCCCCATTGCTACTAAAATGGTCAAACACATATAGGTACCCTTCGTAGGTAAATTTCTTCATTCCTCTCTCACTTTTGATTGAAACTTCCATAATCACTTAATTATGCGACACAACAAATGGCTAGATATCGTCAAGACGGATATAATTTTGGACTGAGAAATAATTGTTTGTTTTGACACTTTATAATTTTATGCATGGTCTGTGTTCTGCTGTTTCTTACAAATGCACACGGATTAGAATGTGTTATTGCCCTGTACTATTATAAATTTTAAATTTGTAGCTCTGATTTTTCTGAAACTACCTTATTTTCAAAAAATTACCTATACATATAAGTTGATTGTTTAAAATTTTCAGGAACATCAAAGAGGGCATTTATTTCAATTCATAAACTTTTGTATAAGAAATACTTTTGTCTACGACAATTGAGTAACATGTTGATTACATGCACGATTTTTATTAAGTAATGAAAATCATTTAAATTCACCCGCGTGTTATGACTCCATGTAAATCAAATGGAACACTATAACATACGTATTGGAGCCAATCACAAGACAGCCTTTCTTATAACAACCGGACTGAATCGCTGAAGCCCGAGGTTAAATGAGAAGAATGCGACAGCGCCACCTTCACGCCATTCGCAGCTATCAAAAGAATGCCAGTTTCTAAGAAAACTCTAAATGTGGATATAGAAAAGAGCCCATAATTAATATTTCAAATTGTACAAATATCAACATACATTTTGTAACAATATAATTTTTTAGTTAAATAAAGATTTATTCATTTGTAACGGGAAAATACTAATTTAACAATAAAACTAACCTTTATTGTAATTTAAGGTATTCCACACTTCTACAAATTCAAAATAATCTGATTTCTATTAAAAGGATTAAAAAGTTAAGTAGTGACATTTTATAAGTTAAATTGAAAATTGGATCGTCAGTCGTCAATTTTAGACCATAGAACTAAAATATAGAGTAAACATGGTATTTAATGAAAATATTGACCTGCAAAATCACCATATTAATAAAGAATCTAAATGTAAAAAATTGTCGTAGATAAAGTATAGTAATAAACTCGAGTGTAATCGTTATTACAAATTCGTAATAATTACAATACTCGCATGGCGGCTCGTGTTGCAAACTGAATCCTCGTTACTAACAGCTTACCTTACGCGCTCGTTGAATAATATACTATTAATAGCTCTATGAATGTGATTGGGCATTATGTTTAGTAATTTTGTCAAAATATTTTTGTTGACAGTATTCTAACTAGATGTATGACTACCTGTTAGTCTTATCACCGGATTTTCTACTTTCGAGGATTGTCGAATCTATGAAGAAGTTACTATTCATTTTTTTCACGAGCGGATGTAGAAATTGTTAATCCAAAATAATAATGCTATTACTGCAGGTATTTAATCAGGTCATTATCAAAAAATTTTCTCGGAATTTAGTAAAACTGGTAACTACCGGGGGATCTGGGTACCGGACATTTTTCCAATTTTTAAGCCCATGAAACTGCATTTAACTTTGTTTTTCCCACAAAATTGTGTCCTACAGTCTTTTACTACATTTCATTCAAGTAGGCAGATGGTGCTTTATCATCAAAAGTTAAATTATGTTGATGGATGTACTGCTCTTGAACTAGACAATTTGTCACAGATATATAAACAAAACATATATGATTGTTTATAAAAAATTTAACGGCAACACGTAGTCACAATCTAACCGCTGTTGGAAGAAACGTATCATTCTAATTTGTAATGTTGCCATATGCACCATATTTTTCAATTCCATAGTAATATATTTGCAATAGAAGTTTTTATTGTGAACGTATCTTTAAGAAAATGATGAAATATCTTATGACGAACTATTTTTATGAATTTACTACATATTATTGCAATACTATTACAAGAAACGTACCTAAGTTTATTATTAGTACCTGAAATGTTTACTTCCTTCAAATCAAAATTCAACATTTGACAACAGCACAAAGAACACCAAACCCGTTAATATGTCATAAGTTCCATATATTTACGCATAATTCATTCATTATTCTTTGAGTTGTTTTGTAACGTGGATATTTTTTTAGTCTAAGAGTGTTTTTTGTGTTTGAATATAGACTTATTGTTAAAAAACATTTTATTGGAATTGACTGTCTCGACCCTTACTTCGTGGAATATGCTCATATTAGTGTTTTTAAATGAAACTCAAGGTCTCTAGTTAATTCCACAATATAATACAAGTTATTGAAAATTCTAAGAAATTGACAATTGTTTCGATAAATCAATATCATCGTCAGAATGACAGAAGTTACATTTCATTTTATGCCTACCTGATGTTTAGTAGTTATATTTTTTTGGCTAGACCAAGAAGTAACCTAACTTGTGATTGGCTTAATATATGTTTATAGAAAAAAGAAGAAGATGTGATATTACAAATATTGAAGCTTAGATATTATTAGCCCTATTTTATTGGAATAATTATGTGTAAAAAAAGGTTATTTACACCCCGAACTTACATTTCTCAAGATAAAGTCACATCAGCTGATAGCGAATCGGCCATGTTATGCCAACAGCCTATTTTTCATGTTGACGAGTAAATAAATATGATTTTATGAATGACTTGTAGGGGATGTGCAATATTCAGCATACAAAAATATTTCTCGCACGTCAAAACGTTCTGAGTACGTATACTGTCAAATATGTGAAACTTTAAGATAGCAATGCCAGATTTCCTCACAAGTGTTGCCAGTTGTCAATACATGAATAGTGACCATCGTATTCCTCCTTCCAATTCGGCATCTAATTGAAAATTAAATTGAGTATATAAAGATTTTTAAAAACTGTTTCATTAGACCTAACTATATATGTAATAGAGGAATCAAATTTCTTCTTGCCATGTTTTTGTCGCCTTTTGTTTCGACTATTTTTCTACACCATTTGTTCCACAGTGGAGACGTTTCATTCAACGCTACTTGCTTGATTACATCACTACGCTGGGGGTGAACTGAACATTGTTTAAAATTTTCTTTGCATCAGCAGATAAGTGTGTTCTGTCTTTAGAGGGAGTTATTTGCTAAGATACTTTCATCTGTTTTTGATATTTTCGCAGGACACTTTGTGTAATGATTGTTCGTCTTGTTTATTTTCTTCTTACATTAAAAAAGGTATTTGTGCTACTGTTTTCAATCAATATCTTTTGTTATTATTTTCATTGTTGAAATATTTTTGTTATGCATGCACCACCTATAAATATTACTTATTTATTGACTAAATTGTCTGATTTTTGTTAACTCTTCAAACAAGTTGAAATAATTCGAAAATTGAACGGACAATGTATAGGAGATAAGTTAGCACTTATCAATAATACCAATTAGTGTTTCAATTTAGAAATAAAATCTAGGACCGATAATGTCAAAATGTTGGATGTGTCCATAATATATGGATATAAATACTTACGTGAATTGCCTGTATTTTAGCGTTTCAAATGTTTCAGTTACTTTCTGGCAGGTGTTGGAGTTCTTTTTGAAAGTGGTCAGTGTACTCTGACTGCCTGAAGAAGAACAGTATATTCGTTTTACTTTAAACGTGTCTATATTGGACAAAATAATGTCTGACATAATAAAAGGTGATTTCATTTCATTCACGACTGAGAAGAAAATGCGAAAAAGGCGTTTCGACGACATCATGTGTGGGTGACGACGATATTTGACGGCAGTTACACAGTTTCTAGCAAAACAGGAATATCTATGATATGAATGAAACTTCGTTAAATAAAGGATATACCATTGGTACAATATGGAATAACGAAAATATAAAATAAGCGAGACACGCTTTCATGAAAGGACGGTTCATTGGAAAAAAGTACCTACCTTCCGGAAAATGTAAAAGATAAATTGTTAAGATAATTAAATTATGTATGTAATTTTTTGAAATGTGTTGGGTAACCTGATTGGCAACATTGTTCACTGTTTACGATGTACTGTACATATTTTGTTTTAGTTTTGTTTATACGATGATGTATTCTGTTATACAATGTGTATTAAAAAGTCGATTTCTCTTCTCCCGTGAATAAATTCAACAAGTTATGGGCCCAGATGCGTTTCTGCGATGTCGTGTCGGTCGTTGACCTTTTCCGATTGTATCGTATTATTACTGATTTGAGGAATAAAGAAATGTCTAATAATATCTAGTTACTGGGAATAAGAAAATTGACAGGGTGAAGCAAATATCGGACCTTGAATGGAAATGTATCTAGTCGGTAAGAATATATGGAAGCAGGAAACTGGACGAAGGAATTAAGTGAGATGAAGAAAAATCTGCTAAGGCCAGGGCTAAAGTATGTCTGATGATATCTGAAAGTTTGTACCAAATGGTTAAAAGTTGCAAAACGGCTAAATAGGTATAGAATAAATTAATATCTACTTATGAAAAAGGGTTATCCAGGCGTGTTACTTTACTAATAAAACCTGCGATTGAATTGATGAGGCTTTTCCTTGATGAAGATCCAAACTGAACGATGAAATAAAACAATTTAATCTGTTTAAAACTTCATTTATTTTAACTAATGTTCAATATAAACTGGTTGACGCGTTTCACTAACACAGTAGCTTTCTCAAAACGAATGAAGGTATAATTTAAAAATGTTTTAATATATACAGTGCATAAATACATAATTCTATTAAACTAATGATAACAAATGTATTGAAAGAAATTTCTCGGAAATTCATTTACTACAAACATTCCTAAGCTATCTTCTAGGTAAAAAGGTTTAATAAAGGAGAGTGATTGATATCTATTTGGTCGTTAAGAAGGTTGCCTACATAAATTTAAACTAAAGGATTTACTAACTACATGTAAACTTTCAAAAGTTGGGTCGTAAATGTGTTGTTTTTCTAATAAATGATTTGAATGGTTAGAATCTAATTTTTTGTTCATAGCTACGTTTGTGTACCGAAATTCTAGTTTTGAAATTTCTAAAAGTTCTACCGATATAAAGTTTATCACAGTTGTCATTACCACATTTTAATTTATAAACTGCTGATTTGTTTAATTTTGAAGATTTAGGTTTGTTATTTTTAACGAGTTTGGATAAATTGTAATCAGTTTATAAATAGTTTTTACACAAGCCATATCAATAAACTTTTATCACAATACCTACAGAAAATTTTTTATGAGGATTCAAATAAAATACTTCTCAGTACACATCATACATCGTATAAATACCGTTTACAAGATCGAAAGGAACCAAGCAATTATCTGCAGGGGGATTCTCCATTACATATTTAAAGGGTCGTCGCACAACTCCGAACCGCTAACTCCGAAGTACTGTCTATATATTTAAATAATATGTCTCACAAAATAAATACAACCCTAATCTGTTCAATCTGTAATAAACTATTACCAGAAACGCTTGAGCATATAATTTTAGTGTGTCCAATGTATCAGAGCATAAGAGCTCACTTTATTAAACCTCGGGGCCATTCAGATGACTTAGACTCACTACTTACCTCAACAGACAGAAAGCACCTGAAGGAATTATATCAATTTATGAACGAGGCAATGAAAATCAGATCATTCATAATCAATGAATAATGAACCAAAAATGATTTGTATACGTATGTGTTGTACATATATATGAGTACGTGGGTATGTTTATACAAAATTACAGAGCAATCGTTCAGTACCTATATGCTCAAACTCAGAATTGCTTATTGTAGAATATCTTATGTAGTACCAGCTGGCTCTCTTGTTCATGTATTATATGTATACAAAGGAACAATAAAATATATTATTATTATATTATAAATTGTAATCAGTTTTAAATCAAATATTCATGTCTAAAGTCTCTAAAAATGATTTAATTTTTAAGGATGGTGTTCCAAAGTATGTTAAGCTTTTACATTGTTTATCATTATTTTTATCAGAAGGGAATACTTGTTCTAAAATGTTTTTTTATCTTTTTATTTATGATATGGTCAATTAAATTTGGATCGTAATTATTATTATCTGCTATTTGTTTTGTGATATTTAATTCTTTGTTATAATTATTAGTATTTAATGGTGTTTTTAAATGAAACTCAAGGTCTCTAGTTAATTCCACAATATAATACAAGTTATTGAAAATTCTAAAAAATTGACAATTGTTTCGATCAATTTTTTAGAATTTTCAATAACTTGTATTATATTGTGGAATTAACTAGAGACCTTGAGTTTCATTTAAAAACACTGATATGAGCATATTCCACGAAGTAAGGGTTGAGACAGTCAAGTATTTAATGGGACTGCAAAGAGTCTATGTATCATACTATTGAAAGCTGCTAGTTTATGACTGAATGGGTGGTTGAACTATTATGAATTGTAATATCTGTATGTGATGGTTTATGAAATATAGAAAAATCAAGTTTATTGTTTATATTTGAAATTGTAACGTCTAAAAAGTTTATAGATTTATTTTGTTCAAGCTCTACGGTAAATTTGATATTATTGTGAATTGAGTTTATGTAAGTAATGAAGCTGTCTAATTGTCTATTTGAACTGTAGCTAGCTAAAACGTCGTACACATGTCGGGGCCAGTACGTATATTTTTACTAAGGGGATGATTATGAATTATTTTTTCTATATTATCCATGAAAATTTCTGCTAGTAAGGGGCTGAGGTGTTTGCCCATAATCAAACCATCTTTACTGCTATAAACCTCTCCATTGAAATGAAAATAATTTTGATTCAAACACACTTTTAATAAAGTAATGATATCAGAGTGAATTATAGGATTAACAGTATTGTATGTGAGCAAGTTTCAACAAGAGTTATAGTTTCTTTAGGAGGGATACTAGGGAATAGATTTGTTACATCGAACGATATGAATTTAGAATTATGAGGTAGTATTATATCTTGAATATTATTAATTAATTCCGTTGAGTTTTTAACTGAGAATCGAGGTTTAAATGAACAATATTTAGAAATGACATCTACGAGAATCTTTGAAATGTTGAATGCAGGTGCTGTGAAATAAGAAACAACTAGTCTGATTGGGTACCCCTCTTTATGGAGTTTAATTAATGAATAAGGTTCAGGGTGTTGCGGATTGGTTAAAAATAATTTATATTTTTTCTTTATCGTTAATTATTGTTTTAGCATTATTTACTGCTAATTTTATTTCTATCTGAAATTTATTAGTTGGGTCTTTTTTAAGGGCCTCAAAATTGATTGCCTGAATAAAATTGTTGGTTTTTAATATATAATTTTCTTTAGGTAATGCTATTACCGTATTTCCTTTATCTGTTTTTGTGAAAATAAGACTATTTGACTTTGTTGAATTGATTTGGCGACTGATAATTCAAAGTGGGATTTGTTAAACTCGACAAATTCTTTTTTAATAATTTGTCGAGTTTAACAAACCCAACTTTGAATTATCAGTTTTAAACAGATTAAATTGTTTTATTTCATCTTTCAAAACCTAAGAATTATAATATAAATTGATACCGCACTACCAACATTTATTTTGTTTCAACATATTCTCCCACTACCTAGAAATTGTTTACCGAAATTTCCCAAATATAGGTAAAGGGTTACTTTTCTTCACGTGATTGTGATGGTAGACGACATCTGTCAGCCATAGTGTTTTGTAGAAGATTGTTGCACTTCGTAGGTGATTATTTCAGTTTTCTAGTGTCATTTCGGTACTTTCGATTGATAGGTATTTTAGTTTCGTTTTGCTTCTGGACTTTAAAATGGCTATTAAAAGCATTATTTGTTCGAGCAAATACGTAAAAAACAGTTCCATTTATTTTCTTGGGTAAGTAAACAAAAAACCCATTGTCGTAGCCAAAGGGTTTGAAAAGGGGTTTATTTTTGAATTTTTTATATTATATTTACTTTTTGTAGGGCACTTTGTAATTTTATTGGAAATGACTTTTTTATATGTGAATCGCTAAAATCGTTTTCGATGCATCCTGTAAAATTTTAGTTTGATACTAGTTGCAATATAGTTACCTATTATATTACAGCTTTCCTAAGGATCTTGTTATTTTAAATGATTGGGTAAAGTGTCTGGGAATCTGTTTGGAGCAAGTTCGAGAAATTACACCAAGATATGTTCTGAACATTTTAAAGACCACGATTTAATTAATGCATCACATGGCAAAACATTTTTTTAAATCAAGTGGCTTTGTCGTCATTTTTAACAAAAAATTAATTGCAGTACACACCATTACCAGATGTGGATATAGGAACTGGTACTTCCTTAGACAGGTGAGTAATATAAGTAAAATTATGAAATTTAATATGGAGTAGAAAAACAACTATACTACACGATGAAAAATACTGCATTTGTTATTATAAAATCTAGATTTTAACTTAAAATGAACTTTATATAATTTGATTGTAAGCCTACATTTCACACATAATTTAAGACATTTTATAGTCGCTGTTTTCATTTTTAGCACTAGGAAAATCAGAATTTTACAAAATATCCTTCTAAATATACAGAGTCCCCCTTTCACAACAAAGTGTTGCATCGTCTACTTTATTTTTCAATGCAACCACCTGGTATATTATACGAACAAATTTTATTTCAATCTTGGGCAAAAATAAATGAAAGAATATTATTCTGAACATACTACATATTAATGACAATATAATAAATTATTCTTTTGTAGACCCAAAGTTGATGATAGGGAAAATACTTCTACATTTTTGCATCTAGCTGGAATTACTTCAATAATAAAAAGTTCAGAATCTACACAACTGCCTCTGAACCAGATAAATTAATAGAAAAATCTTTTTCGGACTCTAAAGAAACTGCCTCAGAACCAGAGAAAGTTGCAAAATTTCTCTCTCAATCCACAGTCTCCAGTTTTACAATAAATATGCCCAAAAATGATCAGTCTTTAAAGCAACGAAAACTTATAAAGAGGTGGGTACAGATTAACTCCCTACTAACTTTTACGTAAAGAAAAAGTATGTGTTAATTTTAAAATTGTCTGTATAATAGGATATAAATACAAATTGTTTTTTTTTTAAATTTTATATTTTGGGTACATTTTATTAATAATCTTAAATTTTTCAGGAAATTATCTTCGAGGTATTTGTTTTTAAACATAATCAATTACCCAAACAAAACTTACCGAATCCAACGCCAATATCCATTTCCACACGTAATACATTTCATAGAGGCACGCCAATGAATGCTAATACCAGGAACGGTACACATTTCGCGAATCCTTTTAACCAAAATCAACCTCGACGAAATTTTATATCAGAAGAATTATTCAATGCAGAATATCAGAATAATGATTTTTATCCTCAAAATTCCAATTCAGATCCCTATAATACACTTGTAAATAGTTCTGAAAATGATCTAATCAATTTTAATGATCCCGAAACAAATTTTTAGGACCACCCTCACAACAGTTCTATCACCTATAACCACAAGTGATATCTCTTAATAATGTAAATAAATGTGGATTGCCCTATATATATATGTATATATATATATATATATATATATATATATATATATCTTCCTGAATACAAATTAAAATTTTTAATAGATTCCGGGTCTTCAAAGTTCTGCGTTGACCCAAATGTAGTACTTAAGTTATTTTCTAAGCATATTTATATCGTATCAACTGCCCTTCAAAAATCTGCTCATAGATAAAGTACCTTAAGTTACCTGAACCTTCATATCAAAAATTATTTTTGTTTAAATTGCATAGTATATTAGACGGCTTAATAGGAATGGATATTCTTAAAATTTTACAAGCTAACATAGATATTAATAAAGGATACTTGTCAACTCCTTATACAAAAATACAGTTACTTTATCATCCCACTAAAAACGAAGTGAATTTAATAAACATAGCGCCTCGTTGTGTTCAAATAATCAAAGTAAAAACTAATATTTCTAATGGAGAAATAATAATTCCCTATCAAAAACATGGAAATGGTGCAATACCAAAATCTCTATCTATAGCGAAAAATGGCACTGCCTTAACCACAATTTCTAACAGTTCCACAGATTCAATCACGCTAGATTTTTCTGAACCCATCATTGTTGAAAAATTTGATAGACAAACTATCCAACAATTTGAATTAAATCATTTTGATGAAACTTATAAACCAAATTTGTATTTTTCGAAATTTAGAACTAATCATTTAAATAAAGAAGAAAAAACTAAAATAATTAGTCTAATTAAGGAATATGCAGACATATTTCATCAAGATGATTTGCCACTAACCCTTACAAATGAAATAAAACATAAAATTAATACAATTGACGAAATACCTGTATATACAGGACCATATAGATACCCTTTTATTTATAAAGACGAAGTTCAAAAACAAATAAAAAAGATGTTAGATAATAAAATTAGGCCTAGTAATTCACCATGGGCGTTCCCATATGGTCGTTCCAAAGAAAATGGACGCCTCGGGGGAACGAATAAAATGGAGAGTAGTAATCGATTACAGGCAATTAAATTAAAACTATTGATGATACCTATCCTCTCCCTAACATCACCGATTTGTTAGACAAACTCGGTAGATGTCAGTATTTCACCACTCTCGATCTGGCCAGTGGGTTTCACCAGACAGAAATGGATGAAAATGATATTGAGAAAACGGCATTTACGACAGAAAACGGTCACTGGGAGTTCCTAAGAATGCCATTTGGTCTTAAAGGAGCACTGGCGACATTTCAGCGTATTATGGATAACAAACTGCGAGGTATTCAGAATGAGCAATGTCTGGTTTATCTAGATGATATAATTATATTTTCTACGTCATTGCAAGAGCATATTGACCGTTAAAAAAATGTTTTTCAGCGACTTAGAGAGTCGAATTTTAAAATTCAACTCGACAAGTCAGAATTCTTAAGAAAAGAGGTGGCCTACCTAGGTCACGATGTGACACAACAGGGCGTAAAACCTAATCCTGATAAGGTAGAAGCCATAAAAAATTATCCAATACCGTCTACTACCAAACAAATTAAAGATTGATAGGCTACTATCGCCGATTTATTCAAGATTTCGCTAAAATAACGAAGCCCTTGACTAAATGCTTGAAAAAAAGGAGCAAAGATCGTACATGATCAGGAATTCATTAAGTGCTTTGAAACATGCAAGAATTTATTAATTTATCAACCTATTCTACAATACCCTGATTTTTCTAAAACTTCTAACCTAACAACTGATGCAAGTAATGTCGCTCTTGGAGCAGTCTTTCTCAAGGACCAATAGGCAAGGACCTACCAATTGCCTATGCATCTTGCACCCTCAACGATCCCGAACAAAATTATTCGGTTATCGAAAAGGAAGTTTTGGCCATTCTTTGGGCCACAAAATACTTTCGGCCGTACTTGTACGGATGGATGTTTAACATTATAACCGACCATAAATCACTAAAATGGCTGTTCTCCTTAAAAGAAGAAAATGCCAAATTCACTAGGTGGAAATTAAAACTTTCAGAATTTAATTTCAATGTAATATATGAAAAAGGTAGTTTAAATTCAAATGCACACGCTCTATCAAGGATTGAATTCCATACTAAGGAGACGAGACCGTTTTGGCAACAATTAGATGATATTCTAGAAGTTATAGACCCACCTAACGAACAAAACACAGGACTTTTTAACTATGATCTACCACAACCAAGTCTAATGGCAATGATCTTATTGACCTATACACAGCAAATGTACCAATTTCCGATATGTCATTAACAAACGACAACACAGACAATATATCCCTAGAAGTACAGGTAGACAGAAATACAAATATCGAACCTGAACAACAAACCGAAATACCAGATAATAAAGAACTTGAAATTGTTAAAACGATAATAATGATACTATACATTCCAATAAAACTCACAACCCAACTTTTGAAATACCGAGAATAAATACAGCAGTAAATTACGGACAAAACCAAAAAATTATTAATGACGTACTTCATTCATCAGCTACACCTAAAATAAAAATTTTGCTTGGAAATAAAAGATGTATAATTGCTCAAATCTCTAATAACAAATCCGAATCAGATGTCATTCACCTCATAAAAAACTATATTAATCCAGATAGTTCTTATTATATTTATTTCGAAAATCCTAACATATTTGAAAATTTTTTAGTACTCTTGCAAAAATATTTTAAACATTCTTCTACAAAATTTAAAAGGTGTACCCAAAAACTAATAGATATTACAAACGAAAACGGCATAAAAGAAATTATACAAGCTTATCATGAGGGTAAGACGAACCACAGAGGGATAGATGAAACTTAAATGAGACTCAAAGACAAATACTTTTGGCCTTATACAAAAAATTCAATACAAACTTACATAAACGATTGCGATATTTGACAACAAACCAAATATGAAAGGAACCCCGTAGCAATTAAAATGAACCAAACCCCAACAGCAACGAAACCATTTCGATATCTATATTTAGATACGTTTACTCTTGAAGGAAATAAATTCCTCATAATCATTGACACATCTCCAAAATATGCTCAAGCATATCCGTTAATCAGTTTATCTAACACCGAAGTTGTTAATAATCTAATAACCTTTTTCTCTCATCATGGAATTCCCGAACAAATATTCACAGACAATGGAACCGAATTCAAAAACTCGGTAATCCTAGAACTCTTAAATTTGCATAAAATTATAATTCATTTTTCTTGTCCAGAACATCCCCAATCTCAAGGATTAATTGAAAGACTACATTCAACAATCCTAGAACATATTAGATAATTAAATACCCAAGATCTCTTAAAACACCAATTCATTTAAAAATCGCTTATGCAATCAAGGCTTATAATCATTCAATACATTCCACGACAAAAAGAAAACCTATAGATGTGATAGCGGTCATTTAAACTCTGACGATCCTTTTAACCTAGATATTGAAAAAATTCTTATTAATGACTACATCAACGACCACAAAGAAAGAACTCAAATACTATACTCAAATATTAATGAAAACTTATTAAACGAAAAACAAAGACAAATTGAAAAAATTAATAAAAACCGTGATAACCCAGAGATATTTCAACAGAATCAAAAGATTTATGTTAGAACTCACAAAAGACAAAAACAAGCAAATACATTCAACAAACCTACAACAATAAAGAAAGTAAACGCACAAAACAAAACAATTTCGACCACATGGACAATTTAAAACGGCCTTTACAAACTACCTACAATTTTCCTAATTAACCTTTATTCTGTTGATTTCTTTCAGATCGCTTGGAATCCTCGGATCCTCGCAAAATAAAATCATCCTTAAAAACCTAGATAACAATTTTAAACTTATACCACTGCAAAAATGACTCATTATTATTATAATTTAATACATTATTACGACCTTAACCCACCTATCAACGAAGTGAACAAACTACATTATCATTCAAATCATTTAAAATATTACATTTCAAGAAACATTAATTATACTGGTGAATTGGAAAATTAAGAAAAAATTCTATTTTTCTTAAAAGAAAAAACCGAAAATAAATTACGAGAAATTTTGCCCCTACCTCATAGGACAAAAAGAACACTTATCAATGGGTTAGGATCTGTATTTAAAGTCCTAACTGGTAATCTAGATGCTGAGGACGGTAAAAGATATGATCAACTTACTAAAAATCTCCAAGAAAATCAAAACCAATTAGCGGACAAAATTAAAACACAAAACTGACTGTTAATATCTTTAATGAATAAATTTAATATGACAATAAGTCAAATAAGCCACAACGAAAAACTTTTAGAGGCAAAATTAAACCAAATTGCCGTAATAGTTGATGGATCTGTATACCGAGAAAACGCTATGTTTATTGAAGATACCATTAATCAAATTATTTACATGTTTGAAATAATTATTTCTATATTACAAGATATAGAAACTGCCATACAGTTCTCAATGCTAAAAATTATGCATCCTGGTACAATAAAGACTAGCGAAATTTACAACGAATAAGTGCACTACAAAGAAATTTAGAAAAAGGTAAATTACCAATAGAAATAAACTCAGAAAATATTTTGTCAATCGAAGAATTTATAAAAATTGATAGTTATATTTCTAATAATAGAATCACTTACATATTACGAATACCTATAACTTTAACTGAAAACTTCACTATCATTTGTATCCAATACCAATTGGTAAGCAAGGTCGATTGAAATCAGTAATTCCTAGGTAGACATTTTTGTTAAAAAACACTAATCAATACGCATTTATGAGCGAACCCTGTCCTAAATTCTATCCGACCAATCAGTACTTCTGCGAGAACATCGAACTACAAGACATTAAACAAGAGAATCCTTGTGTTATCGAACTAATGAATATAAAAATCACCTCCACTTGCCACGAAACACGAATCGTCATCAATCATCCATTCTTCGAGCGACCAGAAGAAACAAACGGTTGTTTTAGTATTTTTCCTTTTAAAGAAGCAATTAGATTAAACTGTCTGTAAACTGTAAAAAAGAAGTAATAGAAGTTACCGGCACCTACCTAATCAATATTCCGCTAGATTGTTGGTTGAAATCAAGCCAAATTAAAATCCTAAATAAAAACGACACCCAAATTCCTGGGCAACCCATCTTATTTCAAGAATCAAAATTTGACACATCATATGCACCTACGAGTACTACCAGTATCAAATTACAAGAAATCAACCTAGACGATCTACAAGAAATAAAATCAAAACTCGCCGATAACGATCCTGAATTAAATTTTCAAAAAATCTACTCAAGGCCCAGTGTATGGACAATAATCATTTATTGTCTTCTTATTCGAATTGGAGGAACCATAGTTGGCAAGAAACTTCATTCCCGGTGGATGCAACCAACGGAAGACCTCCCTATTGACTTGTCTAGTGTTCAACTTCCTCGCTATCCCTCGAAGTTTAATTTTCGAAGGGAGGAATTATCTCACCACTTCTTATGGGAATCGCAGACTCATTTCCAAAGATTTGCTAATCATATCATTTTTCATTTTCTCTAAATTGTTCACTTTTAAGTCAAGCTTTGTAGATATCAGACGCATTTTCATTGTAATAATTAATTTTGAATGATAAAATAATTTTTAAAAAACTAGTTTTGAGACTTCGAAACATTTCTCGCAAGAAGCAAAAGATTCCATCAATTTCAAGATAAATAACGCTGAGATAAAAGAAAATTATTTGTAATCTGGTATTGGATGAAATATCAATTAGGAAAAGAATTAAATGGACTAGCTTAAAAGATTGTGGTTATGTTCACATTGTCACTGATATTGATTCCGATTCACTAAAGAGGCTTTGGTTTTTATGTTAGTGGCCGTGAATGCTCATTGGAAAGTTCGCACTGGCTATTTTCTAATAAGTGGCTTAACAGCTGCGGAAAAGGTAAATTTAATGTTGACATGTTTAGACTTATTCACCAGCCTACTTTAATTGTGAGTTACATCACATTTGATGGGACAACAACTAATTAAAGTAAGTGTGGTGTATTGGGTGCCAACTTTGATACTGACAACATGACAACAGGTTTCAAGCATCCAAATACTAAAAATAAAATAAACATATTTGTGGATCCTCCACATTTGGTCAAGTCGATAAGAAATTGTTTAGGAGAATGTAAAACGATTAATACTATAGAGAGTAAATGTATTAAGTGGTTTTATATATAGAGCTTGGCACAACTTCAACATTCTGAGGGTTTGGAAGCTGCTACAAAAATTTAAATGAGATATATTCATTGGAAAAATTAAAGGAAAATTGGGAATACAGGTTTTCTGCAATAGTTTTGCTGATACTCTTTTATTTTTATGCAGTGATCTGCAATTGCCAAATTATCAGGGCGCTGAAGAAACTGCAAGGTTTGTAAAATTATTCAATTACTTATTTGATATTTTAAATAGTCGAACTGTATTATCATCATACATTTACCAAAAACTATTATCAATCTGTACAGAATCTACTTTTTTCAGCTTGAGTGAAGCTGAAAAATATTGTTACGAAATAGCACACTGATGTAGTCCTTGAATCCGACTTTGTCTAAGCCATGTATGAGAGTTAAACTTTTGGCGAATGCGCCGCGATTTCGTCGAATTGTTTACCATTATTTTTTGTGACTATTCTTATCTAAACATTTCCTGTGAGGTACATTGTTTTTGTGACCAGTCTTAACTAGACGATTCCAGGAAGGCGATTATTTTTGTGAGCCACAATCTAGAAGGATCCAGAAAAAAGGGCACTTACTATATAAGACAGGCTATACCTACCAACGGAGTGAGTTTATAATTTGATCTCAGTGAACAAGAAAATAGTCTAAGTAAATAAACAGTAGTGAAGTGTTTATATAAATTAGTGTAAGTGAATATACTGTGTATACAATATAATATTGAATAGTGAATAGTGAATAAATAAATTAAGTGAGTAGACTTACCGTGTGTATAAATTTATCCCATCCGTCGTAATAAAAACTCTTAAATAAATAAGAAACACATTACAATATCTGAAAAGTTTGATTTTAAAAACAACTCCTATACTCAACAGTAGAAGGAAAACAGGTGTTTTGGGATTGATAATATGCATAAATAGTTTAAAAAGTTTGTATAACGATTTTGTCGAATGTGAGTCACCTTTATTAAAATTTATAATTTCTTATAAATTTAGTCACGATCATTTGGAAATCTTTTTTAGTGTTATACGGAGTAGAGGGGGTTCAACAATAATCCCACAACACGGCAGTTTGAGGCCACTTACAAAAGACTTTTAATACATGCATATTTTCACACACTATTTTCTATTCAGATTACTTATTTAACCTACATTACTCAAAAATTTGTTTTTTTACCTTTATTTGAACATTTTTGGTACTTCTTGACCCGTCAATGCTAGTAATGGTGAGTGAATTTTAAAAATATGTAAGCATTATTACAATACATATAAGCGACAGTTATAATTTTAAATTTTAGCTTACTGAATTTGGAAAACTGAATTTAAGATATATTTTTTCGAAAACAGTTTTTCATGTGCAAAACATAATTCAAAGATAGATTATAATTTGATTGGATTAGTATCTCCACTTTCTTATTTAACTGAGAGACTATGCAGCTTATTATCAGTCAGAAATGAACTTATTATGACCATTATTTATTCTACGTATATCTTTATAATTTTTCCGTTGTGTTTTCTCGAAACGATTGATAAAGTTTTCTAATTTATTTTCTGTACGCCACTGACATGTAAACATTCTCTCTTTTTCCCTCCACAACACTTGTTTGTATATGTTGCGCCTGAGCAAAGGTCATATAACCCTACATATAAAAAATTACAAAGCGGTATCTATTTATATTATTAATCTGATAATAAAACTGCTTAGAATTGCGCTAGCTTGAAAGTTTGGAAAAATACTTGAATGAAACTGAAGCTCTCTGTCAAAATACATCAGAAATTGGTGCTGAATTAGAAGATGCATTCATTGGTGTCATAATGCTCAGTGGATTCAGCGAAGAATATGAACATATGATAATGGCACTAGAAAACCCAGGAGAGAAAAATTACTGGAGACAAGCTTAGAAACATCCTTCTGTAAAGGGAATTTAAGACGGACGTCCAGGAGAGTGCCCTATCTCTGGAATTGAAAGGAAAGGAAAATGTATAGGGAAATGCTATGAATGTGGGAAAGTAGGCCACACAAACCAATAGTGTGATAAATACGCACAAGCTAATAAGTCACAATGCCCTGCTTATGGCAAGAAGGACAAGCAACCCCCTTCAAAGGCTTCTAGTGTTCTAACAACAGCTCTGTCAAATGTTACCTCCAAGAATAATGAATTGTTTATATACAGTGGAGCTTCCTTTCGCATGTCGTATCAAAAATAATGGTTTGAAAACCTAATCGTGATCGTGGAGTTTCTACTGTAAATGGAGAAGAGAACTATTGAGATGCAAAGGTAGAGGTAATATACTGTCAAATGATTTAACAATACCCAAAGCTTTATAAGTGGCAGATCTGA
The DNA here is from genome assembly GCA_963921935.1 of Galeruca laticollis. Taxonomy (NCBI): domain Eukaryota; kingdom Metazoa; phylum Arthropoda; class Insecta; order Coleoptera; family Chrysomelidae; genus Galeruca; species Galeruca laticollis. Next base: position 159,146,193 of record OY998180.1, on the reverse strand, counting down.
GTATTAACTTGTTATCGGTGAGTGAAATTACTAACAAAGACTCCAAGTTACGTTCAGGAAAGATAGATGTGATATTATTAATCAAATAAATGTAGTAGCTTCGGGTTTTAAGTGTAAAGATGTTATTTATAAATTTGATTCTGAGGCAAATAATGTAAGAACTGAAGTAGTGGAAGTGGCATCTGAGATGGGCCAACCGTGCAGGAAAACCATGCAACTCATACGTGTATTGGCTGATGGTGTGGAATTTGGAAGTTCTGATACTGAACCATGTGTTTCTTGCATCAAAGGCAAACAAGCTAGGTTGCCATTTAAGAATCTGGGTACATGAGCCACACAGAGGCTGGAGATAGTTCACCTGATTTATGTGGACCCATGTACGTGTCCTCATGAGGAGGAGCTATGTATATACGTGGGTTGATGGGGTTAAGATTCACTGAGACCTAAAAGATCTATTCTGGGGAGGAGCTTGACTTATACTGATGATTTCGCCATAAAAACATGGATGTATTTGTTGGAGCACAAGTGTGATGTTTTCAATAACTAAATTCAATGTTATGGTATAAAATCAGTGTGGTAACAAAATAAACATTCTCAGAACAAACAATGGCACAGAATATATTAATAAACAATTTGAACATTTTCTTGTACTCATCAGATGACTGTGCCGTATATTCCAGAATTAAATGGTGTAAGTGCAAGGGTTGACAGAACTCTCATGGAAAAAGCTAGAATACTTCTGGAAGAAAGTCGGCTGTCAAGGCTTTACTAGACTGAGGCTATCAATACAGCAAACTAACTTAAATAATCGTACCCCTACGAAAAATAATTTGCCAGAGGTAGCACGGACTGGGAGAAACGTAAATCTATCTCACATAAAAATTTTTGGGAAATACATATGCATATCCGTTTTGCTAAAAGAAGTTCGATTCAAAAAGTCAAAAATATGTCTTCGTTGAATACTGTGATAATGGAGTAGGATACAAATTGATCGACCTTAAAAATACCCATTGCTTGAAGATAACCTGGGATGTGGTATTCCTGGAGGAAAAATCTTGGAATAAGAAAGATGACACAAATGGGTAGAATGACTATATAACAATAACATGGGAGGCAACGAACATCAAGAAAATACTGATGGCAGATCAGTGAAAATTAAGAAGAAAAATCAGAGAAAAAGGTATGACTCATGGAAAAAGTGGGAAATCCGAAGAAGAAGGAACAAAGAATGACTCTCAAAATGATAAAACCAAAAAGGAAAGGGAAAGCTACTCCAGAGCCAGACATAGACTAATGGAATGAAGCAATACATGAGGAAACGGAAACTGAATAAATAAAAAAGAAGTTAACATCAAAAAGATTATTTCTAGTAAACGGATTTTTAAATTCGAAGATGATGGGCGTTACCATGTTCGGCTGATAGTTACAGGATGTGAGTAGAAAGAAGGATTGAACTTCAAAAAAACATTCTCCATTTATTGATTTTAAATAATAATCCATTTCACAACGATAGCTGGAAAAGAAGCTACCAGAGATTGAGAAGCTGTATAAACCTCTTTAAGCGAATTTTGTTGTTGATAAAATCGCATCCAAACGAAATATAACAGTACTTTGCTTTCCGTCATTTTGATTGTGAATTATATCCCATACAATTGGTGTGGGCGCAAATAAAAGAGTTCGTAGCGAGACATAACGTTACTTTTGAAATGACAAATATTAAAAACCTTTCGCAGCGGGATTTAAGACAGTGGACTGTAAAAATGTAGTAAGGAATTTGTTAGAAAACACTGTAAACTACTCGGAACGTGGTCTCAAGTTCACAAAATAATTAGTTATATTGTAAATAGGAGTTTTTTTATAGATATTACTGTAAGGCTTGGAAAATATGCACTAAGAAATACCAAAATATGCATGCAAATATGCTCTAAAAATAGGTCAAAATATGCAGTTAAATATGTTTTTTGTAATACCTTAACACTTATTAAATGACCCTTTCCTTGACCGTTTTCATTTAAAGCGCCAACGATTAGATTAGCTACATACCTCCCCTTAACATCTGTGGTTTCATCAACTGAAAACCACAAAGATTTGTTTTTCAGTTCATCTCTAATATTTGTTAAAGCAGCGTCGTAGTTTATATCAACATATTTCTTTCGTAGATTTGAGGATGAAGGCAAATTAACATTTTCTTTACAATGTGCAATCCCTTCCCCAAAAGCATATTTAATAGTTTGAAAACTGGTAGCGGGAATGAATGAAGAATATCATTTACGAGCTAGCAAGGTTATTTTGTTACGACCCATGGTTTTTACAACCACCGAAATATTTAAGCCGGACGTGAAGAATTAGTATTTGAAAGAAATGTAAAAATAATCCCATTTTATGAGACCATCTGTCGTTTAACACAAGAACGGCAGTAAAATAGTAATTAGTGGGTCCTAATCCCGATACAAAGATGAATTGCGGCTACCTGACAAGCCGTCGCACTGTGCCTTGTTCTAAAAATGCACTAAAAAATTAAATTTTTGCAAAAATACGGTAAAATATGCATTATTTTATTTTGCATATGCATTATTCAAAAAATGGCGAAATATGCACATATGCACTTAACATGCATTTTGCATATTTTCCAAGCTTTAGATATTAGTATTTATTCCAATTTATCTATTAACTTTGATATTATTCAAACTTCTATGTAAGTTTCTATACATTTCGTATTAGGATAATAATGCATATCTCAATTATCTGCTTCTAGAATTATAATCTTGTATAAGTAATTACAGTTGTACTAGTGCCGCTGTCATATTACTTTCATTAAAGAAACTCGCTTAGTGTATACAAATTAATGTGGCCCTAATTTAGGACCAATTTGGGGTGTGTAGGTGATACATAACTGGAATACGTTGTTTTCAAAAACTATCGTTAAAAGTTTACAAAACAATTTTTGAGTTGTCTATATATGCGTCCTTTAATTACAAATTTACATTACTGTCTAGCGTACGGAAACAGAGTATAGACATCAAATATCAGTTGTGGTTTAATTTTTACTTGACCTTTTTTATTGCTATACTCCCTAACTATTTCAAGAGAGGTATATTATTTCGAACATATTGTTCACGATTATGATAGATAATAAATTAACTAACAATAATCCCTTGAGCCAAACAACATTTAGGATATGTGTAAAAATAAAAACGGTTTAATCAAGTCATTTTTATTGAATCTGAAAACAAAGGAATTGAACAATGGTTTCATTATGAATAAAATAAAATAAAAATAACACAATTTACGAAGATATACTAATATTAAAAATAAGAGGTGTAGGTCTTAAAAAACTATTCTTATGAATTTAAATGTATTACATTAATGTGAAGGGGTAATGAACCCTTCCAGAAAAACCAACGAAATCTGGTGTACTTGACTGAAAGTGAGATTGTTTGAAAAAGCTGAGAGAGTTCCATGTCCACCTATATAGCCAAAAATTAAGAAAGTCATTAACTGGAGTGAAAAGGAGTCACTAATTGAAATAAGCTGAAATATTTGTCAAAGCACATTCAGATACGGTAACAATGACAATAGCGACAGGAATAAAATTGCGAGTAATTTAACGAATTAAAACAAGGCTTATGGATATGTTTAGTTCCATTTCGTCATAAACCTAGGCTGAACTACCGAAAATTATGATTTTGATCTCATTCGATTCGAAATGACGCAATAATGCAAAAGTTATAAACAATAACGTAACAAAAAAAGAATGTTTGATTTTTTGAGATTATCAAAATTTGCAAAAAGATCCTTAAATAGCGAAACATTTCCTAAAGAAAAGTCCGATCTCTCGGAACTGTGCCGACAATATTTATAATTTTAATTTCGAGGTAGCGGCTGTAGCGGGCGCATCAATCGAATCAGAAGCTTGATCATACAAAATTATTGTAACCGATCAAATATAAATATTAAGGAATAAAATAAATTTGGTGTTATCTAAGCATCCCAATTTTGTATACAACTATGCTTTTGTTAATTATTTAATTTTTGGAAAGTATGAAGTATATAATAACATAATTTTGTCTATTAAAATATATAAAATCAAATAAAAACATTAAAAAACGACATACCCAATGATACAGAGATACATAATGAAAAGCTACATCCTAAATTTAGAACGAGATTAATCTCTCTCCAGCAGCAATACATTGATAAAAAAAATGAACTTGAGGAACTTAAGGTTGAATGTTTAAAAGACGAAATTGATTATAAAAAAATGTTGACGAGCTTAGAAAATATAAAATGTAGGTTGAAAGATAAGTTAGAGAATAACTTATAATGATTTTAAATAAAATACAGTATTATCAATTGTACTTATGGTGAACATTTTGAAAGTAATAAATTGGCAATTAAATGTTAATTTTTGCTAGTTGAAAGTTAACATAAAAACGCGGATTAATTATTTCTAAGCTAGACACCTAGAATTTTTTACTTTTTGGAGCTATTCTTAATAGGATCTAGAAAAGATCCCCAATGGAAAAATTCAGATTTTTTTTTTACTTTTTTATTAACAATCAAAGGCAATCAGAATTTTCATTCCGATTATTGTTATTATTGCTGAAAGCTATATAAAAATATTTTTTATTATTAAAATAATTGTTATAAACAAATTCGTTGTCAGTACAATTTATGAAAAAATTATTTACTCCCTGATCAAAATAATGATTTTTAAGAGAAAAGTCGTTTCTTAAAAATTTTTTTTGACAAAAAACGCACTTTTAATTTTTAATTGATTTCTTTCATGGAATTTTATATTTTCGTCTTATAATAACTATGATATTTTTATTAATTTTAAATGTTATTTTACCCTAACTTGATCCACGTGTTTGAGTTCTTCAATTTTATGGTTATTATACTGGAAGTTTATTTTGCTTTGGAGTTATAATATTGTCTCTTTTTAATAGAGTTGATAATAATTCACTGTTTCCTCTATTTTTTGTTTCCCTGATGATGGGAATATACATTCCCCAAAAACTCGGATTAATCTAAAAAGGGTTCCTCTCTTTCCAATTGTTACATTCCCCAATATTTGAAGAAATAAAGAAATGAACTAGGTTCACGGGTTGAACCAGCTAATTCCAAGGCCCCAATCTGCCTACTCCTTGGAATTTCACCGAAAAGGGAAATAATGAAATTAATAAAATAAAATAATAATAAAATAAAACAAATGCTTACGATTTAAAACACCGTACATACTAACACTCTCACTACTGGTTTGAAGCCGGTAGTGAGTGTGTTTTTTAAACGGTAAACATTTTTTATTACTTTATTTTTATTAATTTTATTATTTCCTTTTTCGGTGAGATTCCAAGGAGTAGGCATATTAAGGCCTTGGAATTAGCCGAAGGGGGTGATTCGTTGCGTGAAGTAGGCAGATTGAGACTACGGAATCGGATCACTTCCCAGATTAATAGACGAATAACCTAACCCCCCCCCCTCTTGATATTGGCTTTACAGTGGAAGCTGAAACATCAAGAAACCACAAATTTCCAATGCGGTTCAACCCATCAACATAGTTCATTTCTTGATAACCATAACAGCGGAAACCCTATATATATATATACATATAAAGAAGATGTACGAATATCGCGTGATACGTAACCAAGAACAACAAAGAGATTCATGAATTATTCACGCAAAAAGGGCTACTAAAACAAAATCATAACCGCATGCATGTTTCTGGCTCATTTGCCGTTCTCAGTACGGTATAACCAGAAACATGCATGTCTGCGGTTACCATTTTGTTTTAGTAGCGCTTTTTCTTTGATTGGATATGTCTATTGCGTGTGTGCGCTGTTTAATAATTCTATCAAAATATTTGGATGGGTAGTAATTGTTTTGTAATATTGTTTGTGTTTGAGATGAAATTTCTGGACGATATTCAGGTGATGTAAGTGTAATGGCTCTATCTACTAATCCTTTGATTACGCTGTGTTTTTGAATTGGGATTATGGGAGTGGTAATTTAAATAGCGACCTGATGATGTTTCTTCAATAAATTAATTTGTTGCAATTTTATTTTCTGTAGTTTTAATAAGTGTCATGTCTAGAAATACCAAACAATTATAACAACATTATTTCTCTACATGTAGTCACAATGTATACCAACATTCCGAACGAACTAATAACCCATATATTAAAACATAAATGGAAATCATTAAATGCACACACAACTCTCACATATGAAGAATTCATAGAAGGATTAATGCTAATCCAAAACAATACTTTTTTTTCAATATCAAAATTATTTTTATAAACAACTCAATGTGTGCACTATGGGTACACCAATTTCATCAACTCTCGCACAAATTGTCATGGCATACCTTGAATAAGATGTACTTAATCAAATAAATTTCAATATATTATTTTTTTAAAGATCCGTTGATGATTGCATAGCTGCCGTTCCAACCAATCATATAAATAATATACTGACTGCTTTCAATAATTTTCATCCAAACTTCAATGCACAATAGAAGCAATACAAAACAATACCATACATTTACTGGACATGATATTTATTAAAACTACAGAAAATAAAATTGCAACAAAACGTTTTATTACAGATATATCATCAGGTCGCAACTTAAATTACCACTCCCATCATCCTAATTCACACAAAAACAGTGTAATCATAAGGATTGGTGGATAGAGCCATTACACTCACATCACCTGAATATCGTCCAGGAATTTTATCTCAAACAAAAACAATATTACAAAACAATTACTATCCTTGCAAATATATTGACAGAATTATTAAACAACGCATACACAAATTTTACAATAGACAAATCCCATCAACACAAATCAATACACTAGCTCCTCTTACATTGCATTAACATACAGAAATCAACTCTCAGAAAAAGGCACAAAGTAGTTTCTCACCAGTGTTCTCCAAGCTAAAACTTCAAATTAAAGCTTCAAAAATATCATACATCATATATTCTATACCATGTTTAGACTGTCCCAAAAAGTATATAGGTATAGCAACCCAACATCTTGAAAATAGATTTAATGGCCATAAATATACAAAAAACGCCTCCACTGCGCTTCATTAACATGAGAAAAATGAAAAACATAAATTTCACTTTAATAATACTAAAATGTAAAACCAAGATTCGAATTACAAAAAACTAACAATAAAAGAAAATATACACATGAAAAAAGAGAACAATGCAGTCAACGATAAACAAAATATCAAAAATCTAAGCCAAATATACTATAATTTATTATAATACTAATATGGATTTTATGAATGACCCTTGTATATGGTAAACGTTATTTCTAAGGCAGGTATTTTTGATTTTATTATTTGTGAAATTATCCCATTATACCCTTATTATTATCGGTTACTAGCTTTTGTCATCTCTGTGTGTATATTTGATTTTAATCATCGTTCAATTTATTGTTAACATCATGTATTGTTAGCCTGATGCCCATGAAAAATGAGAAAAGTTTATATACAAGGTTAAAGAAAAACAAATACTTTATATATATATATATATATATAACCAGAAATCCAGGAAAGTAGTTGTTTTTCTCTTCGAAGAACGGTCAGGCTAATATGTCAAAATTTTTGAAGTTTTGACTAAAACGGAGGTGCAGTAGAAACCCGAAATTTATTTTTCATGTAGATACACCTCGTATTTTATGAAATTTCAATTCATTCAATTTCATACGACTTATACGGTCAAATAATATCTGAGGTGGTGGTTCGCAATTGAAAGTGAAGATGGCGCCAGCTGACTACTTCTCGCAAGTGTGCAGCCACACGAGCCATATATATATATATATATATATATATATATATATATAAAGCAAAAAGATGCTTCTGTTGTTTATCGACCGTACTTGATTAAATATAGAGAGGTAATTATCGGGTATGCGGTCAGTGAAATTAAATGAAACTATTATCCTATACTCAATATTTCGCCACCGTTTGGTAGCTTCATCAGGAGATACTACAACATTTATTTAATAAACAATTGCACAAAATAACAAATAGTGAACTTACAGATTTTAAGAGTCTGGAATTCAGTGACGTCTAGACATTAAAAGGTTTAGGACAAGACTAATTAAAATAATTTTTAAAAACCAATAAGGTATAGATATAAAAATGTTTACAAAAAACTGACAAGAAACACACTGAAACAAATTACAGGGTGATAAGACAAATTAATTTCTAAAACGATTTTAAAAGTTGACAATAAATATTACTGAGTCCATTAGTGTCTGATTTTAGGTTTATCGCGTTATCCTAGCAATATGATACATCTCAAAAAACAATCGATGTTTGTATCGGTCCGCATGTTGCAGTATCTTAGTACTATTGTAGTCGAACGTATGTCCTGTTTTTAAAAAATGGTCCACAACTGCACAATTATTTTTGCCAGTACGACAATCACTCTTGTGCTGGGTGATGCGCTGCTTAAGCCATTGTGAGGTTTGACCAACATAACATCCCTGACACTGTGAGCAATCCATTTTGTAAATAACATTTGTGTTGTATAAAGTAGGTGTTGGGTCTTTTACTTTAGAAAAAAGGTTAAAATTGGTAATTAAATTATATTTAATCTTAATATTGGTTAAATTTTTAAACAAAGGTAAAATTAAATGAGTTAGATTAGTAATGTACGGAAGTTTACAATATTTTATGGTTTGCTCTCTATGTTCGTCAACTTGACCGTCATAAAAGTCGGTGTTATATATTAATTTCTTTAAAATGCCTGTTGGGTAACCATTGTTCTTAAATATATCAAACAATATTTTAAAGTTTTTTGATACGAATGCTTCATCACTGATTTGCAATATTCTATTTCTCATCATTATTACTGAATTATGTTTTTGGCTTTTTGGGTGATTAGAGTAATAATTTAAAAATCTGCCTGACGCAGTTGGCTTTTGATACCAATCAAGAAAAATTACATTACTATCCGATCTTAAAACTTTGGTATCCAAAAAAGGTATTCCAGCGTCAATTTCATGTTCAATTGTAAATTGCAAATGACGATCAAAAGAATTGAACAACTCGAGAATCTCTTTTGATCGTCATTTGCAATTTACAATTGAACATGAAATTGACGCTGGAATACCTTTTTTGGATACCAAAGTTTTAAGATCAGATGGTAATGTAATTTTTCTTGATTGGTATTACAAGTCAACTGCGTCAGGCAGATTTTTAAATTATTACTCTAATCATCCAAAAAGCCAAAAACATAATTCCGTAATAACGATGAGAAATAGAATATTGCAAATCAGTGATGAAGCATTCGTATCAAAAAACTTTAAAATATTGTTTGATATATTCAAGAACAATGGTTACCCAACAGGCATTTTAAAGAAATTAATATATAACACCGACTTTTACGACGGTCAAGTTGACGAACATAGTGAGCAAACCATAAAATATTATAATAAACTTCTGTACATTACTAATCTCATTTAATTTTACCTCTGTTTAAAAATTTAACCAATATTAAGATTGTTAAATATAATTTAATTACCAATTTTAACCTTTTTTCTAAAGTAAAAGACCCAACACCTACTTTATACAACACAAATGTTATTTACAAAATGGATTGCTCACAGTGTGAGGGATGTTATGTTGGTCAAACCTCACAATGGCTTAAGCAGCGCATTACCCAGCCCAAGAGTGATTGTCGTACTGGCAAAAATAATTGTGCAGTTGTGGACCATTTTTTAAAAACAGGACATACGTTCGACTACAATAGTACTAAGATACTGCAACATGCGGACCGATACAAACATCGATTGTTCTTCGAGATGTATCATATTGCTAGGAACCCTAACGCGGAGGACGGAATTTTCAGTTCAGATTAGAGCCTCTGAACTAGAAAGCATTACGACACTCTTGAAGAGACCCAAGAAGGTCGAAACCGGTCAGTGTACTATGCCCGTCTCCTTTCGGTTGCGAATCGCCACAGATGTCTGTATCAACAAAACGGTCGTTCGACGTCCCGTTCTGTCCCGTTCTTCGAAGGGGATGTAATTCAATATTCTTCGTGGTATTAGCCACTAAAGTAGTACTTTCCTGGATTCCTGGCTTTCTCTTTGAAATTTTGACTAAAACGGAGGTGCAGTAGAAACCCGAATTCTATTTTACATTTATATTATATTTTATTTTATTTTATATTATATATATATATATATATATATATATATATAAATATATATAGTTAAACTTGATCTTTGCCGTATAATTATTACTAAACAAAGGTTTATTGGGGAAGCGGCAAATTAAAACGAGTACCCTTCATACTTTTTATGTCCAAGCTTTCAGAATTTATTTATTCCATTATCAAGGATAAAGTATATGAGAATGTATATTATAATAGATGTAAATGGTAAATTGTATTTAACATCAAAAGAAATATTTGAATTTCTTAAAAATAATTGTCAAATTGAAAGTTAATAAAATCGTTTTAAATAATTATTCTTTTTTTATATTGGAACATAGAAATAATTAAAGAAATTAAGGTTATGTTTAAATTAACCATATATCTATAAACAGTTATTGTATGTGTGGTTATCTTCTTTCTTTTTTGATTATAGAAATGACATTTTATTAACCTACAAACTGTTTTTTAAAAAGAAGAAGAATTTGAAATTGAAAGACATTTATAGTTTTTATCAATAGACAATAAGTAATAATAAATATCACTTAAATTATTATGATCACATTTCTTATTAATGATATTAGTTTCTTGAGATATGTCAGCCATTTCTAAGAAAAGTCTTTTCTGAATATTTGATTGAATATCTAAAATACTTACAGAATCAAAATCCATAATATGATCTTTATCAATCACATGTTTTGCCAAAGCACATCTATCGGGATATAATCTACAATCGCTTTTATGTAGGGATATACGACTTTTTAATTTTTGACCAGTGTGACCTACATATTTTTAATCACAATTTTTACAGGGAATACAATATACTACATTTGATAGGTTAAGAATATTAGTTTTATCTTTTGTGTAAATTGATTTTATTGTTAAACATGTTCTATTTGCAATTTTTATGTTATCTAGTGGTTTAAAAGTTCTAATCAATTTGGGTGTTATTTCCTTAATATATGAAAGAGAAATATAATATTTTTGGATTTCAGAATTTTCTATAATAATGTTTAAATTTGAAGAAAAATTATATAATATGTATTTTACTAAATTATTTGGATATCCATTATCTAAAAATATTTGATGAAGAATTTTAAAGTTCTTTTCGTGGAACATAGGGTCTGATATATTAGTTATTCTATTTTTCATTTGTTTAATTAAATTAGTTTACATAGAATATTTATGATAAGACCAAAAGTTCATTAATCTCCCAGAACTTATTGGTTTTCTATACCAGTCAATCGATAATGTGTTATTATCATTTCTTATTAATTTAGTATCCAAAAATGGAAAAAGAAGACGAATTACAAAGTATACCATTTTTGGATACTAAATTAATAAGAAATGATAATAACACATTATCGATTGACTGGTATAGAAAACCAATAAGTTCTGGGAAATTAATGAACTTTTGGTTTTATCATAAATATTCTATGAAAACTAATTTAAATAAACAAATGAAAAATAGAATAACTAATATATCAGACCCTATGTTCCACGACGAAAAGAACTTTAAAATTCTTCATCAATTATTTTTAGATAATGGATATCCAAATAATTTAGTAAAATACATAATATATAATTTTTCTTCAAATTTAAACATTACTCTAGAAAATTCTGAAATCCAAAAATATTATATTTCTCTTCCATATATTGAGGAAATAACACCCAAGTTGATTAGAACTTTTAAACTACTAGATAACATTAAAATTGCAAATAGAGCATGTTTAACAATAAAATCAATTTACACAAAAGTCAAAGATAAAACTAATATTCTTAACCTATCAAATGTAGTATATTGTATTCCCTGTAAAAATTGTGAAGAAAAATATGTAGGTCACACTGGTCAAAAATTATATCCCTACATAAAAGCGATTGTAGATTATATCCCGATAGATGTGCTTTGGCAAAACATGTGATTTATAAAGATCATATTATGGATTTTGATTCTGTAAGTATTTTAGATATTCAATCAAATATTCAGAAAAGACTTTCCTTAGAAATGGCTCACATATCTCAAGAAACTAATATCATTAATAAGAAAAGTGATCATAATAATTTAAGTGATATTTATTATTACTTATTGTCTATTGATAAAAACCATAAATGTCTTTCAATTTCAAATTCTTCTTCTATTTAAAAAACAGTTTGTAGGTTAATAAAATGTCATTTCTATAATCAAAAAAGAAAGAAGATAACCACAAATACAATAACTGTTTATAGATCTATGGTTAATTTAAACATAACCTTAATTTCTTTAATTATTTCTATGTTCCAATATAAAAAAAGAATAACTATTTAAAACGATTTTATTTACTTTCAATTTGACAATTATTTTTAAAAAATTCAAATATTTATTTTGATGTTAAATACAGTTTATCATTTACATCTATTATAATATACATTCTCATATACTTTATCCTTGATAATGGAATAAATAAATTCTGAAAGCTTGGACATAAAAAGTATGAAGGGTACTCGTTTTAATTTGCCGCTTCCCCAATAAACCTATGTTTAGTATATATATATATATATATATATATATATATATATATATATATATATATTTATATATATATACAGTGTGTCGCATTTAAGATGAAGACACCTCTCCATATTTCCGTTATTTGAAGGAATTCAGATTTGAATTTTCACACAGTCATACTGGGCGATGAGCCTCATTTTTAAAGAAAATCAACTGAAATTTAAAATTTATACCCGGCCTACTGTGAGTTGACAAATAGGGTCACAATCCTCGATATTTTGCTTCGCGTTGGAAATAGCGAAAAAAATTATTATAAAAAGTTTTTCAGAATATTATTTTAAGCCTGAATACATATTTTCATGACAAAATTCTCATTTTCAATTTTTTTTATAATCTTGTCTGTTAATATAGTTATTTGTAAAAATGTGTTTTGTGTGTCTTTTGTTTACTGAATCGTTGGAACCAATGTTTAAGGTAAGACTATTTTGAATCTATGCTGTGTGAAAAATATTCTTATAAATTATTATAGTAATCTTAGTTTTGGCTTGGGAAAGAGCAGAGATGCTAGTCGAGAAGAAAAATTAAAATAGATTAAAAGCTATTTGTTTCCCATTCGAACCTAAGTCCCAAGAATACATGTGCTAGCATATATATGTATATATATATATATAGCGGGTGTCCCAGGAATTCGTACCAAAAATTTTGGAGATGATAGAGATACTAAAAATAATGTTGGTATTTCATATAAAAATTTTTCTTGACGCCCTTCGTTAACGAACTATAGGAATTAAAAATTATTAAAATTTTAAACGTTTATAAACACTATAATTGCACACGTTTTGGAGTGAGAAACAAGTTTACACTATACTTGTGAACTCAGGTACGGACTAAATTCAATGGTGGATGCGCCAATTTTTTGGCAAATATATATTTTTTCAGTTAGAAATGCAACTACTGACTTTTTTGATCATTTTTAGAGATACTAGGTCCTCTTGTGACATCTCGATAAAATTAACGGTTTAAGAGATACGGTCAGTTTTATATCACACTGCACACCTATTAGCGCATTCATATTTTTTTGAATGTACGATTACAGGAAGCATCCTGTATTAAGACTAAACACCAAGAAAGATTTATGGTCAATGTATGGGCAGGTATTATATGCAACCACTTAATTGGTCCGTATATCCTCAATGATCGATTAAACGGACAGTCTTATTTACAATTTTTGCAGGATATTCTGCCAATTTTATTAGAGGATGTACATTTACAAAAGTGTCAATGTAAATAGTTTCTGTACGATTAAGCACCCCCTCACTTCAGTCGTGAGGTACGTGCCTATCTAAACAATAGGTGGATTGGAAGGGACGGACTATTTCTATGACCAGCACGTTCGACAGATATCAACCCATGCGATTTTCATATTTGGGGTTATCTTAAAAATTTAATCTACAGTACACCTGTAAATACAAGAAATGAATTAATTGATAGGATATGTTCTCACTGCGAAAACATCCGAAATAATCCTAGAATGTTATTCCAAGTACAAAGATCTAATCTTAGAAGACTGAGGAAATGTGTAGATGTAGGCCCATATTGAACATTTGTTGTAATTTTTTCTGCATATCGTTCTGACTTTTTTAATATCGTTAATTATTTGGTTACTCGTTTTTTAATCTATTAATGGAATGACGTTATTAATTTCTCAGGGTTTTGTTGTTATTTTTAATAATGTTAATTTAATGCTCGTTTTCAATAATGTTTTTTATACATAAACTTGGTAAAAGTTTATTTTTATAAATGTAGACTGCACCGGTCTATTAATAATTTACTATTAATACAGGATGCTTCATATAATCGTACATTAAAAAAATGTGAATACGCCAATAGGTGTGCAGATCGACATAAAATTGACCATACATTTGATCGAGATGTCACAAGACGACTTTGTATCTCTTGTTGCATTTATAACTGAAAAAAGTTACTTATTTCGTACCTGAGTTCACAAGTAGAGTATAGTGATATATTATTGGAACAGTTCCAAGAGGTATGACTTTTCTTTAGGAAATGTTCTGCTCTTTAAGGATCTTTTTTCGTATTTTAATTATCTCAAATAGTTTTTGATATATGTTCCAACATCCAAACCATTTGTTTTTGTTACATTATTGTTCATGACCTTTGCAATGTTTGCCGGCTCCTATAGTCGAGTTGATCGTTCATTTTAGATGCTATTTCCAATCGAATGAGACCAATACCATAACTTTCGGTGGTTCAGCCTAGATTTATAACGAAATGGCACTTGTGAAGCAGACTATAGGGGTAGAAAATTAAAGTAGAATATCCAGCAGAACATTTCACAAAGAATAAAAGATCTGCTATTGATGTAGTCAATAAATAAGTCATAACTAAAACTGCGTAATTAATTGTCAATGATAAATGGGAATTTCATTGGATAAAGTGGAGTTTTCCAGAAACAAATAGTTTAAATTTACAATATAATTAAGAAATTCAAGCATATACATGTAATGGAAGTGGTAAAGTGGAAGTGATTAAAACGATAAAACAAAGAAGGGAAACTAAATGGATGAAGAAAACAAAAATAATACAAAACTTACAATAAAATGAATAGGATAAGAAAATACATACAGAATATAATTACTGGAACACGCAAAACGAATGAACTTGAAAAATCTGTGAGTATTTTAAGAAAAATAGACAATTTTTGTAGCGAGAATGTTCTGTTATATGTATGTAGTCTTCATGTGTGCTTCATTTCTTAATGAAGACAGCAATTTTTGAAAAATGTAATGACTGTTTTTTGACAACCAAGCATTCTAAAGATATTTATCAAGACCATTCCAATAAGTTCAAGTTAGGTACAAGTGTGAACATGATGGTTTAAAAAGTGACTTTTTATTCGATTAGTATGGATATATAATCACTTTTCATTCAGTTCTCAGTAAACTAAAAAAGAAAACTTAGATACAGTGGTGACCAATATAATACTAATTACACATGGTGTATGTGAACTAAAAATAGATCTTAAATGTCACGGAAACTGTTTGCCTGAATACTTTTAAGCTTCTGCACTTTCTAAACAATAATTTTGATATTTTGTAAAGTACAATAATCATATCCGACGTTACAGTAGAAATAACATTATTATGGTTAAAACAAGGATGTGGCGGCTACTACCAATATGAAGACCAGAACTTGCTTGCGGAATATTAATGAAAGGGGACAATTTCTTCTTTTATGTTTATAATAAGATTTGCGGTATCCTCTTATTTTTGCAAATATATCTTCTTATAGTTCCCATTTTCGCAAGATTGTAATATTAGCTGGAATAAAAAAATAAATATCAATAACATGGCAGTTTTGAATATATTGACTGGATTGAAAAAGATTAAAATCAAATTAAACAGCAAGAATGGAAAGAACTGAATGCTAGTACCTACTCTAAGGCGTGTCACATTTGCTTTTCAATGGGGATATGATTTGTGGTTCAATTAGCTCTACAACATACTAACTTGTTCTCTTTTCGTGATTTAGAGAAAACTCATTTAATTGCCAATAGCTACCCTTTGAAATTAATAATAAATGAATGAAATGTCATATAGAGAAGGTTCTGAAGATTTACACTAAAAACTTTCAATAGAAGTTGTACATAAACATCATAATATTGGACAAAGTCAAGATTTGTTTGACGATGTATATGGAATGATAGCATAATCTAATTTTGATCTTATTAATACTGTACATATAGTTTACTAACAAACTTTGCTTATATAGTTCTGAGATACGCCTTGAAAGTCTTTTGAGAACAAGAGATTTTTAGTTATTTCTACGGAAAATTAGAAGCCCGTCTCATGAATGTACGTGATACAAATAACAACAACAAAATTTCTTACCTGTTTTGGTAATGTTCAAATCAGTACCATTAAGAATAACGAGATAGGGCTTGAATACCATTTCAATTACATATATTATCAGGGTCAAGAAAAGTATACTGATAACGCGAAAAATTATTGCAAACACAAGCAATGATGAATATTCTGCTAAGTTCGGCACGTTGATGCGATGATTGTTGTCCATATTTGCTGCTTGTCTGCAATGAAAAATATTTTAATCAAAACATAATATTTTTCCACGACCGGAAATCAAATCATTTTCGGCACATAACGCGACAAATTCTTACACAGGGGGAATAAAGTTACTATTACTGATATTACGAATACTGTACCAAAAGGAAATATCCGTATATCAATATCGTTAATTCTAGCAATATCAATATTACGATTAATTAAATATATCAGAGAAAACTTTGAATAAAACCTTCTTTATATTGCTGGGAAATAATGTATACTTCCTGAGAGTAAAGTTTAGTGTAGCTCATTTTTCAATTATTTAAATGTCAAAACCGTAGTCGAACGATGGAACCCCAACCTATCTTTCAGCTTTGTGTCAGTTTGTTGTTAACATTTTTGTACTATTAAATTGTTCTGAAAATTGAAACAATTGGCCGTGGAAAAAATAATGTATGGATCTTGGGAGTAAAGTTTATTAATCCCTCAGCTAAAGGATGCCCTTGTTCGCTACGCTAGCTCGGGATTAAAATTGCATTTTACTGCTTGATGCATAAATTTTTCTCCGAATGACATTAAAAGTGGATTTTTAATGACACTTAACATGCATCAAAGTTGCATTTTTACTCCCTAGTGAGAAAAAGTGTTAGGCAGAAAAAGTTTGTTACTGTGCAACGTTCCAAGCAAGAAACGAATTGGTAATCAAAATGGACAATCACATTGGGTGAACACAAAAGTATAGAGTTTTCAATAAAAAGAATTACACAATAGTTATTTGTAAAACAAGTGTCACAATGACTCGTTTTTTAGTACGAGTGAAGTTTGCACAACGAACCGCGAAGCGGTGAGTTGTGCAAATCACGAGTACTACAGAAAGTCATTGTGGCACAAGCTTTACACAATGTTTTTTATAATTCGCATTTATTTAATTATTTAAATAAAATAGAATTTCATATAATCCCTGTTTATAAACTAGGAGGAGTGGTTTGAATTTAACTTGGCAATTCTGACGATTCCTAATTGGTCAGATCACAGATGTTTTTATTCAGCACTTCTGACTTTTGACATATTATAACCGAATAATTGTGTATATTGTAAACAAACTTTCATTTAAGCAAAAAGAGGATGATTATGTTTAAAAAAGAGCTTCTTCGTATATGCTCTTGCGATCTATTTATATTATATCATGAACAGAATTATTTCTGTAATACATCTTCACAACATAGATACCTGGTAATTTATCCCAAAAATCGAACGTTTTGTATACATATATACTGATCCTATACAATATAAAAATAAACAATTGACAAATCATTGATAAATAAACGTTAGCGTACTTTATTCATTAATATTTTTAATATATAAATCATTCTAATTTACCTTTAATATAATAATTTGCTAGCTAGAACAACGCTAGACCATCTTATTAATAACTAAATACAATAACCAACTGTACACTAAAAATTACTAAAAGAGGGTTCAAAGAGCTTCATTGTGACACTGAAAACAATGTTATAATGAAGTCTCTTTTATACGCGAATTATAAAAAATTGGTTTTATTACATTACAACTACAAACTACAAACAAAAATCGTTTATTCATTAGAAATATTTATGGTGGTTTGTGAGCAATTATATGATACAATCGAACTCTCTCCACTTCCCTTCTTTTTCGTAAAATTAACAATATTAGTAGAAACACTACTTGATACTCCTGAAACGCGTGGAAATATTTTATTGCAGATGTTGGACTTATCGGCTAGCGAGTCCTCGATGTAGCCCGCCACGACCGTGTAAGACTCCCACCCAATGCAACATTGTTATATCTCCACCAGAGTGCACGTGGCCGAAGTTCTGCGAAAACAGTGCCCAGTATACTCTTTCATATGGGTTAGTTCCCGAGAAGTAGCAATTTCTTTTGGCATTTTACCGAACTTGTGGATTCCAATGAACTGTTGATGTACAATAGAAACTAATAAAATATTTGTATTATAACTTGATATTGACAATTTTTTCAGGATTATCAGTACTATGTACTATACACATTAAGGTTTCCATTATATGTATTACATATATATGAGAATGTTGTTTATTTTTAAACTTTAATAGTGATATTTTTTTAATTATATTATTAGAATATTATTTTAGTTTTTTTAATTATTATTTAGTTTTTAATTTCTGGGTGATATGCTCTTTATTTTAAATTTACAGCTAATATTTATTTACAAAGTAACTTACAACGTGAGTAATTAAAATATGTGAAAAAAACATGACGTGGAGTCCACCAGTCAAAACAGGAAAGAACGAACACATTGGAAATTTAATTTTTAAACTGTACTAATACACATCAAACTAGCATTATTACATTTGGCATCACATGTAAAAAATATGAACCATACATTTGATTACGATAGGGTTAAAATCCTTGAATTTGAAAGCAATTATAGACGTCGATTGTTTCTAGAGATGGTTCATGTAAATAGCTGTAAAAACTCTATCAATTTTAGATCTGACATTGACCAACTAAGTGTAATCTATTGCAATATTCTTAAATGTAAATAAGTATGTTTCAACCTTTTTGGTGTTTGTGAAATAATTTTAGTGGACTATACTACTTTCACTTTTGTATTTTTATATTTTTGTAATTAGTTGTTAATTTCAACTTCACTTTTTATTCTCGCTTATAAAAATATATTTTTTGGTGTGGCAAGTTTTAGAAAGCTAGTTTAATGTGTATTTGTATAGTTTAAAAATTAAATTACCAATGTATTCGTTCTTTCCTGTTTTGACTGGTGGACTCCACGTCATGTGTTTTCAGATATTTTAATTACTCACGTTGTAAAATACTTTATTTTATAATCCTTATGTTCAATTAATTGATGTTTGTAGCAATAACCTCCTGAAGAAGTTGTAAATTGACAACGAAATATAGAGGCACTTTAAACAAATGAGTTTGAGTATTGATACAGACCGATTACCCAATATTTACCTATCTTTTCCTTTAACGGAGTACGGTCGTTATTTCAACTTAAATAATTCTATATATATATATATATATATATATATATATATATATATATATATAATAAGCAACGAATAGATTAGTGGGTATTGCACGCAAATAGAAGAAGGGGCTACTGAAAAGAGTGGTAACCGCAGACATGCATGTTTCTAGCTCATTAGCCGTCATCGGTACGGTACAACCAAGAAAAGATGTGAAACATGAGAGCAAAGGTGTTGAATGAAACATGAGGAAATATAACATAATTCAGCAGGATAGTCAAACACAACATTTGTGTCAGTAATATTAGAAGATCTCGAATATTTGAGACAACAACCAACATAGACACGGAGGTGCATATAACACTCCCGTCTGAAACTTCCGACCCAGATTAATGAAATAATAACAAGATGTACGAATAGTGCGTGACATATGAACAATAAGCAACGAATAGATTAGTGGGTATTGCACGCAAATAGAAGAAGGGGCTACTGAAAAGAGTGGTAACCGCAGACATGCATGTTTCTAGCTCATTAGCCGTCATCGGTACGGTACAACCAAGAAAAGATGTGAAACATGAGAGCAAAGGTGTTGAATGAAACATGAGGAAATATTTCATTAATCTGGGTCGGAAGTTTCAGACGGGAGTGTTATATGCACCTCCGTGTCTATGTTGGTTGTTGTCTCGAATATTCGAGATCTTCTAATATTACTGACACAAATGTTGTGTTTGACTATCCAGCTGAATTCTGTTATATTTCCTCATGTTTCATTCAACACCTTTGCTCACATGTTTCACATCTTTTCTTGGTTGTACCGTACCGATGACGGCTAATGAGCTAGAAACATGCATGTCTGCGGTTACCACTCTTTTCAGTAGCCCCTTCTTCTATTTGCGTGCAATACCCACTAATCTATTCGTTGCTTATTGTTCATATGTCACGCACTATTCGTATATCTTGTTATTATATATATATATATATATATATATATATATATATATATATATATATATATCATCATCATCATATGCAGCTTATTCAACCATTTTGTTATGGTGTAGCCTCCCTTTACATATTTATATATTCCATTTCCATGTGGGCCCATTGTTGTCTATTGCTAGCTATGCGGCCCCAAGTTGATCCTGCGACTTTCTTTATGTCGTAGTCCCATCTAAAGTTGAGGCGTCTTCTTGGTCTTTTCACGCCTCGGGGATACCATTGCGTTATCTTTGTGGTCCATCTATCGTCTGTCCTTCTAGCGAGATGCCCCGCCCATTGCCACTTTAGGGATCTGATTCTATTTATGACATCTATCACTTGGGTCTTTTGTCTGATCCAATCAAGCCTTTTTCTATCTCTCCTTGTTATTCCAAGCATGCATCGTTCCATAGACCTCTGCGTTACCTGTAGTTTTCTAATGATATCAGTTTTCAGGGTCCAGGTTTCACAGCCGTATGTTAATACTGGTAGTACGCACTGATCAAACGCTTTCTTTTTCAAACGGAGTGACATTCTAGACTTGAAGATGATACAGTTCTGTCCAAATGTTCTCCATGCTAATTTGATTCTTCTGTTTATTTCTGGAAGTAGAGAGCCTGATATGTGTATTAGTTGACCCAGGTATATGTATTCCTCTACTATTTCCAGGGCAGTGTCATTAATTGTTATTTCTTGTGCGTTTATCAGTTCGTTATACATTATCTTGGTCTTACTCAGATTTATTTTAAGGCCTACTTCGTTGCTTGCTGCATTCAATTCATTTATTTGTTGTTGCATTTCGCCAGGGTTACTCGCTATCAGGATGATGTCATCAGCGAATCTTAGATGGTTCAAGTATTCTCCATCTATATTCAGACCTGTGTTGTTCCAGCCCAGTTTTCTGAAGATGCTTTCTAGTGTTGCTGTAAATAACTTTGGTGATATTGCGTCTCCTTGTCTAACTCCTCTGCTGGTGGGGAATTCTGGTGTGCCCTCATATATCCTAACTCTCGCTTTGGCTCCCCTATATATATTTGCTAGGGTCTCAATATATGGCTTGTCGACCCCTTGTTCTGTTAGGGCATTTATTACTGCTCTGGGATATATAGAGTCGAATGCTTTCTCAAAGTCGATGAAGGCTAGTGCTAGTGGTTGGTCGTATTCTTTGGTTCGACTGATAACCTCTTTGAGGGTATGGATGTGATCTATTGTACTGAAGCCTTTGCGGAATCCAGCCTGTTCTCGTGGTTGGGCCGAGTCTAGTGTATTTTGTATTCTGTTGTGAATGATCTTTGTGAATACCTTGTACGTCACTGGTAGTAGACTTATTGGTCTGTAGTTCTTAATGTCTTCTTTGCTGCCTTTCTTGTGGATCAACACTATAAGGGCGCTGTTCCACTCTTTAGGTATGCTCCTGGACATCAGACAGTTCGTGTATAGTTTGGCAAGGTACTTCCATATTTTAGCACCTGCATATTTGAGTATTTCGGTCGTGATGCCGTCATTTCCAGCTGCTTTGCCATTTTTCATGCTTTTCAGTGCCATTTCTACTTCCTCCACCAATACTTCTGGTATGGCATCTTCTGAGTGTTCTATTATTTCTTCCAAATTTTCAGGGGCCTTGTATAGGTCTCCATAGAATTTGGCTACTAGGTCTATTATTTCATTCCTGTCTGTGGTTCTTGTGTTTCCATCAGTTAATGCAACTATCTGTCTTTTTCCTATTATTAGTGCCCTTTTTGCATTTTTGTAGCTTTTACGGTTTTCTATTGTTGTTTGTACCAGTTTCTCGTTGTAGTTTCTGATATCTTCTGCGATTTTCTTTCGTATCGTCTTGCACAGTTCGGTGTATTCAATTATTTGAATGTTTGTTCTCTTTTTCATTTCTCTTCGTTTTTGTAATAGTGCCTTTGTTTCCGGAGTTAGTTTTTTTTGTTCACCTCGTTGTTGCAGACCTCCCACTTCTACGGCGCAGTTTCGAATTGTGTCTATCAGTTCAGGGTTGTTATATTGCACTTTTTGTAGTCTTTCTTCTAGTAGTGCTTCATATTGGTGAGAGTTCTCTTTCAGCCTTTCGTTGTTTATGTTTTTCGTTGTGTTGGTTTTGATTAGTCTTGACCTTTCTAGTTTTATATCTAAGACCAGTCGAGCTCTAATTAGTCGATGGTCGCTTCCTGTAGTGAACTTGTTGAGCGTGCTTAGATCTTTTACTGTGTTAATTTTGTTGGTGAGGATAAAGTCTATTTCGTTTCTGATAGTTGCACCGGGGCCTTCCCACGTCCATTTCCTATTAGGGTTCTTCTTGAAGAAGGAGTTTGCCACATACATGTTCTGAAAGTGTGCGAACTGTATTAATCTCTCTCCTCTTTCATTCCTTTCTCCAAATCCATATTTCCCCATTCCTTTTCCTTGGTCTTTCCTGTGTCCTACTTTGGCATTAAAGTCTCCAATTATGTATTTGAAGTGACTATTGTCGTTGCTGAGCGCTTGGGTTATTTCATTATAGAATTCTTCTATTTCGTCGTCACTATGGCTGATTGTTGGGGCGTATACCTGAATAATCTGAATAGTATATCTTTTGGAGAGTCTTAGTGTTATGCTGGCTACTCTGTCTGAGGTGCTTGTTATCCTTATGATTCTATTTTTCCAGGTTTTCTTGATTAAGAATCCTACTCCGCTTGTTCTTCCTGTTGGTGTTCCTTGGTGGTATAGAAGATTCCCTGATTCAAGTTCTATGAGTTCTTCATTTTTTCGTCTTACTTCGCTAATGCCCATGATATCCCACTTTATTTTTGCTGCCTCTGTTTCCAGTTCCATAATCCTAGCTTGATTAGAGAGTGTACGGCAGTTATAAGTTGCTAGGTGTAATGTAGTTAATGGGTAGTGGATATATATATATATATATATATATATATATAAATATATATATAAATATATATATATATATATAAATATATATATATATATATATAAATATATATATATATATATATATATATATATATAGTAATTTAACTTATACGCCTTATTAAATATCTCTAATCTTCTGTCTCTGCATACTTCAAATTCTAAATTTCCGTCTTCAATAATATCAACATTTTCATCTTCCACTTCATAATCAATATCTAGATCATCCAAATTGATGCGTATGTATAATACAAGCAGCAATTATGCTTTTTACCATAAAGAGTATTTTTATGGTTTCGACATGGCGCCTCTGTGTCTTTATTGGTTGTTGTCCTGAAAATTCGGGATCTTCCACTTGAAGGCACAAATGTGCGTTTGGTTATCTTGTTGAAATCCGTTGTTTGTGTTTTCTCATGTTTCAATTAACATCCTTGCTCCCAAGTTGTACACCTTTTCTTGGTTATGCCGTACCGATGAAGGCTAATGAGCCAGAAACATGCATGTCTACGGTTACCACTCATTCTCTGTAACCTCTTTTGCGTGATATGCCCGCTAATTCTGTTTTTATATATATATGTATATATATATATATATATATATATATATATATGTATATATATTAACTTGTATTAACTGATTACGATTTGATAGATAACTTTGAATAAGTTGATAAGTTTTACCCCTTATACCATATCTCGCGAGCCAGTGGGATGGGGGAGGGGGGGGTCTTGGCCTTACTGCCCGGACCAAGAGGAGACAACTTCATTAAAAACCTAAAGTCAAGGTGGGAAACTAGGCCGAAGAATGCGTAGCTACATAGAAGAATAGTCCTCACTGGTTTCGACCTTGGAGCACCCGGAGAACTTCATTGTATTAAACCCCTTACCTCTGGACACGGGGCTCTGCAGCGGTGGACCGTAATGACCCTAGCTTCTTGTGGGACCATTTATTGACAGAGAAAGCAAAACTTCCACCGGAAAAGTAGTAGAGAAAACCTCCATCTCTTCATACGAGCACCTCATAGAGGGAAAAAAGGCCAAACGGCACAAATGTCGTATGCCGTTCGACCTCTCAAATCTGGGAAAACCGGGCGGCATAGACGACCCACTGAGAAAAGGCCTCAGTGCAGCAGGGGTGCAGAAATACCTGCTACTCCTCAATCAGGGAATATTCTCTAACGAGGCCAGGAAGCAGGTTATTCAGCACCCAAAAAACCAAAATAGCTGCAATGGTAACCGGACAAGCCACTGGTTACGCAGCAGCTGTTAAAACAGAGAAGGCTTTCAGGGTGGGAATAATGCCCAAGAACTATCCTGGGGTCATCCCGAAAGCAGAGCAGCTCTCCACCCTGGAAGAGACTCTGGTGGGAGAGCTGTGCTAGAGCAAGGAGAAGGGGATCCAATTCTCAGGTATCCATTTCCGTTGTGGAATGATACTGGTGGACTGTGGGTCCCAAGAATCGGCTCATGAGGTCAGCGCCGAAATAAAACTCTTGGAAAGGCCCCGAATTGGTGGCTCCAAGTGGAGACGACATAACTGCGTTCCTCCCAAGAAGCCAAGACATGAAGTTGGAGAAGATCCTCCGACTTGTCGAGGTTCAGAACTCCAACCTCACTACTGGGGCTTGGAAGATCCTGAACTCTAAAAAAGAGAGACAGGGAACTCTCCGCACGATTGGGAGCGATCACCAATCTCGGGAGGCTCTGAAGGCAGGAGGTTACGCGCTAAACTTCCGTTTTGGGCGTATCCCTGTCTCAGGGCTGGGAAAAAAGAACCCCGCGGAGGATCCAAAGGAGATGGAGATACTCTCCACATCCGAAACCTCTGGAAAAGGGGGAAAAGGCGAAAACCTTTACCTTGGGTAAGCCCGAGATCACGTCCGGCTCTGCTGGGGTAACTAGGAATGCGGAGATTGCCTCTGCATCCCGGGAAACTGGGCGGAGCAGCCTGGGGGTCGAGGGTCTAGCTGGAGATCAAGAAACCTCCTCGAACACCGAAGAAGATATTGCCATGGTGGTCGAGGAGGGTCAGGGAGAGATAAAGCTGGGGCATGAATAGAGGCTGAGTAACTCGGCCTCTCTCATCTATAATAATTCACCTTCACGTTCACGAATGTAGCTCAGATTAACCTGCATCACGCAAAGGAAGCTTCAGCCGTGATTGCCAGGTTGTTCGCTAAACTACAACTGGATATTGTATTGATCCAATAACCATCGATCAACAAAGAAGGCCAAATCAAAGGTTTGGCATGCAAGGGTTCTAAATTGATTTATGATCAAAGGCAAGTATCTCCGCTTGCCTGTGTTATCATAAGAACTAACATAAAATATATATGTGTTTCAGAATACGTGTCTTGTTCCAATCATGGTTCACCTCAACATTGGGGGTATTGACCTAGACATCATCATTGCCTCTGTCTACTTCGCTGGAGACGGGCTGATAACACCGCCAGAAGAAGTACCAGAGCTAGTGAGATACTGCAATAACAGACGACTGCCAATCATAATTGGTTCTGATGGCAACGCACACAATACCGTGTGGGGAAGCACTAACAACAACGCCAAAGGTCAGTGTTTATTACAATTTCTCTTAACAAATAACCTTGAGACAAAAAACGTGGGGACAACCCCCACTTTTGTCACGAGAGCAAGAGAAGGGGTCCTGGACGTCACAACTGTTAATGTTGCTGCTTGGAAAAATGTAAAAGATTGGAGGGTGATGAGTAGGTTACTCAGGACAACAAAGAGATTAGAAACGCCTAAAGGCTTCATTTTCAAGCCTTTTGCGAAAAGATCACTTCCACTCACACAGCGGCCAGACTACAAAAGGTCATGGCAAATGGGGGAACTAACCCCACAATGTCGCTGAAAAAGCCCGACGGATCATACACGGAATTTGAAGAGGAACGATCGATTCTTCTTCTTAGAACCCACTTTCCAGGTAGTAAACCAGCATCAAGCACCGAAATAGCAATGAATTACACCAAAAAATCCCGCAAGGAAGATTGGGACATTGCTAAGAAAATATTTACTAGACAACGGTTGGAATTGGCAATAAGTACATTTCAACCATATAAATTACCAGGAGTGGGTGGAATATTTCCAGCACTCCTGCAGCAAGGGATAGAGGAGGTCCTTCCTCACCTGCTGAAGATTACAAGAAGCAGTCGAGCAGTGGGTCTAATAACTAGAAGATGGAGAAGGGCAAGGGTAACCATCATACCAAAAATTGGGAAAAAAAAAATAAAAAGATGGGACTGATCCCCGATCTTTTAGATCCATCTACCTAACATCGTTCCTACTCAAAACGATGGAGAAAGTAGGGGATAACTACATAAGAACAGAGAACCTGGAGAATATACCACTTCATAAACGTCACCATGCCTACAAAGCGGGTCGATCAACTGAGACGGCTCTGTATCAGCTGACTGAAATCATCCAGAGATCTCTGAACAACAAAGAAATCGCAATGTGCGCATTCCTGGATATATCTGGGGCCTTTAACAACACATCTCATGTGTCTGTCAAAGAAGCACTAAAAAGGCGAGGAGTAAATGAAACCATTGTAAAATAGATGTATGAGTTGTTGACGACGAGGATAGCTAAGACACATGTGGTGAATCAAACCACCTCAGTTGAAGCCACTCGCGGGACACCTCAAGGGGGAGTGATACCTCCGCTTCTATGGAGCCTCGCAGTAGATGAGTTGCTCTAAAGGCTAACGGAGCTTGGCTTCGAATGTATGGGCTATGCTGGTGACATAGTTCTAATAGGCAATAAGAGCTTTGATGGTGTGCAGAAATCTAGCTGGTAAGAGTTGGGGCTGTAACCCAAAAATACTGCGATGGAGCGATGAAGTCATGATTGTGAAACCAGCAATTATGTATGGGGCAATAGTTTGGCATACAAAAGTAAGTCAGTACAGCACGAGGAAGACCCTCGACAAAGTTCAGAGGCTTGCCTGTGTGTGCATCACTGGAGCTATGAGAACGTGTCCAACTAGAGCACCTTGAGATCATTACAGATCTAACACCTCTAGATCTGGTTATAGGAAGATCTGCCCAAGAGGCAATTCTTAGAATATCTAAGGAAGGTTCGGGCAATGAGAGTATTAAAAATCACGGAGCCTGGTCCTCTCTAACAAAATACATCTCATCAGCGAATTTTGCCAGTGACGAAATCATCAAGAAAGTAAGTATCGAAAAGAATCTCACTACGATGCTAAATAAGAGGAGAGACTGGAAAATGGAACACACCTCCCAAACTTTCAAAGAAAACACTAATAGATGGTATACAGATGGTTCAAAAACCACTACTGGAGCAGGCGATGGAGTATTTGAGCCTGGCACCAGATACTCATTATCGTTAGGCTCCTTCCCGAGCGTCTTTCAGGTAGAAATACTTGCGTGGAAATGAACCTAGAAAGAAACTATCATAAATGAGACATATCGATCCATTCTGATTGTCAAACAGCTATCAAAGCATTGAGCTTCCATGTCATTGACTCAAAGTTAGCATGGGAGTGCCAAAGAAAACTTGATGAATTAGGCAAGAATAACAGGGTTTTTTTGAGTCTGGGTTCCTGGCTACTCGGGAATAACGGGAATTGGAGAGACCAATACACTGCCCAGGAAAGGAGCACAAACGCCCTTTATTGGCCCGGAGCCTTTCTGTGGTGTAGGAAAATGCTCCTATAAGAAAGAGTTTCGGAAGAAAGAGGAAACCGAAAGAGAAGCACTCTGGCGGTGCCTTCCCGGGCTGGAACATTCCAAAAAGTTTCTACGGAGCTTTGTTACTGCTAAAAATATTTGGATATCAGTAAAAATAAGCTACATCTCCTCACGGGCTTTCTTACAGGACACTGCCGCCTTAAGATGCACCTAATTAGGATGAACTTAATGAGTATAGGTCTAGCAGAAATTGACGAGTGTAGATTATGTGGGGAGGAGGATGAAACTCTGGATCACCTAGTTCTAGAATGCCTCGCCATTGTAAGCCAACGCAAGAAATGCTTCGGACAAGTAACTTGTAAGAGTGAGGTGAGTAAAAACAGGAATGTTCAACTTCAAACATATACGAAATATTTTTGAAATAAAATAATATTTACTGGGTGTTCGGGTTTCTATCTCACTGAGTATATGTTGTGTGTGTGATTGAAATATATCTAGGTAAAATGTACCTTAGGGCCTGTTTCACCATCTTCTGTTAAGTGTCGAATATCTTCTCCACAAATTTTGACTTTGTTACTTGACATAAAATAAGAGTGTCAAAACATACATTTAAGCCACTATCAGAAGGTGGTGAAACAGGGCCTTAATGTATCATTATTATAATGTTTAACAATTTTTACATTTGTGAACCGCTTTTGAAAGAGAATAGATTTAATCAGTAAAATATTGATTTCACACCTTTTCTAACACTTGTAATACTCATATCAGAGTGACTGCTTATGTATAAAGGTATTATTCTCTCATCTTTTACTTCAAAAAATGTTTTTTCTTTCAAAATATGACTAATCCAAAATGTTCTTTGTCTAAAATTTTTGTATTTATATCCTTCCTAAATCCATAGAATTTTGTCTCCCCTTTAATCAATGATATATATTTTCTCTTGTACCATGTAATAGTTTCCCATTACTTCTCTCTTTTGTTAACCAGTTACATATGAACGTTGTTTTCTACAGCAAATATGCTATTGCGATCATTATATTTATATCGATATGTAATAAAATTTGACTAATTATGATCAGCATAGTCCGCATATATTTTGATAAGCTTCGTTATCAGTATTTGTTTTTTATTTTAAATTCCAGTCCTGCAAATGCAAATACTGATTATCACTGTGTGATTAAATAATAATCTTGGCCAACTGTTATTGACAAACTCTATCTAATTTCACTTTAAAACATTTATTGTCAGTCATAATGAACTGCATTCTATTCATTTATAAATAATATTCCATGAAATGAAATTGATAACTGTTTTTATAAATAATGTTTAGCAAAAGCACACCCACGGAAAGTTTTATTTTTTTATAAAAATATAGCAATTCACCGGTAGGTCCGGCAACAACAAAATTATTCTTTGTAGGTCTACAGTACACAGTTTTTATATAAACCTTGGGATGTGAAAATGTTATTTTTCTTGCATTCTGTGAAACACTTTTATATGAATTGGATAAAAAGTGGTGAAAATTCTTAATGCTTTGGAGTTATCATTGCACTCCACAACCCTCAATTCAACGAACAAATCGTATTTTCATTTGATAAAATTACATTTAATATTAATCGTCATACCTTCACCTGAAAACTTGAGAGGAGAAAATAAAAATAAGATAATCTCGCAAACGTCGTGTTACTAGTTGGAAAATATAGGGTGTTTCAAAATT
The DNA here is from genome assembly GCA_963921935.1 of Galeruca laticollis. Taxonomy (NCBI): domain Eukaryota; kingdom Metazoa; phylum Arthropoda; class Insecta; order Coleoptera; family Chrysomelidae; genus Galeruca; species Galeruca laticollis. Next base: position 159,116,170 of record OY998180.1, on the reverse strand, counting down.
CATGAGGAAAAATTCAGGAGGTGATTGCATGTATGCAATTATTATGGATCTTTTCTATAATAAAATTTCCTCAGTCCAACCCGTTCCAAGATATAACTCCTAAAAGGTGGTGAGTAAAATTAACTATTTTTTCTCTCAAATTAAGGTTAAGGTAGATACTTGAAATTTTGTAATTTCCGTGCACTCGCAAAGGACTAACCAAATGTGTTTCTTCAACAACAGGGTGAGTTTAGCATCCCTTACCTTATTTAATATCAAATCTCTTTTCGATATTTAATTATGTAAAATAAAAGTATTACTTAAAAGCCCTGTTTATTAGAAAACATTTCTTAATCTCATTCTATTTCTAGAACCAATAGATTCGGTGAAAAAAAAAATATAACAAGTATCACACAGGATATTGTAGTTTATTTTGCCATCGAATCTGTTGGTACTAGGGAGAAACTTTAAAATTAAGAAATGTTTTTAAATAAATATGGATTTTAAGTAATATTTTTATTTAACAAAATTAAATCTCGAAAAGAAGATTTGATATTAAATAAGGTAAGGGACGCTAAATTCACAACCTTATAATCTAACAGAAATGTTAAAAAAACACCCGTGGTTAGTGTTCAGTTTCGCGTTATTATTTTTTAGTTTTGAAAAATAAAGTCGATATGTAGTACCATTGGACGGCCTACGTGCCTCAATAAAATCCAGCCAGCTGTGTGGCATTTTCTATTGCCATGGAAGCAGAAAGAATTGCATTAAAAAATGGATGTGACATTTCATGTTAAGAGTAATAAAAATTAATTAAATGAGAGCAGTGTTTTTTCCTAAAAATCATATATTTTCGAGCGAAGTTCTTATCCGTTCAGAACCATAAGGCACTGATGGCAAGGGAACACAACAGTGGTCCTTCTCAGCCCAATAATTAACCAGAAAACCAAGAATTGCCGAATCGGAATTGAAATCAAAAACCAGATGTCAGACACACGTGTATGCAATCATTGATAAGCGAGTTACGTTACCTATAACTGTCCCAGTCGCGTTTCACTTGTTTTAATATGTATTTTTTAATTTTTTCGCATTATTGTTAACTTTTTGATATAATTTTGTGCATTTCTCGGCAAGCTATAGGCAACGATGTTCAATTAAGTCTCGATAAACTTCTATTAAATAAAATATTCATTTGGTTTGTTAAATTTTGTCAGAACACCCAAGTTTCTCGGACACTCGTTTATATATTTAATTCCAAGCTTTAACTTTTTGATAACATTTCGTGCAATTCTCGGTAGGCTATAGACAACGAGTTTCAATTAAGTCTCGATAAATTTCTATTAAATAAAATATTCGTTTGGGTTGTTAAAATTTGTCAAAACACCCAAGTTTCTCGTACACTCGTTTATATATTTAATTTCAAGCTTTAATTTAATTTATTTGAAAAAAATATCAATAAAATGGAAAATACAAATGAAGAAAGAAGGTTAATAGCTCGTCGCGCACAAATTAAAGTTGAAGTTATGCGTTTTCAAACTTACTTAGATAAATATAATTCAGAAACATACTCGCTAATAGAAATAGAAACTCGCTACGAAGTCCCAAAAAAAAATTTATCTGAATTTAAAGTTATATAGGGTGAGCTCGAAAATGTTTTACTTTATGGAACGCGAAGAATTTTAAAAAAACATTTTAAATCAAATTTCTACTTCTGAAGTTTTCCAAACCTGCAGATCGCTACCCCCGTAACATCAGTACCACAAAAGGTGCAATCAAGTACAAAATTGCAAGCCATAAAAATTTTTCAGGACAATACAGACAATGGTAGAGTTTTAGAGATACTTTCACAGCCTTGGTACATGGCTCATTACAAAATATTGAAAATTTTTACCATCCTCAATCATGATTAAAACCGCTCATGTTATCGCATCTTTACCTCATTCTGACGCCAATTATGTCACCGCCTTTAATTTATTAACTGAAAGGTTTGATAATTAAAAGGTTATTACTAATGCACATCTTAAAGAAATATTTGATTTACCATCTCTACACAGAGAATCACACGTCAGTTTACGCAATTTCTTCGATACATTTTGAAAAACTTTACGCGCTTTGAAACGCTTGGGTGAAACAATCGAAAGTAGTAGTACTATTTTAATATATGAAACGTAAGCGGGAAAACTTCAGCAAGGACATTATTAAATCCACAATTGACGATATGTCTAAATTTTTAACTCAAAGGTGCCAAGTCTTAGAGGCCTTAGATATAAAACCATCAGTAAACCGCCCAAAACAAAGTTATCAGTCTTTGAAACAATCCGATCCCGTTCGTCCTTCTTGTAATGATAAACATTATATTTATGTGTGTCCAAAATTTAAATCTTCTGCAGTGCCCTGTCATTTTAATGAGGTAGAACCTTTATCTTCAACAGGGCATCAACATCAACCAGAGACATATTCTTCAAAAAATATTGTAACATTCAATAATAATAGTTCTCACCCAAAACAGTAGAATCCTCAAAGAAATGTTCATTTTGCACAGATACCTCCTTCAATAAACGATAACACAAATAATACTAATCACGTTTCAGTTCCAAACGATGTTCAAAATTGTACATTATTGTCTTATTATTCTCAGAAAACCTAAGAACCCTTTGTTTTATTATCGACTGCTCTTATTCACGTTTTTGACGTAAATGATGTTCCAGTATCGTGCCGTATTTTGCTCGATAGCGATTCATAATCAAAATTTATCACTCGAAATATGGTATCACGATTAAATTTAAATACACGAAAGGTAAATATGCCAGCTTCCGGAAGAAATCAAATCAAAACAACAATTAACGAACAAGTTAATATAACTTTTCCTCGATTCGCGTTTCACACAAGTTAAATATTTCTTGTTTAGTTATTGACAAAATAAGTGATTTTACTCCACAGGTATCATTTGATGTTTCGAATTTAAATATATCTGATCTTCCCCTTGCTGATCCCGACTATAATTTCGCTTCAAACATGGATATGCTTATCGGTTCTTCATTGTTTTCTAATTGACTTAGCGTGGACCAAATTAACTTAGGTAAATGGCTGCTCATAACTGCTACAGAACAGCGTTCTCGGATGGGTAGTAGCAGGTCCCTTACCCATAAATATACAACAATCAAAATGTTTCTTTCCAAATTTGCAAGCTAATAATAATGAGTGTAATTTAAGTGCACAAATAGAAAAATTCTGGAAAATCGAGTAAGTTCCTCAAAACTCTCAAATTCTTGGACTCTTGAAGAACGCGAATGTGAACAACATTTTCTAAATACTTTTTCCACAAATAAACAGGGAAGATTTGTTCTTAAACCACCATTAAAAGGTGATTTTTGGAGTCTTGGAGATTCAGAAAACCGCGAGTTAAATCGTTTATATCCGATAGAAAAAAATTGTCACAGAACGTAAGCTTAAAAAATTGAAAACACAATATACAGATTTTATGCGAGAATATAAAGAACTCGATCATATGAGATACATTTTAAGAGACCAAATTTCATCAACCCCAATTTTCTACTTACCTCACCACATCGTTTTAAAATTAGATAGCGTCACAACAAAAATGAGAGTTGTATTCGATGCTAGCGATAAAAGTTCTTCTAATTTATCTCTAAATGATGTTTTAATGAACGGACGTATTTTACAAAACGATCTTTTTTCAATTTTGTTTCGTTTTCGAAGACACAAGGTAGTTATTATTGGAGACTTAGCAAAAATGTGTCGCCAAATATTGATACATTCAGATCATCAAAATCTACAAAGGATAATTTGCGACATAATTCACAAGACGATGTAACATGTTATAATTTACAAACATGAACTTATGGCGTAAAACTCGCATCATTTTAAATCACGCGTTGTCTTAGACAAATCGCAATCGAAAATATTGATTAATACCCCATTGAATGCGATATAATTAATAAAGATATGTATATGGACGACGTGTTAACAGGTGCTTCGACTAGCGAAGACCTAATTATAATTCGCATAAACTTATCTACTCTTCTATTAGAGTATGGTTTTGAAATACATAAATTTCAGTCCAATGATAGTGATTTCTCTGATTTCAGATAGAAAGTATATAATGACGGATGACTCCTACTAAAACGTAAGGTGTAAGTTGGATTCCTTCTTTAGATGTTTTTCGATATAAAGGCCAAGAGATAAATTTAAACTCTGGTGTTATAACTAAAAGGAAAATACTTTCTTTTATTGCCAAAATTTTCGATCCTCTTTTTCTCTTAGGCCTAATTTTAATACGTGCAAAACTCATTATGCAAAATATATGGCTACAACAATTGGAATGGAACGAGCCTTTGCAAAAGCGAAACGAGCCTATTTTTGTTGAACTTTCTACACTATGGCGTAATTTTTAAACTGATTTATTTGGAATTAAATCTTTGCGAATACCCATACACATCTTAGTGAACAATTCTGGTAATCTTCAAATTCATGCCTTTTCGGATTCGAGCGAAAAGTCGTATGGATGCGCCATATATTTACGTTATATCAATGATAATTGTCACATCGTGTATAATTTACTTTGTGCAAAATCCCGCGTAGCTCCGCTAAAATCTCGCCCCTACCTCGTTTGGAGCTCTATGAAGCACTATTAATGTCTCGACTTTTATGGAAATGTTTATGGATTTTAGATCTTTCCGTTGATGAAATATATCTTTGGACAGATTCTACAATAATCCTTTCATGGATAGCAGATGAACCCAGAATGTGGAAAACCTTTGTTAGTAATCGAGTTTCTCAGATACTTTCGTTAACCTTGGTAAAAAATTGGAATTATATATCTTCATCTCTTAATCCCGCTGACATTATTTCTCGAGGTTGTACTCTAAATATTTTAAAAACCTCTAAATTATGGTGGCACGGACCTGATTTTCCTCAAAAATCTTTAGACTACCTGCCAACCGATTGCAATATTTCTAATTTTGATAATATTCCTGAATTTAAGCCCCAAACAATGACATTTCTTAATATTAGCACGGACAACTTTGAATTGTTTGAAAAATATTCTAATTTTAATAGGTTAATTCGTGTTTTTGCTTATTGTTTAAAATTTATTGACAACTTAAAGGTTAATAAAAAAACGAGAGCATTCCAAATTTTTATCATCTTCTGAAATAAATAATAGCATAGAGGCTCTTCCTAAATTGGTGCAACTGTCCACATTTCCTTTGGAAATAAGTTCACTTCAAAAATCTGGTACCGTGAGTTCCCAAAGTCACTTGAAATCTCTATGTCCAATTATGGAAAACGGTTTGATTCGAGTCGGCGGTAGACTTGAAAATGCATAAATTTATTATAACTTGAATAGATGAGGCTTTTACTTGATGAAGATCCATAGTGAACGATGAAATAAAACAATATAATTTGTTTAAATCTTCATTTATTTGAAGTAAATTGAATTAGTTCAAATAATTGAAGATTTAAACAAATTATATTGTTTTATTTCATCGTTCTTATAACTTGTTTAGTTATTGAAAATGAACATGCACGTAGCTTGCATGCTGGTACTCAAACTACCCTACCTTTTAAAAGGCAAACGTTTTGGCCGTTAAATGGAAAAAAAAATAGTTAAAAAATGTATACGAAAATGCATAACATGTTTTAAGGCAAAACCAAAAGATTTAACTGCCCAAACGGGTCAATTACAATCTTTACGAGTAACCCCTTCTTTGCAATTTTTGCCCTCATCGGTTGACTTTGTTGGACCTTATGAGTTAAAAGATGGTAAATTAAAAAACCGTTAAATAATAAAGGCATACATTTGCGTTTTCGTCTGTATGTCTACAAAGGCTGTACATCTAGAGCTCATATCTGATTTAACTAGTGACTGTTTTTTAAATGTTCTATATTGCGATAATGCTGCAAATTTTGTAGGTGCCAATAACAAGCTGTTAGGTATCCAAAAATTAACTTACCCTTATAAGTTTCGAAACTATTTACTTGAAAATTAAATTTCGATCATCTCGAGGAATTGCCACTTTATCGAAGAAGATACATGTGAGTAGTATTTCCGTGGCCGCCTAGAACTACCGAATGTAATCCTCTAGATTTTTATTTTTGGGACCATATGAAATCATTAGTATATTCATAAGAAATAAACACTATGGCAGCAAATTGTAAATTGGGCTAATTTTACTGCCAATCAGCCCAACATATTTTTTAAAGTAAGAAGACTATTTAGCCAAAGAATGAATAAGCGTATTGAGATGAACAGGGGTTAGATAGACCACTTGTTGTAAAAGGTTTTTACTATGGGTTTCTGATATTTTCGTGTTATTAAAATGTTAGGTACCTACTTTTATTCAGATTACAGTTTCAGAACCACAATTTGTTTGTAATTCATCCGTTCATTTAATAGGTGTGCTCTTTATTTTTATTACGGATTAAAGTTACGTATTATATGCAATCCATTGGCCCAAAACATCGATATAATTATTACACATCAAATTTTGAAAAATTGTGCAGCTTCATGTTTAACTTAAATATCTCGAGAAATATTGACTTTATCGTTATGAGGAAGAAGTACGTTATTAACGTAAAAAGTATTGGAACATCGAAAACGTTTGTTTAACAAATTTAGTATGGTGTGTAGTGTCTACACTTTCTGCCAAATATAAAATGGATACGTACAACAGTTTAAAAGTACTGAGTATAAATCTTTTTTAAATTTTTAAACAAAACTACCGCTACATTTTATTTAGGTGTTTTGGGTTAAATCTTCATAATTTGAAGTCACTATTCCACTGTTAACTTATTTCCAATTAGTAATGAATTACTCTGTATACTGTACATAACTTACATAAGAATGAGTGAAATAAACAAGAGTGTTATGAGTGGTGCACAAGAACGGAAAATCCGGAAGGAAAAGGATCACATTATTAATGGATACTAAATACGTGAAGTTAGATAGTTTCTGCTTTATAGGTGCATCAAGTACATTGAAAGAACCTGAGCAAACACAAATTGAAAACCTCATCACAATTTTAGATGTCAGTGGACGTGGACTTATGAAACAAACCGAACAATCCGAGTACTCCACAACAGAAGAGGAAACTTGCAATAAAATTACAGAAGCTGTTCAAGATTGGGATATCTCGAATTGTATAGCATACGATACTTGTTTAAAAACGTGTAAAATATTTGTAGATATGAAATTCCTTTGCACCCTTTCACCATTGTTATACATTCAAAGCGCAAATTCATTTTATTTGGTAGCATTGTAAAAATGTGTTAAGTATTTGTAGATCTTTTTGTATCCTTTCGGTATTGTTATACATTCAAAGCGTAACTTTATTTCTCGTAACATTGTTAAATATTTAGGAAATATCACGTTTCACACTATTATTTTATTGTGTTAATAGGATTGTAATGCCGTAAAATAAGCAAAACGTCACGTTTCACACTATTATGTTATTGTGTTAATAGAATCGTAACGCCGTAGAGTAGTATTGTATAGAACTAGCACATTGTAAAATTCGTAAAAGACTTATTTTCACATTGTATTTGAACTTCTATGGTAAACAAGATTGAATCTTTTATTAATGGATCAGTGTTCGGAAGGTCTGTAATAAACAGTTGAATAACCTTTCTGAGTAAAAGGCTACAATAAGACGGCATCACCTTTCAATAGTAATTGAAATATCTATTGGGGGCGCCCATTTTTCATTCTTATCAATGGTTCCGGCAAGTCAAATAATACTGGCCAATAGGAAATGTTTATTTCTTTTTAGTCACCTCAATTCACGGCCCTTCGAAATTTCTATTTAACACGTCTCACAACGTGAAGAAATCAGTTCAACACTCAGTTCAGTTCATCACTCAACTACGAAGCAGCCGTCGTTGCATTTAGAAGTTCATCATTCAAATTCAGTAAGTCGTGGTTACATTTCGAAGTAAGCTTCACTCAAATTCAAACAGTCAGAGATACTAAGTCTAAAATATCGTTACTTAGTTCTCATTCGAGTCAAGTGAGTACGCATCAAGTCGAAACACATCGTTTCAAAGTGTAGTAAAGTTCAAGCATACCGCTTATCAATTAGTGTTCGAGTCTAGTGTGTACTCAAAGTTGAACAAATCGTTCTCAGTCAGTATTCAGTTAGCATCAAAGTAGAGATATACAGTCGCTACTATTGGTCGCTCATCAAGTCAGAACATAACGTTTCCGAATCATAAGTTCTTATTTACCTTCCGATCTGAAAACCATCGAAGCTCAAACATTCATAAATTTGTACTATTCATTGTAAATTTGTATATCATAAACAATTAATTTCGACATTAACGTGGTCAGATTAAGATTATTATTATAGTTGAATGTCCAATTAAATTATAATCAAAAACATTGGTCCTTCGAGCGTCGGATATAACAAGTATTGTTATATAACATTATAAAGTGGCAGTACCAAGAGAGCAGTTCAAATCGTGGTGCAAGCATAGCTGTTCTAATCGCAATTCAATTAGGAGTTCAAATCGCAGTTCCAAGGATTCATCACAGCAGCGACCAGGACAATCAAGGTAAGTTGGTCAGTTATCTATTTAAATGTGCCAATTATCCGTCCTGTTTCCTTATTAGTATTGTATAAACATTGTTGAAATTCCTTACCTTATTCACGCATAAATTTAAAATGGCTGAACTTAAGAAATTAAAACGGCAACGCGATTATATACAATCGACGATTGCTAAATTAAGGAGACGCATCGACCAAGCAAACAATGAATCCGCGAGAGTCAGTAAACGTAAATTTGATTCAATTCAAGATAGCATAGAGGAGTTAGATCAAGAGAAAATTGATTATCGCATCTCCTACGTCATAAGTTTTATTTGGGAAACATCGCGTGCTAAAACCCTTCTCGATAAATTCACAGTTCTACCATGCAGTACATTTAAGGTACAACAAGTAGATACCGTGCAAACGGCCAACAAAACACGTTTAAATGCTGATGAAAAGACATAAACCGTTGTAAACGTACCAGTAATCTCTCACGTTATGTCAGTTGAATCGATCCAGCGTGAGCAGACCTGCTAACATCAAATTAGCAGAACCAGGGTTTCATCGACCTGCACCGGTCGACATATCAGTAGGAACAGGTACTACACTGCCTGTAGAACAAAACATATTAGTAGGAACAGGCACTACACTGCATGTAGAACGAATCAAATTAGCAGAACAAGAGTTTCATCGACCTGCACCGGTCGACATCTTAGTAGGAACAGGTACTACACTGCCTGTAGAACAAATCGAATTAGTAGATACAGGCACTACACTGCCTGTAGAATAAATCAAATTGGTAGAAACAGGCACTACACTGTCTGGAGAACAAATCACAGTAGCGGAACCGAATCCAGCGAAGACGCAGACACCTCAATAACCGACAGGCGAGAAGGGAACTGCAAATAGAGTGGAACTCAGTGAGACTGCAACATTGCCCAAGCCCAGTTTACCTAGGGGTTAGATTAGACCGCTCTCTGACCTACAGAAAGCATATCGATAAAACCAAGGCAAGAGTCAACACCAGAAACGGCATCCTCCGGAAACCGGGAGCAAACCCTAACGTCCTACGCTCCTCGGCACTTGCACTATGCTACTCTACAGCCAATTATGCATCCCCCGTATAGGGGACATCAACACACGCCCATAGGCTGGACCCCGTCCTGAATGACATGCAGATTTATAACGGGATGTCTAAAACCCACCAACCTTGACCAACTCTACATGCTTGCCGGAATTGCACAACCGCAAATACGGAGGGACATCTTAGCTATGGCCGAACGAAGTAGGTAATGCGACGACACCAGACATCCTTTGTATCAACATATACCGGTAGCAGCCAGACTAAAATCAAGGCAAAACTTTATGCAATCTACACAACCCCTCACAGCCTCTAAAACAGCGACCAAGGAGGCAAAATGGGAACAGCGCTTAGCAGACAATGACATCCCAACCTGGAATCCAAAAGAAAAATTTCCTGCAGGATCGGACCTAGACTGGGGTACCTGGAAAACCCTCAATCGACTCCAGAGTCAAATCGGGAGATGCAAGTACAACCTCCTGAAGTGGGGATATGCGGAAGAGGAAGCATGTGAACGCGGAGAAGCCCAGACAATGGAACACCTTCTGATATGCCAATCCCTACAAGCTCCATGTACCGTCCGGGACCTACGGGCATGCAATTAAAATGCTATGATATGCACCAGACACTGGAGGGATTTATGAACAGTTATATGTATTGTTAATATTATATATAGATATATTACAAGTTGTAGTTCAGACACGATTCAATAAATTGTTATTATTGTTTGTTATTGTGTCTTAGTGCCATACGCTAAATAAATGTAACTAGACCTGCATTCGCAGAATTTAATAAAGATAAAAATATAACGTTTTATGTATATAAATTTCATTATATTTTCCACGGTTTAATCGGAGTAGATTTATTGCAAACACTTGGAATTGATATTGATATTCCAAGATCACAAATTAAATCAAGAAATTCCAATTTACCGATTAATTATTTAAAAGCAATTCCAAAGAAAATCATGTCAAAAATGATACCCGACTAAACAGTTATAAAAATTGTTATTCCAGTTACAACGGTCACAGGAGATATTTCAATACCTCAACAAATTTTAGGCAATTGTATAATACCTCAATGTATCTCAGTCTCTAATTACGGTTGGGCAACTGTTGAAATTCGTAACAATTCCGACGACGATACAAATTTCACTATTAACCTATCCTATTAATAGTATTCCTGTAGAAAATAATTTTGAAATGTACCATTTTGATCTTAAAAATGATAATGACCAATATAACTATGACGAAATTCTCATTCGGTCAGATCATTTAAATGACGAAGAAAGAAAATAAATTCTTAATATGTGTACGAAATATGCTGATATCTTTCATAAAGACCAAAGTCAGTTAACTTATACAAATGAAATTAAACATCGAATTCGTACTACTGATGAAATACCTGTTTATACTAAAAGTTACCGCTGTCCATAGACCCATACGCCCATAACGAGGAAGTTAAACTACAAATTGAAAAAATGTTAGAGCAAAATATAATCAGACCAAGTAATTCACGGTGGCCTTTCCTTTATGGATAGTCGCAAAGAAAGCCGACGCTTCTGGCAAAAAGAAGTGGAGAATCGTTGTGGATTATAGAAAAATCAACGAGAAAACCATCCCTGACAAATATCCAATTCCTCGTATAGATACAATTTTGGACAAACTAGGTAAATGTAACTATTTTTCAACATTATACTTAGCATCGGGTTTTCACCAAATCGAGATGCACCCGGACGACGTATAAAAACGGCATTCACTGTAGAAAATGGGCATTCGAGTATTTATGGATGAGTTATGGCTTAAGAAATGCTCCAGCTACGTCCCAGCGCGTAATGGACAACATCCTCAGAGGACTACTAGGAGAAATTTTGCTCAGTATATCTCGACGATATAATAATTTATTAGACATCACTACAAGAACACATGGTTAATTTGAAAAAGGTATTCCAACGACTTCGGAAGAGCAATTTCAAAATTCAGTTAGATAAATGTGGATTTTTAAAAAAGAAAACCGCTTATTTAGGGCACATTATTACAAAAGATGGTGTGAAGCCAAACCCAAATAAAATAATAGCTAATAAATTTTTCCCAATTCCAAAAACGACTAAAGAAATCAAACAATTTTTAACTTTGCGCAAATTACTAAGCCTTTGACTTCATGTTTAAAAAAGGTTCGAAGATATAATTCACTCCTGAATATGTACAATGTTTTGAAACATGCAAAGAACTGTTAAGCAACGATCCTATTCTAATATATCCTGATTTTACACGAGAATTTACCAATGATCAAATACCCATAGATGAAACAATTCATTCATAAACCATAACAAATTCTGTAGCCAAGATTGGTTATAGATAAGACGTGCATGGGGAGAAGCAGCAATACCACACGTATTGAGTGGGGATTACGTTGCATTTACTATAAGAGTAATGATTGGTTTATTGGATCATTGCGTGGAATCGTTTATTGCTACGTTGCCGCACTTCAGTTGTTTTAATGTTATAGAACTAAATAAATATTTTTTATAATTCGCGTATAAAAGAGACTTCATTATAACATTGTTTACAGTGTCACAATGAAGCTCTTTGAACACGGTTATAGTAATTTTTAGTGTACAGTTATTGTATTGTATGTAGGTTATTGTATTTAGTTATATTTTTATTTGACATTTGACTTTAACCTTGACACAAATTATAAATAAAATTGTCTAGCGTTGTTCCAGCTAGCAAATTATTATATTAAAGGTAAATTAGAATGATTTATATATTAAAAATATTAATGAATAACGTACGCTAACGTTTATTTATCAATGATTTGTCAATTGTTTATTTTTATATTGTATAGGATCAATATATAGGTATACAAAACGTTCGATTTTTGGGATAAATTACCAGATATCTATGTGAAGATGTATTACAGAAATAATTCTGTTCATGATGTAATATAAATAGATCGCAAGAGCATATACGAAGAAGCTCTTTTTTAAACCAATAATCATCCTCTTCTTGCTTAAATGGAAGTTTGTTTACAATTTACACAAGTATTCGGTTATATGTCAAAAGTCAGAAGTGCTGAATAAAACCATATGTGATCTGACCAATTAGGAATCTACAGAATTGCCAACTTAAATTCAAACCACTCCTCCTAGTTTAAAAACAGGGATTATATGAAATTCTATTTTATTTAAATAATTGAATAAATGCGAATTATAAAAAATATTGTGTAAAACTTGTGCCACAATGACTTTCTGTAGTACTCGTGATTTGCACAACTCACCGCTTCGCGGTTCGTTGTGAAAACTTCACTCGTACTACAAAACGAGTCATTGTGACACTTGTTTTCCAAATAACTATTTTAAAACCCTAAATTCCAATACAAACCTTGAAGATATGTTTAATTTGACCTTAGAGACTACCATTACCTTTTCTTTATTCGGAAAACGATTTCAAAAGTAATTATAAACAATGTTTCAAGTTTCTCCGTACAAAGCAATATTTGTAAGAGCGTAAGTTTTGCAATCAATATGGAGGAGTGCACTTTGCACGTAAATAAACAGATCGATGTTGGCCACAAGTTTATTTCTTTATGTTGTATCTATGGGTTATTAGATCATTGGAATTTACCTTAACAACATACGTTAGCGGATTCGCTATAGACGCTGTACACAATGTCCTGTAGGCCAAGACCGACGTGTGGCTTAAACCAAGCAGAACAAAATTATAGTACAATCGAAAGATAGTAAAGCCGGATTCCCAAGCATCCGTTTTTCGACTGCACAATTCCGAAAAAAGCTGTGTTTCGTACGATAATATTGTTGCATGTCCTATGCATAAGACCTATAGGATACGAACGTAGAAGAAAATAGGACGAGATCATAACCTCAAATACCCGATTTCTTGTGTAATCTGTGACCAGTGAAATTTATTTTTTTATATTTAAATGCCCGTGACACGATTTTATGTTTTCTTGTGGTTCCTGATCATTTATTATATTAATATAATAAACATAGGTCATCCGACGTCATTCGACTTCTTAAAAATTTTCGGATGAAAATTAGCGCCAAAAATTTCGTCCAATAGTAAATCAGTCGGCTCACCGTACCGTCGGAAAATGGTTGCATGGGACGCCTGCTTTACTCGCGATTGTATGGGCTACGAAGTATTTCCGGCCTTATTAATATGGTCGAAAATTCACCATGTATTGTGATCACAAACCCTTACATTGACTTTTTTCAATAAAAGAAGCCAATACTCGTCTTGCGAGATGGAGACTGAAACTAGAAGAATTCGATTATCAAATTGTTGATAGAAAAGGACCCTTGATTAAAAATGTAATCGCTCTTTCTCGAATCAAAATAAACGAAATTAATGAAAATAGCATTTTTGAATATATTCACGATTTTAACAAAAATATTTCTACTGACGTTAACAATCAACAACATGATCAACAAAATACATCTCTCCATAATGAATCAATTGTATGAAATATTGGCGAAACTCCTCAGAAAACAGAAACTGTCAGAAAATATAATTAATGAATTATGTCCAGACGATGACAACTAAATTATACACACTAGTCACGAAAACCTAATATTAGAAATTTCCATATCAGAAACACCAATTATTCATTTTCAAAATCAAATATTTCTTCAAATATTATTTCATTCACCAGCAGCACCAAGTATTACCAAACTATATGACAATAAACTAAAACGTCCATACAAATTTCAGAAACAAACATAGAACCCGAAATTATCAAAATGTTCAAAGAATTTACATCAACAATAAAATTATTTGCTATAAATATTAATCGAGTACATTTAATTCCAAAACGATGTACAACATTGCAAGAAACTATTAAAAACTCTACATCCAAAGCTATTATTTGTAACACTGTTTTAGAGGAATTAATGAAACTGAAATTGAAATTAAACGTAAATATTATTGGCCAAATATTAGAAGTACTGTAACTAAATATATAAATATTTGCGAGCTATGTCAAAAGATGAAGTATGACAGAAATTTCCCAAAACAGAAATTCGAATTAACACCAACACCTAATAAACCCTTCGAAATAGTTTACGCAGATGTTTTCACAATTAATGGACAAAAATTATTGACAGTTATTGATAGATTTAGTAAATACGCGCAAGCTTATCATTTAGTAGGAGTAACCGCAATACATATAGCTAAAGCTTTCATGAATCTTCTCACTCATTATGGTACACCTAAAATGTTAGTAATTGAAAAAGGTACCGAATTAAAAAATCATGTTATTGAAGACTGCAAAATTATACAAAATTGAACTGCATTACAATACGGCATTGAATCCAAATTCTAATAGCATAATTGAGCGTTTTCACTCGACTTTAATTTAACAAATTAGAATTATACTGGAAAATCATAAAAATCTCAATATCTTAGACCAAATGCCTTATGCAATTTTAGGATACAATAACTCCATTCATAGTGCAAGAAAAGTACGTCCAATAGTACTTATTTCAGAACATTTAGAAGCAAACAACCCTTTTAATGTTAAAGTAAAATTGTACTTTATATGTTAATTGTTCTAAAAGACAGTCGGTAGTCGTTACCTTGACTACATATAAATGATTTAATTTCAATTTTAATTTTTCTAACTTGTCAGTCAAAAGCGAACAGTTATGTTAATTTACTGAATAAAAAGTTCACATCAAGATTAAACTGCATTCCTTGTATTTATTTTAATTGGTTATGGGCCCAGAACGCTTAATTGTGTACTAGAATCGTTTTTATTCAAGAAAGAATAAATTCGTATAAGAAACGGTTGGACTGTGAAGTATCGTTGAATAGCCACAGATGGATTTGGCGAAGCACATCAAACCCTTGGCCGGTGAGGCAGACTGGCCGATCTGGAAGCGGAAGATTCGTGATCTGCTCGATTATCATGAAGGTGCATTAGACGTTATCGATAACAAGATTAAAAAACCAGAACCTCTAGCTGACGGCGCTAGTGCGGCTAAACAAAAAGAATTCAAAGAGAAGTATGATTTCTTTCGAAAGGCAAATAGCTACGCAAAGTCTATGATTGCTAGCTCAGTTACAGATGCGGTGTATGAGAAAATCATCGATAAAGAAACCGCGCGTGATGCTTTCGAGGCCCTTAAAGAGCAGTTTGAAGCGACATCCAAGGATCAAGTTTTTCAAATTTGTGATTCATTTTTCGCTTTTAGTTGGATGTTAGGTGAGGACGTGTCTACACATTTAGCTAAGTTGAGAAGTCTTTGGAGTGATCTCAACAACGGTCTCACTGCTCGAAATGAAAACAAGTTACCAGACTTAATGCTTGTGTGTAAAACGCTCAATATTTTACCTGCTGCATTTGAGACATTTAGGTCCAGTTGGATGCTGCTCACCAAAGACACAGAGAAAACCTTTGACGAGCTGACTACACAGTTGTGTATGTTCGAAAGAAATTTCAAGAAAAGCACCAACAACGACAAATTTTCTCAAGAAGCTCTAGTGGCAAAAGGCGAGACGCAAAGACAAGACGCGAAAAAGAAGTCGAGAGCAGGTACAACCTGTAATTATTGTGGTAAGAAAAACCATTGGGTCAGTGAATGCAGAAAATGGATCGCAGATGGACGACCATCCAAAAATAAGTCCGTTAATGACTCTCAAAACCAAGCTAACCACAAAAATAACCAAAACAAATTTCAGAGCAATGCTGTTGAGGTTAAGGAAGGTCTTGTGTTGTCATTTTCAGAGATTTTCAATACTGAGATCAACACTACAGACTGGTGGATCGACAACGGTGCTACAAGGCACGCAACGAATAATTTCGATTTCTTTGTAGATTTTGAAAAATTCAAGAATCCGTGTGGCATAAAGGCTGCAGGAAAAGAGCTTTTGCAAGCAGTAGGGAAAGGCATCGTAAAAGTTGTATCAACAGTGAACGACGAGCGATACATCCTAACCTTGCACGATGTTTGGTACGTTCCCGACATATCGAAGAATTTGTTTTCTGTTCTAGCAGCTCAAGACAGAAACCTAAACAGTATGTTTGAATCAACAGCTACGTGGTGCTCGCTCAAAGTGAATAACAAGATACTGCTAAGCGGAGTCCGAAATGTTCACGGAACACTATTCAAAGCAGCTATCAAACCGATTTTTCCCGCTGGTAATGTAAGTTTCAATGTTGCTGTTACTGATAGTTCTCAATTACAGCTGTATCACGAGAGGTGGGGACATCAGGACAAGCAGCACGTGAAAAACTTGTTACAAAAAGAATTGGGTATTAACGTCAAGTTAGACAGAGAAATTTGTGAACCGTGCGTTTACGGTAAGGCCCATCGTTTAGCTTTCGGTACTAGAAGAAAAGCAAGCCAACCTGGAGAACTGATTGCTACAGATTTATGTGGTCCTTTTGATGTATCATTTAGCAAGAAGAGGTATATGGCCATATTCAAAGATATGTTCACTAAATTTCGATATTGCTACATAATTGCAGAGAAGTCTGACGTCACAGCAGCTTTACAGTCAATGATTGCTCACGCAAAACAGCAAGGTCATTCGATTAAGGCGCTGCTGAGTGACAACGGCGGCGAGTTCGACAATGTGGAGGTCAAGGCTATTCTAGAGAAAAATGGAATTACGCACAGATTGACAGCTCCGTATACACCACAGCAAAATGGTTGCGTTGAACGAGAAAATCGCACAATCGTTGAAATGGCTAGAACATTCAAGTACTCCAATCCCGACGTGAAATTTCCTGAAGCCATTTGGGCAGAATTAGTCACTACAGCTACGTACGTATTGAACAGAACAGGCAAATCATCAGTAGACGGTGTGAGTCCTCACGAGCTGTGGATTGGAAGTAAGCCGAGAATTAAGCACTTACGCATCATTGCATCAACTTGCTACGTTCATATACCTAAAGAAAAGAGAAGAAAAATGGACGAGAAAGCAATCAAGGGTTATTTGATAGGTTACGATAACGATGAAAGATACAGAATTTATGCCAAGGAAGAGCACAAAGTTATTGTCTCAAGAGACGTTCAATTTCGCGAATTAACGAGAGATTGCGATCATGAGGTTCAGTTACCACTCAAAGATTCTCATTTACAGAAAGATAACACCGAGGAAAATCCTGAGGTTCCAGTCGAACTAGAAGAGCCTTTGGAGTACCCCGAGATACCAGTTCAACAAGATGAACCACTTGAGTACGAGTCGGAAAGCACGGAACCTGAATCGGCAACCGATGACGAGGAAGAGCCAGCGACGCCCTCGCCAGTACCTGCAAGAACTTTGAGAGATCGCTCGAAGTTGAGAAAGCCAAGTTACCTACAAGAATATGCACACATTGCTGAAAACACTGATTTTATTGACACGTATGTAACTCCTCAATCATTCCAAGAAGCTGTTTCAGGTAGGGAAAGTTTACAGTGGAAACGAGCCATGGATGATGAGATGAAATCGCTCAATGAAAATCACACATGGAAGCTGTCAACTTTGCCACAAGGAGCAAAAGCGATCCCATGTAAATGGACCTACAGAGTTAAAACCAATCCAGATGGTTCGGTCAATCGATACAAGGCAAGACTAGTTATAAAAGGTTTCAGTCAACGCTACGGCATTGACTATAGCCAGACCTTCAGCCCAGTAGCAAGAATGGCAACTATTCGGTCGATTTTAAGCATAGCTGCAAGTGAGCAGATGCATCTAGCACAGTTTGACGTATCTACAGCATTTTTATACGGCGAACTTGAAGAGGTTATTTACATGCAGCAACCAGAAGGCTACAAAAACGGTACTGATCAGGTATGTCAACTTCAAAAAAGTTTGTATGGTTTGAAACAGGCTCCAAGATGCTGGTTCAAACGTTTTGGCAAGTATCTTATCAGTCTCGGCTTCAAAGTTAGTGATGCAGATCCATGTTTGTTCATGCGAAAAGAAAATGACAAAAGTATTATCATGGCTCTGTACGTAGACGATGGATTAGTTGCCGCAACAGATCCTCAAGATTTGAAGATTTTCTTACAAGATTTAAGCAAAGAATTCAAGATCACTTCACAGAAAGCTTCATACTTTTTAGGGCTAGAAATTGAACAAACAGATGATTACATTACAATTAATCAACAAGCTTTTGCTAAAAAGATTCTAGAACGTTTCAATTTTTCAGATTGCAAACCAGTCTCTACGCCAATGTTGAAAGCTTCTGAGATTTCTCAATCAGGGAAAGAAAATTCCAAAGCACATAATTTCCCTTACAGACAGGCGGTCGGAGCTCTCATGTATTTGATGCTAGGAACTCGACCTGACTTAGCATACAGCGTTGGATTTTTATCAAGATCACTGGAAAATCCATCTTTGGAAGATGTAGCTCGCGTTAAAAGAGTTTTCCGCTATGTAGCAGGCACATTGACGAAAGGAATAACCTATACTCGTAAGGTAAAAAGGGGTATTCTTGAGACTTTCAGTGACGCTGATTTTGGAGGATGCACGAAAACTGGTCGCTCTACTTCTGGTGTCGTAGTTAAGTATGCAGGAGGGGCTATTTCATGGATGAGTCAAAGACAACCTACGGTAGCCACTTCCACTACCGAAGCTGAAATTATTGCAGCAAGTGAAGCAGCTAAAGAAATTATTTGGCTCTCAAGATTGTTTAAAAATATTGTAACTTTAAAGCAAGTTCCAATAATTGAGGTCGACAATACAGCAGCAGTGCGTTTAAGCGAAAATCCAGAGTTTCATCGACGAACAAAACATATAGCCATCAAGCACTTCTTTATTCGAGAGAGGGTAACCGAAGGCGAATTAGCAGTTCAACAAATATCTTCTGAGAATCAACTGGCAGATATTATGACGAAGCCTTTGGGTGCAATACGATTACAAATATTACGCGATAAATTGGGTTTAAAGTAACATAGTGGGTACTAAGATGTTTTGTTTGTTTATTTCATTATTATTACAACAATTAACAAGGGAAAGTGTTAAAGTAAAATTGTACTTTATATGTTAATTGTTCTAAAAGACAGTCGGTAGTCGTTACCTTGACTACATATAAATGATTTAATTTCAATTTTAATTTTTCTAACTTGTCAGTCAAAAGCGAACAGTTATGTTAATTTACTGAATAAAAAGTTCACATCAAGATTAAACTGCATTCCTTGTATTTATTTTAATTTTTAATATTGACATCAATCCAAAATTATATTCTAATTATATAACTAAACATAAAGAAACTACTGCTGGAATATATAAACATTAAATGAACACCAACCAAATCAAAAAGGTTGGAAAAAACCAACGAAAATAGACACGAACCATTAACTTACGATCAAGGCGCATTAGCATATCATAAACTAAGCTCGTAATAAAATTAGTCATAGATTTAAACCTAAACCAATAAAAAAAAACGAAAAAATCAAAGTAAAAAATTACAAAATAATCTCACCTCGCAATACTAAACAAAAATTAGTTACAACCACCTATCATAAAAATAACTTAAAACGCCACTAGCTAATCAAAAAAATCTACCATTAGAGAATCCTCACGTTGGCAATAGCCAGGCAGACACAAGAAATTAAGATTGTTAGTTTGGAATCCAATCCAGACATACTCCTATACAAATTAGGAAATGCTAGATTGCAACCTACCCATCATTCTTTTATCCATTACTTTGACCTAAACCATATTGAAACCGAATTACTTTACATAACAAATCAGTTCGAAAATGTTTTACAGATAATTAATATCAAAAATCAAGTTTCTGTAAATGGTCTTAAATTCTTAATCAATTTAATAAAATATCAAATCAAGCAGTGCAAAGAAAAATTAAATTTTGTACGCGGCACTAAAAGAATTAAGAGAGGAATTTTAAATGGTTCAGGAACAATATTCGAAAGCATATTTGATAATTTAGATGCAGACGGTGACAAACGTTACGATGATGCCATTGTTTTATTAAATTCAAATCAAAAAGATATAACAGATACTTTAAACAAACAAATATCATAAACCAGTCAAATTACAAACGATTATAACAATAGTATCTCACTAATAAAACAAAATGCCTTTTCCTCTTATTTCCTAGCAAAAAATATTCTTGATCAAATACAAGCAGCACTTATAATCTCAATAGAAATACTAAATAATATCGAAAATTCTATTGCATTTGCAAAATTAAAAACGTTGCATTACAGTGTTCTAAAATTAGAACATTTAGAATTAATAGTTAAATATTATCCAATCAATACCTTAATTTTTGGAAGTTATTCTCAAAATTTATTTAAATACTATAAAATTTGAACCGTCGATTTTTATTACTCTATGGATAGAATTGTTTTCATTATTCACTTTCCCTTAGTTAAGCCCGAAACGTATACTTACTTTCACCTGTATTCTATTCACACAAAAAGTACCACAGTCCTTATCCCACCTAAACCTTTTCTGTCAATGCAAGGCAATCAGTGAAAATTTCCACCAACTGTATTTTTGCTCCAACGAAAAACTCATGGTGGATTCCGAATCCGAAGAATGCATCCACCAATTGTTGCAACTAAGAACTGAAGATCAACCGAAATGTGTACCGGTACCAATTATCGTAGGAAATGAAATTATTGAGACTATAAATTCAGCGCATTACATCGCAGTATTCCCAGAAGAATCGAAAATCAAAACCACTTGTTCAAAAACCGATTTTATATCTCTAAACGATACTTATTTAATAGAAATAGCACCGAGCTGTAGCTTCCATACTCCAAGAAACGTATTCATCTACCACGAAGATTTCTTTCCAGGTCAACCCTTACTACTTCCTGAAATGAAGATTGAAAACGAAGGAAGAACCCTGAAAAAATCAAAATTAAAGAAATTTCTCTAGACAAAGTTCTCCAACTGCTAAAAGAAGAAAATCGAAGGGAAGAAGTTAGTTTGAGAAACATCCCAAGCAACTACGCCTATGATTGGTCTACACCCCTCTAAATCGTAATTGTGATCGTACTTCTTGTTGCTGTTTACAAATCGAAGCCAAGATGCAATCGCCAGCCCACAACAAAAACTGTGAAGTTTCCAATTAGAGTAAGATGAGTAATCAATCCACACCCTGTATGGATCTATCTGGGGATGAAGGAGTTACATCCTGTTTATTGCCGACATACCCTATGGTTTCCGGTACTGCTACGACCGTTGGTGCAATCTCAGTACACTCAACGTATAAATACGATTGTAAATATAATTCATTTATTCTGCATTTTGTTTTAAGTCTACATATCCTGTTTTTATACTTTATTATTTTTTACTGTTATTATTGCCAGTCGTTATTTTGTATATTAAGTGTAATAAAAGGTTTTAAAAACAAAGTTCGTGTAACAACATATATATTTCGCTATAACTTTCTCAAACTTCTACCGATGATGTCCCGCACGTGTTCCATTAAGGACAAATCCGGGGACCTTGGGAGCGAAGGTAGGAGGTAGTCCAAGGTTTGTCTGGCTCTATGTGGTCGAGCGTTATCTTGCTGAACAGTTGGATTTTGAAGTGGCCTGAGGTAAAGAATCAGAGTAGGTTCTAATATTTATTGAATGTATCGATGTGCACTCATATTGCCCCTGATGAATACTTGACCTTGTGCCATAAGCAATAGCACCCCATATCCATAAGTCCAACAGTGATGATTTCGACTCCTTCTCACCCTCGCTCGACCATCATGCATGTCTAGACATAACTGGGATTCATCACTGAAGACGATAGTGTTCCATTCCTGATTCCACACTAGTCATTCTTGACATCACACTTAAGTCGATTTCTGCGATGTTCCAGAGCTAAAGATAACATCAACTGAGATCGGTATGAAAAAAGTCCAAACTTCTTATCAGTCTATAAACACTTCGCATTCCAAGGACTCTTCCATGTTCTGCAAACCCCTAAGTTGCTATTGCCCTTGTCGATGAGAAACGATCTCCTAGAGCTAAATAACCTTAGGTGAAGATCTTGGCCGTCTATTGTCCTAATCACTCGTCCTGTGCCTCTGGCTCTTCGTGTTCGGCCTTCTTGGTGCCATGCCTGATAACATCTGACAACAGTATCCACACTCCTGTATATTCTACCAGCAATTTCTCGGAGCGACAGCCCAGCTTCCCAAAGACCAACAATTCGATCTCTAGAGAACTCAGCTGCCGATAATTTGCATTTCTTCGGCCGGTTCGTCCAATACTCACAGCAATAAAATCATTGAATAAAAACAGGAATGTTCAACTGAAAGCGCTCAAATTTAATCTTGTATCAAGACTTGTATGATAAACATGTTATTTTTGAAATGAAATAATATTTACTGGGTTTCTACGTCACTGAGTATATTTTTAACTTTTATGTATGAAGTTTTTATCAATACATAAAAGAATGCTTAGGTACAGAGTCCTAATAGTGCAAATGTAATTTATGTTAACTGTTCTATAAATTATTTCGATACAGAATTAATTAAAAAAAATACATTCAAAACTAAATTATTTTGTCTCATAAATATATCTGATACTAAAAAATGTTTATTCTATTTCTTCTTAAAATGAAAAATACTCACTCAAATACTTCCTGCAAACACTAGAGCACAGCACCAACTAGATTTCAGTATATAGAGCTCAGTAGCGAATGGCGCCTCTCTTCGAATATGTATTACTTCCACCATTCAGTACCTGTTGTCCAATAGAATCTATCGTATATTCATGCTGGAAAGCGAGTTTGAAAACAGCCAATTATTATCGATTGTAAGTACTACTACACTATGTTACAATTTTGTTTTATTTCTTTGCAATACTGACCAAGAGATATTTAATGTTTTTAAAATATTTTATAATAAAAAATATTTGTGGAATACTCTATGTAGTTCTTAAATTTTGTTTGTAGGAGTAGAATATACAGAGGCCTATAAGATCTATCGTGTCCTCTTACTTGCTAAGGTGCTACGCTTTATATAGAAGATTTTGTAAATTGCACCCTTGTAGCAGGTTAGAAATGTTGTTAGGCATAATTTTAGGTAGATCTCCTACGTCTAGTTTGTATTCTCCTATGTGAATATCCCTTAGGTCCAGCAATACATTGGATTCTGCACGTCATGTAATTGCTAATAAATGTCCTTATGGGTTTATTGGCATTCTCTATATCGCCTTTGCCAATTTAATCTAAGCAACAGCATTCAGGACCGTATCCAGTGAGTAAACAGGACAGTTATACTTAGCTTAAGAAATTTTGATGAGCTGGTAATGTTTCCTTTGCCTTACTTCTAAAGTGTTCTTTTATTTAGATTCCTATTTTAAAAGAGGGGTTATGTTAATTAAAAAAAATGGATACATATATAATTTTATTTATAAAATCAAGACATACATTTATAAAAAAAATAACCTTAAGTAATATTGCGAATATAATCTTCATTGAACCACATTTGTTATCCTATGTAGAATGATGGTCAATGCAGATAAGTCGTCGATTATATTTTTATAATCTCTTTCTAAATATAGATACAGAGAGCTATCTAATGAATCTATAACTACTCTAATATCATAATTAAACTGTGTTTAAAGGTTTTACACATTTTTATAATAAATTATTCGAAAGGTAAGGACATATTTATATAATCAGATCAGTACCATGTAGAATTTTCTAAATTTAAGGAAAATTCATTAAAATATTGTGAAGAATTGTATCTCAAAAGTTTTTCAGATTTTACTACTTTTTAAATGGCCGTTTGTGAAAATACAAATTAATAAAGCGTTATTCAGGTACGTTTGAAATGTTTGCGAGTCCATATTCAAAACTCACAACCGGTATGTAATGTACTGTATGATGTCTGGAATATAACAAATATTTATTTTGTAATATTTAAACAATAAATTATTATAAGTCCATATTAAATCTTCTTGTAACGAAAATAATGACTGAAAATATAATTTAAACTTAAAAAACCTATCATACATTCAAACAAACCTTTTGTTCAAACTATAAAAATAAAGATGAATATGGCATTTTGAAAATTAAAAAAAAAACCAGAGTATGTAAATTAATTTTAATGGATTGGAAGTTGCAAATCTTACGACCATTTCTTAATAATAATAATGAACATATAAATAGCAATAAAGGCTTATTACATCTATTAAAATTAAATTTTGAATTATTGCACATTTTGGAATAAATTAAAAATTTGTTTGAAAAATTAACTGAGCTTTTGTGTTACATTCTTCAACATAAGAGGTTTTGAGTAGTTCTTATCACAACACTTAAGATGCGTATATATCTAAGTCATGGCTGGTCAGTATTTACATTTCTAAAGCTATTTACAAAAAAAAATCCCTTTTTCCGTATCTCTAGATACAAGAACTAGTGTTTCTGTACATGACGTGTTCCGATCATTTACAAATTTCAATTTTGAGATCAATGGCGACCAAGTTATCAATGTGATCCATAAAACACGACAATTTCAATTTGCAACTCTCTGGCTTAGTTTTACAACATATGTAAGTTTTACACAAAAGTTGAAGTCAGTCAGATCTTGTTTCACTTCAAGAGAAAGACACAAGTAAATTATCTCGAGTAACAGAGAATTCCCATAACTTTGATTTAAATACTTATTGGAATAAACAAAATTTATACGTATTGAATATTTTTTAAGTATATTGAATGCATTTATATTTTAGATTTTAAACCCAAAATATACTTTAATTATATATTACTTACGATATCATGAAAGAGTATATAAATTATAAGAAATATAAACCAGGAAACTGAACCTAGGTGGGAGAAAATTATTGCTTTTATCTAAATTCATTACAAATATTTCGATCTTTGGAGATACAGTTGTGTTATTTGACATCGAATCCTTTATAAATGATTGGATAAAATATCTGAAGTTAATGAGCTCTGTTAAAATTATCAAATTAATAACACAAGTAAACGTGAGAGCTGAAAAAATGCCAATAGCATAAACAATAAAGGTAAATTCTTCAAAATGTCGATGGACCGATCTCTAACACAATAAATAAAAAGAAAATCTACAGCAAATATAAGTAGTTTTATAGGTCAATAAATGCAATACGTATAGTAACCAATAATAGAAAAGTGAAGCAAATACAATTGAAACGTATATGGTATTTTATAAATTTCAAAGTTTTGATAACTAATTACGACCTTTCTGTGTAATCATCAGTAACAATATTTAGGAGAGGTAGAGACGAAACCTCAAAACAGGAAGAAGATAAGAAAAAGTGCGACTTACCATACTTTTGAACATAGTTTTAATAAAAGTAAGATCAGCCGTGTTTACCTAGAAATATTGCAAACATTTTCACGCAAGTAGTAGCATGCTTCTCTGAATAAATCTGATAACCCTTAAGCATTCGTAATAAAATGAGTTTCGCAATCAAGAAGACTAAAAAGGTAGTCAAAATAGAAAAATGGGATTGGTAAGAAAGGAAAAAATGACAGAACTACAAAGTATCATAGTAGAGAATTTCCCCACAACAAATGGAGCAGTAGAACCCCTTGGAGCGCCAAACATTCCACTGAAATAATATTGTTTGAGTCGATTACATACATCACAAGTTTCCATTTTTATAGATACTAATTTGGATGATTTTGTTGCAAAATCTGAAAAAATAATTGATTATATAAATCAATAATTAGAAATGTTATAGTAAGGTAATTGTATTCTTCTATCTTTGTATGACTTCGACGAAAAATAAATTTGAAGCAAGGACAACATAATACTGTAATCAACACTACACTATATTAATAATTGAATAAAAGCGATGTGGGGAAGTTTTAACTGATTTTATGAAATCATACCATTGCAAATATTCATGTATATATCATTCCTCAATATTAGATCACATTTAGAAGCTCCATTCTGTTTTTTGGCATTAGCCACCACTCGTTTTAAAAACGCGGTTGTTAGGTTTAGAGCGAAATTTATTTTTTATCCTCGTTTTTTGAAACAACTACACATAAACTTTGTTGGCTGTGGTTTAAAATGCTCTGGGAATAATTAAAACATAAATTATGAATATTAAGCTTTCTGCATCTGAATAAATTTGAAATTGTTGTACGGAACATAAAGTTAAAATAATAACTATTTTAAGAAAGCCTTACGTTCGATTTAAAATATATTTAATTTTTGGTTATCACGGCAATTTAGAGAATAAATTAACCTACGCATAGCATATTAATTAAAATTGATAAAACCTACAATTTTACTGTATATATGATATACGGGATGAGTCATTAATAAGAATTATCTTTTTTAATACTACATTTACAAATGCGGTTAAATTTAATATATTTAACTGCTTCCATTTCATTTAAAATATAAATAATATTCCATTAATTTGTGCAAAAAGCATTAATCAAGTAAAAATATTCACTTTTTAATAATCGAATCATTATGTGAGGCATTTAATAATTTTGACTTAAATTAAAATGGCACAATTTAGAGTAAATATTAAAAAGTAAGAAATCTTTATTCCTATTGAATTAGTGAGTTACCAATTCATGAATTGTTCTTCAATCCCACATCCATATACACATATTATATACTTTAAATTAAGTTATTGGAAAACAATTGAGGCAATAGACAATTCACCTATATTTTTGGGAATTCACAGCAATTAAAATTCTCTTAGTAATTTGGAATTATATTTATTACAAATTATGATATAATTACTGCACTACAACAATGGCTCATCCTATATTTATGTTTGTAAAACAAGTTGAGAGAATACTGCAAAATAATTTTGTGACGTGGTGTTTCGAGGAGCACCATCAAGTTAATATATAAAATTATATATAAATCGATGTAAACCCTACATTCTAAATTTCTAATAAAAGTATTTAAATTCTCAGAAACAAAACATTGCCACCATGTATATAAAAATTGATAACATTAAAGTTACATTGAATGTTAATGATCACATTAATATTTTACAAATATAAACGTAATCATGTCCTTAATAAACATAAAAACAAAAAAAACTAACAATAACTTAGTTTGATTATAAATTGAATTGAAAAATCCTTGTAAAATCAACATTCTAGACACTATAAACAAATAATAAAGTTCTGATCAACATCGCTCTTAAAAATTATATTGTTAAAAACAAATCACAACAAAAACTGATAATTCATAAGTACTTAATATCAATGGCGGTTAGTGGTTCATCAGTTCCACGAGAGTAATGTCGAAAATATCTTCGTCCACTGCTTTCAAATCCATTAAGAAAAAATCTTCATTGCAGTAGTACGCAACCATATCATCATCAATCTTGGCTATAATGCTGAAAAAAAAATTAAGTTGTATAAATACGCTAAGCAAAATTTACGTCAAATAATTTCAAATACCGCTGACCAATTTTATATACACTGTGGTTCGGAAATAATTGTAAATATTTTGATTGGAGCTCTTGGACTCAAAAGTAGATTTACTGACTTCAAACCTGTTTTATATAAATAATTTGAAAGAAATTATACAAGAATATAATTATTCACTCATCGTGTATTTTATCTATAATAAAATATGCAAAGGGCGACGTGTCAAATAAATCACATGTAATTCAATAAGGAGCCATATTTTATGTAAAAATGTTTCAAATATTTACAATTATTAATGAAGCAGCATACTTTCGCAAATCTTGATTACGAAGATTCCCAGCCATTGTAGTTATTTGAAGATAAATGTCAATAAAAATGACGCTTTGCTTTCTAAATACTGGATAATAGTATTAATGGAGATTACAAAACCCAAGATCTCAACCAAGATATATGTGTAATTATAAAACATACGGGATGGGTTGTATTTGATTTTGATATAATTATACAGCATGTCATTCAACACTAGAATACGAGTTTTGTGACAGAACTACTGAGGTAAGGAAGGTCATGATCAACGAGTAAGAATTTTGGAGAGCATGTCTGTACCAGTGATAACTATACGGATACGGAGGTAATGAGATAAGGAGAATTATACACTATATTGAGAGGTCTTACTCCGATAGACTGATGCCTACAACGCTGCGGTAAAACCACTGGACTAAGGACGGTTATACTCTTAGAGTCAACAGCTCTTACTCTTCCATTTAACCGTCCATAGAATTCTTTAAGAAAATTGTGCACGCTAATGGCATTTAATATGGCAGATTCTTGGCATGTTTATACTTATGCTTGGAAGGAGACTCAAGAGAGAAAGAAGTATACATCAATGAAGTACACAATGTTTGAACTTATTGGTTTTAGAATAACACTTTGTTCAGCTCTTGGATTATTAGAAAGAATTGTCTAGGCTATTACTTAAATGTATATGTTTGTTTGCATCGGAACGGTGCATAATTTGAACTTCTGGGGCTGAATGATTGATAAATTAATAATTTTTTCGCATTTCACATGTATTATCACAACAGTAACGACGAGAAATAACATTACGTTAACCTAAAAGCAATCGGCAGCGACACAAATTGTTGAATTTATTTTTAACATGGGTACTGGCAAAGGGTTTCTGTATGGTCCTATGCCATAATATTGGTAAATTAATGTTTAGTCATGCACTTAATTAAATATATTACATATGCTATATTTGTGAGATTTCAATCTTGTAAGTAGTTAGTAAAATGCGAACTGAAAAAAAATTCAACCAGTTAGTGTCCAGTTCACTATTCACAACTACTCCAAACATTTGTCAAAAAATCTTAACTTACCCTTTTCTGTTTTTGCGATACAAGTTATTTATACTTGAAGTGCTAATTTTGTACTTATTCTCAATCTGCAAAATAAGGAAAACAGAATTAATTTTTTTGATCGGAAGGAATTATGGATTTCTGTCTTTCTTAATTTTAGCATAGATTTAGAAGAAGTACTGAGCTTTTCTCTAGAAATTAAAATGACAAGTACGTGGAGCTGCAAAAGTGAACTGTTCCCACGTTGGTGTTTATAATGATGTTAATCCAACATGCCAATTTTAGTTTTTAGTGTTATTAAAAACGGAATGAGATGTGTAAAAGCCCAGTACGTCCAGGTCCATGCATATTAGGCCTAGGGCTTCCAGCACAAAATATTATGTAAGTAAAAGTAAAGCGCTTTTTGAACACAATCCCATTTTTTTGAATTTCCCATGAATATATTCATATTAAAATAAATTAATAGGTGCTAAATATGGATTTATTACATATAAGGAACCGAATTATTGTTACTAATGTAGATTATTAGTATGTGATATCTTGATAGGAATAAATTGAATCTTGCTAAAAGAAGTATGCCAGACAATCGACCCATTTATTTTTTACAGAAATAGTATTATTTTGCAATCTTAACAATTCTTGAAAGTTTTTAAGCGTAGAAACATACTACACTGATGAGTGGTATGATCATTCTGATCTCATAATACATCTACGGCGTCCTATAATTTGAAACGATCACCTTGGTACAAATTAAACAATTGAAAGGATAAATAATATCAGAAGATATTCTATAATCTAGCAGTCGGGGCGAAAGTTATTTATTAATAGAGCAACTTGCCTTCAATTTTGTTTCACTTATCAAACAATTAAATTGGGCAATTAACAATATTTTCAAAACTCCCAAAATAACATGAATATTTGAATTTGAATGAATATTCGTTAGAATACATGATCAAAACAGAGCCGAGACATTTGGAAGATGCAATAAATGAGAACATGAAGTCGAGATTTAGTAAAAAAAGATACCGACAATAGTCTTCATATAAGAAAAAACTATTTAAATTAAATGTTTCCAGAAAAAGCTGTCTGGGTATTTTCTCGTGATGTAAATTCTCACCGAAATAAAAAGTATGTATTCAATACATTAACCCTATCTACGATGCAAGAAAAGTATTGTTTTACCCCAAAAAAAGGTGGAGTTCTCGATTTTTTTAGTTATTTTAACGTTTTTCACTGAAAAAACACAAAAAGGGTTATTATAAAAAAAATTCTGTGTGTACCTACGAGTATGTCGTCGCCGTCGTTCATTACATGTCTTTTTACCACGATACAGCATCCGGAGTGCAAAAATCCACCAATTTTATGATTGAATATTGTTCAAGATATCTCACAGATGAACCCTATTGATTTTCAGCTCACCAGAGCTAGTACAACGGGTGCTATAGTACTTGAAGTACGACAATTTTGTCATTGTTTGAGAAATTTTAGTTTGTTAGCACGATACAACCTCCGGAGTGCAACAAGTCACCAATTTTATGATTGAATATTGTTCAAGATATCTCACAGATGAACCCTATTGATTTTCAACTCACCAGAGCCAGTACAACAGGTGCTATAGTACTTTAAGTACGAAATTTTTGGACAAATTTCAGTTTGTTAGCACGATACAGTTTCCGGAGTGCATAAAGTCACCAATTTTATAATTCGGTATTCTACAGGGCATCTCACAGATGAACCTTATGAATTTTCAGCCCACTAAAGCCAGTACAACGGGTGCCATGGTATCTGAAGTACTACATTTTTGGTAATTTTTGGAGAAATTTCAGTTTGTTAGCACGAAGCACGATACAGCCCCCAGAGTGTATACAAGTCACCAATTTTATAATTGGATATTGTTCAGGGCGTCTCACAGATGAACCCTATTAATTTCCAGTTCACCAGAGACAGTACATGGGTCACATAAATCCAGATATTCCACTTTTTTGTAGCGCGATACAGTCTCTGTAGTGTAGTACTTAAGTGCGGAAAAGTTAGTTTTAATGTTTAAAACCGTTTATGTTTTTCTTACTTGTATTAGAATTGTGTGAAAAATGCAGAAATTGCAGGACTTAAGATTTCTAAATATTCATTTACTGATTACTGGAAGTGATAATTCATATCCATTCTTTTCAAATAATTTTAGACTTCCTCAAAGATGTCGAGAGTTATTTTTAAAATGTTTGTTATAGTCTGAAGTAGGATTTCACTGTATTGACAAAGTCTATGTACAAATTTTTCATCGAACTTGTGGTCATTGTCAGAAAACGACAAAAAATAACAGAAGAAGTTTATTTGATTATCCTAGTCACCAAAACGTAAAAAAATGTGTGTTTTATGTCCTATGTCCCTTTTTAATGCCGAGTAATACTATAAATGTAAAAAAAACAAATCTATAGAACGATAAAGCTTGATTTCTAATAGAACAACGAGTTGCTACTGAAGAATGTTTGCAATATGAAATCGTATTTGAATCAAACAATTAAAAAAAAATTCAACGTTTTTCCAAAAAGGAATAGTCACTGAAAACTTCTTTCTACACAATAAAATGAGCAACTATTGTTACAGTTCCGACAAGAAAAAATTTTACCTAATATTACTTTTATACTAATCGAGAGCTGTATATAGGTATTAGTTCAGGCTCAATTTTTAATTGTATCTCAATATTCGAAATGTCACTTTAAAAGAAATGTGTCAGACCAATCCTTTCAAATATACCTAGAGGTTGTTTTAAAATCATTGGAAGTGATGTTTGAATGATATTAAACGGTTAAATATTTTACTGGTTATTGTTAGTTTGAAAAAATTATATCAAAATTGAATTTTATGCTGAAAACCCATAAAGCGATTAAAGCTAAGCGTTATAATATATAAACAGTCGAAAAACCTGAGGCAGCCAACTTGTCCCAGTTAAAATGAACAAATACCCATATTTATATTTTGAATGAGTAAATAAAATAGTTTGAATTTTATTAAACACAGTTTCTGCCTAGGTTTTTCATGCCTTAGTTTAATATTCTACAACTTACTGCATTTAGAAGTCCAGCTGTAGTAGGAGGAACTACATGTAATGGAGTATATACATCTTCATTGTCTTGACGTACATACAACATCACCCTCTCACTTAATGGCGGAGGCCCTGCTCCAGCTGGGCCTCCCATCAATTTTGTCCTCTTAATTGGAGGAGAAAAGACATTGCCATCTGAGGATAAACTACTGTCTAATATGCTATTGTCCTTTTTTTCTGCTTCCGGGGGAAAGTGGTTGTGGAATTTGAGGGTTGGTGTGGTGGGAGGTTTCGAAGCTGTATGTAGAAGAAAGGGAGAACCTGATGTTTTTACATGATCCACTGGACCACTGAGAGAACCATCTTCTTGAGAATAAAAACCTTGCAGTTCCATCGAGGTCAGCTGAAAATATGATTATAATTTAAACATATTTTTAGTGATTAGCTCTATAAATTCTCGTGTCTATTCAATCTACGTTGATTGACTTTTAAGACACAAAAAGTATGGAATATCAATAATAATATTTTATTTATTCTAAATATTTGCCACTAATCCATCCCCAGTGTTTCAGAAACGGAAGAGAATCCAAAAACGAAATACCTTGACTTCGGAAATCTTACAGGGAACTTCGATAAAATCATTAATTAGTTATATCAGTTTCATGGAAACCCGAAAACACAGTAAATATTATTTTACTTCAAAAATATTTCACGTACATGTTTATCTTAAAAGTGTTAATACAATATTAAACTTTGAGTACTATCAGTTGAATATTCCAATTTTTATTCATTTTTTTTTCTGTAAATCTGAACGAACCCGCTCATTCCGATATCAGAATACAGAATTTTTTCGAGTACAGTGATTTAAACGTTGCTCCAAGAATTCACAAGTGTTTATTATGCATAGAGTGCTAAGAAATGCAAATTATAGGTAGCTAACTGAGTTCTAAGAGGTAGAATTGCTGGTCTTCGGGAAGATGAGCTGTCGTTCCAAGAAATTGCTGGTAGAATAAACAAGAGTGTCGATACTGTTGTCAGATGTTATCATTTATTACACTGAAAAGGCCCAACACGAAGAACTAGAGGCACAGGACGAGTGAGCAGGACAACAGAGGGCCAAAATCGTCGCCTAAGGTTATTAGCTCTAAGAGATCGTTTCTCATCGACAAGTGCAATAGCAACTCTGTGGTTTGCAGAGCAAGGAAAGGTCCTTGGAATGCGAAGTGTTTATAGACGGAGGGTATGTTTGTACTTTGGTGTTACCTTTAACTCTGGAACATCGAAGAAATCGACTTCAGTGGTGCCAAGAACGACTAGTGTGGAATCAGGAACACTATTGTATTCAGTGATGACTTCCGGTTCCGCCTAGACATGCATGACGGTCAAACGAGGGTGAGAAGAGGACGAGGGAACGTCGTAACGCTCAATTTTTTGTTGAGCGACATGGATATCTTCCTGTAGTCTTTATCAGGGGCAATATGAATGCACATCGATATATTCAAGAAATATTGGAACCTCATCTGATTCCTTACCTCAGGACACTTCAAAATCCAATTTTTCAGTAAGATAAGACTCGGCCACATATAGCTAGACAAACCTTGGACCACTTCCACCAGGCTCAAATTCACCTCCTAACTTGGTTCTCAAGATCCCCGGATTTGTCTCCAATTGAACATGTGTGAGACATAATCGGTAGAAGGTTAAGACATTTGCAGCGCCCTCCTCAAACACTGATGGTACTTCGACATGAAATAGAGGTGGCATGGAGAGACATCTCAGGATGATAACCTGGTTATAAGTATGCCTAGACGCATTAGGGAATGTGTAAAAAATCGTGAAGTTGCAACTCATTATTAAAGTTGATAAGCAGAAACTTAGATTATCCTCACCTGATTGAAGTAAAAAAAATTATTTCAAACTAATGTGCTCGGCTACTATTGCCACTTGCGCAGGAGCGGTTACAATATATTATGTATTACAGTTCATTAATTCAACATGAATAGGTACACAATAATTACACAAATGTTCTACAGTCTATGGTAAAGTTGCACATCTTTGACGAACTGAAGTAGGTAGGTAATTTGATCCGAGTTGTTTTGAATGTTTTTGTAGTTCAGTTTAAGCTGAAACTGTTGTATTTGGGCGGCATATTTGTGACACTCAGTCAAAATGTGTTTTACAGTTAGTATGGAATTACAGCTAGAACAAATGGGTCTAGAGGTAGTAGACATTATGTATCCATGGGTAAGTATTGAATGACCTATTCTTATTCTTCTTCCCACATCTAAATCTTGCCTTAAGAGATTTGCGAAACTACTTGGTTGAGGGTGACCTACCGTGTGCTGTATTTGGCATAAGTATGTGCCGAAGGTGTCCCAGTACTGCTGTCATGTAACTCTAGTTTTCCTTTTGAAGTATGATTTTAAATCCCGTCAGTAACGGAAAATGTAGAAGCAATTTTTGCCTGTTGGTCTCCAAGTTTGTTACTTACGGTGGCCATGCGGGAAGGTAACCAAATTATAGTAACTGCTATTTGTTGCGATATGATAAGTTGGTAGGAGTCATGTATAGATTGGACAATACGATGGTCGGTAAATATACTTTGAATGGATCAAATTGATGTAAATGGCAAGCTTATAAGGTGGGGAGATGGAATTGATGGCCTGGACTATGCTAAATAGTTCGCATGTGTGAACGCTGCAGGTTGATGGGATGAGGGAAAATTTTATAGAAGGTCGAGATGTTGCAACAGCACAACCTACTCCTGTTTCATTTTTGGATGCATCAGGGTATAAAACTAAGTCATAGTTACTATTAGTTATTATTTCTTGAAAAGCATTTTTTATTAATTGTTTGGGTGTTGTGTATTTGTCGTATCTCATAATGAATGTGTTATATTTAGGAAGGCTGATAGTCCATGGAGGAGTAGGAGGAATGGGACGAGGACTTGTTTGGGAAAGGTTAACGCCGTCTAGTAGCTGTGATAAAACCAATGGGACTTGTTTTACTATTGGTATCGTTGAGGAGTTGTGTGAATTGTTAGAAGATGATCTAAATAATGGGTAGACAGGATTGAAGGAGTTAGACGACACGGAGGCAGCATGAGAAAGCTGAAGCTGTTGCCGTCTGATCCAAAGCGGGGGCTCATTAGCTTCGCAGTAAAGGATTACTGCAGGGCCTGATCGAAAAGCACCCAGGCAGTGACGTAAAGCTGCATTATGCACCGAGTTTAAAATATCTAGGTCTGATTTGGTGGCAGATATATATATATATATATATATATATATATATGTGACATCCATAATCTAATTTTACACGAATAAGGGTCCTGTATAATTTAAGAAGAGAATTTTCATCTGCTCCCCAGTGATATTGCGAGAGGGGTTTTAATAATGTTTAATCTTTTGCAGCAATCCCCTTTGATTTCTTGAATATGTTGTTTCCAGGTAAGCCGAGAGTCAAATGTTAGACCTAGTATTTTACAGTGATCCACAACAAGAAGGTGGGCATTATTAATGTAGATACTAGGAGATGTGGTGTAGGTGACCGTCTACCAAATTTAATAATTTTGGATTTTGGTTGCGATAAGGTTAATCTTAAGTGACTTATATTTTTACTTAGGATGTTCACTGCTGACTGAATTAGATTAGTTGTAATTGAAATAGGCATGCCGTGACTGTAAATCATTAGATCGTCTGTATATAAGGCATACTTGATTGGAGGAGATCATAACAAAGATCGTTAATAGCTAGGTTGTATAGAGTGTGAGGAGCTCTATCATTCTGGATATCAGTTGACGAGAACATACCATTAGTAAATACTTTGAATCATCTTCAAAATAGGAAATTGTGAATAAAATGATGTCCGGAGATGTTAAGTAATGTTAGTTTATTTAGAATTGATTGTCTGCTAACAGTAGCACCGTCAATATCGAATATAGCAGCAATGACTTCTTGCTTTCTGTTTAGAGCACCAGAGATATGAGATTGAAGAAGAACTAGATTGTCTTGATTCGATCTATTTCGTCGAAATCCCGATTGTTGTATTGAGATTACATTATGTTTATCAAGAAACCCAGAGGAGCCGTTTATTAACCATCTTCTCTAATAATTTGCACATGGTACAAGTTAGTGATATAGGTCGGAAAGAGTTTGGAGAGGTAACATCTTGTTCAGGCTTTTTAATGGATGGGAATTATCGTTGATGTCCGTCATTGGTTAGGGAATTGGTTGGTGAACCATATTAAATTGTAAATTTCTAGGAGCTTACGTGAACCAGTGTTGAAAAGTTTGTTAAGAAATATATACGGGCCGTCAACAGGACCGGAGGCAACATTTTTGCAACTATTAAGAGCTTATGAAGGCTCTAAGAAGTAGAATGGACAGTTAAGAGATGTAATATCTTAGGATTTTGTCACAGCGTATGGGGAGGGAGCTTTATCTGTAGAAGTAGGTCTAAAATTAACTTTACTTTTAAATTTTAATTCATAGGTTTTTGCCAGTATATAGCTGATTTATTTATTTCTACTAACTACAGAATTGTTATAGATGAGGCTGGGAATTTTGAAATAGGAACTGTTTCCTTGAATTTGTCTAATTTTATTCCAAAGTTGGGTGGGATTTGTATTACATTACTGGAAGACACATACTTTCTCCATGAACATTTTTTACTGTTCTGAATTATATCTAGTCTTGGCTCTGGCTGTTTTGAGATTAGTGGGATTTTCATGTGTTTTATGGCTACGATAGAAATTTAGTGCCATTTGTGGTTAATTTATAGCACTTGCACAGCTGAAGTTCCACCATGGCACAATTTTTTGTTTGCGTGAAATAAGATTTTTACAAATGTGCAGATTGGCTGCTGAAAATACAATTGATAACATTTTCGTCAGTTTTCCCTTTGCTCATGGTGTAATTGGATCCCCACATTGTACTGTGGGCGTTAAAATCTCCTACTAGAATGTAAGGTTGGAGCAGTTGATAAATTAGGTTCAGAAGCTGTATTTGATTTGAAGGGTAATTAGGGGGATATATAGGCTTCAGATAGTGAGTTTATTTTGGCACCAGGTGGAAACTGCAATAGTTTCAAAATCAGTAGTGATATGGAGAGGGGAAGAAAATAGTTCACTTGAAATGAAAATTGAGGTACCCCCACTTGTCCTTGCGTAGTTGGTGCGAACATAATGATATCCTTGATAGTTTTTTGGTTTAGGCAGTTCATCTATTTTATAGTTGGTTTCTTGTAAACAGAAGATTTCAGGTCATTTGTCTGATATTATTTGCTGGATTCTTTCCAAACGAGGAAAAAATTCCCATCACAATTCCATTGATAATTGTGAATGGTGACTTAAGAAGTTAGTTGTTGAGAGCATTGTGAGGGAGGAAAATTAAGTTCATCATCGGTTCGATTATCAGAAGAAACGCTTTTAATATCAGAAAGGTCCGCGGGATTAAGTTGTCTTTCAAGTCGTGTGAGGCAGTTTTTAAGTTATCGTTCTTTTGTTTCGGAGTAAAGAGGTGATAAATAATTTAACAGTCCTTGGATATTACAAGTAAATTCGAGGGATTCATTAAGAGGATCTGAAATACCATATACATTTTCTAAAAACGTTGTGAACTGGGTTTAAGAGAGCGTGAGTTTAGACGGATTGTTTTTATAGAGGATTTGTATAGAGGTTTGAGAGTTGGGTATTAGTTTATGATGTTCAGGAAGGGTTTTAGGTTTTTTCTTGAGGGGTTTAGGTGTGTTAACGGATATTGTAGAAGAGGAGGAGGCATTTGGTTTTCTGGTGACATTGGGGATTATGTGGGAGATTGTTGAATGGGGTTATCAACATTGCTGTCAGAGGAAATACCTCTTTTTTGGCCATGGGATAGAGAGGGTAATATAAGGTTAGGTAATGATTCCACCTCAGTTTGGTCAGCAGTTGATAGATTATTCGACAGGCGTTCCGAAGATAAGAAGGGGAACGAGGGAGAGCCACTGAGTTGAGTAGTTGCTGGTAATTGTAATAACGACGAGGAGTGGGAGGATATTACATTTTGCGGTTGAGACAATGTAGGGTTGGTACAAGAGTCTGCAGTATGTCCAATCTGTTTACACAGAAAACACACCAATCTGGCAGTAGAAACAAATATTCGGTACGTAGTGTCTTTGTGAGTAATCAGAATTGAGGTTTGTATGCTAAAGTTATCACTATCAGGTATAACATAAGTAATTATACGGAAACTCATGATATAGCGTATTCATCTCCTTGTGCGCAACATTTTACAAATGAAACAGGAAAAGTTATTTACAATCCGATGTCCTTGAGAGCTCTTTCGATACCGGAGTGGGGGATAGTAGGGGATACATTCGATAGTAAAATACATTTTTTGCTGGCGAAATAAGTCTTCGAATAGGAATTATTGTGGAATTGATGCAAATGTTCTGATGAATTTTAAGAAGATCATTTAGAATTGCTGTTGAAGATAGATATATACAAATATGGTTATTAGAAATTCTTGATGCAAATGTGATATTTTTGAGGGAAACGGTATCTCCTATCGCTTTTATGTATTCAAATAAAGTGGTGTTGGGGATAAAGTGCAAAACAATCAATTGCTCGCGTTTAGGAAAAGCAGGGTTTTGTTGAAGTTGCATCTACGTATAATTTTATTCTGTTCAGTGAATTTTCTTTAGATAAGGATGTTTGGTTAGTAGTAGTAATTTCGCGAGAGGTCCAGGATGCCAAAACCACTACGTTTAAGATTTAGAAAGGAACAGGAGTCCAGAAAGGTCCTTTTGAATTAAATAGTAGGAAAATAGCGGTTACCTGTTGAATTGTTATGACACTGGAATACTTGTGGATTCATTTGCTGATGATAATTTCACAAAATGGTAAAAAACCGGTCACTAATTACGAACTCCCTGATATGTATGCCAAATATTACCGAAATAAAATAATTTTTACTGGGTGTTCGGGTTTCTATGTCACTGAGTATAGGATTGAATGTTCTCTTTAGAGGCCCCTGTCTCGGTTAACAAAGATTTTTGAAAACGTATTTTTATTAGAGAGTTCCAATCACATGTTATCAATTTAAACCTAATACTCGAAAACTTACTTTGTCGATGTCCTCCGCTGGCGAAAACAGTACAGGAGGTTT
The DNA here is from genome assembly GCA_963921935.1 of Galeruca laticollis. Lineage (NCBI taxonomy): Eukaryota > Metazoa > Arthropoda > Insecta > Coleoptera > Chrysomelidae > Galeruca > Galeruca laticollis. The sequence continues at coordinate 159,076,686 of OY998180.1, read as the reverse complement.
TGTGAGATCACTCATTGTATAGAATTCTGATCTTTCACACATCGGATGGTATAACTCGTCCAATTTTTTCCTTCCAGTAGCTGTCATTTTACGTTTCGCCGCTCGTCTTTCTTCATCTCTTGTCTTTCGCTCTGCGCCCTGAAAATCCATATAAATAAATTCCTTTTTTTCAAATAATTGTATACCAAATTAGTAGAAACCAATTGTAAATTTTATAACAATGTCGGTCAACTGAAGAACATATTTAATGTTATTTTACAACGTGTTTTTAAGACTTGTTCAAAAATATAAAACTGGTAAACATTTTTCTTAAACGTATGTGACTGAAGTTATTACTTTTCCGCCCAACCTATCTAATATGCGAGAAAAGTATTGGTTTACCCCAAAAAAAGTTGGTATTTTGAGAAAAAAATTGAGTTATATTTAAGTTTTTCATCAACAACAACACGAAAAAACGGTTTTTAGAAAAAAAATCCTGTGTGTATGACGTCGTTGTCGTCCGCCACTTTTCGTCACATGTCTTGTTAACACGATACAGCCTCCGGAGTGCAACAAGTCACCAATTTTATGATTGAATATTGTTCAGGACATCTGACAGATGAACCGTATTGATTTTCAGCTCACCAGAGCCAGTACAACGGGTGCTATGGTACTTGAAGTACGACATTTTTGTCATTTTTAGAGAAATTTCAGTTTGTTAGCACGATACAGCCTCCGGAGTGCAAGAAGTTACCAATTTTATAATTTAATATTATTCGGGATATCTCACAGATGAACTCTATCGATTTTCAGCTCACCAGAGCCAGTACAACGGGTGCTATGGTACTTTAAGTACGATATTTTTGTCATATTAGGAGAAATTTCAGTTTGTTAGCACGATTCAGTGATAAGTGACCAATTTTATGATTGGATATTATTCAGGGCGTCTCAATGATAAACCCTATTATATTCAGTTCACTAAAACCAGTGAATCGGGTGCTATGGTACTTGAAGTACCAAATTTTTGTCATTTTTGGAGAATTTTCAGTTTGTTAGTACGATACAGCCTCCAGAGTATATAAGTGACCAATTTTATGATTGAATATTGTTCAAGGTGTCTCACATATGTACTCTATTGATTTTCAGTTGACTAGAGCGAGTACAGCGTGTCCAATAAATCCAGATATACTACATTTTTGGTTATTTTTGGAGAAATTTCGGTTTGTTAGCACGATACATCCCCCGAAGTGTAGACAAGTGACAATTTTATGATAGAATATTGTTCAGGGCATTTCACAGATGCGGAAAAGTTAGTTATAACCTTTAAAACCGTTTATTTTTTATACAATATATACTAATTGAGCAGCAGTATTTAATATTTCAACTAAAGAAGTGAATAGGATTTGTGTGAGTCGTCTTCCAAGTACATACTCCTCACACTTATTTTATAGAATTTATTTTAATATTTCGGTTAAATTTAATATGTAATTGTAGAAACACCGATATTTGGCAGAGTATTGCCTAACGTCTAACGTACTTAAATATTTTGACTTTACCTTATCACAGAAAACCTTTATTTGGCAGTAACCCCTGTGGAAAATTTGTGAATCCCTGGGATCTTCATAGGTGTCTATTTGTAAATGAAGAGGTAGTCCCTTTACTCCTTTTTGACTACTAAAGTCTGTGCTCAAACACTGGACGGCAATGTTTATCTAAAAAAATAAGCTTTAACATATTGTAATAGTTTATGTTTAAGAGATTAAATACCTTCGCTGGGCTTTCTAACGGATTCCAGTATACTGCTATCGCGTTGTGAGCTACTTCTTCGATACAACCTACTAAACCTACACTGTTCTTCGTATCTGAAAAATAAACAACCATAAACATCAATATTTTCAAAAATGAAGATGGTGTTATATGTTAGAAAAATGAAACAAACGTATTAGTACATGTTGAATGATGGTGTAAAATAATATTTTTGCTTAACTGTTTAAAGAAAGAAGAAAAAACGTGTCGTAGATATAATACGGTAATAATAAGATGCAATTAGAAGACATTAACACATTTATAGGACTTTCCATTGAAACTATAGATAAAGCATTGGTACATGTAATTTAAGAACAAAAAACAATAAAAAATCACTCTGAATAAAAAAGCCTCTTCAAATAGTTTGAATTAGATAATTTAGCAGAAAAAGTTGAATACCTAACCATATTTTATTTTCAGAATAAATGTATAATTAAAACAATCTAGAAAAAGATTTGTAATTTAATTGGAAATGAATTAACACATCTAAATATTTTTCCAAAAATGTCCACCTCCTACATTCAATCTTGCCGGCAGCATATTGTGTGAGAAAGAGTTCCATTTTGGTTACAAGGATGTTTTCAGATCACCAAATTCGATTGATATGGAAATTCCATTATGTTTTCATGTGATTTTCCAAGATTTCTAAGCAAATTGCACATGTGGCTACTACGAATATTGCAGGCATTCACGCTTAAAAGAAATAGTATTTATGATATTTCGCAGTGTGCAGATATTTAATGTAAACTGATGTTCATAAAACAATTTATAGATGACAATACTAAAAATATAATTAGATAGTTATTCAAAGAAACTTTGAAACGAGGTATTCATAATTGGAAAAATGTTAATAAAGGCGTAGCAAATAATTTTTCAGTATATCGTTACATGCTTCGATTGTTTTACTTTTGCAAAATTTCTTTCGATTATTTCCAGCCACTCAAAAAAAGTGAAGAAGTTATTATCATTCACTGGGAGATAAACTCATGGAATGGAATAATTATATCTAATAGATAAATAATGGTTTACGTAAGTTTTTTGGAAATTGATATTTGTAAGCCGTTAGTTCGTTAATTAATTGATTTATTACTTGAAACCTGTATATCTGTAAGATTCTTTTATTTTCTACGTAATTTCTCCAATTAAATTAACTATCTGTCAAATACAATAAAAATTCTGGTTAATGACAGGAGAAATAATGGTGCTATAGGGTTCAAAATAACAAATATCATCTGGACATGCAGTAAGCAAATTGGAAATAAATAATAAAATTTACAAAGTGAAACAAAATACAGTGCGTTTCAAAAGCTGTGAATATAAACAGTGGGGAATAATTCAATTATGATCAATTAATTTTAAAATTTTACCAAATGTTCAAGTTCACAGCATGCTTTACAAGCTCTTTAGTAGAGATTATTTTAAATTGTGTGTTACAAACTGTTGTGTAAACCATTTTTAATGGGGCAAATTAACAACAATGAAAATTTGGTTCGTTATTTTGTTGTATCAGTAACATTAAAAATATACAGTATATTCCAGTGACTAATGTGGAAAAAAATTAACTTTATCATTCTATTGGAAGTCGATGAACAGGAGAATGAACTGGAAGTAGTGTTTGAATTAGTGAACAAGGCATTCTATACAATACCGAAACAAAAACCTGTGAGATTGCTTAAAGGACTGAGTAGTTCCAGAGGCAATTAAAAGTGAGTACAAAATTGTGATTGACTAGGTGCGAAATATCAAGATGGAGAGAGAGGTACCAATCAGATATACAATAAATCATTCTTCTCCTTATGTTCAACATAGTAAATAGGACAAGAGAAACTTGTGAAAACATGCCAATTATAGCAATGCATTCGTATAGATTGATGTATGTGGACTACGAGTGATTAAAATCTCTAAAATATTTAAAAAAAATGAATGAGCTTCAAATTATTTCTAGTACCATAGTGCATTTCAAATATTGAGTGTTAAATTATTGAAATAGAAACGTTTTCATAAGTAGAATAATTACACAAATTGATTAAATGCGTTTGGGTTTTTTGCACTAAAAATTATTTAATATAATTTTTGTTCATTTTTATTTGCTTTGATTGCAATCCTACCATTTATTTTTAGTCCACTAGGAAAAGTATAATTGCTTTTGTTACTTTTACCATCCAACGGCATATACCCATAATTTTTTTTGACACACTGATACACAAAGATAACTGAATAATTTTTTACACAGCTATAGGAGTTTACCGGGGTTTATCTAGGAGTAGTAATAGAAGAAAAGAGAGTAGAAGAATTAGAACGGAATGCCAGAATAGTCAAAGAAACACAAAAGTTTGCAAGCTTAAGAGCACTAATAAAATCAAAGTACGTGTCCAGGAAAACTAAAATAAAAATATATAAATCGGTAATAAAGCCCACCGCAACATATGCATGCACATGGATATTACAGGAGGCAGATGAAGACATGTTGGACAGATGGGAAAGAAGGATACTCAGAGCAATCTACGGAGGATAAAGTACGGAGACATGTTGAGAGACTACATAACGATCGGGTGCCAAAAATAGTGCTTCAGAGTAGACCAATAGGCAAAAAGAGGAAAGGGCGACCAAGGAAGAGATTGTGTGACTGTGTTATAGAAGGCCTGAAAAATAATGATTTTCAGAATTGGAAATAAAAAGTTGTGAACAGAAAAGCATAGAGAAACTTAGTGTAGACAATTGGAAACAAAGGACTCTGATTTTTAGATTTAAAATAGCAAAGTGCTAGTACGCAGGGTTAGAAAAATATTAGAAATTTTTTGAAATATTGCCATTCATGCCCTAAGCCTCCTAGAACATACGAATTTATAGGAGTTTACCTACTTCCAAAGCTTTGATGACATTATTGTCATCGTTGTTCACGTCGTGAACAATCACATATTTGTTTATTCGATATATCCAAGTAATATTTACAATAAGTATACAATGAATATAGTATAAAACATTTTATGCATTTCAAATTTAATATTGAAACTTCTAATTTGGTATCTAGTCTAAACTGAAAGTATCCCGTACTTATTATTTAATACTATTCTGTAATTTAATTCTGAGAAAAGTAATCTTCCACCTCAGTTAAAGAATAATGACTATTCTCTCAAAAATCTAATCATATATTAAGATAATCTGATTTTTCATAATATAAGCACGTCTTGAAATTGTTTGCTTAATTACAGCTTTGTAAATTAATTACTTATACCGCTGAACAGTTCATTATTTGATTTATGTAGATTTTTTGCAGATTGATATGACTAAGAAGGCAATATAATATTTAAACACTATTGGCGTTACTTCCAAAATTATTATTTCAGTAATGGTTATAATTAATATACAGTGACGTTAAGATAAATACGCAAATATGATGTATAATATTTTTTATGATTATCCGTACCCAGAAAATAATGGGTACGTTTACGTCTGCTGTTCCACAAATTAGAGCTTAGCACTTTATTGTGTATAAAAGATTTATGAAGAGCTATGCAAACTTTTGCTTAGAAACTATGTTTAACAGCATGCATCACACAAACATCGTAAACATTATTAACAAAAAAGTGCAATGCGATTTCAAGCAAAAACTATATTAAACTTACCGCTATACGTTTGGGGGATTACGAGGAGCATGAAAAGTAAAATATATATTCAATTTAATAAAGATCTTCATAAAAACAAACTATCAAAGTAAATTAGTTTAATTATGTTAATAATAGGGCATAGTGGTACAACAAAGGTTTTATTGTATTTTTTAGAGCGTAATCATACGATTGTTCCTATGAAGTGCTGTCAATTATTAATTGATAATATTGGATAATGTATAAAGGAAAGTTGTGATAACTTAGCGACACAAAGAATTTTGTCAAACTGTTCAAGTAGGCTTTTGAAATAATCAATTCTGAGTACCTTCTTGCCCGTATTTGGCGAGAATCATAAATCATTATCATTTTTAGAATCAACAAAATTGTTGAATCTTGTACAACGTACGTGGTGTCAATTTGAAAACGTACCACACTCTATATTTCGGCCCCTATAGAAAATTCAAAAATATGGAAGGCTACGTCACATTTAAATAAGCTTTTCTAGACTACATTTCACGAGAGAAGAAGCCACCTGAAGTTGGAGCATTGACAATCGCAGAAACCAAATTCTGTCTTGTTTATCTACGTCGCTTATATAGTAAAGATCACTGGCGTATCCATTTTATAATTTGACATTTGAGGTTATGTTTCTGTTTTTTAGAAACAGAACCGAAACTAACCATTTATTTGGTATAGGCACAAGAATCTTTTGCATTCCCTATTATTTTACATCTAGTGTTTTTAAATGAAACTCAAGGTCTCTAGTTAATTCCACAATATAATACAAGTTATTGAAAATTCTAAGAAATTGACAATTGTTTCGATAAATCAATATCATCGTCAGAATGACAGAAGTTACATTTCATTTTATGCCTACCTGATGTTTAGTAGTTATATTTTTTTGGCTAGACCAAGAAGTAACCTAACTTGTGATTGGCTTAATATATGTTTATAGAAAAAAGAAGAAGATGTGATATTACAAATATTGAAGCTTAGATATTATTAGCCCTATGGTGATATCCTGGATATCATTTTTCCAATTAAGATCAGTATAACTGTGCAATGATATAGAAAACCAGGAAAACTATATCTGCTGATCTTTACAATTATCACTTAAGAAGACAGTTTATTAGTGGAGAATTCCCTAGATTTAACTGTTCATTGACAACTTCATATTGTGGGTTTCTTAAATGTCTTCTAATTTCCAGTTCTTCAAGGAAATCCAGTTCTTGTTTCTTTTCACAAATATGCAGCACTTCTAGTTCTGTGTTAGGTGTCAATGAATGATTGGTGTCAAGTAAATGTTTTGCGTAGTGAGATTTATCTGGTTGTTTTAATCTGTAAGCTCGTAAGTGCTCACTGTATCGTATTTCAAAATTCCTAAGGGTCTGACCCAAATAGACAGCATTACATTCTGGACATTTGAGTTTATATATACCTGACTTCTTTAATAGTGGTATTTTTGTTTTTACATTTAACAATTTTGTACTAACGTTACTTTCTGTTTTAAAAGAAATTGTTGCATTCGTTGCTGAAGATATTATCTTTGAAATATTATTAGAAATATTTCCTGCATATGTGATGGTTTCATAAGTTTTAATTTTTTTTTTTTTTTTTAATTTTTTTTTTTTTTTTTTTTTCATATGCAGGAAATATTTCTAATAATATTTCAAAGATAATATCTTCAGCAACGAATGCAACAATTTCTTTTAAAACAGAAAGTAACGTTAGTACAAAATTGTTAAATGTAAAAACAAAAATACCACTATTAAAGAAGTCAGGTATATATAAACTCAAATGTCCAGAATGTAATGCTGTCTATTTGGGTCAGACCCTTAGGAATTTTGAAATACGATACAGTGAGCACTTACGAGCTTACAGATTAAAACAACCAGATAAATCTCACTACGCAAAACATTTACTTGACACCAATCATTCATTGACACCTAACACAGAACTAGAAGTGCTGCATATTTGTGAAAAGAAACAAGAACTGGATTTCCTTGAAGAACTGGAAATTAGAAGACATTTAAGAAACCCACAATATGAAGTTGTCAATGAACAGTTAAATCTAGGGAATTCTCCACTAATAAACTGTCTTCTTAAGTGATAATTGTAAAGATCAGCAGATATAGTTTTCCTGGTTTTCTATATCATTGCAGTTATACTGATCTTAATTGGAAAAATGATATCCAGGATATCACCATAGGGCTAATAATATCTAAGCTTCAATATTTGTAATATCACATCTTCTTCTTTTTTCTATAAACATATATTAAGCCAATCACAAGTTAGGTTACTTCTTGGTCTAGCCAAAAAAATATAACTACTAAACATCAGGTAGGCATAAAATGAAATGTAACTTCTGTCATTCTGACGATGATATTGATTTATCGAAACAATTGTCAATTTCTTAGAATTTTCAATAACTTGTATTATATTGTGGAATTAACTAGAGACCTTGAGTTTCATTTAAAAACACTAATATGAGCATATTCCACGAAGTAAGGGTCGAGACAGTCAATTTCATTTTACATCTATATAAACAGGGATGGGGGAGATTGATTCACCACAAATCAGCACTGAATTTCATAAAATAAAACATATTAACATTATGTATAAATCTGTAATCTTATTTATAAGGATTAATTAATTACAATTATTTCCTTTGCTTATGTTTTTTGTTCACTAACATGAAAAATAAAAAAGTTTTATAACTTAACGGGAAATTAACAAGTTTATTTCAAAATTGACTAGAATAATTAATTATTAAAAAAATATAACTGAAGAAAGGCAGACAACTCCCATGCAAAAAGTATAACAATCATCAGTATTTCAAATAATACATTGTAATTGTAACTCCACAAATCAATATTTTTACAAAAAAAGGGAAGTAATAAACGCACTCACATATTATAATTTGATAAATGGTATAGTTAGAAGGACAGCATCTAAAAATATTGTGTTAAGAGTAACAATTTATTTGCGAAAAATTTCAAAGTCATTGCGTTTTTATTTTAATCCGATGCACAATCTCAAATCGTTCGATAAAAAACTCCCTGAATATAATTGTCGGATAAGGTTACCACTTGGTTGTAAATATTTTTATTTAGCGATGCTGAAAAAATATACTCTGAGGGTATTCAACTGTTATTATAATTGAATTTCAAAATATTTAAGTTTTAAATTTAATAAAAAAAAGAATTGGTATATACGAGTACAATAAAATAATTGTTCAACTGCTACCTTAATGTGCTTTATTCTAGGCTATGAATTTAAACAATAACGGTAAGTCAATGTTTAGAAATAAGTACACTATTAATTCAATCAGTTGTTTCCATCCTCCATCCAATTACTTTAAAGCAACTTTTCTAGCTTCTTGTTTAGCAAACTGATCAATTATTAAATCTAAATCAATCTGTGATAGTGCGTCGTTTTCAATTGAAATTATTGCCAGACCATTTAGTCGCTCTTATCCCATGTTAGAGCGTAAATAATTATTTATTTTTTAGTTTGTTGAACGAACGTTCGCAAGAGGCATGGTCAAAAATATTTAACGCAATACATGTATTGGGATACCTATATACTGTCTAAAGAATATTTATAGGTACATATTCTTTAATAAATTAAACGAATTTATCTCACTAATATTCATTAAGAGTGCACTAACATGTAATTTAAAATTATCAATTTCGTTTCCTAAAATTGTAACTTCTGACCGATTTTCGTAACCACATTACCAGGAAACATAACAGAAGGTCTTACAAATGATAATAATAAAACTTGAAAAGGGATCTTTGGAAATATCCACATCTGGAGGGACAATAAACTTTCCATGAAAACTGATTGCTGGATGCCTGCTTTTCAGTTCTTAAAAAATGTATATAAATGTACTAGAGTTTTGCACTTATGCAGGTAACTACAGAAATAATCGCATTAATTTGGGTCATGCCTCGCTTGTATTGTAGTGTAGACGTAGTATTTAAAACCAGAAAACGCCCAAAAATATTAAAGTCTTCGGTAAATCTGTTATTTCTTATTATATTTAAAGAAGTTATAATGTAAAATGTTTCCTCGGGCATTTTGCGCCCCTTTTGTATTTTAATCTAGTTTGCCCCGACAGGCAAGAGTCTATACCTAGTTTCGGTACTGTCTGGAAGCAATAGTTTGTTGAATATTTTTTATTTTGAATATTTTAAGACGTTTAGATAGTTTCTGTGTTTTATACAATCACAAAACCATGTTTTCTAAAAAAGTTGTAAGTGTAAAAGCAAAAATTATCAAAAGTCGAGGCATTGGAGGCACTAAAATTTGGATTCGGGATATCATCTGCAATTTCTACATCCTGGAGAAAACTGTGAAACGAGTGAAACAAATTCATGGTCAGAATAAAAACTAGAATGAAACTACAAATTTTAATATGTGATATGCATAAGTATTTAATTATAAAATGCCTTTATTATAGATGGCAGAAAACAACAGAAAGGTTATTATGGAATCGCATAATATAGGCCTTAAAATAATTAATTTCTAAGAAACTAGCAAATATATAATCTAAGACTGAAATATTGTGTATATTGATGAAGCATACATCCACAGCTCGCACGTGCAATCCAACGAACGGTACGATGTATCAGGAAAAGGTTTGAAATTAGTCAGGAAATTTTTTTCTGAAGTATCTGTTCAAGTATGCTATTTGCGAACATGTAAAGAAATGCGAATCTGAATGGATTAAAAAAGAACACATTTTTCAAGATCCTGTAGATTCTCCTAAGTTTAATGTAAATACATAATCGTCTGACAAATCTACTAGTGTTATCGAATGTCTCGAATAACACAGGTCTACCAGAATACATTAATTCTGACGATGTCAATATCAATGAATATATTTTATATTTTAGGAATATGGAAGAGTTTACAGCTTGGAGAGGATTACAGAACAAAGAAGTTGATTATTGTTGCAGGGACTGAAAAATACTTGCAAATGGGAATTTTTTGTATGCGTGTAATAGAACTGATTCAAATGGTACATTCCTTTTATTATAATTGTTTATTTTTAATGAATGTATAATATTAGGATTTTTTGTTCGTATGAGAAACGCAATATATATATATATATATATATATATATATATATATATATATATATACAGCAGAAACGCTGAGTATTTTCCATCACGTGACTGATACGACATCAACCATATGCATGTTAATCAAAACAATACGACAAACGCTTGCATTGAGTTTCGCTCTTTTTCAGTTATTAGAAGAAGACAGTACCAACATAGTATGTGAATAATATCGTCAACTAAGTCACGTGATGGAAAAGCTTCACCGTTTCTACTGTATCTGAGAGAGCATCAATATTCGTGGAATGTGTCTATCAAGGATTAAACTTTACACTGAAATTGATGGTACTTATCAGACAACTATAATTTGAATATTATATTTAACTTACTTGTTATTATAATTTAAAGAAAATATAATGGAAACACATGTGGGACACAAAGATGAAATATGTATCAAAGGATTGATGAAGAAGGAACAACTCAAAATAGTGTAGTAAATTAACAGCAGGTGTTACAGCTGACCAGATATTGCAGGAGAGGAGCTGGTTTGTTTCAGGTACTGCCAGCACTACATCAGAAGATGATTGTTATATAGCGATCCGCAAGCAAATTGAATTATTATAAAGAAGTAACCTATTTTATTGAAAAAATGTCCAGCACACATGCTTCATTTAGGTTAGAAGAAATAATTTCAATTGAAATTTCATGAATATTTTTCAAAAAACACAGGGTTCCATTTCAAAAATTAATGCTTTCATTAAGAGTTTAAATTACGAACCCAGTGGCGTAAAGTACACCGCTGCCGGACTCAGGGCTCAGAAGTACGACCTTAATTATTATGAAATTTCAAAATAAAATAAATATTTTTTCAAAATAACTTTTGTGCTCTGCAAAATATTAGGGATTGGTAATTCCAAATATGGATTGTATTTCACCGAACCGTATATCCCTATCGGACAATTGTCTACAATAGTGCCGTCATAATCGCATTAAGATAAGAACTAATTATATTTATATCCACACTTCCAATTCCGACTCTGCCTATAACGGGTTTATTGAGGGATTTGGAAATTCCATTTCTTAGTTAGCAACCAACACACAATAGTAAAACGGTTCTGTATTATTATAAAATGAGAAATTTTATTATATTGCCATTAAATGCAGATGTTGAAGGAAGGACAAAATTTCATAAATATTACTTGGAAAACGTAATGACCACAGATGTATTTTATTTAGGTACCTACCACCCAGATTTTCTGAATTTGTTCTACGTTTAGTTGAGTGTGTCGAGTCGATTATGTTAAACACCGTAAATTGTCCATTTTGTGAAAATACAAAGGAGAAGAGGCGCCATGTTAATAATTGTTTCGATAAGTTGTAGACTTGTTCGGCTTTCGGCTAAATATTTCCTCGGAAAATGCTAAGTGAATATACGTTTACTATACTCAGTTGATATTTAAATACTTGCTAACTTATATAGTGTACATAACATTATAAAAATGAGTGAAATAAAAAAGAGTGGTGCACAAAAAAGAAAAATCCGTAAGGAAAATGATCACATTATTAATATTAAAGAGAAGTTAGATTGTTTCTTTTCCATAGGTGCACCAAGTACTTCGAAAGAAACTGAACAAGAACAAACGGAAAATATCATCACAATTTTAAATGTCAATGGACATGGACACTGATTATTTCGTAAAAGAGGAGGAAATTTGCAATAAAATTACAGAAGCAATTGGCAGTGATTTGGCTTTGGCTTTATACATACATATTATGTCCGTGGACAAAGAATTGAGGAAAAAAATTAAAAAATAGGACCGTGTCAGTCAAGTCAAAACTTTAAGGAAGGAGCTTTTCTTCATATTATCACAGTTGCACTAGCAATACGGGGCAAAAGGTAAAACGAAAATTGTTGTGTTACTCAACACGCTCAGATGTTACTTATTGTCAGGTATGTTGGCTCTTTGCTGATAGAAGTAATATTTTTTTTAAAGAAGCCAGATGCAAACGGGTGAAGGACTGGTAAGGTATATCCAAGAAAATTAAAGAACATGAAATTTTCGTCGTTTATATTCACGCTTGTCGTGCATTTGATATCTGGAAACAAAATAAAACAGTAGATTTGTTGTTAGATTTCAGATACAAAGGAGATGCTAATAAACTGCGACAGATCTCACCTAGGATTGTAGATGTCATAATAACAAGTGCCACGTGCAATCTACCTTTTAGAGGGCATTGAGAAAATACTTCTGAACACTCACACGGGAAATTTTTCTAAATATAATAGGTCTCTTAGCAATATATGATCCTGTTCTGAATTGAATTAGGAATTTAATTGAAAATTTGTTAAAAAGTTATGTAAATAAAATAGTCATCCTAATTTTTGTATTCAAAAATAATTAATAATACTTGGATTTTATTTAATAATGGCATATTCTTATATAAAATTTAAACAAGTATTTGTTGTAACTAAAAGTGGCAGCATTGCTCAAAATTTCAGTACCTGCTTTATGTGTCTGGGGTAGTTTTGTCCTTGTTTAATTATCATTTAAAGAGAGATGCAAATATCGTCAGAGTGTGCCGCCCGATAATTTCGATTGCAATGTAGTATTGGTAGTAAATAATGTCAAACGTGTTTTGTTCATTATGAGTGGCCAGAAGAAATTTAGTTCTTTCGATGTGTTTTTAAGACTTTTAGTAACTTTTATGTTAATGAATATAATGTATTTGGATGATCATGATTCCTCAGTGCCATTTTTGTCAGAAAAACAGCCGAAATTACCAAGGTCATAATACCATCCCCACGTTTGGTAAATCATTCATTATTTTACTATCGGCGTTTAGGATTGTTGGCCGCAAAAATAAATGTGTTTATGAATGAATAGCCCTCTCTATTGTATATTATTACTCTAAGCTATACACTAGTGCCTATAATTTAAAAAGAAAAGTTATATATATCAACTGAATTTCCAAATTATATCTGCTAAAGCCGTTTTTCAGAAGAATTAAAGAAGATAATATCATTAAAGAAATTAGCAATTAAAAATAAGTGCGCTGCATCTAATTTTCCTGATATTTGCAATGCGATTCACTTATTTTTGGCTCTGCCGGTTACTGTTGCAACGACAGAAAGATCATTTTCTAAGTTAAAACTAATTAAAAATTACCTGCGTAGTATAATGTCAGAAAAAAGACTTAGCAATTTATTTATAATTAGTATTGAACAGAAAGTGACAAGAAAATTTGAAATAGACGATTTATAAATGATTTTGCTAATAGAAATATGAGGCGTCAATCAAGATTCATGTAGTTGCATATTTTATGCAAAAAAATATTTCATTTATATAAATAATAGGTATTATCTAGTTATACACTTAGTTTCATTGTATTTTCTTCATTCTTATGGACTTTTAAGTGGTAGGTAATTCTTTTTGATTATTGGTGAAATAATAAAAGTTAAGCGCATATAATCACAATTATTATAAACTTAATATTGCGAGAGGCATCGATGATTTTGTGTTACGCCACTGTACGAACAATTGGTAAAATTCAGTGAAGCATTTGAAAAACAAAAATATATGTCATGCAAAGTCCAGAAGAAGAATTTTGTATAACAGAGAAACAAGTACATTATCCTAATGGAAAATAGGTGTATTTAAATCTTTGTGTAAGCTTCATGTTAAATTAGACCTATTTTTCATAAATTAAAATAAAGTTTGCAAATTAATTTGTTTTCAATTTAAATACTATAATTGATTAAACTTTTAGTAATGTTTGTTCCCTAACCATAACCTATAAGCCACATAGCGATAAAACTTTAAACACACTATCACTAATCTTCAGAGAAATTGTCCATATCATGTTAAATACATTATTATTAATATTATAATTTTGTGTTAACCTATAAAATGTGAAGTCGTTACGCTACTGAATTTCAATTTTACAATATGACGTGGGATTTGTTAGCGCATACGGCTGCAACTTCGGGTAGCTTCTTCTCTCGAGAAACCGAGTCTAGAGCAGTTAATAAATTTTAAAAAACTGTCTTACTAATAATTGATCTGAACTGTTTGAGTTTACATTTTCTAACTTAGGACCAGTGATGTTCTCACCAATTTTTTTGAGAGTATACTATACGGGTGGCCCACTGAGGTCAACATAAAAAAATGTCATTTCGGGAGGTGGGCTGTGGCACAAAAATACAAAAAGAAAATAATAAAGATCTTAAATATAATAATTATTATTGCTGAATTATAGAGTATCCAGCAGGAAAGTTCTTGACAAAATATGGGCTTATTGCTACTTATAGTACGCTTCCTTGCAATTATTTTGATATTGTGGATTAGATCATATGAATTTTGAGGATCGAGGAATTTGAGGAATTTTAGTTCTGGAATTTTTATACTTTGTTTATTCAAACATCAAAGAAAATTAAATTATGTTAATTAAATATATTTATAAAAAATGTTTTTCGAGATGCATCGTCTTCTTTGTCTGCCTTCTGATGTTCTGTGACTTTACCACGAGGTGCTGAACTTGCTGATCGATGGTCTTGTAACCAAATCTTAACGTATGGTCGCGGATTGAAGTCTGCAACGGGAGGACCATTAATGGAGATGAACATTAAGTCTGACACATTTTCAATAGTTAGACGGGCCCTCAGATCGGTTATTGTGAGGTTCATGTCAGAGAATCCCCTTTCGCAATCAGCTGTTGTAGTTGGAAGGATGTTCAATATTCTTAAAAGAGTGGAAGAGGCATTTCGTGAACGAAAGTCGACTATGCTTTCAAATTCAGGTAACCCAAATCGACATGCCACTCTTTTGACTTCATTTTCGCCTTTGGCGTCATCACTAACTGTTTTGAAAACTTCGTCAACCACCTAAAATATTATAGTATTAAGTATTACAAAAATGTCAGTTTTATGACATTTGTCTCTCTTACCTTTAGGTCTTCCAAAATTGTGTTATTTGTAGGGTCATTGAACAAGCGCTGTCGCATTCTATCAATTAAACTCTGCAAAAATTGCAATCTATTGATCCTTTCTGACTTTGTTGCTTTAACAGCGACACCTTTAAAATATCCATTTTGAACAGCGCCTACAACTTCTTTTTCTTTTTCACCTGGTTCGGCTTTTAGGCTTTCCAGAATTCTGATAGTTCTACACATCTCTGTTTGAGCGCTCATAAGAGTCGTTGTTCTTGATTGAAGCATAGAAGATAAAATTCCTAGTTCACACAGAACATCATAGAAAAGTCCAAGTTCTTCTAGGAAAGATGCGGACTCCAATTTCCGTTTTAGCCCAGTTGCTGTGGCATCGCAAAATTGACTAATGTGTGCATGCATAGCAGGGTAATTATCCCAAATAGCCTTTACAGTTCTAAAACTGCTTGCAGACCAACGGACATTTAGGACACGACCTATTTTTTTCATTTCAATACCTATCTCCTTGCAAGCATCTTCCAGACCTCTGGAATTCTTTGGACTTTGATGATAATAAGCATACAGTTTGTCCATAAAACTCTGAAAACGGGAAACTCCGGTACAATCTTTTAAAACGTCGTTTACTGAAAGTTCGATGCGATGACATAAACAGTGCCAGAGGAAGAGGCGTGGTATTTTGTCACGTAGTCTAGCAGCGACTCCAGTTTTGTTCCCTGTCATCACACTTGCACCATCGCTCGCAAACGCAATCCAGTTTTTGAGCGCGAAAGACTTTGATATGCCTAAACGTTCTAAACACGACCACAGCGCTGTCTCTATAGTTTCTGCATCTTGACCATCGAGCTCAATCAAATCTAAAAACGCTACAATGGGCGCCTCTGCATCAAAATATGATGAAATATATACTATAAGCGTGCACTTACTACTTAATGTTGTTGATTCGTCCACCATTATAGTGAATTTTGAGTTTGACTGTACAAGGCGTGACATAAGTCGTTTCCGCATTTCTCTCGCTATGACATTAACCATCCTTGTAGCAGTTATTCGACTATGTAAAGAAAGTCCCATGTTTAATCCATTGATCTGCTGGAGTTCAACAAGCTCTTCAAATTGCAAAAAAGGCCGATGATTTTTTGCCATACAATATACTGTATTAAAAAGTCGAATGTTGGAGTCCATTACATTTTCAGAAACATGTTCGAACATTTTATCTAAAACTTTTTCATCGCCCTTTTTTAAAATATTTTCCGCAATCATGTGCGCTTTACTTTCTGAGTGATGTTTGATTTTAGTCCTCAATGAAGCCAATTGATTTTTTCTGTCACTTCCAGCAGCCATGATTTCAAAATCCGTCCACTCAGGCGAGATTCGAACTTTACAATCGGAAATAGATTTTTCAAATTGAATATTAAGTTTGGCTTTGATACACACTCCGCATCCTAGTTTTCCATTTTTGCAAGATAACCATGGATTTTTTTTCTGAAACTCCGCCGCCTGCTCAATAGTCCACAATGAAGGCCATATTTGGCATGTTGATGATATATCCTGGTCGTAATGAACAGTAAGATTGCTATCTTTCTGTGAGGATACACTTGGACCAGCACTAACCGTACCAACATTCCTACTACTACCAGCATTGACATTACCATCACCATCAGCCTCATTTTTACTTTTCTTAGCTTGAATCGTTGAGAAAAAACTAAAAAGTGTGCCACGTTTATTGGAATTCGAACTCATTTTACGTTTCAAATGAGGATTTGAATAAAAATTAAGTTACCGCACGTTAAGCAGACCGCACATTGTTCAGTGTACTACTGTTAGATTATCGAACGTCGAACCACGCCGCACCCAGGCATCAGTTACGTCATGCAGTCATCCCTTCCCTAATCGAGTTGCTTGTACTGGGGAAGTCGGTTGAGCTTTCTCTTCTCGTGTATCGTACCAGTGGCGGCGGAGTCTGAGAGTATACGCAACCTATTTAAAAAATGTTGAGAGTATACGGCGTATATGGAGTATACCCTATGGGAACACCACTGCTTAGGACTGAACTGAATAGCATATTTTACGAGTATATTGATGTCTAGGTGAAGAGAACAAATAAAAAAAACATATATTATGTCGTATAGTTTCATGTTGGTAATAGGATATTATTTCGAAATTTTTCAAGAACGTACAACCTTAACATTTTTTCATGACAGGTTCAAGGTAGCATTTTTGGATAAAGAAACATTGCAATGGTTGGTTAATTAACCGGTTCTTTTAATAAATAAAAAATGTCAAGGCTAAGAAATAAACTATTAAAATTTTGATTTTCCCAGTTCTGAAAAATAATGTAGCTTAATAAAATTGTTATGTTGTGTACATATTACGCTTATTAAATACTTAATTAAACATAAATTAATATTAATTGGAATAGCCTTCAGGTTCTATAATCATGACCCATTTTAGATTTGATTATATAAAAAATCTTTAAAAATGTATTCCGCGAGGGAATAGAATTTTGAATCAATATATTGGGAACATAAGTAGTCTATTCGTCAATAAAAAGATATCTAAGCTCTATACTCGAATAAACATAACGAAAACAAAACTTCGCTGTACGAAATCAAAAAACATGAAATCCGGATAAACTACAAGTAAATGTCATGAACAAAAAAATCTAAGATATAGATTTGGACTTCCCATGAATTAGAAACTTATTGACCGATACTTAAAATATTGCTGTATATTTAGTTGTATATTTGAGTATACGTAATATAGGTATGCGTTTTTGCTAAATGTCATTATATATAACTCCTACGTAGCTGAAGAACAAAATAATAGAATCGATACTACCCACTTAAAACCTACGCATCGTATATGTTTCTCTTAAAATGTTAAAAGTACCCACATTTATGTTACATTTCTTTATTGCTGCATATTTACCAATCCTACTATTACAATAATAATTACATGTAAGAATACTAAATGATGTGGAACATGTGTAACAGACTCATCAATTTATTTGACAAATTGAAGAAAGAGCACAAAATATAATCAATATTAAAAATTCACATAACGTAATTAAATAGATACCATGAAGCAACAAAAGAAACAAACTTTAAAAAATAAATTAGAGAATCGCTGAATCTACCTTCAGCTCTCATCGGAAGGTTCGAAATTTGTTAAAATAAAATTATATTATTTTCCAAATAAGATGGGCTTAGTCTTAACGAGTATCATGGGTATCGATTTTCATGGGTTAAAATTTAAATATTTCTATTTTTCAGTAATATATCGTTGTTCAAGAATATAATAGTACTTTAATTTGCACTGACTTTTTAGGTCTCCCTGGACATTATCTAGATTTCATTAGAAATCTGATATATTCTAAATAATTTGCGGTGTTTCAAAATGTAGGTACTAACCTGCATCCAATATTCGTTGTTTTACAGAATGCTGTCGACCGTGCCAAAACTGCCAGGCCTTAATTTCATCTTCAGGACTCTTTTCTTCCCGAAACATCAGCATAACAATACTCTGAAATAAAATTGTATAATTAAAAGTGATTTGCAAATCTATAATACATGAAAAAAATGATCCTAACAAATCGGCATGTTGTTCAAATTTCTCAATTCATTTATATTTTCTACCCAATTGTTAAAAATTTGCCTAGTGTTTCAGCATTTATTTCAGTACCAATTACTAAGGAATATCTTGATAGAAAGATAATAGTAAAATATATTTGTACCATGTACTGGCTTCCTTTTCAAAAGGAATATGTAAGTGCCTTTTTATTTAAAAAAATGATGTTCTATTTTATTTTCCCTTGCTTATGAAGTTTTTCAAATATTGTAGTTCCTGACTGAGCGCGCGTCTCCTTATAAGAATTCTCTATTTAATTTATCATATTGAGTGGGATTTAATTTAATACTGAATATCTAAAAGTCACAGAATCAGTTTCCAGCTCCATATATCACCACCTGATAATAATAAAACTATTTTTAATTTCAAACTAGAACATGTTTGCTTATGATAACTGCATGAATGATAATATATGCGTTTAATAAACATCGGATCATTAAAAAATCAGTAGAAATAAATACAAACATAATTGGAAATAATTAATATAATTGTTTTATCATGAATGCACAATTAAAAGTAATATAATGGTGTCTTTGCGTAAATATTGTAAATTATTCAATTACAATTTACCTTGAAAATAGAATTGAGTGACCCCTTTGATATATAGTCGTTCACACTAGAATAAATCATATATCACAATTTGTACATATTTATTTCCATCATAATATCAAGATAAAATTTAAATATTTTTAAGCAATATTAGCGTAGTTGCTCCCTAACTATATCAGTAAACGTTTAACTAGGAGTTTCAAATCGTCGTGGTAGGCGCAATAAGTCATATGTCAAAAAAATTAAATTTTCGTTTTATAGCTCCATTTTGACCAATTCGCCCATTACCGTTGCCTACAAATGGCCGCAAGTCAATAGTTCTACAGAATACCGCTGGAGCGCAGTAGGTGTCACTTATGCAATAAGCCATATGTGAATACCTTTTCAGAGTATGTCAAAACTGATCAGTACATTAGGTTGTATCTTATCTATAGTGCGATACGGGTGATATTTTGTGGAATAACTTCGTCTTAATAGAAGGTAAGTACTCTACGCAACACTTAATAATTAATTAATTAAGTTTTTCCCTTCACGACATAATTATTTTAACATAGTTTTGAAATGACAATTAAATAACCTAACTTTCAAGGAATATCATCTTTGTACCCTATTTTTCAATTCGAAATCAACCAATTCATTGCGGTTTGTGAAATATTTTACATCCGTTTTACGTTTTCTTGATGCATATTGGCGTTTAGATGCAAGCACACGTTGTTTGAATGTTTTCTGATTGACATAGAGCATTTTGAATCAACAAGTGTTGGTCACTTTTGCTGACATATAACTTATTGCATATTTCAAATTGTTGCAGATAAGGTATAATTTTCAAATAATACAAAGAGAGTACGTTTGGAAGCAGCCGAGGCAAGTATTTGGTGTCATTGGTTAATCCCGAAAAAATTTCTAACAATGAAACGGTTGGTGAGTAGAAACAGAATAATTGTGATCATTTTATTAATGTTTAAACATTTTATCGAAGTCAGTTATATCTGTTTATAAAAAAAGTTTGACTTTCGATGAAAAGTTCCTAATGCCCAATCTTCATTTTCAGAGCCACGACTTGAAAATGATAACCTGGATGGTATTCTAAGTACAATGAAAGTTGTCGAACATAATGATATTCCGCTCCAACATTCTGTTGAATTAGTGTCTTCCGGTAATATTCAAGATAATATCTCAAGAAATGACGAGGATTTCAGTAGTGGGTCAGATGATCGGTATCAGCCTACTAAATCGAGCTCCACTTCGGAAGATGTCTTTTATCTGCTGAAGAAAACATTCCAGCAAGTTTGCAAGATTATGGAACCGAAGGAGAAACGTCCGACACCCGACACTCAATCTGTAGTCAAAAGGAAGCGCAAGGATCAACGCAATTTGGACGGACCAAAAAGGCAGAGGAATGCACAGACCCGATTAGAAGAAAAATAATATATTTAATTTGGAAATGATCATTCAGAACATTATAATGAACCTGTAGAAAAACAAGAGAGGTCCTTTGGTATGCGTTGTGGAGGCCATCCTTCGCTACAATGGATATGTGGTCCTAGGCAGAACTTTCAATGTACCTCAATGAGTGATGGTCAGCGCGAGAGTATATTTTTCGACTTCTGGTCGTTACCAACGTCAGATTCTAAAAAGGTGTTTGTACGACAAAATGTTCTTCCGACCTAACCTAAATATAGAAAAGTGGAAAGCAACTCCAGAAAACAAATGAGTTACCGTTTCTTACTGACAGTAAAGGAAAAAAACGATGAAAAAATTAGAAAACATATTTGTAAGCGTATGTAAATACAATAGGTTGAGGAGAAAGACAATCAAACTAGGGATTTCAGTTCAATCCAAGTTCAATGAGACCAATAAACGAGCGCAAAAAATAAATCTTGCCGAATTTTTGACATCCTTGCCAAAATTGAAATATTATTATTTACGCTCTTCATCCAGTAAGTTATATTTAGAGCCAGTATGGTCGAGCCTCAGACAAATGCATCGCAAGTTCAATAAAAATTGCATTTTTGAAGGAAAAAAATCTGTTACATGGGCTACTTTCCAGAAAACAATGAAATAAATGAATATGGATTTATACCGTCCCAAAAAAAACAATGAACCAAATATAAACTAGGCAATTCGAGCGACGAAAATGACTAACAACACATTCAAAGAAAAAACGATGCAAGAAATGAACAAGGAAATGATAAAAGTTCGGCTCTTGAAAGCGAAGACACTTTTTGCTGCGCTGTTAACTTACAAGCTGTGTTATTGTCACCGCGTCTAAATGCAGCTGCCAATTATTATACAATCAAACTTAAAGTACACAATCACACATATTTCAATCTGGCAACAAAATCTGTTCATTGCTACGTATGGTATGAAGGCGAAAAACGTTTAAAAAACGATTATCTGATCCGATGACTGCAGGTACCAAAATCGCAATGCTAAATTATCTAATGCCCTCCTCTAATGGAGTATAAAGCATGAAGTAATAATCGACACGAAGTATGTAACTAGAAGTGGGGCACACGCAAATGGAGGTAGATTCTGTTCATGCCTCAGTGGCAAAAAAAAAATTGAAAAAAGAGTATGTTCCAGCAGATTATGATTCAATATTCAATAATCGGAAGTGCCAGAGAAAATTCACTGTATACTACAGGTTATCTAACTCATACTGACTATCTGCAATTCGGCCCTCCCTTTTATAACAGTATATGACCAAATACTGGGGAGCCTTACGTTAATGACGTCGTAGGCTATTAATACAATCCAGATGGAATGATAAAATTCAAATTAAAGTTTAGTAACGATTGGAAAACCCTCCCCGCCGTCCTCAAAGATCTATAGCCAAAGAATTCGAACATTCGAAGTTATATAGTGAACGTCGCGAAATTGACAGAACGAAATATCAAAATCTTCAGTAATTGAATGAATTTATTCCTAAGGATTATCATGACTTTTACAATACAATGCTCTAGAAATAAACATCAACTTTTCAGCATCACTCTCTCCCAAACAAAATATTATTTTCAGTATTATTTTTTTATTAAAGTCATCAATGTATTTTTGTAGTTTTAATTATTGTTTCCCGTGATTATTATTATTTATTTGAATCGTGTTCAGTATTTTGGATCACTAATAATATTATAATTTGGTTTTTCGTTCATAATTTGCAATCGAACAATTAGACTTTTGTCGACATGAAAAAAATTTCACGAACTTTTTTTTATCATCAGATGGGTTATTCATGAGCGAATTTATAATCAAAGACAAAACATTATATCGAAGAAAACCAGTTTGTCAACTCTCCTGAAATCTAATTTGACATGAGGCCTATTACGCCTACCACGACGAAATAGTTGTTTAATACTACTATTTTAATATATCTATTTTCAGTTAATCATATTTCGCATGCCACCATATCGATGATTGAGAATAGTTTCACTTTATCTAACTTTCAAAAGTTCCATTTAATAGTAAAATAAATTCATGTATTACATTTACAAATACAGCATTTTTATCAACAATTAATGTTAACAGTCCTTCTTTCTTAGAAAAATTAGGCAGTCGTTCGGTTTTAAAACGATCATTTTCTAGTACCTAAGCTGTGATCACATATTATGACCAATACCTCACCCATTTGTCATCCATATAAGGATTAGTGCCGTTCAAAGAAAAATAAGAAAGGCATGTCTGAGAGACTAAATCTACTGAGTTGAATTGAATTTGAAAGTATACACAATACACGGTGAGACAAAATAAATATTTAAGTTGTAGAAGCACATGTTTATCGATTTTTATAATCTCTCAGTCGCCTCCTTCTCTTTTTTATTTGCGAATGACTTGTAGTTACTACCGAATCCTTATTTATTTAGCTTTCTTCTGATTCACACAATGATCAATTTATTTTTCGTACATTCAAATTTACAAAATTGAATCAATTCAGAAGGTAAATCGCATAGTCACATATATACAAAATTATCAAGTTCGTCTTCCGAAAACAACATAAAAGTATTTTTAACTCATTGCTAACAAAGTTTTCTCAATGTTTTTTATATCCAATTGAATACTAAAATCAAAAGACTGCTTTTTATCCATTCTTTCAATTCTGGAACGATTTTTTTAATACGTTTTTATTTGTGGCTATCGAAAATCTTTTCTAATTAAAGCACGAAAATAGTATTGTCTTGTGACGACTCTAGTGAAGTTTTTTCAATAAGATAGCTCAAAACTGGAGACGAACCCTAAAGCCACTGTTAACAAAACAACTAGTTTATACCCCGGTCAATTTAGACATGTATCATTGCATAAATTTTCAAGAATGTGCAAATTCTCATGAACGTTAAGGATACCATTATTATGAAATTGTGAAAAGTCCCCATCGATTCCATGTGTGCAAAAAATGTTATGCACGGTCAAAGTTCGCAAAAATTGTTGATCATGCATTTATCTTATAGTTTTTTTCACACGATCAACCATTTCCCAGAAAAGGCGATTCTAAAATGTACTTTACTTGTATCCTCCATAATAGAAGTAAAACTATTAGTTTGCGTGACTAATACATTAATATAGAATCATAATTTTGAGAATATGAACTGAAAAGAAACCAAGTCTATAATTTTATGTGACCATGTGGCCTTGAGCAGCATCTGTCTGCTGTTCAATTGTTTACGTGGCAATGTCCATCTGCCTGTTCTTTTTCTAATGTCTCAACAAAATTACCGTTAGTTTTGAACAAACGTGTGCAATTAGCTTGTCTTCCTCCAACCGCGGCTTCTGCTTACCAACATTTTTATCGTATATATTACCATGTCCAAGTGTGGCTTGGTAATTGACTGGACCCAGAAAATGGGGTTGGAAGCTAATTGATAATGTATTGGAACCTACCCACACTCAACTTCAACCTCCTTAATCCTATATTTTACAACTGTAATAATGAGTGCAATTTGAAATGCGTCTGCAAAAAAGTAGGCTAATTCACCATCATGTTCCAGTTGTCAAGGCCAATCGTATTCGAATTCGAATCTCCAACAGAAGAATATCCTTACATCAACGACGAAACAGCTGATGAACAATTTACGTCTACTCAAGAAGAAGAAATGACATACCATTAAATTATACTAAAATAGACGGTGAAGTAGGCCTACCGGGAAACCACGTTAAAATAAGTACACTACCTCATAGGTGGTGTAGAATTAGCAAATTTTTGAATCGTTTTTCCTCAGAAATTGTTCATCTTATGAAAAGTGTAAGAACAATTTTTGTAGATAATTGCATGATCTACAATTTTTTTCTGGACTATTTTTATCATAAAACTAACAGTTTCAATAAAAAAAAACATTCTTGATAACTTTGACCTTGGATAAAAAATCACATGGGATCGATAGGGACTTTTGACAATTTCATTATAATGTTGTCCGTAACGTTCATGCAACTTCCCAGCTGGTTGGGAATTTATGCAAGGGTACCTCTATTTTTTGGCCTCAGTTGACCGGCCTATTTAACATAGGTGCCAGGGCATCAGGGCATTGGAGAAATTGTGCAAAGGAAAACCTTTTCTACTGCACTGAATTAGACTTTGGTTAACAGAGATTCAGTGGAAAGTGGAAAATAAATTAATACATAATGTATGTGTTCTAGTTTCAATATAAATGAAACTGTTTCTAAATAATTTCACTATATAATAAGAAAATCATAAAAATTCTAAAAAAATTTGACAATTGTTTCGATATGTCAAAATACCATCGTCATTATTTTACCATATCGAACAATTGTCAAATTTTTTAGAATCTTTATGATTTTCTTATTATAATGTGGAATTATTTAGAAGCAGTTAGTTTCATTTACATGAATGGATTCCACAAAGTAAGGCTTGAAACAGTAAATTTTATTCTTGATTCACACCCAGACAGGATATTTCAGTGCAAACTGATCTGTAAGATAGCATAAAACTGGTGAATAAAATAAAAAGTGCAATGAAGCAACAGAGAAACATTTACTAAGGGATTACGAAGTACAATTCTGAAAGAGGCTGAAATACATAAAAAGGAGCGTCGCTTACCGCTAATGAACTAAGTAAAACATCTCTCGTGATAACAGCAGATTTGGTAGGACAGTGTGTAGGGAGGATAATATATCTGGTACAACCAGATTTTGGATAAACTCAAGCTACAAATGTAGTTTGTTAAAACTCTAATCAATTGCGTCCTTACTAACATATAAACATAATGCATATACGAGAAATATAAACCCATTGATCACTCTGTATATACGGGAGAATATATTGAAGACGGTATTCTTTTAAATGATATCCACGTTTCAGAAGAAATGTAGGTAGGTACCGTTTTATCGACTAAGTAGTCTATATAGCTTCAGTTCATTTCAATGCCGTAACAAAATCTATTCCAAGAGGATTCGCAGTTTTTTAGTAAATTAATAATTTCTGCTCTTCAGTTAATGTCGTGTGAAATTTTTGTTCAATTTCCTTCTTATTTCCTTTTAATTTGAAGAAAATTCAGGTACAATGCTATAGGATGACGAAGGGTCCAATTAAAATCCTTCCAGGATTGCCACTATTGTCTGAGATATATGGGGTGAAAATGATAAGTATCCATTGGATAATGTTACGAAAACTCCTTAATGAATTTGATTAATATCTAAACTGAGGAATTTGTAACATTGGTAGATTGGGTGGCCTATATTACTGTAGATCCTCGAAACTTTGGTTATTTGATACGTGTGACGGGTGGGACATTAATCACGTGAAAATAGTATACTGTTCGACAAGTTAGAAGAGGATCATTTTTTTTCCAGAAGGATTTACTACAATGCACATGATTAAAATAGTTCAATACAGTATTTTACACCACTAGTAACAAAACATGACAAATAGCAAAACACGTTACTGGAGAATAGTGACAGGCTTTGATACCGATGTTTGTGAGACAAATAAACGGAATGTGGCAACATGTGGCCCTAATAGATTTACTACCGTATCGCTTTATGGCATGACACTATTTTCCGGTTGGAGTCTTCATCTCATATCACGACATAATTGACATATTTATGCTCTGTTATAAAAAGATATTAAAATGTTAATTAATCTGATTTCTTAAAGTGAATTACTTTTTTAAGTATACGCCATATTTTAAAAACCAGTATGGTATGGGTATTTTAACAATTTAGGTACATTTACATATTTTTTTTCAATTCAAGGATTTTTTGTGAAAAAAATAAAAAAGAATGTACATAACGGAGAATGAATTGTTTGGTACAATTGGCATTCGTATTTCATTACTCGATTTCTGATTAATTTCTTAAGGCTGATGGAATGTTCATGCCCGCATCAAGTCAAACATGTAATCCTTACCTATAAGGTAACAGGGGTTATTTACCTCCAGGAATACAATACAACAAAAACATTTTACAGAGTTTCGATGTTTTTGTTATTGATGAGTAGCTCAGATAGGATAGTTGGATATTTTTTACAAAATTATTAAGAATTAGTGATATTGAAGATTCCATTTGAGCATAGCCAATTACCGGACGGTTATGACTAAAAAACCAGCTGAGTGACATTTGTTGCCTCTTATGGCGTAATTATGACTATCGTTGAAAGATCCTCCAGTGGCGTCAGAGCCTCTAGTTAATCACTGAAAAATTCTATAATGTTTTATTGTTTTTTGTTTTTTTGTGCAAGCGTTTTACAAAAAACTACTACAAAATATTAGACTTCCTCTACTGGATTGCCTATAACTCGAAAATGTTTAACAACTGATGAATATTCCTAAGGGTTTGGTACATAATAAACCGTAGAGATTCTGAATACTTGGATCTCTTCAGTTTTTCAGTACACGATGGCTAGAAGCATCACATTTTTGACTCTTGTTTGTAAAAAGAGCTCTAGCACACTAGTACTTGAGTTATAGTTTGTTTTGTCATGGAGATACTGTCAAAGTAAGCGTTGGTGCCATTCGATGTAATCAGTATTTCATTTTAGCATTTATTAGATTATAAAAAATGAATTATACGTTCTAAATAACGAAATTGAAGCGGTTTTTAACCGTAATAATAAAATCTGAAAATATTTGTATTTAAAAAATATCAACCAGTTAATTTCATTCTCAGATAAACTAGTGATTATATTAAAAAATTTGAAGTTGATGTTTTATGTGTTCGAAATTATTGCTAACAATTAAGAAAGTGACAGACTATTAATTCAAAATTAACCTTGGCTATAATATATGAACACCAGTTTTATATATTTTTTACAGCTTTTTAACTTAAAGACAGAAAACACTTTTAAAATATACGCCGTTGCCAAGGTACGTGTTTGATTGTCTTATTAGTATTATACACATGTTTTCTAATTTTTTTATGAATTAGTAATTTCAAAGATTCCCTTCATGTTCGCCAATTACTGCAGGATATGTCTAGAAAACCGGACCTCTGATATTCGTTACCTCTTATGGAAATCTAGTAATGATGAGTGACTTCTTTAGATAGAACAAATTTGATCATTAATAATAACGAAAAACGGCTAATACATTTATTATAATATCAATGCTTAGCAAACAGGCGTTAAGAGTAAGGATACAACCATATTTAAATAACATACATACAACCCCAAAAATGTACATATAAACGATAAAGATGAATTATTTTGTTGACTTACAAGAGCAGCAGATTGCAGAGGAGGTAAATGAAGATAAGAGAAGCATTCGCATTTGGTATAAAAGAATTTGAAGACCAACATGAACATGTGAAGAAATAAAATATAAATAATACAAATGTTAATGAATAAATGCTTCAGATAATATCACCTACTATACTGGTTCAAAAGAGTAGAAAATTATGGAAATTATTTTAACAATCGATAATAATGTTTTGCAGTAAAAATTTGATTTTCAGAAAAAGAAGCATTAGTAGTTTAGAATCATAAACAAAGATTATGTCAAATGTGTTAATTTTTAATTAAAACTCTGGCCATAGGATAATCACTACCTAGAAAACAATTTTGTTATTTGTCGTTTTAGACTGATGTTTATTTAAATAAAGCTGTCGAAATAAAATATTTATATACCCTTAATGCGAACAATATTTGTATGCCAGTTCCAAAAATATTGTGGTTTATTAATTGCAAGTTTAGTGTCAACCATTAACTATAATGACAAAAACAAATTGTTATCAGAATCGATTCAAGGTAATATTAATTTGATGATCAAAAATGAACAACACGATCATTATCATTATACTTATGTATTGGTTTACAAATTTTGAATGAAATATTATACAGTTTGTCACCTTCGTTAGTAAGAAAATCGAAATAACCGAAATATTCATTTAAACATCTTTAATTGTTGATACTGAGTTATGAAATATTTATTTAATATATTCTTTCAATAAAATATACTGGACTTTTCTAATATACTGAATAATGCCGTTTCCAAATTCAAAATAAAGTGGTTTAATATTAATCCGCATTAAAACAAATTTCAGTTGAAATATATTGGTAAATGGTTCAAATGACTATTTATATTAAACTATTTTTCATGCCAGAAACTTCAATTACTAACCTTAATGAAAATTTATGTATTCAATAAATTGTACTCAATTGCATTAATTAAATGTATTAAATTGTGTTTAATGACAATAACGCCGGTGGCAACTGAGATGAAAATATATTCAAATATGGATAAAATAATCTTTAATTTATACTGAAAATCTACCGTTAGTTCAACAATTCAGTATGCAGTACATCCGCAATTCAGTTGCGAAATTTATTGGAAATTGGACAACTTGTTATCTACGGACACTAATGTACAGGGATAATCAACGACACTGAATTCCAGTGAAAGCACAGCGTTTATTTTATCAGCCAAAAAAAATATATTTATTTCCTCAATGCATAACCAGCAGGTACTGGTAGAAAAGAAAATAACTTTTACGTTAAAACTACACAGCATTTTTACCATATATAGCTACCAACAAAATTATTACATTAACTCCCTGAGACTGAAGGATACACTCTTCATATCGTGGTTCACATTTTAATAAAATGCAAAGAGAGTAATTAACCACAGATTTTTGTAATTTGATCGCACTGAATTAATTATGGTTTTTGGATAACAATTCTCCGAAAATAAATAATCTTACAAAGGGAGAACTATTCTTAACAAATGGCTTCTACTTAGTCTCCAATTTACGTGATTTTGAAATTATCAATAAATAAGTCGAAAAAAAGGGATGACACTGTGAAATAAAATAGGAAATATTAATTTGAGTGTATTATTGTAAGAATTAATAATATGATCAAAATAGAATTATCGACTTAAGGAAGTAGTGCTTTGAAATATGTTACTAATTTAATCACAGACCTTATCAAAAATGCACAAAAATTGGAATACCGACATTTTACTTAAGATTCATACAGTGTTCTGATCCTAAAATTATCACTTTCTGAATCAATTTTTTATTTAATTATTTTCCAATACAAATGCTATGTAAATACAGATGTAATTTGGTATTTTTGTTTTATGCCCCACTTTTATGAAGAATCAACTTGGTTCTTCTTTCAAATACTTAACAGTATCATTATTTCACTTCAAGTTTCAAAAATGAAAATTTTAATAACTTGCGTTTTATAATTACCCACATAGGACAAGCTGTAGCTATCTTCTGAGATCTAGTTGACTACATTTTTATGTAGCTTTAATGACCATAGTTAGTGATACACATAATATTAATGTTAATGGAAGAGAGTGTCTTGAAATATTTTGTATATCTGCAGCAAGTGAGATATTAAAGATCCAACAGTGTAGGTAGATCCTATACCTCTTTTATTTATTATATAATTAACTAGTCAATTACAGTATTCTCATCATTTGTATAGGATGCATCAACACAAATAAAAAATCTTGTTTAGAAAAATCTCGTTTAAAGCTAATGAGGATGTTGCAGATCTTGTTTTTATCACTGTAACGTAATGGACAATATACAAGCGCGTAACTAATTTTAGTTATCCCAAAAAACTAGAATAAAAAGTGTGCTCATTTTTAATAGTACCTAAACTTTAATAATACTTATGTTACATAATACATAAATTATTACTACTAAGAACTACACATGAGCCGTTTCATGCGTTTCGTTTGAAGGTATTTTTGTATGTAATTTAATGCGATTTTATTAAGCAGAAATATTTCATGTTATTATGTTTATATTTGATACGTCGGCGTCAGTCGTAAAATCTTTCCGTTTCCTAGCCTGCTTAATTTACCTCTTCCCTTTGGTAATATTTTTTCATTTCGCCTTTTTTTAGCAATCGCTCCATTCTTCCCTGACTCAGTGGTTTTGTTTAGTCGTTTTCTTCGTAGATTGACGATATTTAAAGGAGAATTCAAAATCTCAGCTCAAGCTTTGCAATTCTTCCTTGCAGATTCTACTTGGTTTAGGATAGGTATCGGGGAAATTTGAATCAAGAATTTCACAGGGGTTATTTCAGATTGTCCTGTAACCACTCTTGATGTTTGATCTCTGGCTTCTGATGAGAGTTGCACTAGGGGTTGCATGTTTTCCATTGTATTCTCCGCCTGTTCAAATTCCTGATGACTCTCTACTTGCAGTTGCTGCATACGCGGGATTCGGGACTTCATGCCAGTGTGAACAACCTGGTTTAGGTGAAATAGGCTCACGTCGCTCCTTGATTTCCTGTTGTTCTTCCGACGAGGATATCAAAAAGGCGTATTCGCGAATTGCATCAGGATTGAAGGGGATTCCTGTACATCTGAAGCCCGATATGGCATTCTCTGTCGTAGCTGCTTGTACCCATGCCGTTGTGAGCAATCGTTCAAACACGAATCTTGAAATCTTTCTATTTGGATTCATTTTGATGTAGGAATTGCGCGCATTGTAATAATATAATTTGAGAGCTTTGAAAAAGGCCCTGACTAGTGGCTGCAGATAGTGGGTCGTCCAAAATGTGGACGACTGTTCCCTCGGGCTTCCTGGGTGTAAAATGGTTCCTTAGCCACAGAAGGAAAATATCAGTGGTCACGTACGCCGAGTTTTGTGACAAGAAAATAATAGATCCCGGTGGCATACTCGGTCTTTTCATTTTTGCCCTTAAAGACACATGCTGGAGCTAAACACATGCTGGAGGTAAAAACATGCCCTTCCCATTACAGCAAGCAATCACAGATATAGTTTTGCCTTTCTCACCAGATGTTATTTCTGGAACGCTTTTGGATCCCTTTGCTGCCGACACATAACCTGCTTTATTATTTAGCTGAAGTCCGGACTCATCTACGTTGAATATGTTGTCTGGCTTATCAAGAAGGTTGTGCTCAGCCAAGATGTTCTGCAGCAATGAAAAGTAGTCTGAAACGTTTCTTTTGTTCAAAACCCTGGATCGTCATTGTGAAACTCCCTCCTATTTGCGAGCCTAAAGTTCTGGATTTCTTTTTAAGAATAAATGTAGCCAAATAATTCCAGCTTTTTCCTTTTTTTGTCAAATTTGTGATGCTGGTTGCATTTCTTAGCCAATTTATATGCCATGTGCCTTACTTCTGTTCTTGTCGGTGAAAATCCGAATTTTTGTAATTTTAGAATATGTTTGACTATCTTCTTCTAACATTCTTGTGTAAAAACAGAGGGTCCACCCAAAGCTTTTTTTGTAAGCACCCATTTGCTATTCTTCTTTTCAGCGTTGACCATGGAGCGCCAAACTCCTTTGAGGCTGCATTGACGCTCATTCCATTTTGAACTGCTTCTACGGCATCTTTAAGCTGCTCCTCTGTCCAATTAGCACAACTGGATCCTCTTTTCCGTTTATAAAACATAGGCATTTTTTCATAGAACAATTGTGATAAATGGATCTTGTACGTAGACCAAGAAATACAAGTACAGTATTCTATTTTTATTATGACTAAGAAACCAAACTAAACCAAATCAAACCAAACTCCATTAAATCAAACAGGAAAAAGTTAGACTCTCCGCTAGAAAAAGTAAAACGTGACGTTAGACCAAGATTCTCACTGAGCCATATCCCTATAGCATAACATTGGATAGATCAGAATGTAACTAACTTCCACATAGAGAAAACAATTGAAATGCATACGTTTGCAAAAACTTGTTGGGATGTGAATAAATGCGCTTTGCATAAGAAAAGTCATTCGTCATATCGTGCCCGAATTCACCGTATCTCCCATTTGCTATGAGTGAAATGGTGAATAGCATGGCTAAAAATTCCACATATTAGAAGCAACGGTTATGTTGTATACATATAAACAGTCTAAGAAGACTCAACATAAAGAAAAATACCTCACGAACTGTGCTACACGAAGCAAAATCTACAAACGCATCCACCTTATAAAAATTATTGAGCATCTAAAACCGTTTTCTATTAATTAGTTACGGTTTTTCAAGACGATGCTAATTTCTAACAGGTGCTCGCTGAACAGACGATCATAAACTGTTGATATTCATACTAACAGCGACATATGTGCGCGCCCGAAAAGGAAATAGAGCAATTCACTATATCACCCTGATTTACCCTAATCATAAAATGTATTATAACAAATTCAATAATTTACTAAATATTGTATGTATTATACATATCAAGGTAAATCAGGGCGACGACGATTGTCTGTCTAGAAGGGGGGGGGTGATTACCCTCATTAGACCCCCCTCCTTGTATACGCGCCTGACAATATACAGTGCTATTCAAAAGTCCCCTCCCCCCCCCGTATCTATTGAACGGCTACACTTACATTAATAAAATTTGGAGGGTGAAAATAAAGTGTTGTAAACTTCTCTACGAATGGTAACTGGTGACGTAATAGTAATAGATGACGTCACAGTGCCACTCTGGCCAATAATTTTAAATAGGACCTTATGGCATTGTCATTGGCTACATAGCCATATTAATTTTGTTTGGGTTTAAATTAATTTTGACGGATAAATTAAATAAATACCAAAATTATTGATATTATTTTTTTAAATTTAATTAATCAAATATCAACAATGGATTCTTATAGCAAGTGTTCGAAATGTGCTCCGTCTACTTCCTATCAGTAATACATCCTATTAGTAAACTCTTGTCGTACTCGTTCGAATGTGTCAGCTGAAATAGCATTGCATTCTTCAGTAATTATTTCTTTCAAAACGCCAATGCTATCTGGTGCCGTAGTAAAAACCTTGGATTTCAAGTACCCCCATAGAAAAAAATCTAATGGTGTCAGATTTGGTGACCGAGGTGGCCATTCTCCATTCTATAGGACCTCGCCGGCCGATGTATTACTGTCAGGAAGTAGACGGAGCACATTTCGAACACTTGCTATAAGAATCCATTGTTGATATTTGATTAATTAAATTTAAAAAAATAATTTCAATAATTTTGGTATTTATTTAATTTATCCGTCATAATTAATTTAAACCCAAACAAAATTAATATGGCTATATAGCCAATGTTAATGCCTTTCAAACGAAATATCACTAGCCATAAGGTCCTATTTAAAATTATTGGCCAGAGTGGCACTGTGCCGTCATATATTACTATTACGTCACCTGTTACCATTCGTAGAGAAGTTTACAACACTTTATTTTCACCCTCCAAATTTTATTAATGTTAGTGTAGCCGTTCAAAAGATACGAGAGGGGGAGGGGACTTTTGAATAGCACTGTATAATAATATCTAATTAATTTCAAACAAAAAGCAATGGTTTGTGTTTAGATTAGGTGAGGTAGTAAGTATTCATCACGTTTTCAGTTAAATTGTAGTTCAATGCCTTTCGGGATATTTCAAATCATAAAGTGGTGTATATGATTTTTATATATTGGCTA
Source organism: Galeruca laticollis (assembly GCA_963921935.1). NCBI lineage: Eukaryota > Metazoa > Arthropoda > Insecta > Coleoptera > Chrysomelidae > Galeruca > Galeruca laticollis. The sequence goes on along the minus strand of OY998180.1, from coordinate 159,042,281 downwards.
CAGGATTTTCCCCATAAAATGGCGAATGCGCCGGTTAATAATGATCGGTACTATTTTTATTTTAGTTCAGAGTATGCCAAAATTGTCTATTTAAGTTTAAATTTTACTAAATATAGGGGAAAGTGGTCGAATATCGACCATGGGCAAATATCGACCAAAGGCCTCCTGACTAATCTGTAAGTAACACAGGGAGACGCCTAGCGTTCAGACATTACACTTTGCCGAAAACGTCCGTCACCCATTTTATTCAGTATTTTGCCGAGTTAGGACTGTTGTTTAATTTTCGGTAAGTACTTATAATATTTTACGTGTCGATTGTAAGGTAAGACGAACTTTTACTCGTACTTAAATATAGTGTTCCTTTTAATAGCGAATATATACCATAAATAGTTAAGGCATTACAGTAAAATTAACTTTAATTTCTAACCTATTTTTTGTTAGTAAACAAATGTTCTTTTCATTTGCAGTTGGCCAATATCGACCATAGTGATCGATATTACCCTACTATGTGGTCGATATTGTACTAATGGAGTTTATTATTGTTTCAGATTCCTCGAGAAAAATATAAGCGAACGAGTACACGTTCTTCGTGGTCAGAGGAAAATATGAGACGTGCTCTTCAAGCAGTAAATGAGAAAGCTGTAGCCATAATAAAATCTGCAAAAATGTTTGATGTGCCTTACGGGACCCTTCAGGATCGCATAAGAGGTCGCTTTTCGCCCAAAAAATATAAATTGGTTAGAAAATCTGTGTTCTGCTGAGCAAGAATTGGAGCTTGCAAATCACATTATTAGTCTGTCAAATGTGTTCTATTGACTCACAGCAAAATCTGTCAGAGAACTCTCCTACCAATTCGCGACGCAATCCAATGTTACGTCTTCGCAGACCAGAAGCGACTAGCCTGAGCCGAGTGTCAGCTTTTAATAAAGAAGCAGTAACAATATTTTTTTATAACTTACAAAAAGTCTATGATGAACATCAATTTGAAGCTCACCGCATCTTTAGTGTCGATGAGATTGGTATTAGTAACGTTCATGTACCAAGCCGTATTATAGCCAATAAGGGTAAAAAACAAGTGGGTTCCATTACAAGCGGGGAAAGGGGGCAGTTGATCACTGTTGTTGTCGCTATGAGTGCTGCAAGACATTTTGTACCACCAATTTTTATTTTTAAAAGAGAGAGAATGAAAGAGGGCTTCCAAAAGAACGGACCGACCGGCGCCATTTACAGATGCTCCAAATCAGGGTGGATCACCGAAGTTCTTTTTACCGAATGGATAGAGCATTTTGCTAAGTACACCAAGGCTACCACAGACGATCCGGTATTGCTCGTCATGGATAACCATTACGCATTCGAACTTAGCCACATACAACTTTTGTAGAGAAAACGGCATAAAAGTTATTTCAATTCCGCCTTACACATCCCACAGGCTGCCGCCTCTTGATGTGTGTTTTTTTGCACTCTTAAAAATTGCCTACAATCAAAAGTGTGACAGATATATTAAAACAAAAGGGCATGAAAAGACACTGCAAACTGATATCGCAGAGTTATTCAAAAATGTGTAGTTTTCTGGAACAGCAACTGTAGAAAAAGGAGTGCGAGCTTTTGAGGTGACTGGAATATTTCCGTGCAACCGATTCATATTCAGTGACGAAGAATTTACTGGGACCTCACCAGACGTCGAAATTCCAATATCTGACCAGATTCCAGAACCTCGTACCGCGGCTGCCTAAGCACCACAAGATCCCATAAATAGAAGTTTTGAGCGAACTCCATCTCCTATACCTGGACCATCTAACTATAAATGTAAACGACTCCGCAGATCCACTTCTACCGACTCAAATTCCTCTCTTTCAAAATTAGATCTTGAGAAAGTAGTGGAAGATAACATAACTCACGACGAGGACAAAACTCTTCAACCAAAAATAGGATACACAAGTTTTTCACAACTCCTACCTTTACCAAAAATTAAAACTAGAAATGTACTACGCAAAACCCAGCACTCAAAAATTATGACAGCTACGCCGTTGAAAGAAGAATTGGAAAGAAAGGAAAATAAAACTCATGGACGATGATAAATGTTCCATATGTCAAAGTTTTGGGGGGAAGCCGTTGAACATTATATTTGTGTTAAATGTTAAGGTATTTTTCTTTGTGTTTTTTTAGATTTTTCGCAAAAATTACTAATAAAAATATTTGGTCGATATTACCCGACTTTCTGATTGATATTACCCCACTAGTCGATATGTCGATATTAGCCGCTATAATAATAATGTTGGTTTATTTAATTTTTCTGAAAAAAACTTTGATAATTGACAAATTCACGGTGGTATTCTTTAGATAAATTGTGTTGTACTTCGCAAAAAATACAGCCCTCTATGCGTAATCTGAAATGAACGGGAATTTATTGCCCTTAGGTGGTCGATATTCGACCACTTTCGCCTAGTTGTGATAAAAAAACATAATTACGCATTACTCCAGAATAGACTGAAGCTTAGAAAATTGGTGGCATAATACGTTGCAATTGAGTTTTGAATGAAAATGGTTCTTACTATGATAAAAACCGTTCTAGAATACTATTCGAAGTAATAGCAATAATGATCTATTATTACAACAGCTGTCAGTAAGAAGTTGACTAGAGCAACTTAGCCATGTTCTCGAATGGAAGCTCAGGAGCGCCAGAACATCAGCGTTCAATTTTCTTTGCACATATTATAAATAATACCTACTGTATAAAAGATTGTGAGTAAAAATATTTCAAATCGTACGCGTTCAATTGTATATACAGCACTGGATTTGACAAGAACTTTTTAGGTATTTCGTGTTATCGATTGAATGCAGCAAGCTGGTTATGAACTGAGTTTTGTGTACGCCATTGTGCTGCTTTATAATTTTTTCAAATGTTGGTTAACATCATAAAAATTTTCTCTAACTCAGAAGGATTACACAAAAGTATACAGTAGTTTAAAGTTATTACAAGCCATATTTTATTTTTTTCTTATTTTGAATAAAATTAATAACAGGAGCTATGGGAAAGGTAATATTAACCGCTTATTGCTAATGAGTTGCATATTGTGATTTACAATTATAATTAATTTACAGAATCTATTGTATGTTGATTTCATTTCGATTAAGGACTCGCCTTTTTCATTAATTATTCAGATAAAACGTGTTTTGTTTGCTCTAATTGTTCTAATTTGCGTGGGATAAAACATAATCATATATAGGTACTAAGTGTGAAATTTGCAGAATAAATGCTGTATTTAGAATAATATAATCGATATATCCACTAATACATGACTAATACCAGTTTGTTTAACTTAATCTACAGCTTCGTTTTGAATGAGAGTTCGTCAAAAAGTTTGAATAATCCCACCTATTTTACTCACTTGATAGTTGAATAATAATTTTGAATAAAATGTACTAAAATACATTTATAAATTTTTTATTATTTTCAAAAATAGCTCAACTCGTTACCTTCAATCTATTAAAACAGTTGATCTGAAGTATTCTATATTTCTAACAGTTTTGGTTAATAAAAAACTGTAGGTATACTTATATTATTAGTGGTAATATTATTTTTGGTATTGTAAGCTGTCACTTCCATTACCTGCAATGTTTAAATGTTTTAGTCTTTCTTAACCTTATGCTTCTATTTTTCAAAGGGGCCTGTCTGGTAGAAAAGGGTATGTTTCGTTAAAATATCAACTAATCCTATAATAGTCAGTTCATGTAAGTACATCTGTTGATCCTTTAACGTCGTTTAAAAGGCCTTTCAGTTAGTCATAGTCAAGCAAAACAGAGAGTGATTGTTATATAAAATAATTTTGTGACATTGTATTGGGTCTTTGGATTATGTTGAGTTTACTTTTCTTAGGATTCTTGGTTTCTGAAACAGGTTTCGGAAATTCAATACTGGTATATTTATCAGCAGGTCCTCGAGTCTGGTTAACTGCCTTTTAAAAGTAAGCTTTTGAATTGTGATTGTTCAGTTATTTTTGTGTTATTTGGACGTCGGGCTATTTGGTTCCATAAAATAATACTTATGGATTTTTCTATTTCATCAGGTATTGATAAATGTGTAGCAGTCATTTCTTGTGAGAGTATATTTTTGGCCGTGTGACTTATCCGATGCTCTTTGGTAACATTTCCTATCTGCTGTAACAAATTTTTCATATATTTTTATTGATCTTATGTAGCAACTCCAATGTTTGTTACATAAGAGCGAACGGCAACTTTTGGTCGGCGAGCATAAGGCATGGGAACTGTTGTTTACTCTGAGAATGTTGGTACTTGAAAATATGTTGAATGGAAAATAGTCTACCCGCGAGCGCCACTTTATTTTTACCAGTAGTTATAAACCCCACCAAAATAAAGAAACATGAAGATAAGGTAACTTAGAAATTTACTAAAAAGATTATAAGAATATTAAAAGTGTGGACCATAAGAATAAACACAGATCAGTTGTTGCTACTACATTTATTTGAACAATAAAAAGTATGTACTGGTTGATAACGCACCCAACATCCAGTATGTAGATGATAAGCAACTTTAACAAAAATATTATACTATTGATAACCCCACTCAACACGTAGCATGTTGATAATATATAAGTTCAACAAAAATAGAGTACTCACCCACAAAATTTTTCTAATTGAACACTCGAAATCAAGTAAAGTTGATCAAGACATGTGAAAATGTAGTTTCTACAGATTATAGCTATATTGTGTTTTTATACTGTTAACTACTTATAGAATTTGATATTCCAAATTTAAATTTAGATTTAACAATGTTCCGAAAACTATTAAATTATATTTTATACATTTATACATCTATGCATGGATTTGCAATAGCGCAAGAAAATACATTTAAATGTAAGTTGAAAATAACTGAAATGTCATATAAAGAAATGTTACTCAGAAAAAAACTAAAACCTGTATCCTAGTGGTTGGAAGCTATCTTTCAAACCTGACCCTACAAGCATCTGGCAGGGGTGTGTGTGTGGAGTTAAAACGGACACACGTGGTCTTGTCTAACAGTTTTGTGGGGGTTATTCCTGCATAACTACTCCTGGAGGGTTATCGTCCTGGTGGAAAAGATTCTCTTTCGTATCCTCCCGTTCACGATCTGGATCCATGAACCTCACAATCAAAAGTTGTACAGCCGCAATGGTGATTGTCCAAAATGGCCTCTCCTCAAACAAGGTTGGCCGCGTCAGCGGGTTAATATTCGCCGTGGAGGTGATCCCTATTAAAAAATTTCTCTAGTGATACAGAAACAAATTATTCTTAGGCTAACTTACCCTGTCGAAACGAAGGGGACACAAAAAAATCAAGGCAACTAAGCCTAACAACAAAATCCAACAAATCTTTCCTTTTCCCATCGTCAGATTTATATAAAGAAAGCATTTTTCAAAAAAACCCAAGTTAACCAGTGGGATGTCATTTCAACAGTCTGTCAACTCGGAAAGATCATAGACAAAGGAAAATCGAAAGAGGTAAGCATACATTTTATTCGTACTACTTATGACTAATACTTATTTTTTAACGATGAAATAAAACAATATAGTTTGTTTAAATCTTCATATATTTGAACTAATGTTCAATTTAAACTTGTTGACGCGTTTCACTAACACAGTAGCTTTGTCAAAACGAATGAAGGTAAAATATAAAAATGTCTTAATATATACAGTGCCAAATCTATTTACTAAGGTTAACAATGGTATTGAAAGAAATTACCTGGAAATTCATTCACTACAAACATTCCTAAGCTATCTTCTAGGTAAAGAGGTTCAATAGAAAATAGCTTAGGAATGTTTGTAGTGAATGAATTTCCAGGTAATTTCTTTCAATACCATTGTTAACCTTAGTAAATAGATTTGGCACTCTATATATTAAGACATTTTTATATTTTACCTTCATTCGTTTTGACAAAGCTACTGTGTTAGTGAAACGCGTCAACAAGTTTAAATTGAACATTAGTTCAAATATATGAAGATTTAAACAAACTATATTGTTTTATTTCATCGTTCAGTATGGATCTTCATCAAGTAAAAGCCTCATCTATTCAACTTATTTTTTAATTTCAGGTTTTTGAAATTAAAACAGCTCTGGAAAGATTATAGTATTTTGTAAATCCTTTTGAAATGCACGAAGATATGGAAGATAAAAGTTTTGGACCTAATTACCAGTTATATGTTGTTGTAAATACCTCCAACTTTATATAATAAAACATGGAATTGTATCCTTAGTTAACTGGTTCTTTATTTACGTGTCTAAAATGAGTAAGTTATATTTAAAATGCTACACTGCTTACATCAGTAGCAGCGTTGGTTGCCCCCTTTGTTATGAAAAATCTATAGGGAATATTTTCAAACTGTAGAGTAAGTTTCAATCTCCAACTTGAAAAATTTCAATGGATATGGCGGGCCAACATGTGATATCGAGTGTTTGATTTAGTGATCAATAAGTTGGAATCAAGATTCTCCAGTTAAAGTCTGAAATTGTTTTAACGGTTTACTTGCGTTGTTATAGGCCGAACAGTGTCTTACCTGTGGCTTAAGCCCCCCTAAACCAGTGGCCTATTTACGCCTATATATAGAATACTTAAAAAGCAACTCTTACATCCGTACCATCTTCAAAAAGTACAGGGTTTGGGGCCAGAAGACTAGCCAGCACGCCATATAGGGTAAATCAGGATGATATGTTGAATCGGGTGATATGGTGAATTGCTCTATTTCCTTTTCGGGTGCACATATGTCGCTGTAAGTATGAATATCGACAGTTTATGATCGTCTGTTTAGCGAGCAACTGTTAGAAATCAGCATCATCTTAAAAATCGTAACTAATTAGTAGAAAACTGTTTTAGATGCTCAATAATTTTTATAAGGTGGATGCGTTTGTAGATTTTGCTTCATGTAGCACAGTTCGCGAGGTATTTTTCTTTATATTCTGTCTTCTTAGACTGTTTATATACATCACCTAAAAAATCGTTGCCTCTAATATCTGTAATTTTTTCCCATGTTATTCACCATTTCCCCCATAGCGAATGGGAGATACGGTGAATTCGGGCACGGGTGATATATCGAAAGACTTTTCATTTGCATAGCGCGTTTATTCACACCCCAACAAGTTTTTGCAAACGCATGCATTTTAAGTGTTTTCTCTATGTGGAAGTTAGTTACATTCTGATCTATCCAATGTTATGCTATAGGGATATGGCCCAGTGAGAATCTCGGTCTAACGTCACGTTTTACTTTTTCTAGCGGAGAGGGTTTAAGTATAGTCTAACTTTTTCTTGTTTGATTTAATGTTGTTTGGTTTGTTAGTCATATGAAAATAGAATATTGTACTCGTATTTCTTGGTCTACGTACAAGATCCATTTATCACAATGGTTCTATGAAAAAATGCCTACGTTTTATAAAAGGAAAAGAGGATCCAGTCGTGCTGATTGGACAAAGGAACAATCAAAATGGAATGAGCGTCAATGCCTATTTCACCTCACTCAGGTTATTCACACTGGCATGAAGTCCCGAATCCCGCGGAAGCAGCAACTGCAGAAGTAGAGAGTCTTCAGGAATTTGAACAGGCGAGGAATCCACTAGAAGATATGCAACCCCTAGTACAACTCTCATCAGAAGCCAGCGATCAAACTTCAAGAGTGATTACAGGACAATCTGAAATAATCTCTGGGAAACTCTTGGATCAAATTTCGCCGATACCTATCCTAAAGCAAGTAGATTCGGCAAGGAAGAATTCCAGAGCTTTAGCTGAGATTTTGATTACTCCTTTAAATATCGTCCATCTACGATGAAAACGACTAAACAAAACCACTGAGGCAGGAAAGAATGGAGCGATCGCTAAAAAAATTCGAAAGTAAAAAAAATTACCAAAGGGACTACCAAAGGTAAGAGGAAAATCAAGCAGGCTAGGAAACGAAAACATTTTACGTCTGACACTGAATCCGATTATTCGCTGGATATTCACTTGGAAGACGATGATGATGACGTGGATGATGAAGAGTGTTGTTGTGTAGGGTGTGATGAACTGTACAGTTGCACTAAAAAGAACGTGAACTGGATCAAATGTATTCATTGCCAACTTTGGCTGCACGAAAACTGTTCAAAATATGAATCCACATGTGATATATGTGAGAAAAAGCAGGAGAAGTAAGATCAGCATTTCACCCAAAGTGCATTTGGCACTTCACCATTATGTATGGATGAAATTGTGGATTTGATGAAAATCCCATTTTTGTCTGTTTTGTTGTGCGTTGACGAATATTTGACACTCCTATATTATGGCCTACGAATCTTTGAAAAAAGACTGTTTTTATTTTGTCCAAATAAACAATTTCTTGTAGTTTATGAGACTCTATATACTTTTCTTCACAATATTACCCTGATTTACCTTACGCTCTGGTTTTTCAAAAACAAAGGCAGAATCGAGATTTGCATTTATGGTCTAATGAAAATCTACAAGGCATAATTGAGACACGGCATCAACAAAGGTTTATTGTTAATGTTTGGGATGGGATAATTGGAAACCACTTAGTTGGTCCTTTTATAATTGATGGTACATTAAATGGGCAGTCGTATTTAGATTTTGTGCTGAATAATATTATCTTTAGAAATTTACAAACCAGAATTCATATGTGGTACTTGCATGTTGGCGCTACACACCTCATTTTAGCAACGTGGTACGTGCTCACTTAAACGTTGCATACCCCAAAAAATGGGTTGGAATATGAGGTCCAATTGCATGGCCGGGAATTAAATTCAATGGATTCATTCTTCTGGAGTTATCTTACAATTTTTGTTTATGCAACACCCGTACAAACAAGAAATTAATTATTGGATCGAATTAATTTCCATTACGATGATATAAGGAACAATCCAGGAACGTTGTTTCAAGTACACCGAAATATTATGTGTTTTGTTACTACGTTACTCTTTATAATACTTACTTTTAATACACGTTTTTATGAAAATGATATTATGAGTTGATTGGTTTCGATGAACATTTCCTACAGAATGATTACGACATATGACAAATGAATTGACAGGACAGCTGCCTACTTGATAAAATTACAGTTCCGAAAGGATGGTTACTGCATATGATAAATAATTGACAGTGGCCTACTGCGTAAAAGCACATTTCCTAAGTAATGATGGAAATGAATGTGTGCTCTGCGGTGTCTCACAACACTCCATATTTCCCGGCAACCACTAATTGTATCGATTTCGACAAAACGGACCTTTTTGTAGAAAAATATTTGCGGAATGAACTGACAGTATTCGAAAGTTTGTTACTTCATCACTATAAAAGTTCTGTCCTTTTCACCAGTGAGCGAAGTCCAATCCTGACTTTTTGCAACACTAGTATTCTTACTAATTTTGCCAAAATAAATCCATTGATACCTATGCTTGACAACATACCAAATTTTCATAAACTTCCGAAACATAGTTATAACATTATTTTCATACCATCTACTCATTCCAAGTTTTGGCGTCTCATTCCTTGGACACCCTGTAAGACAGATTTAGGTACGGTCCTATTATTAGCTATATAATAAAACATTTAAAACTTTCACTGATATTCCCGTCAATGCAGGTGGTAGGTGAAATGAAATATCTCGAAACAGTCACACGTAGCTAACAGCGTAAAATCTGATCCCCTAGTGTGTGATAAATATTTCCTTGTTGTATATTGGAAGTATAAACACTACTACCCAAAACATGCATATAGGAGATCTAACTTGTATTTAGTGACCTGGTAAATCAATATAATAATTACTTTCTTCAAGCAAATCATAAAAAGTGTAAATTGATTGGATTATTATCTATTATTTTCATACCAAATAATAACTTGAATTTTTGAACAAAATTATTTAAACGAGTGATGTTATTTTGTCACTTTGAATTAATAAATGTGGGAATTTCACAGGTTTTACGTATTATATTTATTTTAATACTTTCGAAAATGTCGAACGGACTGTTGTTCATAGATTGTAATTTTTTATTTAATTCATTTCTCAACAAGAATACGCCTTACTTCTTACGGACTTTTGTGAATTTTATATCATGAGGGTGGAATTGAAGTCCGGCACAAAATTTGACTTATTTATAGTAAAATGTAGGTACAGAAACAATTAATATCAATTTGATAAAAATATGTTTGTAACTATTGACAGTTATTCAATCAATAAAGTGAAAACCTTATGAAGGACAAATATAAATTGCGTACTGTACACAATGTACTAACTGAAAATAGATAAAAACTGGTAGTAGAGAAAGACAAATGCTTATTTCATATAATTTGCTCTAAAATAAATGAAATTGTTATCATATTAACTTACCTTTACGGTCTGTGATTTGAGTTGTTTATCTGGATCTGATAAATATTCTAAAGTAATTCCATAGAACTGTCCTTTATTTATATATGTAATTCTATCATCTTCTCTTCTCTGCGATGTTGATATAGGAGTCTCTAGGTGATACTTGAAACCGACGGGAGAAAAACTGTAACAATTAAAAATAATTATATTTTCATAAAAAAAATTAGACTATATCATAAGTTTGGATCACTTTAAAAACGGTATTGTTATTGTAGAAGATACGTTGTTGGTGTATGAAATAGTCAGGTAGTTGCAGTTGACCCCATGACCTCAGAAAATAAAATTATAAAAAGGTAATTGTACGTGACATATAACGAAATTTAGTGTGTGGAAAAAGTAACCTGGAGTATTATACATGCTGTTGTGAATCACCTAAACTTGTTTAACAGGCTATTTCTGATAGTATTACAACTGTTTCACGCCACATGACATAAGGTACTTGTATCTAGTGTCACTGGTCGAATCGAGTTTGTCCAGTTTAAAATATTTTTCAGCATACTTAAGTTCCGAAGTAACAAGCAATTGACAATCCGTTTATTTTCCTGTTCTATGCACATAAAACCAGTATAAGAATTTAGGCTACTTCCGAGAAATATTTAATGAGCTCTCACACTACATAACACAGTTGACAAAAACTACATTCACAATATCAACGTTTACGGTGTTTATACAATTGCTAAACAAGTTTCGTTTCATTAGATAAACTGAAAAAATAATTACACGCGGAAAAATGACGTTGGGTACATACATTTTTGGAATTTGAATTTTATCGGAATCGTTCTGTCGACCAAAATCATGCCAAGGTCGGCTTCTGCTGGTTGGTTGACTCCCGGGTGATTGAGAGCTGCTGTTGCTTCGTTGAGACAACGATAGGGGATCCAATAACGTAGAATTCGTTTGACACAATTCTGCATAGTCAAAGGACTGAAACAATAATGATTAATTAAAAGTTAGAAAATTGTGATACAATGCAGTGATGCGAATGACACGAATGATGAGCTTAGAAGAAATTGGTAAGTGGTGATTAGAAAGAATGTCATATGAACAATAAAAGCAATCACTTAATCGTGCTGTTCGCAGTGCCTGCATTGAAACATTCCATAGAAGAGATTTTAATTGAAGTAGGTCTAGGGCTCACCTGCTGCAGCGTATTCTGGTCGCGAGGCGTGATTGCATCGGCGCCTATACCACTATCCGGACTTGGGAGATCAACGGTGAGACCCGCAGCAGCTATAACGCCTTTTCCATGATAATTCGATTGACGAACGTATCTTTCGACAAAACTTGCTGTTGTTCCACTGCTTGCTCCTTCATCTGCATATGCTAGCTGATTTTGTCTTAATTGTGTCGAGTAAACGGGTTCTGGAGTTCCTCCTCCAGATGCTACTGTAGTGAAGTATTCGCGATAATAAGGGTCAGCTACCGAAAATGTTGTTGAACTACTTGGTCTACCGGTGGAAGAGTAAATGGTAGAATTACCACTGACGCTTCCACCGGCCATCGAACTTTGTGTACTATATTGGATATGATCAGTATATGGTATTGGCGATGGAGTACCACTACCACCACTATGAGGTGCGTTGTTCATGGAGGTGAATATCTGCGTTGTATACATCGCAGGTTTGAGGCCATTCGCAGAGATAAACTCAATAGGCCCCGTGCTTGAACCGTCTGCCAGAAGACTGCTATGTGTTGAGGTTGGAGTCCCGTTTATGGATCGAGAACCGTGTTGAGGGGATGTCAGTCCGTGATGGCTCTCGTCTTTGATTGAGTTGACGTCAACGACCAGGTCTCCAGTGTGGCCACCAGCTGAAGACACCAGCACGACCTATAACCACCAAGGGATGTTAGAGCCATGCCTGCTGCCCTAGGTGGGCCCTAGATCTAACCTACTTTTAGCTAATCAAATTCTACTTTTCATACCATGCACTAATTATTAGTATTTATTAAAAGAAAAAGAATATTAGATTTAGAAATAAAAAAATAAAATAAAAATGAAGCACGTATTCACGTTTTAACTTTAACCTCTACTTTAGAATGTCCAGAAAACAGTATCATTCCTAAGTAGGGGTACTTAATTACAAATACCTAATCACGATCACATGCACTTCAATCGCACCTTTCACACTAAAAATGAAGCACATGTCACTAAATAAACAAATTACTTTTCCGAAGAAATACACCACTAACTACTTTTTAAAAAATAACACTGAAGACACTGATTATTCACCTTAGCTCTAGATTGCTTGGGGATGATTATTGAGCCATCGAGACTACCCGAACTCGGTGAACTACAGTCCAGTTTCCGATGATGACTTAAATCCTCGGGTTCACGTTTTACGATCTGCAAATTCTGTCCGCCAGCCGCAGGCTGTGTATACCCAACGTGTGGATTAATAAATAAGCCTTGGAACTCTTGAGAATTAAGCTGACCGGCAGCACTAAGAGGCGGGGTCGACAACTCTAATCCCGCCCCGCTCACCAAACCATTGGTTGCCTTCAGTTGTGACGTTAGAATGCCTCCGGCCTGGGAACCTGCCCTGCAACAAATATGTTACGTCATATGTGGATTTTGTGATATAGTGGGGTCTTATAACATGAATCCTACTACTTTGAGAGCCATCGTGCTATCAATTTGGTCGTTAAAACGTTTGGTAAATTAACAAATAATTAATCGTTATTGTGGCAATTTCACGATTTTGTTATTAAATTGTTATTAAACTGATGCATTACCGCATTTTTCCTTGTTATATGAAAAATAATTCGAAGAATTGTACAGAACACCGAGTTTATTATCATTTTCTAAAGACATTTTGAAAACGGTCAAGTTTTATGTGCTTTATATACAGTATAACTCAATTCTTATTTGATAAAATTAATGATAACTTGAGGGTGATAATGTTTATTTGATATTAAGCTTAAATAAATCGTTAGTTATTACGTTTAGGATTTGCTAAAAATCAAATAGAAAATATATTGGATCAAAACGTTACAAGATGAGTGGATTAATTTCCCATATAAAAATTATTTGTTAGGTATGTTCATTAGATCGATTTTGAAGACGTTCTTTCAAAATATAAAAATTAATTTAAAATGTTTCTTACAACGAGTTTCAAGTTCTATCAAAAAATTTCCATTGAACACAATCCATTGAAACGATTTTTTACCTTGTGGCTAAATATACCTACTATTACTACAAGTTGTGTGCTGTCAGGAGCAGTTCTAATTTGTAAAAAAACTCAGATAACTGACTGTAATTGCTGATTTAAATAAATTAAAGTGTTACCGAGTTGTACCAGTCAAGCATGGGAAAAATTTATTATAGTATGGTAACTTATTGTGAAGTAATACCTACGTTTCGACTACCTTAAATTTACTTACACTCGGATATAATATTAGTAGCATATTTTAATTGAGCGAATCGTTAGTTTGAACATTAACTAGTCAAGAAAGTTACCTATACATGTAATTTATTTTTGATTTACCTACTAAATCTATTTTGGAGCGTTTTCGTTGAAAGTGCACAAATATTTTAATTAATGAAGTTAATATGACACTTAATAGGAATTTAATGATTATTGACTTTCACTTATATGCTCTTTTAACATTTAATAAAGTAGGTATACTATTATCATATTTGAAATAACTTTTCCTAATGCATGTTATTGAAATTTCATGTATTTTTAAGAATATGATACGTCATTAGGATGTATTCATCTAGTTATCTGTATGATGGAAAATAAAAAATCCCAATGGCACGAGACCAACTGGACAGGCTTATTTCTAGTAACAAAAGTTGTAGAACTAAGGTCTATAAAAAATCTAAGTTTTCAAAAGGAGTAACTTGAGTAAAAATTGAGTTTATCATCTCTTTATCTTTATCTACAAAGATCTTATGCAAGTTAGTAACTAAGGTAATAGAAAAAATCTTTAAAAGATCAAAGGAAAACGGTTAAAATTATGAACGTGAAGACGTATAAGGCATTAAGTTTTGGAGAATGAATAAGTTATCTATGCATAAAAATTCTTTTTGGTTTAAACTGTGTCATTAATAAAAACGGTAAAACTGTATTATGATATTGAAAGCATAAATTTATTGAGAATGTAAAATTAACATTAAGAAAATGATTTTTTTTTCAAAAGTATATAAATAAACGGTGAAACTAAATGTGAGTTAACTTAACTGTGATTCGAAATTTTTAGAATGTAGGAGTATGTGGAACTAAGTCATCAATGTCACTTCTTTTATTCATACAGTTATCATGTCTGTTAATTTCAATCATTTCCAAAAAATTTCTTTTTTGTAGGTTCTTTTCTACTCTAAGGAAACTTGCATTATTATAGTTAATAATGTGATCATTTAACATTACATGTTTTGCTAATGCACAAGATTTTTTAAAATTTTTGCAATCAGATTTGTGTGAAGTGATACGACCTTTTAAGCAACGTGAAGTGTTGCCAATATAGATTTTATTACACGACGAACAAGGGATCTTGTAAATCACATCAGATTTATCCATTGTTGGTACTGTAGTTTTAGGTTTAGAATATAATGATTTAACAATGGAAATATTTCTATTTGCTATTTTTATGTTTTCATCTTTTTAAAATATTCATAAGCTTGGGTGTTAGTTCCTCTATGTAAGGTAATGACCCACATTTAGTTCGTAGTATAGTACTATTATTAGAGGTGTGAGCAATATGTTGTGAAATATTAGCAAACTGGAAGTTCGACCAAAATTTGGACTGCTGAAAAGGAGTTTATATGTGAATGGTAATGGATAAGAATTCTCAACCAATATCTGCCTGAGTTGTTCGAGGCCTCCCTTTCTTTGGATCTGTGGGTTACTTTGCAAACACGGGACTTCAGAGCTATATATATATATATATATATATATATATATATATATTTATATATTTATATATTTATATATTTATATATTTATATATTTATATATTTATATATTTATATATTTATATATTTATATATTTATATATTTATATATTTATATATTTATATATTTATATATTTATATATTTATATATTTATATGTTTATATATTTATATATAATTTGAAGAAAGATATTTGCCAACTTATTTGTAATGGATATTTTGGTGGGGATGTGGCAATAAGACACCAGAGTAAACTCTTTTGTATATTTATTCCCGAGCTTTCGAATAACTTTTATTCATTTTCAAGGGCTGAAATTGATTGGTCAATGTTATCATTATTAACAATTAAATAAAATGATAAATACGTACATAAAATCTATCGAGAATTTTGGTAAAGTTGTACATTTTTATAATAAATTCTTTTAAACATAAATCAACGAAAAACTCAAAAAACAATATGACAATAAACAAAATCAAAATTATAGTAGTTCAAGATCAAATAGTTTGTTTATTGTCAAATAGTTTGTTTATTGTCATATTGTTTTTTGAGTTTTCCGTTGATTTATATTTAAAAGAATTTATTATAAAAATGTTCAACTTTACCAAAATTCTCGATAGATTTTATGTAAGTATTTATTATTTCATTTAATTGTTAATAATGATAACATTGACCAATCAATGTTAGCCCTTGAAAATGAATAAAAGTTATTCGAAAGCTCGGGAATAAATATCTAAAAGAGTTTACTCTGGTGTCTTATTGCCACATCCCCACCAAAATATCCATTATATATTTATATATAAGCTGCATTAAAAATTTCCCGAAATCGCGTCATGCTACTATCTACAATAGCCCTAAAAATACTTTATTCTTTATTAATTGTTTGCATATTTAGACGATATCACCTAATGTTCATGAATCAATATATTATTAAATCTTTGATATTGTAGTTTTCTTTATTTTATAAACAACAGGTGTGTTATTAATAGAAATTCCGATTAATTGCGCTTTTTCGATAATATCAGTTTTATATAACAGTATAAAAATATTTCACAATATAGCAATCTGTAATTATTTGATAATAATAATCATTGGCATAATGATAATATTAAGACTAAAATATTCAAGAATTATAATGAATTAATTTGTAATAAATTTGACTCAAGTTTTCTATATCGTGTTTCTCATTTACTGAAAATTTATCTTGTCGCATTATTGTATTTATGGCCATTTATTCTGTTTTCCAAATAATGTGCCGTCATTCCTATGTAGTTTGTTGGACAGTTCAAACATGGTATGGAGTATATAACAATTGATTTCTAGATCACTGCAAAATGAGTTGGTTTCGCTCAGTGAAAAATTTTCGTTACAGCATTCGCTTTCAAGATACCGGGTATTGAAAAAACAGAATTTATACACATTTTTTACGTGAATAATATCAACTTGAAGATTTATAAGCTATCATGTGATTATAAATTGCCAAATTTCCTTCTAATATTTATTTTTATTGAAAACTTGAATATCGTGAGGCAAGTTGTTTATTTGGTCATTTGGCAATACAAAATGAAAATGTGTGTCTAGGAAGGTGAGTGAGTAACTTTTAATACCTTAGTTTTAGTGTGTAACACCTATGCCTGACATAACATACTTTTAACAAATCCTAAATTCCACTGCTTTGTAGACAGAAACCATCATAATATGTGGATCTCAAATTTTCATCCAGCTATACATTGAAATGTGTGAAATTTATAAATTTATTTGGGTTGACTTTGGTAATGTTTTTATTAAACACCCAATATATTTAATCCCCTTATTAATTTAAACAGTAATTTTCAATGTTTTGAAAAAGTAAGCTCCAGTACTACTATGTCTAGTACCTAGTAAGTACTCACGTGTTCGTGTAGATTGGCGCGTGCACTCGCGGCATTGTGAAGGTGACCCGGTACAGGTCGCTATAATCACGATTAGCGCCAAGCGGCCAACCAGTCTCTGAAAGATCTAACGCCAGATAAAACTCAGAACCAGCTTTTATCACTTTGTACATTTTGCTGTCTGTTTACTGCGAATCAGGAAGACAAATTTAGACAAACTGGTATATAACTTCAAAAACATTTTTTCGGAACAAATATTTGAAAATTTGTTTTAAAAACGAAATAACAATGAAATGCACAGGAAGGTATGTCAATTTGTAATCGTTATATAATTCAGTTAAATTGTTTGAGGAATTGAATTTGACTCACTTTGAACTTACTGTAAGTAGTAGATTGTACTATTTCTATGTAAATATTTTTAAACTAAAACATGTATTACTTATGACCAAAAAAAACTTTGATGAAATGAACTAGATTTAATTGATAATTGAACATATCTCTAAATTCTTGATAAAACTTTTTCATAATATAGGTACGTGCGTACGTGGAGCAGATAAAATGTTTATGTTACATAACAAAAACAACCGGAAGATATCATATGTTATAGCATACAATTTCCGGTAAACTAACCATTTCAAATCTTTTTGAAAAATAATTAAAAGCTCACAACCATGATTAATATTTAAAATAATTGATTATTACAATTTATTCATACCTTTCTTTTTTGAATTGGACAAAAATGTGACAATCATTATTGAATTATATCGAATCTGGTCACCTCGTAGGTATATTCTTCGTACAACACTGTCAACTGCCAACAAAAGCACTGTAATATTTGAATGTAATGAGATATACAAATATAAGGCTGAAACCTACAATAAAAACTTTATCAACAATTCAATCATTTTTCACCATTATTTAAGTATATTTGAGTAATTATTACGCTATTTACCTAAAATTTGGAGAAATTTCACTGCTTTTTTTTCTAATCAGTTCATTCTTATCTTTCTCTTGAAAATGATCTTTCCGAGTCTTATAAATAGTGAATAGTTTCAAACCTAGTTGAATTCATATGAATATATTTTCCACCCTGTATATTAACGTCGCTTTGAATAGATCTGTTTATTACATATTTTCAATACCAATCTCGTAGTTACACAATTAAAAATAATAAAAAAAGTATGTTTGAGTATTGGATACAAACCAATTATTATGAATTAATTCAGGTTCGAATTTCATAAAATATTAATAGTTTTTCGAATCAAAACAAAAATTGACTTACATTAGCAAATCCAGTCCAATTACGTTGAAACTCGTCTTAACAATCATTCAAACGTGGTTAGAATAAAAATAGATACAAAACAATACTATTCTGTAGGGCTTAAATAAAAAACTTCTATGTACACAAAAACACAAATTTATTCATAGGCGTTCAATTTATTTTTGACAACACTTAAAATGTAGTTTTTTGATAATCATTGACGTGCAGTTATTTAATTTAATGTTAAATTATTAACAATTTAAAAAAAACCAGATACAATGATTAACAATTAATGTGGATATTTTTACAATTCGTATAAATAATGGGAGGAAGTTCCGAAAACCTCCCATCGCAGAACCTAAACATCTGGTGGCTTGTCGGAACCAAAAATGTAGGTCAAAAGTTGCGAATGCTCAGAAATTTTTTTTCGGAAATTATGGCTTGATAGATCATTTATGAGATCTAGATGAGATTTTTGGTGCCAAATCATCTAAGCTTGGGGCTCCGCACCTGTCGCCGAACTATCTAACGTAACCTAACCTATCGGCCATTACTTGTAGGCATCAAGGAAGCAATTCGCTACAATATCCACTTCTTAGGCGACTATCCACTTCACTGACAAACATACATGTAAGTCAACTACCAGAGGCAGATATTTGAATGCTAACACTTCCATTTCTTTGTATATTACCCTAAAACTAGCGAAGAAACAGTCTAAATCACCTTGTAAAGATACAAGGCTGATTTCCGTATCCGACTAAGATAGTAAATACGCGCATGCGCACATATATCATGTGAATTTTGATTTAGCTTGGCTCTCTCCGTCTGTGCAACAAGTTTGGTAAGGATCGGCCGAAGAAAGGTTTTCGGAATTACAGCTAAATAAGTATGGAAACCAGTATTTTTAACGATATAATGGATGTCGGCGTCCTGTCTTAAAGAAAAAGATGCGTATTTTGATATTTAGAAGAGATATACAACTAAGATTGTCAGCATCCGATTCTGACAAACCTATTTTTATTTATATATTATATGTATATATAAATATATACATACATACAAGCTGAGTCCCTAACTTGGAGTAAATTCAGTAAATCAAAGACAGTTTTATTTTTGGAAATATGCTCGGACAGGTCGATTATTATTTTAAATTGCGCTCTTTTTGATTCAAGGAATTTTTTACAGCATGTTACAAATTTGAGATATGACGATCGACAGTTTTTTAAATGGTAATTCTAATTTTTTTACCACTATTCAGAAAGGGTATATCAAGTTACAAATGCTTCCCAAATATCAAATTTTTATTACTTTTCTTTTAAAAGATATTCATCAAACATCAACTAATTCGAAAAATGAAGGAACTCAATGAAATAATTCAGGCACTTTAAAAATGGAATGTCAAGAGGGATTTGTTTTTTTGACAAACTGGGTTGACGTTTACAATGTCAAACAATAAAGTTAAATTAAAACATACAAGGTGAGTAGCATCTTATCGAGCGAGAATATTTATTCGCTTAATATTTTGTGAATATCTCCCGTCAGTGTTGCAGGTTTTCTGTGGTTTTCCTGTAGCATGGTGAATTTATTCACTAGCCTAATGGACCGACGCAGAGATTAATACAACCGCGGCTGTACCCGCCCATTTGCTTGATGGTTGTTCTTCTTATTGTTGTTCAACGCCGTACCACGCATAACATCCCAAACCCCCGCAAGCTCGTCTCCACAAACATATTCAAATCCACCGCCACCATCAAACACACCCAATTCTACACACATTTTAAGAAAATGTCTCCTAGACACTTTTCTCACAAAAATTCTAATAAATCACAAAGTCTTGCTAATTCCTATCTTTATACACCGGAGATATCCCAATAATACAAATAACATCAATCTCTCTTCTAATAAATTTTTCGACACATAGCCAGCTCAACATCATATGATATAATATCGGCAGCAAACCGTGGTTCGCCTTCTGCCAAAACCTTCCAATTCTAGACACTTTTTGTCACCCTATCCTACACACTTTTTGAGCTTCGCTGCTTCCAAACATCAATCCCCATTGCCAACCGAGATAAATCTTCTTCCGGACCAATTTCTAGCGAAAAGCCCGCTCCAACACTCTCAACCCCATACACCTTTTAAAAACTCTTTCTAGACACTTTTCTCCTCTGTTCTAGACACTTTTTTCTACTCGACTGTTTCTCCAAAAACACCAAACTCAAACTATGAATGCCACACTACAACCCTCAAAATACCCCTAACCGAGCCCTGCAACAATCCTACATCAGGGCAATGAAAACAAACGAGCAATTCCAACTTTTCACAAAAAAATCCCTTTTCTATTACAAAACACCTTTCGAGTTTCTCTCTCTGTCTCTCTCTCTCTCTCTCTCTCTCTCTCTCTCTCTCTCTCTGTGTGTGAATATCTTTTAAACGATAAGTAATTTGATATTTGGTACGCATGTGTAACTTGATAAACCCAATTTGACGAAAATACAGAGTTAATGAACTAAGAAATAAATGGAATTCGAAAGGAAGATGATAAAGCCACAAATATTAAGATGATACGGGCATATTCACGGAAGAGAACCGGATTCAATAAACAAATGGAAATCAAATAAGACCAAGGGAATATAGAGAGAAGACTGAGTCATATGTGACTAACGAATAATGGATACAAACAAGATATTATAAAGTTGTGGAATAACCCATCTCACTGAATGGATCAAAGAGCGATAATAATACCCTCGAGAATATGTTACCTATATATACAAACGCAACAAACTAATAAATATGGTGACCTATGAGCAGACCTACGAATATAAATTGTTGCTGTATTGCCAGTCTCTTACAAGTTTCCCATTAATTGGTTGCATTTAATTGTTATTTCCATATTATTAATAATAATTAATTCATTGCAAAAACTTAGATATTTCTAAAATTTAATTAATGTATTTTGCAGAAGTGCGAGGCACTCTTTTTACAAAATTCAAATAATGATATTCTACTACTATATACACAAAATATCTAACGTTCCTATCACACCGAAATCAATGTCAATCCAAATTTTCAAAATATTTAAATCCTTTATTGTTGATAACTGCGGGTAAATTTTATGACAGAATATTCTCTTTTATTTTTTCATCGTTACGCTCGGTAACTATTTGAATAAACTTTGAACAGATGGCGATTGTCTACGCACTTTTGACAGTGTCATCACTCATCTCGTATTATTCTACTTGTGCCGGGCAACCCTTTCGATTTCTTATACAAATTCAAATCCATTGTGCTTTTTGCCATTCTTATTCATAATCAAAGTGGGTCCTTAATGCGTACTGAACGTATAATGTGTAGTTAGTATTGGGGTACACTTCCTTCTGAAATTAGACGCTGAAAATATTGTGTGAATTCTTTTCATTAGCTATTAATTTATATTATAACAGAAATTTCACAAAACTAGACGTTGATATGTTTACCTACTTTCGATAAAATCTCTGATAATTATCATGAGTGTGCAGCGGCTGACCATGCATCATAATGGTTAAAATTTGTAACTACTGTAAATTGTCCTGTTAGATATATTTTTGAATCTTGAAAATATTTTTTCACAGTTATTTCTATACATTTTGCCACTAATGAAACTACTGCTTAATTTTTTTACTTACATAATTCATTGTATTGAATTTTTGTCAATATGAAAAACTTCAGAATCATCCTAATATACTTCATGTGGTCACAAATGTTTATCTCAACGTAATAAATTTTCTAGTTTATTTGTTGTTGCTCTCAGCAACTAACAAATGGAAATGACAAAGTGTTTATACTCATTGATTTGTTACTCTTTTTCTAACAACTATTATTAATTTTTACGTCATTGAAAATTTTCGGTGTCAATATACACATGATTTATCGTTTATAGACAAGTAATTATATTTTTAATCGTTTGTGCCGCAACAAAACCCAATTTGTGAATAAAATATATTTTGTAGCAGAAGTTAGATTCCGTACATTTTCTATGATACATCTCTTAAAATAACTGTATTATGTGCCCTAATAGATGGATATGGCGTCGAGGTTCACTAGAATGGCCTCCAAGTTCTCTCGATTCAACGCCCAAATATTATTTTATAATGTCCACCTAAAAGAAAATGTTGAATAGATGTGCTTTATATTTTTGGCCAATGCGTAATTAATCTTGTTTTCTATTAATTAGAATTTTTATTTGCTGAAAATATTTTTAACAAAAAATCAATTAGACATTGGTTATATTATTTTTATTCTATATGTGGAATGCACTGTTTCTCACAAATATTTTTCTTGACATATACTGCCTGTTTGAATAGGTATAGACACAATTTTGAAATAATCCATATTAAAAGAATTACAGCATTCATTGCTTATGGATATAACAATTTCAGTGTATGTTCATAGACTCTATCAGCACCAATACATATTTATTAGGTAACGGTATAAGTCTATGAACACTATAACTAATTTATGTGAAATCATACGACAAATAGGCGTGACTAACACCCAGTATTCACAAATATTTCAATTCCCTCCTTCACTGTTCCATTTTTATTGATTAGTTACTTAGGAATTTAATGTAATGTAATGGTAATTAAATAATTGTTAAATTGCTGACTTAATCTGACATCCCAATTTATTTGAACAAAAAATGCATGCCCATGGAAGAACTAGTTTGCTCCTAATTTCTTAAGTTAATAGATCGTATTTCTTCTGTTTCACGCCTCTTGTCTATTATTAAGAGTAATAAAATTAACGCGTTTACTATTTGATATTGATAAATGAGTTTTAAATCAAAATGAAACCCAAAATATATACATCTATGCAATGGAAATTTTATACAAAACTTAACAACTCATTTTAAATAAATTACTGAGGTGATGAATGCTTAAGTTATTAATTAAAATAAATTTTAATATCAAACTAGGCACTAAATTTATTTTCTGATTTATCCATTTATTCCACTAAAATCAGGTACGGAAAGTAACTGATTCGTACAAATAATTTCCATTTTGACATTCTACCTCAATATTGTAGTGAAAAAACAAAGGAATTTGAAAGTATTCTGGTGATTAAGAAGAGGTATGATTCTCAAATGTTCATCGCTAATTTTTATCCATTCAAACTGTGAAACGTATCCATTGTGAAATGTCTTGAAATTTACTGATACAGGACTTTATCATTATTATACAACTATACTGTGCGCTTATAAATTCATTACTAGCTGAAAATAACGAATGGAAAAATACTATTTTATATGAACGAGGTAATGTATAATATATATAAATTTTTCAATTCTTTATGTTAGAGATTAGAGTCAAAATATGTAAATAAAGAATTGGCTTTATTAAAAAAATAAACCGTTGGTAGTTTGTTTTGGTAACGGTACGTAATCCTTAGCTACTGTGCGCCGAATGAAAAAACTACGAAGGTACTTTATCCTAGATAAATCAAAATGATTCAAAAGAGCATGATGGTAAAATTTAATTCAATGTTTATATCTTACCTACTTCTCATAAGGGGCGTACGTTACCTTAGGCAGATCTCTGGGTTACCAACAATATCCTACATATGTAATTTTAATCCCTTTTATTAAAAATGTTATCTCGGATCTGCATAGTAACGTGATACTGATAGTATCAGGTTGAAGACCCTAAGTTCGAACAAATTATATTTTAAAAAAGATCTTTGTGACCCCCTACGTGAGATTTATTCGTTTGTTATTTTAAATCTTAAAATATTCATTTCGATTGCTTCTCACTTATTTCTCCCGTGATTAAATTTATAACTCTACTTTCATATTCAAAAAGGGATCGTACACTAGCACTTTTTTATGATGGTAATAAACTCTCGGCTTCATTTTCGCTACGACACAATATCGATATCAATATAAATTCTTTATTTGACAGTTTTTCCCAATTTTTTACTGCAGACACTACGTAAGCTTTACATTCTATATATATGGAAGTTATAATATATTATTATGCATCAACAATCATTTATATTAGGTTAACTTTACTTCTAGGAAACAAATATCAAAACGAAAAAATTAATGACGTTCTTTCCACCGCGATTAAACGACATAATATGGCAGAAAAAACGGCAGTATAAAAATCGTATTTAAGAAATAGATCACCCTCCCACATAGTAAAGTGGCTTTAATCCTTGTTTCTCTTCTTTAATCAGTTTTTTTCGTACGCTTCCTCCTAATTTTTCCACTTGTCTCTTGAGTCAGTTGAGTTGCTGCATCTCACCAAGGACTTGCCCAACTTCTTTTTTCAGCACTGTTTCGATTCCATCCCTTATTTTTACATTTTATCACGGAATCTCCTTAACGTGCGCATAGAATCGAAGACCTTTTTATAATCGTCGATATTATATTTTTATGTTTTCCCAACTACATTACGAATGGCTTTCAGGTGTTTTCTAAATCCGGCTTGCTATGAGGTTTAGTAAGAGTCCAATTTAGATATTAGTCGATTTGTTAGTATTTTAATCAATATTGCGACTTCATTATCCCTCCCAAACTGCAGCTCAAACTACCAAATATATTGTTCCAGATTTAAACTAGATTCCTGGAAGATATGGATTTTTTTATAGGTTCGCAGACTGATTTTTCCTAAGGTTTCATTATAAATAATTCTATTAGGCTGCCCTACTGCCAATTATATATTTACGAAATCGCATACTTGTGTAGTCTATGAATCCGACTCTTTCTAATACGATATCGATAAGGTAAATTTTTGGCGCACTAATTTCTGTGAAGGACTATTTTTTGTGATTGTTTTTATAGTCTAAGAAGGTTGATTTGTAATATATCCGCCGAAGTTAAAATAATACATTAAGATGGCTATGACTGCAACAACAACTTTGACGTTTCGATAAACTATTGATATTGGTGTTTAATGAAAGTTACAATAGATCGTTTAGGTATCTGAGAAAGCACGAATTGAGATTTTAATGAAATTGGGATACGGTGATGTGCGTAGCATTCAACAAGAAACGTGTAATATCTTTAAACATTTATATCCTAACCGAAATCTCATAAAAAGATCTGTGTAGGTATGTTATTAAAAAAATTCAACCGACCTGGTTACGTAAATTATGTACAAATCAGGGCGTACAAAACTACATCAAGTGAAAACAAATCTTTAGATGTTTATGTCATGTTAGCAAACGATCAACACTTGAGTACTAGACAAATATCCTGGATATTTCCCAAACGTCCGTAACACGTGACACAATTATGGAAAAATGCTACGATCGAAACGATCCAAAATTTTTAAATAAGATTATGTTTTCCGATGAGCCCACTTTTTGTATTAATGGAAAAGTAAATCGGCAAATTGTATATACTGGTCACGTAACAATCCTCGTTGAATTAGAGAATACTACACCCAATATCCACAAAAGATTAATGCATGAGCTGGAATAATAGGCGACAAAATAAATGGCCCTTTTTCAATGAAGGAAACTTAAATGATCCAGCGTATTTTACCTTAGTTGGTTCGGTTATTTCCAAATCCAAGTAAAAATTTTCAGTTACCTTTTAATTTAGAAATTTCATTATCTGAAACATTCAGACAATAACAATATTCCAAACAACAATATGTGGCTGCAACAAAATAGAAGCTCCACCTTACTATGCGCGTGACGTGAGGCAATACCTAAATAATGTGTTTCCCAGAAGAAGGGTTGGAAGGCGGGTTTTTATTGAATGACCCCCGCGATCATCCGACATGAATCCTTTCTTTAGACTATTTCCAGTAGGTCACTTAAAAAACATTGTTTATTAAACAGAACCTGCCATTATTCAGGAATTAAAAGATAGGGTAACCACATGTTTATTCATATCCATCTTAATGTATTATTTTAACTTCGGCGGAGATTTTGCAAATGTCTCCTATATCTTCCAAATTATGGCAATTAGGAATAGGGAACATCAAATGAAAAATCTTCAGCATTTCTTAAGAATTCCAAAAATAAATAAATATACATGGTGATCTACTGGAGTTCATTATATTTCCTGAAAAACAAAAGACCTGACAACAATGTAAATACATACCACCGTAATATCGGTAATCTTACAAACCCTTACAAATCTTGCAAGCCGTTTCACATAAAACTTGTGTGGTGACTTTGTTTAAATGCTCTAAAATGTTTTTCTTACAATTTTCGTATTAAGTAGAATTTGATAGTTTCATCATTGATTTAACATACCAACAATAAATTTACATTATTTTAATTACGAAAGCAAGTGAAAATGTTCTGCTCATTCCTTAACTTTTTTCATTATTGATATCTCCGATTTGCTGCAGCACGAAATGCATTTCACTAAGAATACTGCAAGTACTTTTCCAAACAGAATCTTGGTTACCTTTACGTGATTATTCAGTTGTCAATTAATCTACATGCAGAAGTTTATCAAAATTTTATTTAATTACGTTTGAATACCTTTTAATAGATTTATATTGAGATTGTGCAGATTTTCCAATTAATCATGAATACATTGAACACTCGTTATCTATTCGTAGACAACTGTCATCTTTAGTCTTATATATATCTAAGCCTCCTTCAGTTTCAACTGATCCGATTTAAAACGCCAACGAGTAGTGCTTATCGCAACTGTAACATAATAGACCAGGAAATTGACTACAGTTCGCATGACACCAGTAATTACAGTAAAAGCACATTTTAAACGGCATGAAAGGGATGGTAGCGTCTCTTCTGATATAAGGATTTGATTGTAAATGTATGAGACACATTCGTTAAGAATACTGGCAATGCAAAAAGTAAATAATAAGACTGAACTGAAACGACAATATAAAGGAAACGATGGAGGTGAAAGAACACTAAAAATTACAAACAAAAATCTTCATATAAACCAGAAAATACTAGTACTAAATATATATTAATTTTTTTTTAATCCGTCTCTATTTTCAATTTGTCATCACTTGTTTATATGATTGTTAATCTTATACTCATAGAGCAAACAGAGAAGACTGTGGCTGAGAATCGGATATAGATTTTGAAATTTTCATTAAAACAAGTTTTATACAATAATCATGAAATGTAATTTCGCTTTAATTTAAAGTCTGAATCAATTTAATCAGTACCGGCTAAACATGTAAGTGTCATATAGTACCTAATGTTAATTTAGAAAAACAAACGCTTTTTTCTTTGGGAAAATATAGTAACATAAATATTTGTTTGATAAATAACATGGTTAAATTCAAATTAATATTAATATGCAACGAAGTGGGTATACATCAAGACGAATTTTATCAAATTTGAGAGAATACTTTTCAAGATTCTAATATTTGAAAATAAAATTATGTTTAGTATCACAGTTCTTAATTAAAAATAATAACATTTAGGATGATATATAAAATTAATGTTTTGTAATTGTTCAGTTACCGATCGCAGATTCTCTGTTCTTTGCATTTTATGTTAAAATTTTACCTCGCAGTTTTGAAAGTAGGAAAAAGGGAACTGCCAATAAAACTAAGTGAAATAAGAAGCTAATGAGCATAATTTAGTTGTAATGATATAATTTTACAGATAGAAATTTAAACAAATGAAATATTTAGGTAAACAATATTAAGACGAATAAAAATTCATTTAAAAAAAACTTCAATTACGTTTATGTTAAGGCAAACAGTTTTATGACTTTTTTATAATTATCTGACATTGCATGAATGAAGTAAGTTACACTGTTAATAAACTTCTTAACCATATTATTATTTATGCTACCTAGAACCGTTTTATAAAAATGAAAAGAAAACGTAGATGTTTTCATTGTCAATGTATTTAGGGTTGCAGTTGGAGTCGTAGTTCCTAGTTCCTGAATATTATTTGAGGAACCATAACTAGGGCGAACATAGTGCTTCCAAAAATAATAATAAAACGGAAGAAAATACCAAATAACTAAAAATAAACTACATGGTCCTTTGGGACAAACACAGAGCAATAAAAATTGTACTTACGACCGCAAAGTCGTTGATAGATAGAGAAGTATGTCAGAATAACAAATGCGGCACAGGAAATCTCAATGAATTTTACATAAAAAATGTGGAATCAAGATGTAAAGCGAGTTTCACTACATATAATCGTCAAAATGTTTTCAATTTGTAGATAAAATTCGAGATATCGAAGGGAAAAAGCTGTTAAATTTATTCGAACTATTAAACATATTGGTTTAAGCAAAGTTATGGAAAATAAAAAAATGTGTCTTGGAATTTATCATACCAGCAAGTAATTGAACAACGTGAAGTAAAAAATGGTTATAAACTGTTTTAGGTTTATTGCTGATAATTGGCATTATTCATTGCATTTCTTATAAATTGACTGTCACATTATCATTTAATAACATTTTGAAGCTTATCTGATCATAATTGATAGTTTTATCTGTTTATAATCATTTTTATTGGAAGGCATGGACGTTAGTTCTTGGTTACTCTGAAATTCTTATTCGTTAGGGTTACCAAGTGATTGTTTTGTCATTTGTTATAATTCCACATTTCCTCTCTTCATAAAGTTT
The DNA here is from genome assembly GCA_963921935.1 of Galeruca laticollis. Lineage (NCBI taxonomy): Eukaryota > Metazoa > Arthropoda > Insecta > Coleoptera > Chrysomelidae > Galeruca > Galeruca laticollis. Next base: position 159,013,294 of record OY998180.1, on the reverse strand, counting down.
ACATGCCTTTGAGTAATTCCACTTCCATATTAAAAATAGCATCTTCATTGCTTTCAAAGTATATATGTATGGTCACATTTCTCTGGACTCCAATACTTTTCAACGTCCCAGCCTTCATTTAGCGGAACAATTTTGAAAAAAAAATACTTTTAAAGGAAGTATCGAGCACTTCTTTGCGACTGTCTGTCACTTTCATATACCGGTGTTCAGTGAGTATTGACATCAGCTAGCCTAACGGTAATGTATAAGCTACATGAAAACAGTAGGTTGGCTAACAAACTGATCGGAATTCGTCAACTTTCACAGGAGAATGGACCGAAAGTGTCAATGCAGTATGAGTATCAACCTATAAGCACCAACTTATAATTCCTATTGCACATTTTCATCAAAAATATAGTTTTATTTTAATAGAAATATTTAATTATTATTTAAAAAACAGCAGTAGTCCCGTAGTTCCGAATATTTATAACTGTCATTAGTAACGCCACAACAAATATTGTTATAAACATCAGAGTGTTCCTTAATAAATCAGTTACTCCTATTGGACTGCTGGGAAAATATTAATTGGGACCACAGTATACTCGTTATTAAGTTAATAAAATATTTTTAAGAATTAATAAAAGCGGGGCTTAGCTACTTGTTTCTTAGTCTATACGTGTAAGTAAATAATGTGGGTGCACTATAGCTCGCGTGTATTTGAAGTATTATTTCTATTTGGTTTGTAGTAGCCTCGAGAAGAGACATTATTTATGGCTAGCTAGGTCGCATGTTTAATAAAAGTCATTCAACTATCCCACCTTTGAAATGCCCTCTTTGCCTTCGCATTTTCTCGCCCCATTTCATCTGCATCGTATCCGTCGGAGACCCTCACATCAACCTGAGTTTTTTTCTACCCACTGGTTTAATATTATTATTACATTGTTAAGGTTAAGAGTAAATAATATTTATTTCATACTTTCAATTAGACCAAACACGAATTTATATATATATATATATATATATATATATATATATATATAAATATTGTAACGACCAAGTACAAAGAAATTTAATCATAATACCAAAAGTAAACATAATTGGCGCTAATGGAAAGAAAATATATGAAATAAATGGAGCTGTTAATTTGGAATTAAAAGTAAATGGAAATAAAATAAAATTGACTGTTTCGACCCTTACTCTGTGGAATCTACTCATATTACTTTTTTCAATTAAACTAACTGTTTCTAGAACATTATACAAGATATTAAAAAAATGGTAAAAATTCTAACACATTTGATAATTGTTTCGATATTGCGATACATGGTGTTTCAAAAAAAGGTGACCGCTTGCTAGGATAGGTAGAACACTGCAAAATACGTTTTGGGTTCACCCAGTGAAAAAATTTCGTAACAGCATCCGTTTTCAATATACAGGGTGTCTAAAAAATAATTCTTATACACATTTTTTACTATTATGTCGACATTTTAATGTAATTTGGTACAATTTTGTTTTGGAGGCTGACGGATCGTATAAATTTATTTTTAAATCTGCCTAGGACACTAGTTACACGGTTCATACCGAGTTATTTTAAGCAAATCCTTTTTGAGCTTGAATTTTGTAGTCTAAATTTTATGTGAACTCAAACAAAATTCAATTCTATATCAAAAAGGTACTCTATGTAAATCTCGATACTGTGTACCGTTTTCGGAATATTTTGATTTCAAAATTATAGAGTAATAACTAATGCTGATATAAAGTATTTTTTAAAAACAATTACCTATTAAAAGCCAAAAACTATAACATTGTTCTAATGCTAAAGATGTTATTTAAATAAAGAATCGCTTGAAAGAAATTAAATTGAATTTAACTAAAATCATGACATTTTCAATCAGTTAGAATAAGCGTTCGAAATGCCTTCCGTTAAAAAAGTTTAGTGTTCGTCGCAAACCTTATAATGGCTTTCTCTGAATCAGCGATGGAAAACTGAGATTTAGCGATAGTTAAGAAGATTTTTAACAAGTAGGTAATGTTTTTTAAAAATTCATTATACCAGCATTAGTTATTACTTCATCATTTTCAAATCAAAATATTCCGAAAGCGGTACACAGTGTCGAGTACCTTTTCGGTGTATAATTGAATGTTGTTTGAGATCACATAAAATGTGGTCTACAAAATTCAACGTCAAAAAAAGATATGTTTAAAACTACTCGGTATGAACCGGGTTACTAGCGCCCTCTGTGAGAGGCAGTTATAAAAACAAATTTATGCGATCCGTCAGCTTCCAAAACATATTCGTACAAAATTTCATTAAAATGTCTCCAGTAGTTTTACTGGGCGAACTCAACTTATTTTGCAACGTTCTACTTATCCTAGCACGGGGGTCACCTTTTTATGAAACACCCTGTATAGCATTATCGAAACATTTGTCAATTTTTTTAGAATCTTTACCATTTTTCAATATATTGTGGAATTATCTAGAAACAGTTTCAAAGAAAAAAGGAAATAAAATAGATATGCTTATTGTATCTAAAATGAAATTTGATATAATTATGGGGACAGATGAGTATTTCCTTAAACATATTTTTAATATTTTAGTCCTTAGTTGGTCCAAGACTCTATTAATTAAAAGTATGACATTTTAAAGAAATGTAATATATTTTATCTGAGAGATATTGATATACTTCTACAGAAACCTCTGATTTAAACTACCAATATGATCAACCAAAAGTAGACTATTTAGCTTCTTTAATTTATTTAAAAACCAATTTAAAATTATTAACTAAACCAAATTTATTTATGTATATAGCAAGATTTACCACAATATACGAGAATGGATGCACGAATACACTAACCGAAATGTAAAAATCTCTATTCAAACCATAGATGGAGAAGACTATTTTATAAGTTTACATAAAGGAAAAGATACTACTCCGGGTTATGACTCTATCACAAAAGGTATTCTGAGAAAACTTAACGACAACTTACATCAATACATCATTAAGATGTATGAATACTGCTTAACAAATCACTATTACCCCGAGTGCTGGAAAATAGGAAGTATAATAAATATTCCAAAGCGTAATACAGACTATACAAGAGTACAAAATTATCGACCAATAACCTTACTTAGCAGCCTAGGCAAGAATCTAGAAAAAATTATAATAGCAAAGCTCCTCGAAGAGGTCAAAAATAAAATACCTGGATACCAGTTCGGCTTCAAACAAAAAAACTCTACATTACATCAACTGGTCATTCTTCATCCAACAACGGCGCTAAAGGGAGAAAAACGGCGGCATTATTCCTAAACATACAAAAAGCGTTCGATAGTGTCTGGCATTATGGGTTGATATTCAAGCTGCATGAAATGAAGGTATCAGAGTACCAAATCAGAATTATAACAAACATAATAAATAAGAGAAAAATCAGGGTTTTAATAAATGACAAATATTCAAAGGAATTTACAAATGAGCAAGGATTGCCACAGGGTTCTCCTCTGTCGCCAATATTTTATAATATTTTTGTGCAGATATTTATAATAAAGATCCAGAACACTTCAAGAAAGACAGCTACATGTTACAATACGCAGACGACACAGTTTTGGTTTGTCATGCTAAAAATACAAACCAAGCAGCAGAAAATCTTCAAGGGGTTTACCAGTAACACAATGGTCTGGTTTAATAAATGGAGAGTACTTCCTAATCCTTCGAAATCACAATTAATCCTGTTTTATCACGGACTGAAAAACTCTTCCCCTCCCATCACCCTCCAAAATCAACCGATTCGTCCACAACCCAATGTAAAATACCTAGGCATACTACTCGACAGCAAATTAAAATTCAAAGCTCACTGCTCGGACATAAAGAGAAGTACCATTGCCCGTTCCGGTAATTTCCGTTCCCTATCATACAAAAATCGAGGAATCAACATTAAATGTGACAGCAGAATTTACCAACTGATATGCAGACCTACATTGGAATAAGCACGTATCATTCTCCTGAACAGACGGTCTTAACCAGACATATGCTAATCTTCCAAATCAACTATTACATGAACTAACAAAAATCACACCCCTAGATGAACGTATACAAAAATATGCAGAAAAATTTGCGAAAAACAAATACAGCACACTCCTTATGACCAAACACTGTATTACCAGGGAAAACAGAATATCAAGATGTAAATTTCCAGAGAATACACTATGGGAGGAAAGTATACAAGAACTTTCACAGTGAAACCTATGTATTACTTTTATTTCACATCATCAAATTCATTACTTAAGTTAACAATATTAATATGTCCTTATGTATTATAAAATATGTAAATTTAATGGGCAGAAGGACTACGGTCGGTAGCCCTTCGTAAGAAATTACAATAAACTTCATTATTATTATATAGCAAGATCATCATATACTATTAAAATTAATAATTTTGTTTTATTCTATATTCGTTATAAATAAATGTTTTGATTCTTAACCAAGTAACTTCATAAAATTCCTTTCCATATATTCTTATCAATTCTTCGCACTCGTTTTTCCTTAAAACCTTCCTTAATTTTATTTTACTTTGAAAATACTCCCTCATAATATTTTAATGGATATAATATGAAAAACAATCATTCGACTATAGTGACATTGAATAGGCTACTTTTTTAAATAATTTATTATTGCAACTCAATAATTAAATACTGTACATATTTTGTAGTTACGAGTGTAAACCGCCTGTAATTCCTACGCTCCTGTTAAAACGATGTCGTCTACAACCGTAATTCTTCTATTTGTATCTATCCCCTGTCTCCATTTTCAATCTACACGTTGGAAATGTAAGTGCCCATATAATATTCCTTCTTATTAATAACAGAAATTATTCTTCATTAAATTTCAACGTAAAACGATAATCCTCTCATATTCAACGGGAAAATATAAGGGTCACATGGCATTACCAGTGTGCTAGAGAGAGACAATAGCGAGATAGACAATCAAAAATCAGGGTAGAATAAGGATATTAGAATATACGAATCACGCGTGCGCCTCTCGAGGGCGGTACCTACCAGACGAATACCAACCAAGAGTTCAGCGACAACTTCTCGAATTATCATAATTAAAAGCTTCTTATAACTTGTTCTCGTGCTAGAACAATGCATTTTACAATTAACACAAATATACAATGAAAGTTGGCAACATTGTTTCTGTTATCCTGTTAGTACCTACAAAGAATTTGTAACACATTGGCGTTATGTACATGTATTGCACGTTTTCCACTTTATGCTATCCTGTTAGCGAAAAAGAATAATACACTGAATTTATATGTGTTTGTTTCACACATTGACGTTTAAGCATATGTGCCCACAGAAAATTCCTAATCCTGTATATATATAACACTGGTCTTTCTTTCTTCTTTGAAATCGTGAATCAGACAATGAAACACAAAATATGTATTATACACCAAAAACTACTGTATTACCTTCAAAGTAGACCCTTCCAGAGATAATACAATCACATCAACCAATGATTCATTTTTTCAAACGTTTTGCAAGCTTAATTTCAAGAATCAACTGCAGTAATAGCAGCCAATTCTCTTTTATGTTTTCTAGCAACTTAAAGCTGGTTCCTCGAAGTGGTAATGTCAGATTTGAAAAGAGAAAAAATACTGCTGGAGCCGTATCAAGGATATTTGTTATTGGTCGATAACATTAATCGAATTTTTGGTCAGAACTTGGGTTGTTACATAAATTTGTTCTCTCGGCGCATTACGACTATATAATATTGAAATTTTCTACCTCACCTTCTAGAAAGACTTTCAAGAGCAGTCTTAGACTTAATTAACGATTTTCAATAACAATGTCTTTCACGTTGGCGATGTAAAAATTCATTTAAAGAAGTTGATGCGAGACGATTCTACACTTCCACTCTCGAACATCCTGGATCTTTCAAACGCGTGTTTATGATGAATTCGATCCTCCGTAAGCGTTATTCGGGAATTTAAGAGCACGAAATCATATATCATTCTGCTTTCTAGGAGGTCTTTTTTTTAATATTACCTGAGTGAAACTTATTAGTGTTATAAAGTGTAGTGTTAAGATTTATATATTAAATTTTTATAATTCGCGTATAAAAGACATTGTTTACAGTGTCACAATGAAATCTCTTTCAACACTTTTTTAGTAATTTTTAGTGTCGTATTTTTATTGGATATATGAAATTAACCTTAACTTAAAACAAATTATACGATGGTCTAACGTGGTTCTAGCTAGCAAATTAATAGATTAAATGTTCTTAAAGGTAAATTAGAACAAATTATATATTAAACATTTTAATAAATAAAGTACCTTTTTTCATCAATGATATCTAAATTGTTTATTTTTTTATTTTATGGGATCAGGACATAGGTATATATAACGTTCAAGTTTTGGGATAAATTACGAGATACATATTTCAAGATATACTACAGAAATGATTGTGTTGATGATATAATATAAATAGGACAACAAGGATATATGAAGAAGCTCTTTTTTAAACAAATGATCATCCTCTATTTACAATGAAATAACAAAATTTACACAATTATACCATATATAGTTTTCAGTATTTTAATCGAACAGCCTGTTATATAAATAAGTCCCAAGTAAAAGTTCTTGGTTCTTATAACATTGAATCTGCAGAAATTATGCAAACCGTCTTGTATCCAAACAGCCGCAATTCAGGAGATTTTTTTATATTAATCCCATTGTATGCTATAATATATAGTTCAGTGATACAGACGAATGCTATAAATTTCATCGAGGCATTTTTATTTCCAAAAGATTCTCATATATTTAACGCTTATTTTATCCCAACCGTTTCAGTTCTTTTGTTCAGGGGCGTATCAAATAGGACACGCATTTTAATGAATGTCTTAAAAATTCATTATAAAAATGTATCTCGTTATAAAAAAAGTGATATAAAGCCATATCTAATGTTTCCAGTTTTGATATACGTGGTCACACAATGATTTTAAGATGAATGCTACACGTTTTGTTCAATAAAATGCCACCCACCTTTATATGCAGCTTCTCTATATTTTAGGCTCATCAAAATCAAAATGAATATTTAGATATGCAACCCATATTCTAGCGAATTAACAGTCCAATATATAATTAACCAACTATGTAAGAAAACAATGGAATTCGAAAGTATGAAGAGAGTTTACGAAAAAAAGTATACTGAGGAAATCGGGTATGTTCTACAATGTACAAATTTGAAACCACATCTTGAATAACTCAGATTTCCGTTACTGCTGGTTTCTAACGAAAGTTACTAATGAAATATACTTCTCTATCTAGTCTGAAGTAAACAAAAATGCTATATGGGGTTAATATGGCAAATAATCCAATAAGGTGGCCTATGTAATACGGGTTTTACATTGGCTACCCCAAACAAACGTATGTGAACATTAGGTTGGTAACACGTAAGTCGTATACTGGTTATTTCAATTAGCCGTATGTGAAGTGCGATATGTTTTCCTGTTGAAATTTGTTGGAAAATGTACTGATTTGTTTGTTACTATCACATAGAATTGGTAAATTAAGCATAATTTATAGTTATTAACGTAAGAAATGGTCAATATCACAATACTTGAAGAACTTATTTTTACCGGCATAACGATGCAATTCTAGTAGGCATGGATAGAATTAGCACTCTAATGTTTCACTTTAATTTTTTTTTTCAAATAAGATTGAACTGCCACCTCCTGTTTATCGAAATAACAATCACATACGGTTGCGGTTCTCATTTAATAAAATAATAACTACGTAAGACACATTGCAGCGTAAAGTTTAAATTTATTCTTCTTCTTTCAGCACAAAAAATGAGTAGCAGGGGTAGGCAGCTGGTAGAGCTGGTTCTTGACTAGGCTTCTTCAACATCAAATCATGTGAACGCCAGAGATATGTTTATGACATTGCGAATAACAATGTTAATGGAATGGAGTTAGAAAATAGTATTCATGTGGAATATCAGTCGGTCGATGCTTTGGAGAACGTCGAACATGAATCAGTAGAAATGACTCAAAATGTATACGAAGATGACAAACCATATCAGGATTCTGGTTCTGAATAGATTCCATTTGAAGAAAATAATAATAGTCGGAATAATATAACAATAGTTGAAACTTCCGATGAAGAAGGTCGTAATCAGCAACTAGTAAATGAAGAGCACGGACTTGTCAAGAGAAGAAAAAGATCTAGAAAGAGCAAAGGGCAGGGGGATCCTGCTAATTGGACGCGAGCCAAAAAATTTAGTGTCAGACTAAAGGGTGATGCTTACATTGGATTCAAGAGAGACGCATCTGGAAAATACAAACAAATAGTAGAAAAAGAAAAACCCAAACTCGGACACAGATGTGATAGTCACCCAAGAACTGCTTCAAGAGGACCAAGACAAAAATTTGAATGCACAGCCCTATCTGAGAAAGAACAGAAATTAATTTTTAATCACTTTTGGTCCTTGAATTCATGAGAAGCTGAAAAAGTTCTCGTATCAACTCTTGTATCATATACCACACCAAAATGTAGACGTAAATCAACTTTACCTGAAGAATTACGTAAACAGATAGATTTCAATATCATATTACGGTGGGCGAAACGAAAAAAGGATTAAGCAACTGGTCTACAAAAAAATGTTTTTGGCATCTTTAGGAATTAAAGAGAAAACTGTTAGGCTTTGGAGGCTTGAGAAAGGTAGCTCCAGTACAGAAGAGCAAAATAAAGCAGCCCCTGCTCCAATGCAAGAATGCTCAAAGAACGTTCGTGAGTTTCTAGACAGTTTACCAAGGGTTGAGTCGCATTATTGCCGAGACTCTTCCAAGACTTTATTTTGAACCAATATGGAACAGTTACAGACATCTATATCGGGAATTTCTTCATAACTGTGAAGTCAACCAAAAACGATCGTGTTCTTGGAGAACACTTTTATAAAGATTTCCGTCTATGAACTTGGAAATACATACACCTAAAAAGGATCTGCGTAATTCTTGTTTAATGTACAAAAATGGAAATCTGCCAACGTCAGCATACGAAAAACACATAAAAAAAACGAAGCTCGTAAAGAAAAAACTAAAGGCAAAGAAAGTGCAGCTGAAGAAAACATATTCGTTTACACTGTTGATCTTCAAGCTCTTTTAGTATGTCCACGATTATTAGTATCAGCTATTTATTACAAGACGAAATTGAAAATGCACAATCGAACTTTCTATAATTCGAAGAATAAAGAAGTTACTTGCTATCTATGGCATGAATCTAGTGGTGGCTTAGAAAGCGATGTATTTACATCTAGTATGGTGGAGTTTCTCGAAAATGAAATACAAACGCACCAGCCTTCCAGTGTTGTTTTATGGAGTGATGGTTGCTGCTATCAAAATAGAAATAATAAGTTATCTAATGGTTTTCTGGAGTTAGCTACTGCAGAAAATGTTACCATAGAGCAAAAATATTTAGAAGTTGGCCACACGCAGATGGTGGTTGACTCCATTCACAGTGCTATAGAGAGGAAACTACGTAAAGGGGGAGAAATTTGTGTCCCAGCTGACTACGTTCACATTATAAAGTCGCCCAGACAGAATCCCTCTCCTTATAAAGTGATTCAGCTTACATACCGTGATTTTGTTAAGCGTCCTGAAGGACTTTATACAAGCTTACGCCCAGGATCTAAGAAAGGTGATCCGTGTGTTACAGACATTTATGCTTCACAACATAAACCTGAGGGTATAATAAATTATAAATTGAATTTCGACGAAACCTGGCAAGACATTCGTAGGCGGCCAAAAATAAACTTATCAAAGTCTGTACCACCTTATTCTCCTTTGTATAATGCACCGTGTCCTATTGAGTTGACAAAATTTATTCTCTTCCAAGAATTAAAATTTTCAATTTCAGATGTCTACCATGAACAAGCTTAGTCATAACTGTGGATCTGACGAGTGCACTCATATTTGTGCTATAGCTAAGCCTAAACAAGGTCCCTCTTTTATAGGTAATCAATCTGAAGATGGTGAAAAATAAAAAGTCAACTCATTTTTTATCGCATAAATACATTAAAATTTGTTTTGTTTTGGCTTCTCAGCTGCTCTCCATAATTATTTTGCCTTTTATCATTTCAAAGTCTAAGTTCCGTTAACTTCTAATGAACAAGTTTATGTCAATGCTCTAATTTAAACAATGATAAGTAGCGCTTATCTATTTCACAATGTCTCTGTAAAATGTCTTATGAGAATTTCTTTCCAAAAACGTAATATATAGGTTGAATCACGGTATGTCATTTTATACTAACACTAATCCACTCATTTTTAACAAAATTTTGAATCATTAACATCAATATTGCTCTCACACAGTGGTTTTTTCTTTTCCTGAAAATTCAACAACATTTTTGACATAGGTCCCTTTGCAGTATCAACGATATCCTGTTCAGAAAAATGAGGTTAGTAATTAAAATATTCTGGAAAAATCATACCAGAATTAAGCATGATTTTTGCATGGTAAAGTATTCAAAAAATTCCTGTAAACTGTAAAAGATCATCTATAGTGTTAGACCAAGACGTTATAAATAGAATCCATACAATAAATTCATTTGAAAATACAGAGTCCAGCAATATAAGATATTTATACAGGTAAAAAATATTGAAAAATGATGCTTCTGCTGGTTTGTTCTCTATTATGTCATAATATGGTTGTTTAATAGTATTTAACTTATTCAAAATATGATTTAAAACGACCAATTGATTGCAACTAAAATAATGTATCGATGAGTATATTAGATACTTACGACCATATATCAGCTAGTTTGTCTTTGGAATCAGGTAATTTATAGTATTCATAAATCAGTCCCATCGCTGTTGATTGATCTTCGGCACCACCACCAATATTAAGCATAGCTGTCGTGGCGGCTGTTAAAGGATGTTCGTAAAATGCTCTCCAATTGTGTTGATCCTCGGGAGGGGCTGCCCCCTCGGGCAATTCAGCCATACCACGTTGACCCACCACTGGTAAGTCACCGGCTGCGTGCGATGAAGTTGAATCAAGACTTTCTTTTCGTTTTCTGTAAGAAAAAACACCAATATTCATTTCATGTAATAGAAAAAACTTAAGATTTGCTAAAACATGATTACATTTATGTAATATTCCGACTCCGAATACTAGCGACTGTATGTGGAAGTATCAGACAGTAAGTGAGACATAAAATACCTGTTTCTTTCTCCGTCGCAAAACTCAACTCATTGCGCGACAGCGTCGCGACTTTCGCGGTGGAATAGTAGTTTTCATCGCATGACAAGCGCAAGCGCAGCCGCCATGTTGGAAGAGCGGGATTTTAAAAGTTTCGTATTGTTTTGTACAATAATGGCTGGGGACGATGCAATATTATCTCCACAAACAAATCCATGATTAAATTATTATTGATGGGGCAGTACTTGTTGACAAATCAGTTAAAGCGCATCATTGTGAACGATAAAAATACGGTTAAAGTGTTATGGGCGTTCTCAAAAAGGCAAAATAAATCTGCTAGTTGAGAGATCAGCTGTCGATACAATCTATTATCTAAATAAAAATAGGTAAATAATTTTATACTAATTAAACATAACTTATTGGCAGCTGATGTAGAAACTCTAAAATTAATATTTAGGTTGATAATGAATATTATTAATAATATTAAAATTTAAAACTTTTCTGATATACATCTAATATTATATTTTTAATCATATGATTAAGCGTATATATCAAGTTCATCTATATATTGCAAGCAATGTTAAGGAAAATTTATAAAATAATGTATATTATATATTGGCTTTAAATAATTCAACATGTATCACTCTTTAGGTATACACACTCCATAACAACTCAGTTTTATTTTTCCTTTTCGTACAGATAATATAGTCGACTAGAAAAATTAATTTTTTGATAAGGACACTTATTATTTTAATTTTCTCTTAATTTCTTTTTAATAAGTATTATTTGTTTAATGTTTGTTGATTTTAACTATTTGTACACAGGTATTTTAACATGCTTATTTACAAAACAGTACGAAGAAGATGACTGAACTGTACACATGCGCACAAAAAAATTGTGATGAAAAGGTCTATTGATAAGTGTGGTGAAAGCTGAAGCCCGTTTGTGAGCATGCTCGGACATGCGTATAAGGTTCGATATTTCGCGAGAAGGACAGATGCATATTATGTCTGCATCGTAGTGACTTCACCCATCATATACAAATAATAATATAAGAGACAGTTTGATGCATAGGCGGTATGTGGCACAACGTTTCTGCGTAACTGACCCGCGCATGGAGTCTCTACTGTCGCGAACTACAAGACTGTTTTACATCATCAAAATAGAATAAAATATCATAAATTTCAATACATTTCAACATATCGCCTTTAATGTGGATAAATATTATAAAATATCCTAGTATATTAACTTTTACGTCATTAGAAATGAAAATATACAAAATCAATCTTACATTGGTTGGTGTGAATATGGCTTATGTTTGTCAAAGTCAAAAATTTGTTGAAAATATGGTTATGGTGTGACAAACAATGGTGAGTATTTTAGGATAACTTTTAGTTTGTTTCTTAATTTATTTAGGATTTTGGTTATAATAAAAGTATGTGAACCTTTAAAATGTCATCACCAGGTATAATTCGTCATAGTTGTATTGCAAAGAATTTTAATATTAAATATTTTTGGCCACTTGGCAATTTGGAGTTAAAGAACACAACATTTTTCAAACTTCCGTCTGACATTAATCACTGTAGTATCCGTGGAAAGAAAGCTTATTATTTTTTGTAACAATAATGATAGTCAAGAACTACAACACAAATTATGAAGCAGATGACTGCAGTTTATTGTATTATTTTTTAAATTTTCATAATAAACCAAAACCATTCACTATTAACTACTACTATAGTCCGTTTTCAAAAGGCATGGAGTAATAAAAGCTCATTAGGTATGCAAAACCGATACAGGGTGTATAATAAAATATCTCCGAAGTTTATCTAATTTTGTACTAAAATTTCTAATTTGTTACGAATTTCAGGTAGACACCCCGTAACTCTGTATTCGGTTGGGTCGCCTATTGTATTGAAAGGGTCGCTCTATTGTATTTGAATGAACAAATAAACAATTTAATCCTCAGAGGCGTGCAATCAGGACAAAACAAACTTGGTATATAAAATATTATATAAAAAATAGCAAATTTTTTTGCAGTAGGTATCAACTTTACTACTAATATACCGTTTACAATAGGAGAGGAAAAAAGAAAAATGCAGGAATAAAGTACGAATTAATGTAATATTTATAAAAAAAAGTCTAACAAATAATAGTAATAACTAACACAAAAACTAGTCTATATATCAGAATCAGACGATTCTGTTGAGCTTCCATTATTAACATCGATTATAAATGGTTCAATCATGTGTTCACTTATATGATCCATTTCCTCCATATTTAGTTCTTCTTGTATCACGTGTTCCACACATTTCTTCCAGTTTTCTTTGTTTACGTTACCTAACGCGTCTTCGAATAAAACTTTTACGTCACTCATTTTTAATGTCGTATTCTTTCTTGAAACTTCCCCTTTCACTTGGGCCCATATTAATTCTATGGGATTGAGTTGACAGTGATAAGGAGGAAGCCTCAGCACCGTTATACCACGCGCTGATGCCATTTGATCTACAACGTATCTACTATATTTGTGTTTATGTGAATTGGCCAGTTGCAAGAGATCATTTTTCAGCGGGTTATCTGGGCATTCAATATTTTTCGAGGTTAGCCAATCGTGGATATCTTGTTTACGCCATGCAGTTGAAGGTAATTTCTCCACTAACCTGGAGTGATAACTTGCGTTATCCATAACAATTACTGAGCCCGCTGGAATTAGATCTAACATTTGTGAGAAATATTCTTCGAAAACGTCTGCATCCATATCTTCATGATAATCTCCGGTTTGCTTCGACTCAAAGCACAACAATCCACCTTTAACATAACCTTCGGCACTTTCGATATGAGTAATGATGAGTCGACGTCCTTTTCCTGCTGGTGGATTGAGGCCTGTTGACCACCCTTCAAGAGCTGCCTGCCTCCGACTTTTGACATTCGTGTCTTGCCAAAACATTGAAACAGTATGACCTTCATTTAACCAAGTCTCATCCAAATAATAAATTCACTTTTGATCTAGCCTTGCTTTCCAAATATTGCGCAAATAACTCCTCCTCCAAATGACAATGTCGTCTCTATCAATCCACATTGCGTTCCGATAATTTTTTTTATATTCAAATCCAAGTTCCTTCAAAATTTTCCATAATCTACTTCGAGACATTTTCAGAAAATCTGAATCATCTTGAACCGAAGCCATAATTTTGGAGAGAGTTGGGATCTCTTTTCTAAAGAAAAAAGCATGCACCTTACGCCTCATTCCATTCTTCAAGTCGTCATCCATTTCAAGTTTGGGTCGGCCTGGGGACTTTGCTGTGGCTGTGATGTTTCCATTTTTTTTCTCCTTCATTAAATTATAAATTGTTGTTTTTGAAACATTGTTGCAGTAATCTCCACAGTTTCATCAACACATCCTGTCAAATTCATGATTTTTCTTCTAATTTCTTCGTTATTCACTTTACGTAACTTAACTAAACTTTTTTTAAATGACTAAATGTGGTACGCCTATGATTCCGGCCAAAATGAGTGATTTATTACTCCATGCCTTTTAAAAACGGAGTATATTAATAACTAAATGATTTAAATTTTGAAACTCAAACAATAAGTTATGTCTCTGGTTTTCTTGTAAAAAAAATACAACTTTTAATTGCGAATAATGTAAGGCCTATTTGCTGACAGATATTTTAGACATTCACTTGTATACACTTCGGGGGATGTATCGTGCTAACAAACCGAATTTCTTCAAAAGTAACCAAAAATTTAATATATGGATTTATAGGACCCGCTGTACTCGCTCTAGTCAACTGAAAATCAGTAGGGTACATCTGTGAGACACCTTGAACAATATTCAATCATAAAATTGATCAATCGTATACTCTCTGGAGGCTGTATCGTGCCAACAAACTGAAAATTCTCCAAAAATGACAAAAATTTGGTATTTCAAGTACCATAGCAGCCGTTGTACTAGCTTTAATGAGCTGGATATCAATAGGGTTCATCTTGGAGATGCTCTGAATAATATCCAATTATAAAATTGGTCACTTGTATATACTCCGGAGGCTGTATCGTGCTAACAAATTGAAACTTCTCCAAAAATGACAAAAATATCGTACTTAAAGTACTGTAGCACCTGTTGTAGTGGATCTGGTGAGCTGAAAATCAATAGGGATCATAAGCAAGATGTCCGGAATAATATTCAATCATAAAATTGGTGACTTGTTGAACTACAGAGGCTGTATCGTGCTAACAAACTGAAATTTCTCAAAAAATTACAAAATGTCGTACTTCAAGTACCATAGCACCCGTTGTACTGGCTCTGGTGAGCTGTAAATCAATAGGGTTCATCTGTGACATGTCCTTGACAATATTCAATCATAAAATCGCTGACTTATTGCACTGCGTAGGCAGTACCGTGCTAACAAGACATGTAAGGAAAAGTGGCCGACGACAACGACGACGACGACGACGACATACACACAGGATTTTTTATCTAAAAACCGTTTTTTCGTGTTGTCGTTGATGGAAAACGTAAAAATAACTCAAAAAAAAATTTCAAAATTCCAACTTTTTTGGGAGTAAACCAATACTTTTCTCGCATATAAATAGGCTGACGGAAAAGTAATATTACTGAAAAAACTGAACACTTTGCTAAAGGTCGTATACATTTTGATTGGTTCACCTGTCGAGAACATAAATCATACGTATTTTCTCAACTCCTGAAAGTTTGTGTCCCCTTATTAATTAAAAAAATATGATGATGGTGGAAGGACTAACAAACAAAAATATTTTTTCGGTAACTTAATGTAATGCGTTTAATTTCTTTCTTGTTTCAGACCTAATCCTGTCTTCATGGAAATGGGGAATTTAGTTCTTAACTCCTTTTTATTAAAATATTTGTTGTCAATAATTTTAAAACAAATTGATCTGAATTCTATTGAGTTAACTCTCTTAAATATAATGTAATGTAATTTTAGTAAAAATATGTAGTTTTGTGATAAATAAATTTTTTATTATGTGCAGGTTAATAAAAAAATTAAATATTTGCTATTTTCTTATTTATCTAAATATTTTATTAATTTGTTTTTATTTTATGTACCGGTTAATGAAAAAATTAAACGTATGCCGTTTTATTATTTATTACCAAAATTATTTGTCTCACAATTGTTTATTATAATGATTTCATTACAAAAAATGAAATATAATTTTATTTTTTGGAATGAAATAATTATATAATAAACAATTTTAAGACAAACTGTAAAATTTACCTACCCATAATCCAAACTACCAATTTTAAATATCCCGCCTGTAAGAATTGGTTCCGACAACCGCAAGGGGTGCGCTGAGATCGACGCGATGCCTGTTTATACGGGAACGAACACTCTCTTAATATGTTTATTTCTCTATGTCGCCCATCTCCAGATCCTACTAACAATATAGGAGTATTACATAATGTAAAAACGTACATTTACGTGCCGGTAATTTTAGGCTTTTTTCCGAATGAAATAGGGATATTGTAGAGAGTAGCAAGACGCGACTTCGGAAAAATTTCAATGCAGTTTTTCAGTAACCTAACCTAACGGAATTTGTAAGCACGATAGAGGGCGTATTTTTTGACGGATCGAAACCAAACTCGCTACAAAAATCGGTTAGCCCAAAATCTTGGACGAGTTTGTTAATGAGCCAAATTGGCGCAGTAAAAAGAAAATGGCGGCCTGTCAAAGTTGAAAAAAATTGTATTTCCTTTGTTTTTCATTTTACGCAAAAAAGTTACTGAGCTTTTTCATAGACCTTAACACGTTCTACAACTTTTGTATTTAACATTTTAATCTAAATCGTACATTAAAATATTTATTTAAGAAAATTCACAAATTTACCAGATTTTTTTTTATTTTTTTGTTTTTGATTTGATGCCAGAATGTTACTTTGGTCTTTTGTACATCTCAAAACATTCTATTACTTTTGTATCTAATTTTTTATTTTGGGTTTTATGCAAACATGTTACTGAAATAAGCCTGTCCAATTGGTCCTGTGCCATTGGCATTTTTTTTATTAAAAGTTGGAATATTCCTTATGTTTATTTAGCAGATACAATAGGAAATCAAATCCTTAGTTCCATCAATAAAGTATTATATTAAAAGCTAATCATTTGATGACGTGTATTATACTCAGTGAAATTAGAAGTGTTACACCCTGAAGGAATAATTTCTTGACCTTGATTTTTGGTCAACATCATGACCATATTTAGCTATGATAACAACATCAACGTTTTATCTTCGACCATGTTTACAAAAACAGGGACGAATCGCGATTCTGTTTAGGTGCGCACGACGGCCGTAAAAGGGCACGATACCGCCATCTAGAGCGACGTGATATTGAGTTTGCTGTTGAAAGTCATGTGCACAGGACTGTTGGAGTAATGGTTTGGGGGGTTCTTGCTTATGGTAGCCGATCACACTTGTGTTTATTCGAGATAGTATGACGCCTGGGAGTTATGTTGATGATGTTCTACAAACCACTATACTAATTTGAGGGCCCACAAGTCTTTTTACAGCAAGAAAACGCACGTCCACATATTGCACTCCAAACTATAGAGTTTATCCATGAATCTGGCGTTAATTTTTTGCCATGACCACCCCGGTCATCAGATTTAAATCCCATCGAACATGTGTGGGATATGATAGGGAGTAGATTGTCCAATTTGCACCACATTCCACAGAGTTAATCCACAAAGTTCAAGTTGCTTAGAAGGAGGTGCCACAAGCAGACATCTACCACCTCCTTTTGTCGATGCCTACACGTGTACAGGAGTGCATTTAGCTACGGGGTCGCCAAACACATTATTAATTTTTTTCTGAGTACATGTTAATAAGATTTCTTGCAAATGTTATCATTTCATTATTCATGTCTATTACGAAAAAATCAAGGTCTTTCTTGGTGTAACACTTCTAATGTCACTGAGTATATTTACGATTGCAGGATTACAACATGGAAAACTTATAGAAGTTAAATATTTCTGCATATAATTCGATTTTTTGGTTGTTGTATTTGCTATGATTAACCAAAAAAGTGTCAATTAAACTCTTTCTGTTTAATAAAACGGTTTATAATTGTTTCTAAGTAGAATAATAGCGATGATATTAATATAACTGTGACATTCATTAAGTTCTTGTTTTTGCAAAAACGTTAAATATTTACTTCTTAATATTTGCGTCAACGGGTTTACTTCACGACAAACGTTTTAATAACACTAATTCTTATAATGTTATTAAATAAAATTTTCACATAATAAAATATAATGGAGACACGGCACAATAAAATGTACAGTAATGTTTATTGCTGTATTCAAAATAAATGTAATGTGATGTTCACAAACATTTTGCAGTTATTAAAGGTTAACCATACGATATACGTTCTTGTAACTTGAAAAAAATATGTCAGTATTCATTGCGTTGGTAAGACAAATGTAAATTTGAATGACTAGATATAGTGCGTATTAAACATTTTTTTAAATTGACTAAAATATTGCGTTAACCAGGGTGAAATATTTCTAAATGTATTACACCAATTAATGATCGTTAATATTAGCAATTCAAGAATATTGCTTATGTCAAAGATAAGAAAAAATTACATATGCTATTTATTACCATAACCTTCTTCTCATTTCCTTTTGCCTTTTCAGGTCTCGGATATGGGTTCCGGTCGTCTTGTACCTGTTCCACTGTTTTTGTCTTTTGCCATCTTTCTCATTTCTTCCCCAGTATTCGTACGTTGTGTCCATAACAATTCAGTTGTTTCTTGTTTATTGTTCCTATTATTTGTTCTTGTTTTGTTACTTTTCTAATGTCTGCGTTCTTCATCCTGTCCCACTTAGTTTTCCCGCTATTCTTCATAGGTGTTTCATTTCCATTGCGTTTATTTTTGTCTCACATTTCCCTTTAATTCTACAATTTTGTGCTGCGTATGTTATATAGTTGGTACTGTTATTACATTATATATTTTAATTTTCACATCAATATCGATAGTTGTGTGTCCCTATATTGTTTTATTTAGTGCGTAGTAAATTTTTGTTGCTTTATTTGCCCTGTTAGTTATCTCATTAGATAAGAAAAATTTTATTTAAATTGACTGTCTCGACCCTTACTTCGTGGAATATGCTCATATCAGTGTTTTTAAATGAAACTCAAGGTCTCTAGTTAATTCCCCAATATAATACAAGTTATTGAAAATTCTAAAAAATTGACAATTGTTTCGATAAATCAATATGATATTGATTTATCGAAACAATTGTCAATTTTTTAGAATTTTCAATAACTTGTATTATATTGTGGAATTAACTAGAGACCTTGAGTTTCATTTAAAAACACAATTTTATTTTCTAATAGATGATTGGTTGAAGAAATTGTCATCGTTCTCCAAAGTCATTGCAAATAACAATTTTCATTGTTACTTTTCTCTAAATAAGTTTTGAGTATTATTTTGATTGTGATGGATCTGGAATGTATATCTAGATAGGTAATAGACTAGCTTTTGGAAAAATCGTTAGTATTCTTTCCTTTTTTGGATTATCTAATAAAACAATTTCCGGCTCCCTGAAGGTTTGACAGTTTTAACATTAAGCTGTTGTTTTTGTCAAGTAAAGGTCATAAAACGACTAGAAAAGTTTTCAGTCAATTTTAAACTTCTATTTCCATTAATAGGTACTCAAAAGAAGAGAGAACTAGGATATAAGGAGCAGGATTTCGCTTGAGATATATTGAAAGAAATCAGGATATTGGGATCATGGAAGTGAGTGAGACAAGTATCTGTGATATACATTCTCATTCATCTGGAGGTGCAGCATAAATATTCATTTTTTTAACATAAAAATTCATTAGTTTTCAATAGTTTTCTAGTCATCCCAAGCCTGATTCCTCTCCGAAGCTTGATCAAACGCCAATGTGTGGCCCAACAAAAATACCTTTCTTAACTTTTACATTACTTAAAGTAGAATTAAACAGGCTCCTTTTTGATTCAAACCTTGGTAGCCGAACAATGTATACTACTGTTATTGATGATGTTTTTTGAACAAGAAAAAGCTATAAATTCAACTACTTCACGTGTTCCATTATATCAAGCATTATAATTAAAAAAATTGATAATTACATCATTTGTCAATTTTTTTTGTCGTATTAATATTTTATGCCTACTCATTTATTATTATTCAAAATTTATTGCAAAATTGGTTATCCCAAGCAATTATTCAACTATTTTTAACTAATAGAAGCAAAGCCAAAGAGATTAAAATACATAATAAATACAGTGTGGCAATATTTCACTTCCTTCACCTTGACTGGATTGTCGTGACTTAAGTTTTTAAACGGCGCCTTAAACGTCCAAAAATTATTGACATAATTAATCAGATAAATAATGGATTATTTAAAATCGAATATTCCAATTTAGAAATAGATTAAAATCAAATAATTTGACATTTAGAAGTTATTGCAATAAAACTAGATCAAACAAACTTTGTTCTGAGCATAGGTGTTACCAAAACAGTATTTTGGAGGTTCCTTATTTACATTTAAAATAGATTTTTCTGTAACTGGTTTTGTAAAGGTTATGAGGTTTGAATTTGTTTTTACCCAAGGGAGTGTAGATGTATCTATACGGCTTAACTAGTGATTGTTTGGAAAAAATAATTGACAAGAAATAGAAATTCCGACGACAAATATGTGTAATATATGATTTTATATTATTATTATTTCTAATGCTGGTTGAATTTTTAGATGAAAGTAAGAGAAAACAAGCTTTTTTCACAAGTTATATTTAAATTGCCACTTTGTATAAATACTATCGTCTTTATACATTTTTGAATAAACGATTATGTTAACTTTCTGCAATGCCAGAAATAATAATGAAGAATAATAAAATCATCGTATTGGGCTTTGTAAACATATGACATGACAGTGTGAAATGGGACTTACTGCCTAAGTCAGTTTTTGAGTACCTACCCAGACCAGTTCATAACCTGATCCTCCATCGAAAACGTAGTCTCGCGACTGAGGGGTAGCGCGTATACGTCCTTAAACGATCCCAATAACCAAAGTTTAAATAATAGCATCCACTGAAAGATACCTTGAGCGACCCAATTCAGCCGACTACAAGCGACTGGCCTGGCAACAGATCCCCTAAAATAGGATTTGTAGCTTATAATCGCATAAATCTTCTGCCTTTACTGTGTTTCATTCTTGCGTTGATCTATGTAAGTGATGTGTTGTTTTTCTATATGGATATTAACAACGAAATCTTGATTAGTACTATACGGGAAAATACCCCATTCAGGAACATGAAAGACAAGGGATATCATTCTCGTTATACTCAGAGAAAAGGTTCCGGAAGAAATACGTGCTGATGATTATTCAATAAATCGTCATGCAGATGGTAGTATTTCCCTAGTGAATTCCGTTTTCCCAACACGAACGACTTTTTTACGCTTCACGCTCTCAAACACCTCTTGTAGAGATTCTCCAAAAGGAACATGTCTTGCAATTCTATTTTACATGATTTTCACAATGCACATACACTTTGATCAAACCACAGTAGCGAACTGAAACTGCTTAGAGTCGCAGACAGTGGATGATATCAGTCGCTCAGTCGCAAAATTGTTCTACCCCAAGTCGCGAGAATATAGTAGGCAAAGTATGATCAGTAGGATTGAAATTTAGAAAAGGCAGGAGATACAAAAATGTGCTGGTCACGGATGCAAAAGTTAATTAAATGTTACAGGAAAAAAGTTTCAGAAATATCAGTTCAGTTGGGAATATAGCGAATGGTATAGTAATTGCAGCTGAAACAATATGTAGATATTGGGTACTGAGAAAAAGGTACATTAAGTATGATAGTACATATGAAGTCTGAAGATAAGTAGGACAAGAAAATCTGGTTCTCGTCGATAGATTTTAGTAGGTTATTGTGTAAAATAAATATAACTTTGTTGTTCCTAATAACAACAAATCGAACAAATATCAAGAGGCAACTTTTAGTTCAGGATACCATTATTGTTGAATTTTGTTGCGATTTATAAGAGTCATTAATAGGGAATTCTGTATGCTAGTATTGTAACTATTACATAAATTCATAGTTACTGTTTTTACCAGTTAACTAATATTTTGAATAGTATATTGAAACGTTTCCTTGTGACGCCCCTGATATATGGATACGGGAAAGTTGTTTAAAATGACAAATAGTCTACTTAATAGAAATATCAAAAAAAAGTGTACCACACCCTTTTAATTAAGAGATATCACTACATATCTTCGAGTATGTTGAACAAGGAAGGAAACACTAGTTCAGATTTTGTGAAATTATATTTTCTCCAACTTTTCTTCTTTTAACTTTCAAATCCTATCGATATATCTCTTTATTTATGTGACATGAAGCCGTGTTGCACTTTCGACTGCAATGTTATGCATCTTTTGTAAAAAAACTTCATTACGTCATAAAGCACACTGAATAATTATGGTTTAGTTGTTACCAACAGAATGTTATTTGTGTACAGGTACGTATTTGTAATACAGGGCGTTCTTACATGTTTCCATGTAAACGACAGCTCCGTTTCTTAAAGATTTTGGTAAATCCCCTAAAATAAAAAGAATAGTCGGGACACAGGTTGAGGAAGCGAAAACGAGGCAGTTCTGACTTGTCTACTTATGAATAAAAAGGGACCCATTTTTCGCTTAAATCATTCAACCCTTATATATTTTTAATAATATTGGAATTCCAATAAAATGTTCCATCTATAACGGTTTCTGAAGTATCCTGTTAACTGTAAAATGGATATCTAACGTCTCGATAATCTTTTCTTAATAGATTCGAGTATTTATACAGATGTCCTAAATATCTAAATGAAGTACTATTCCAATTCCCGAATTTAAAAGCAGTAAATTTACTAGCAACATTGAAACGAATTATTGAAAATTTGACACAAAATTTCAAATTTGAAAGTTGAGTGCTTTGAATTAATTTTCATTCCACCCTAATACCACTCACAACTGGGCTTAACGTATGAAAAAAAAGTAATGCCATTAAAATATTTTGGGTAATAAAGTGTGTAGTCAAAAATACTGGAACATGAATCAAATATTGGGCCTACTTTCCAAAAGGAGTAATAGTTTTATGATTTTGTAACATTACAACACAGTTCAAAAAAAGACCTTGTCAAATATTTCTTTTGAATATACCTTTAAAGGTTATCTATGTATACCTTATTGATACTGTGTAATCGTTAGTTGCTTTAAAAAATATGCAAACTGATTATGTTGCAGCACATGCTGCAAATAGTTGCTTCTTCTGCTTTTTTATTCAAATTTGAGAATTAGTTATCTTGCATTACAGCGTGTTTACATTATACCGTATTAGTATTTTGTTCAGTAAACTAAAACAGTGAAAAATAGCTAATTTGTATAATTTTTTTAAACACTTTATCAGTCTTCAAAAACATGGAATTGATTCAATGATTAAATACAGACTCTTCTTTAATAATGGCTATTGAAAGTATTCTCCTTAATTGAAAGGTGGTGGTTGTGTATAAACGTCCAAGGACACCATTTCGGATATTTGTTGTAATAATCTTTTGTTAAATGTCTTTATGTTCGGAATTGTTAATTTTATGGTCATTTATAATGAATTACATTATAAAATGCTTAACGTTGTTCAATTTAAATTTTATCGAACATTTTCCGGAGAAAGTGCTCAAACTATATATGTTTAGAAAGCTTAAAACTTGAGCTTTATGTGAAGCTAAAATTATACAGGGTATCCCTAAAATCACTCTTTTATCTTTGAACAAGCATGATAAAAGATTTTATTATTGGAGATCAAACTTTTTTTGAATCTAAATAAAAACCGCATGTTCCTATTCTCAAATACATTTGGGCAATAAGCGATTACAAAATATTGAGTACGGTAGTAAAATATTAGTAGTAATTTAAACACTAATACATCGAACTATATAATAATATGTTAGAGAATTGATTTAATTTTAATAATAATAGTTATTTCTAAAAATTGTTTGCAATCAGATTTCACCATATTAACGCACTCAGTAGTATACTATTCATTGTTTTTATGTATAGTTAAATGCCAAATTACTTTCCTTTGTTATTGTTAAATAACTATTTGAAGGAAATTATAGGCCAAAAATATTAAATATTCTTGCTTCATCTGTTGTCTCTAGTTAGCATCAAACTGGATTCACTTTACTAATCTCAATGCTAAAAATCACTTGATTGATATCTTCAATGTAAACATTAAATTGATTGACAGATTCAGAAGATTTTATTTCAGGGCTATTGATTAATAAATTAATTTAGGTATCAATGAGCCATGTTCTAAATGTAAATAAGCACCCGAGGCATTGTATATTTTGTATATCGAAAAACCTGTTTCAAATATTTAATTCATCTAATTAAGGCGCTCACTAATGATAGAGAATATATATACAACAAAACAAATTCATAAAAACTATTTGACATTTTCTGAGACTTTATTATATCGTTTAAATAGGTGTATTTTTAATTAGGTATAGTAATTTAAACAGTTATTGAAATATCATTTGAGTGAATGATTGTTTATAAAATATGCATTCAAGATATATGATTTGATTTATTCAAAGTTGTGTGTCTCTTATCAATAGACTTGAGTGGAAATTTAGTGAATACAAGAAAATTATTAGTGTGTCACGTCGCTCTATTATGTTACAAAATCACAATATCCTGCCATCTTAAGCTGAGTGTCAAAATTAATCAC
The DNA here is from genome assembly GCA_963921935.1 of Galeruca laticollis. NCBI lineage: Eukaryota > Metazoa > Arthropoda > Insecta > Coleoptera > Chrysomelidae > Galeruca > Galeruca laticollis. The sequence continues at coordinate 158,988,354 of OY998180.1, read as the reverse complement.
ACAATACATTATATCTACTTAATAATGTGATCTGCCATAATTAAGTATAAATTGAATCTGGATACATGCAGAATCATGTATGAGAAGTAAATCCTGCAAAATTATTTTGATTGCAGATAAAGTATGCAAAGAGGGTAAACCTTCCACAAATTGACCGTAAACTATCAGACCCTATGTTGTGTCAAAACACGAGAATTAGATTGTTAACATCCACTCAAGACAAATTTGGAATGTCGAATGAGCAGCCGTTCTAAGTTAAGTTCAGACTTATGGTTCAGAAATGAGAGGTAATAATGGGTTGTATACTTCTGATATTGGAAATTGTCTTATGAAACGCAAAATCAAAATTTTAGTTCGACTCGATTTCCAAAGCTGGCATCTAAAATTTGGTTACAGGGATTTGTACTTTAATATTCTTACAGAAAATTTTTGATTTGATTAATATTCATCATCACTACAAAAAATAATATTTTGGCCCGATCTTGCTGCGAGCCAGTATGCCATAATTACTAAAGGGACTGTCTGGCGTAGAATAACTTATTCGCCCCCAAATAGAAGATTCTGGTCATAATTGTCTGAAATTGTCTATGAAAACGGTTTAAAATAAGCAGTATTTTCCAAGATCCTAATTGCGGGCCTTTGAAGAGCTTGTTCATCTATGAATTTGATAGTTTTTGAGAAGATGTGAAATTCACCATTGAAATTCCGGTAATTTGGCCATTGGCTCTATTGATTTTGCCAGCATTTCTTATGCAGAAGAAAATTCACACAATGTACTAAAGGTACATAGAATAATACAGACTTGAAGGGAACACATAGAGAATCACGCTACATACATTATTGTTAGGAATGAAATAGTTTTAAGAAAGTCAAGCTAGAACTCTCAGATGCGTGCTCAAGATAAATGCCTTAAACAGGGGTACCGGGTGTGACCATTTCAATATATCCATCTTATATCATTAAATATTATATTTTACGATGTCTGCTATCCATTGCTTCATTTTAGTTTTGCGTATTCCGTTCGCAATTAGCTATTGTTCTACCTCTGGCTCCTGCGTCCTCTTCCTTATACCCAGCAGGATGTCATTCTTCATTATTACAGTCATATTGATTGCTACATTTCATTATTTGAATTAACTGTATCCAATTTTCATGGTACTCTATTCTTTCTATTCTCATTGCGGAAACAATGAAAAAACTGAGTAATCAAGTGTTACAGCAATTTCGATTTATTACTGGCACGCTTGTCCTGTAAAAAGTTTCCCAGTTTTATATTTAATTATCAGATAGGAATGGCCTACTTAATAACCCTATCTGACGGTTTTTTGCAAAAATTTCGCAGTCCTATTTCTACTGTTCTAATTACATTTCTCATTTCCTGACGTAGTGTCACAGATGATTAATCCATTAAGTAACACATCAATAAGTTCGTCTTGGAATAATGTGTATGTTGCAAAAAGTTCGTATGACTAGTGAACTAGTAACAACATATCAAGTTGATTTTGTCATTAATTTAAAATCTTTTTAAGTTGGTATTGATTTTAAATGCTCGTTATAGATATTTAAAACACTAATAATATTCATAAAAGGAAGAACAGTTATGTTTTACATGTAATATCTATTGAACAAAGATCGATTAGACGGAACATGAGACGGAAAAAGTATCAGATGGGATCACTCGTATTAATTAATATAATTATTTTTTTAATCTGATTTGAATGATGAATGGTCAACGTGATGTAGGCTAACTGTAAATTATTTTACAAGAGCTGGTTGGTGAAAATTTACATTGATAGCAAGTCGAGTCTACATAGAAAAAGTTTATTTCGATATTTTTTTCCAATAACTCGTAAAATGGAAAATTAAAATCGAATAACCTGATTAGATAATAATTATGAATTGTATGCTTTTCGTATACGATCTTCATAAATGCTGAATGAATTAATCAATGAGCTAAATTAAAGTTGAAATAGGAACAGCATTTATTCAACCACGGAATATACATATTAGTTTTCCGCCCAACCCTATCTAATATGCGAGTATGGTTTACCACAAAAATAGTTGAAATTTTGGATTCTTCATTATGAAAAACACGAAAAAACGGTGTTTAGAAAAAAAATCCTGTGTGTATGTCGTCGTCGTTGTTGTCTTCGCCCACTTTTCGTAACATGTCTTGTTAGGACAGCCTCTGAAGTGCAACATGTCACCAATTTTTTGATTGAAAATTGTTCATGACATTTCACAGATGAACTCTATAGAGACAGTACAACGGGTACTATGGTACTTGAAGTACCACATAATTGTAATTTTTGGAGAAATTTCAGTTTGTTAGCACGATACAGCCTCCGGAGTGTATATAAGTGACACTTTTATGATTGGATTATTTTTCAGGGTGTCTCACAAATGAAACCTATCTATTTTCAGCTCACCATAGCCAGTACAACGGGTCCTATAAATCCAGATATACACATTTTTGGAGAAACGGTTTGTTGTTATACTCGATAGTCGAAATTGTGTAAAGTGAGTCAGAGCTATCTAATCAACACTTTGGTTAAAGCGCAGTTGCCATATGTATTCTAGAGAGAAATGTTGTATTTTATAAATACACTTCAAATCCATTGTGTCAATATTTCAGGTACAAAAGATGCAATGTAATTAAGTCAATACCAATTTAATATATTTATTTCAAATTTCAAGCAGACTAATAATAATTAGTTTACTTGAAATGTGAAATAAAGTGTTTATGTATATTTCTTGAACGCAAAGTTTGTTGTGAAAAACTCGCCGATTTGACAATGTCGGAGAGTCGCTTCAATGTTCCGGCTTTGAGAACGAGATAGATAGATCGAGCTACGCGAATGAGACAGTGATAGTAAACAGTTATGTGAGGTGTTTATTCTCTTCATGAGCGTAACATCAGTATTTGTGTTGTGGTTTTGTGTGATAAATCGGTTATTATTGGTATTTATTGTAATATTTATATCGGTATATTTAGTGACAATAATGGCGGAGTGTAGCGGTGTTGGCGATAAAAAACGGCGTCGTAACAATTTAATTCGGGAAGAAAAAGTCCTCATATTAAATGTGTACGAAGGACTGAGTGCCATGGACAAACAGTTGGGTGTTAGTGACGCTGTGATTAAGTGCAGTTATTTAACTAAAGTTTCTGAGAGTACTATATACAATATTCTAAAGAAATCGCGGGACGGATCTTTGACAAGAGAACGAGGTGAAAACTGTAAACCGGAAAGTAGGGGAAGAAAGAAAATTGTTTTGGACGACCAAACACGGAATGCTATACGTAGGGAAATACATTCTTTTTATTTTAGGAATGAAATCCCCTCGGTAGCTAAATTAAGCAAGGTAATAGAAGCTGATGATACTTTACCAAACATCAGTGATAAAGTTTTGAGACGAACTTTAAAATTAATGAATTTTCGTTACCAAACAAGAAGTAGAAACAGTGCCTTAATTGAACGAAATGACATTGTGGAATGGAGGAGAAATTATTTAAAACAGATACGACAGTTTCGTAACGAAGGACGGCACATATATTATCTTGACGAAACATGGTTAAATGAAGGCCACACTGTGTCAAAAGTGTGGCAAGACATGAATATACGAAGCAATCGACAAGCCTTTATGGAGGGTTTCTCTTCCGGTTTGGATGGTAACCGGTTTGAAACATGGTTTAGATCAATTTTAACAAAGGTAACTCCTGGTTCAGTGATAGTTATGGATAATGCTTCATACCACTCTCGTCGACTGGAGCAAATACCTACTTCAGCTAGCCGCAAGAGGGTTATAATTGATTGGTTAGAGAGTAAAAGCATTCCGCACAACGAGGCAATGCTAAAAGTTGAACTATTATCTCTCGTACGGAAACATAAAAGCAGTTATATTAAGTACGTTGTCGATGGAATGGCGAAAGATTTCAACGTCTCAGTTGTTAGACTTCCTCCCTACCACTGTGAGTTAAACCCCATCGAGCTGGTTTGGGCCCAAGTGAAAAATTATGTTGCGAGAAAAAACAGTACATTCAAAATGGCTGACGTTGAGAAACTGTTTGACGAGGCGCTGCATACCGTTACTGCTGAGAGTTGGCGTAAATGTATTCAACACGTATTAAAAGAAGAAATAAAGTTTTGGGATTTAGACATACGTGTAGAAGTAATGACGGAACCACTCATTATCGATATAGGAGGAGAAAGCGATGATTCTGAGGAGTCGTCAGGGAGTGATACCGCTTCCAGTTAGTCAGACATTTTACAAGTGACCTCGCAACATACCTATACTTATTGGTAATTTATTTTGGTCTTGACAAACAACTTTTTTTTAGTTTTAGTAGTAGTAAGTTGGAATTGACTTTTAAACATTTTTTTATTTTGTTTTAACTTACTTATGAACAACTTGTGATAAGTTATTATTTCAAATGTTAAAAATTGAAATTCCAGATATTTCAGTATTCGCATCCTTAAACTATGATACGCTCATGGAGTTCACTTTAAATCGGTAGATAACCGATGACGTCACTTTACAGAATTTCGACTATCGAGTATAGCACGATACAGCCTCCGAAGTGTAGACAAGTGATCAATTTTATGATTGGGTATTGATCACAGATACGGAAAAGTTATTTAATTTGTAAAACCTTTTATTTTAATATGAAATACATTCTATACAGATTATGATCGCTTGAAATTCATGATAGTGTCGTAGCTATGCAAGTGGGAGCCAAAGATTAGAAAAAAAAATACCAGCTAGATGCATATATATTTTGATTTTACATCTATTATTTTGTGTCTGCGTTGATACTTACATATTTTAGCCCGTGTGTCAAAATTCAATGCTCTATCACGCAACTGCCATCGTAGTCATGCCATGTGGACAGAACAATGGAACGCAACGGGTATACGTACATATTCTTATGTGATTCGCAATTGTTTGACTTCTCCGTGCCCTGTGTTACTTTGTTGAAACAAATCTAAATAGATGGCGCTATTATTACACGGCAATAAGTCTATTAATTACACACACAACATGTACGTTGATGGCATCCTTTAATCAAATGTGTAGGAAAAATATTTGTTTTATTCAAATGATTGTTAATAATTCAAATTTAATTGGATAATAATAATGAAGTAACTTATTTTGATGCATATTTTTTCACAAATTTCATGAATGGAAAGAACACTATATTTTGAGTTTACAAAAAATTAATATATGACAGTAAAGTTGATAAATTTGGGCGGTTTCGAATGTCGGGATTTATGATAATAATATAAATTTTATTGATAATATACAAAAGAATACAATTATATTAAATCTTCAGATATCATAAAATAAAATTGAAACCTGAGAGATACATGAATGATACTTTTGAATTTAGTTTGCAAAATTTAAGCATAGCTTATAATAGTTTTGATCATATAAAATGATAATTGTCATTATTCACTTGATGATTGGAGTAGCAAAGCGAAATTTCTCCAAGAATTACCAAAAATGTGATATATCTGTGGGACGCCCTGAATACTATCCAATCATAAAATTGGATACTTATATACTCTCCGGAGGCTGTGTCGTGCTAACAAACAAAAATTTCTTCAAAAATGACCAAAAATATGGTATATCTGGATTTATAGGACCCGTATTACTGGCTCTGGTGAGCTGAAAATCAATAGAATTCATCTGTGAGACATCCTGAACAATATCCAATCATAAAATTGCTCACCTGTCTACACTCCGGAGACTGTAACGTGCTACCAAACAAAAATTTCTTCAAAAATGACCAAAAATATGGTATTTCTGTATTTATAGGACCCGTTGTACTGGCTCTGGTGAGCTGAAAATCAATAGAGTTCATCTGTGAGATACCCTGAACAATATCCAATCATAAAACTGGTCACTTGTATATACTCCGAATGCTGTATCGTACTAACAAATCTAAATTTCTCCAAAATGACCAAAAATGTACAGTACCATAGCACCCCTTGCGCTAGCTCTGGTAAGCTGAAAATCAATAGGGTTCATCTGTGAGATGTCCTAAACAATACTATAAATACTACAATAAAAAGGCGTATTAATTTTTGCGTTCTAGTCACTGCTTATAAACATAATTAAAAACACTTGAATTTTATTTAATAAAGGCATATTCTTATATAAATTTTAAACAAGTATTTGTTGTAACTAAAAGTGGCAACATTGCTCAAAATGTCAGTACCTGCTTTATGTGTCTGGGGCAACCTATTCAGTAGTTTTGTCCTTGTTTAACTACCATATAAAGAGGGATGCAAATATCGTCAGAGCGTTCTCGACTAAAACTTCTATTGCACTGTAGTATAGTAGTAAATAATGTCAAACATGGTTTGTTTATTGCGAGCGCCATTAGGAGTAGCGAGTAAAAACTGAGTTATTTCGATTTTATGAGTGTTTTTCAAGACTTTTAGTGACAAAATTAGGTTTTAAGTTATTTAATTTACAGTTTTTTATTATCATGGTTCGTCAGTGCCAAGTCAGTCGGAAAAACAGCCGAAATCACCCCCAGCTCTCATTCCACAGGTATGTAAATATTTGAATGGCTATCCAGTGGCGGCGACTTGCATTATTCATTTCCATATTATTTAAAATACTTAAAAAAATTTAATTCTAAAAAGCAAATTTCTATTTGGCATTGTTTTATTTTAGTTTTCCCACCAATTTGGAAATAAGAATTTGGTTTGCTTTACTGGTTCTAACCGAGACTCATGATATACCAAAACGACCAGAAATTTGTTCAGAGCATTTTAAACAATCTGATTTTATATATATTCAATAATTAATAAAAAGTTTAAAAGTAATAATTAAGAGTGGTAAAAGTACACGCTTTCCCCGCGTAAATGTCAATTTTTTTGACAGTTAATTAAAACTTATCATCAAAAAAAATGCACCTGGCATAACAATTTAAAATTGTCCAAATTTTACTAATAACTAACGTTTAACTGATTTTTCTATATTCAATATTCATTTTTTAAATTTTTTCTGTTCAAAGTTTAAAAAAAATACCTATATAAAAGTTACTTTTTGCTTTCATTAATAAACGTGGTCGTACAATAAATATCGTGTACAACTCGTACGGAAAGCACCTTTACCGCACGCTTGAGGTGCAGCACTCGCCTTACGGTTCGTGCCACAAACTTCACCGCTCGTGGAAAAAGTGAACGATATAGAAGTTGATAAGCTGCAGCGCTACCTGATGGAAAGGAAATGTCAATGGCAACTTTTATTTTGACAATCTAAACTTATCTTTGTAGTGAATTTCGTTGACAAACACTAATATTACAATTAATTATAACTTATTATCAAAAAAGATAGACCAAGCTAAACAATTCAAAATTAATCAAATTTCATTATTAACTATACCTATGTTTAACTGATTTTTTCAATTCATTTTTTAAATTATTTCTGTCCAAAATTTAAATAAAATACTTATAAAAGTTACTCTTTTCTTTCATTAATAAACGTGATCGTAGAAAAATATTGTGTACAACTGGTACGCAAAGCACTTCTCGCCCTCTCTTCATTTTCAGTACCTACCTTACGGGTCGTGCCACAAACTTCAGCGCTCGTGGAAAAAGTAAACGATATAGAAGTTGATATGCTGTAACGCCCGCTGGTGGGAAGTTGCAACAAAAAGGATAGGAAATACAAATTCTTTATAGAAAAATTCATATATGTATATATGCCCATTTTGAGGGTAATCAGTTGAACGGTGTAGAACTTGATATGCTGTAACGTTACCGGGTGAGAAGTTACAACAAAGAAGATCATGTAGAAATCTTCTGCATGAAAAAATACATATACATGCAAATGTTTAATTTTATGAAATGAAATATTAACCCATTAACGCCCAGTGATACCGTATGGTATCGACAAACCCGCGGCAACTATAGGGGCAGGCTTTCCAACACAAATAGGTGGGGGTCAAATTTTATTCCCGATTTGGCTTAACCAAAAACCATCAGTTGCACGACAACGATCGCGGTAGAATCTGTGCGGACGTAGCAGATGTGAACACGTGTTAATGTGGAATTTTCTAACATCGACAAATCATGGACATTCGTTTTACGTAAGTGAATTTATTCCGTTGTCTAAACATTTTTTTTAAACGAAAGCAGTACAATATATTAGGATTGGTGTATACTTTGATAGGACGTTATGTACTTTACTCATTTTTTAAAAGTAACATTGTATAGGGTGCCCAAAAGTCGGTGATACCAAATGGTATCACTGGGCGTTTCAACTACTATAAAATACGGTTTTATTTCAGAGGAGGACTAACTTTGTCCGAAGCTTTGGATATGGTTTTTGAAGACGAAAATATTGCTAATGAAGTAGATGAAATATTTATAGAGCCCCCTGAGAGAACATAGAGACTGACGATGAGGACGAAGGAGGTACGGTTCAAAACCTAACGGGAAGACAGTTACGGGCACCGGTGGAAATCTAACTAATAGACAATATTCGAATGGGTAACAATAGTGTCGAACCTGTGACGGAATATCTACCTTTAACCGCTGAGGTGATTCACGAAGGATCTCAAAGTCAGACAGAGCAGAACGTACAACCAAACTACATTTAGATCAATGACCGCCTTGATAAAAAATTGGATTGCATTTGGACCGAAGGTGATTTAGAAACTGGACGGTACAGTTTTCTAGAGGCAAATTATTCCCAGTATGAGAGCTTGTCATGTGTCGATATTTTTGAGATGTTTTTTGACAATTGGTGCGTTCTTTTTGACTGAGATCTCAGATCACTTCAGTTAAGGTGATCTGAGATAAAGTGATGTGAGTAAGCGCCAAAAAGAACGACATCCCAATTGGAGCGCGCGATCTGTCGATAGATTTAAACTATACGACAGATTCGTATCAGCATCTAATAATGTTAATTAATGTATCCATAATTTGTAACAAAAGAAAAATAGATTATGTGTGTTTATTGTTTATATGTCAATGGTTAAAACCTTAGATAACCTTGGTTAAAACTACATATAAACCAAGCAAATCAAATATTTCTTCATCCCCTCCACTTTATTTCCGACTCAATTCCAACTGATACCCCCTTACAACACATTAAGCATCGGTGAAGGGGGAGGAAAAATCTCAGCTCACTTAAAGTGAGTAAAACAAAAAGAGCGCTCACATTACTGATGTGAGCGGATATTAACTGAGATCTCAGTCAAAAAGAACGCACCTAATATGAGATTATCGAATATCTGGTAGAAGAGACTCAATTTTTTTAAATTAGCCCGATCCAAAAATTTCAGCAGCCGAAATCAAATGTTTCCTGGCCATCCTAATTTTGAGCGGCTATAATACCCTTCCGTCTAAGCATATGTATTGGGATTTAAAGGACGATGCAAAAAATATATTGGTTAGTAACTCTATGAGGTGAAATCGCTTTATACAAATACAAAGATTTCTCCATTTCGCCGACAATACTAAAATGGATGTTTCAGAAAAGGCGTGGAAGATTAGTCCATTGATGGATAAAATTAAAAAACGATTTTTGGATAATTTTGTGCCTGTTCAGAATCTTGACTTTGATGAGTCAATGATACGGTACTACCGCCGCCACGGCTGTAAACAATTCATCCGTGACAAGCCGATTAGATTTGGCTACAAAATGTGGTCGTTGAACTCAACAGGGTTATCTGGCCAATTTTGATCTATACCAGGGCAAAAATCGTCGTGGGAATGAAAAATACGAGACACTCTTTGGGAAATCAGCATCTCCATTAGTACTGATGCTTGAAGAATTACGTCATCCAGATTTACGCTATAATATTCATGTCGATCTGTTTACAGGGTTTAACCTATTTAGTTATCTACGGTTTTTAGGCTATGGTGCTGTAGGTACCATAAGAGAAAACCGTATACCGAAATCATGCCCATTACTCAATAAAAAGTCTTTTTCCAAAAAAAGAGGGGCGAATATCGGCACGTCTTGGAAAAAAATTCTGGGATACTTTTAGTGAGATGGCTAGATAATTCTGTAGTTACCATGGCTTCCACCGATGCAGGAGTATCCCCATTGGGATCCGTCAAACGATTCTCACAGACCGGAAAAAAACTATATTAGTAGATCGCCCATATTGCGTCGCCAAATATAATCAAAATATGGGCGGAACCGACCTCATGGATGAGTATATTTCCAGTTATCGGGTTGGCATAAGAAGCAAAAAGTGGTACTGGAATATATTTACATGGATATTAGATGCTGCAATGAACAACGCTTGGTTACTATACAGAAAACGCAATAGTAAAACCACAAATCTACAGTTCAGGAGGGAACTAGTACAGGTATACTTGGTGCGTTACGATGTAGCTCCTAAAATGCCAGGATTAGCAAAAACTTCCCGGACTCTTCTTCCATCCGTACGTATCAGACGCCGCTGTGCTGGTTTGGACTGTAAATCTTTTGGAAGAACCATATGTACAAATTGTGATGTTGGGTTATGTGTTCCTTGTTTCGCCAAATATCATACAAATGAGTGAACAGTTACACGTCCTGGGTACTACTTCTATAGATATATACATGTGTCTACATTATTTCCAAAAATATTACACAATATAACTTTATAGTTGCAAACGAATAAGGATTTGTTTCTTGGGTTAATTCATTGTACCTTAACCGCCCAGTGATACCATATGGTATCAGCTACTATTTCTGTTTTCAAACAATTTAAATTTTTTTATTATTTTTTTCATTGTTATTACACTAATCTCAACTAATATAAGCCAGGTAGAAAAAAAAAATAGTTCCGGGCGCTAATGGGTTAATATACACCAAAATTTTATATTTGTTGTTTTTAAATAGATTTGGTACGCCTATGCTTTGACGGCGACGCAAAACGATGTATCCACAATACAATCCTCACTTTTTGTAATTCATTCATGATTTTACTACTGGCGTTTAGTATTATTGGGTGCAAAAATAAAAGTGTTTATGAATGAATAGCCCTCTCTATGTATATTATTACTTTAAGGGTAACACAATATTTTTGTCGCATATTAGATAGGGTTGGGCGGAAAAGTAAAAAACGCTGCTTTAACTATTTTTGTAAAAATATTTATTATGAATATTTCAAAATATTAATTTCAGTCTGTCAATTTAGAGTTTGTCAACATGCGTGCGTGTTATTTAATTTTGTTACCACCGACATAACGTATTAAATTTACAAATTGATTACCTGTTGTATGCAATTTTTTTAATTATGAACATGATCATGAATCCAGCAATCGACAACGTGGGAGGTGCAGTGCGACTTTAATAAATATTCAATCGTTTTCATTTACTCCTGGATAGCCGTAGGGTGAGTCATTTCTCTGATTTAAACGATTTTTAATCGCTACGTTAGTTAACATTAAACTAGATAGTAACGATATACGAGCGTACTTGTAACACAGAAACATCTTACATAGAGAAACAAACAAATAACTTAACAAACGTCTAATTGGGTTATAACTCTCTAGGAATGCTCTAATTCATTGTTCATTAAGATACGTTTTTTTTAACCAGAAGGTGTTCCTGGTCTCGATACTGAATTTGCTTCATATGATTTACACGCTGAAGTGGTTTTTTCTTTGTATTTGGTACTGAAGGATTTTCGTGAAAATACATTTATTAGGTTACCTTTTGCTATAAAACAACATTTGATTACAATAAAAAATGTTTCCAGCCTCTGACTATCTCTGTTTAATCGGTTTTCGTAGTATTTACTGAACCAGGCCTTTTATGGTAAAAAACTTATTAAGTCTAAATAATAATTATAGAGAAAGTATGAGAAAAGTTGGCTGAACAGTTAGATGTAAAACCAAATTTAATGGTTCAAGCTTAAATCAAATGAAACGACATAAAAACAAAACAATTTTTTTCTACGACTATTATAGAATTTCTATATTCCGACGTAGTTTTTGATAATGGAATAGCTTCATTCCAACACTAGGGCAAGAATATTCATTCTCGCCCTTTGTATGGAATGAATACTTGTGGCGCCCTCTAAATGTGACGGTTCATTTGACAGAAAGAGAAAATATGCGTGTTCCGTTGTCTGCACCAGCTGCACAGCTGCACTACGCAGAGTAGAAGTAGTGCAGAAATATCAAAATGCATAAAAAATCGTAAAATTACTAATACGATCCTTGATTATAAATTGTTAGAGCCAGAAGTGCATAAGTGTAATTTGTGACACTTTTCAAGAAAAAAGTAGAAAACTCTATTTACCAATAATTTTCAACTGTCAAAAATGTTGATTGTCAAAGTTGTTTGATTATTAGTGTTTTAAATGAAACTCGAGGTTTCTAGCTAATTCCACAATATAATAAAAATTGTTGAAAATTCTAAAAAATTGACAATTGTTTCGATAAATCAATATCATCGTCAGAATGACAGAAGTTACATTTCATTTGATGCCTACCTGATGTTTAGTAGTTATTTTTGGCTAGACCAAGAAGTGACCTAATATATGTTAATAGAAAAAAGAAGAAGATGTGATATTACAAATATTGAAGCGTTGATATTATTTGCCCTATGTTTGATTATCTATTCTTTTTTAATTTTAGATTAAAATTGATTAATACTTCATAAAAAGTAGAAGTAAATTAATATAATTTTATATAAATCATAGCTATAACATGGCTTCACTCCTTTTTACCATTTGATATACTGACATCAGTGATGATTTCACCACAACTGCTCCAGAAATTAAGGCGTTAGCAATACAATATATGTTGATTTGTTTTTTATTTGATAGTCGTAGAAAAAGTATAATCTAAAACACGGGTGGAATTCAAAATTCTACACTCGTAAAATCGTTTTCCTCGCCTACGGCTCGGGAAACAAATCTTTCTACTTGTGTAGAATTTTGTTTATTCCATCCTTGATATAGAATATACTATACATATTATTGAAGTAGAATTCCTGAATAGTAAATAGGAATTAAATAAACGGTTTCAAAGCTTAAAACTAACTTTTCGGCACTCCGGAGGTTGTATCAGGCTAACATACCGAAATTTCTCCAAAAATGTGGTATATCTGTGAGACGTCCTGAACAATAATCAATCATGAAATTGGTCATTTGTATACACTCCGGAGGCTGTATCGTGTTAACAAACCGAAATTTCTCCAAAATTGTGGTACTTCAAGTACCATAGCACCCGTTGTAATGGCTCTGGTGAGCTAAAAAACAATAGGGTTCACATCTATGAGATGTCCTGAACAATATTCAATCATAAAATTGGTGACTACGGAAGCTGTATTGTGTTAACAAGGCATGTTATGAAAAGTGGCCGACGACGACATAGAAACAGGATTTTTTTCTAAAAACAATTTTTTCGTGTTTTCTCGCTAAAAATGTAAAAATAACACAAAAAATATCGAAAATTCCAACCTTTTTGCGGGAAAACCAATACTTTACTCGCATCATAGATAGGGTTGGCGAAAAAGTAATATCAATACATTTAGGACATAAACAAGTATGAATACTAGGAAATATAATATGAGAGAAGCTCATAAACTGAATAAGTCATTTCCAAAAAACTAAAAGAAATAAATAGAAATGAAGAAAAGCAAATTGTGCTTTTATACATTAATTGGGAGAAACACTGAAAACTTTGATGCAAACGATAAATTAAAATAAGAAATATATTTTTTCCACTATGACTGTTACCAACAAATTATTGCATGACATTGCAGGCAGAGGATATGTTTAAGTTATAGAAAGACGTTGTAGCAGAAGTATTGGTTCGTGGTCACATTTCTTAATAGTCTATCAGCTGAACCTCTCTCGGAAAAAATTGTAATTTGGTCGCTATGATAGAGCGGAAACCGCATTAATTAGATAATAGACTAATGAATTTTTTGAGAGAAGATACGGGACGTGTTCTATTCAAAAACATTCAACTAAAGATAGACGAACCAAGTCATTCATAAATCCATAGTAAACACGATCAATCCTTGGATTTGGGGAGAAAGTCATTTATACTTCTTTGGCAACACTACACTATGCTCCACCTCAATTTTTTTTCTCGCTTGCTCGGACTTAATATTTGGTTGCCATAAGCGGCTCGTTATTAATATGTAACGGTGAATTAATATCAGGAACTTGGAATATAAGGAATGGAGAAGCACAATGATCATCGGGGAAAATATTTAAATAAAAGTTGTACAATATTTTATTGATAGATAGCTTCAAATATATAGTGAGAGAATCCATGCATTTTAAAAACATTGAATAGATCTTTCTCATGCTCACAATTACCACCAATATCCAAGTTAAAATCGCCAATTAGACTAGTATATTTATATTTAGTTTAAAAAAAAGTCAATAAATTGCAAACATTGCTCCTGAAAGCTTTGGCATTACCAGTTGACGAAGATCAATAGACACCAATTAGAATACTTCCCTCGTTTACCAAATCAACAGCGCAAAATTTTGCATGTTTAATCAGACAAAAATTAAAACAGTCTACAGTTTTCAGATTGATGTTGGTGATGCCAAATATCGCAATATTTCCGTACTAACCTTTACAGTGACAGTAAGACAAAAACAGTGAAAAACCATTTATATTAATTGCTGATAATTTTGTATATGATAGCCAGTGCTCGAATATACAAAGAATGTCAAACCTTTCTACATCTAGTAATAAATTTATTTCAACTACTTTATTATTCAAAGTTTGAGCATTAATATGTCACACAGAGAACAAACATATAGAATAGAATAGAATCTATTGATTTCACAAAATCAAATAATGATATAAGACAGATCAAATATAAACAAATGAAAATTAAAAAGTCCAGCTAAAACTATAACATTTACCTTAAAATATCAGAACTAAACAATACTTTATGTTAACAAATACAGTAACGTAAATATACAGAAAATATCATAAAAAAACTAGAAACACACAGATACTTTAAAAATTAAGATCAAACAAAGTATATGCTGCAATTTAGACATAATTCAACGAGTATTTTCAGAATAGTCTTCAATCTAATATGAATATATGTCAATGAGATAGTTTTTAGTTTTCTCTTCAAATATATACACTAAGGCAATATCTTTGAAACCTATTATAAAGTTTAATTCCCATTACTCAGGTGATTTCTTACAGATTTCTATATGCTGGTAAGGTATTCAGAAAGCTGATTTATATCTTGTGTCATGAGCATAAATATCACTATTTCGTAAATAATCGCTTTTATTCCTATGGACTTTGATTAAATCCAGTATTTAAAGGACGTACACAGTTAAAATTCTTAAGTTGGCAAAAACTGGTCGATAGTAGTATACAAGTGTATATTTTTCAGCAAAAAACTAATAAAATATAATTTTCGAATGTTTCTACTTTGTTGCAGATTGTTTACATATTTTATTAGAGGAAATAACACATTCCTTTCCGTTATTGAATATTTTTTTATTTATTTCTACAGTATGTGTACGCTCATGAGCAAAAGTAAAAGCGTCAAAAATATATAATCACTAACCTATGAAATGTTTGGTTTGCACCGGTGATTTCCACTCTATGGCACACTATGCACTTTGCCATTACACTTTTCTTCACCTTACAAACAACTCAAAATCATAAAAAAATAAAAACCTTACGAAAAACAGCAAGAAACCTTCCGTGATAACCTCCAAGCGCTTTTAAACTCTATTGGCAACACGGTCGGCAACTTATTAATGAAATAGCGTACTTTATGTCTATAAATTCGATTCATTTTTTACTAGCATAATATATACGAGTACATTCAATAGAAGGCGGCTTCAGAATTAATATGTTTTCTTGCGTTGTGAACAATTTAACTTCTAAATGTGTACTAATTAGGGACTTTTGTGATTGTTTTGTCCGTGTAAATAAGCACTTGTGACATTATAATAGGTGAATCTTAGACAATTGGACAAATAGATGAAAAACCACAATTAAAAACTGTAACGCGACTCGCATGATATTTAAACAGAAGAAAAGAGCACGTTGACGTGAATGGTCTAAAATTAGAATGGAATTGAGTAAATTATAATATGATTTGAATAAAAAAGTATTGATAACGAAAATCATGTCATCATTTTCATTATACTAAGCCGACGTATCAAATTTTTGATAAAACATATCAAAAAAGAAACTGTTATAAGGAGAGACAATGCAGTGGCAATAGAAAAACTGTAACTCATATTATTGCAGTATTTTATAAAAAATGTGAGAATAAACAAATCAAACTAGAAATATACAAATTCGATTCTAGGTAAAGATAAAGGTGGTAACAGATACCTTACATTTTACAAAACAAAATTGTAAATGTGAATTAACAAATAACTAATGTGTTCGTGAGAAAATTATGGCGGATATTATTGTTATTTCTAACATAATGCGGGTATTCTAGTTAACAAGCAGATTCTCATTAGGTCTAATACTCGGTCTAATAGTTAGTCAAGGCGTAGAAAGTGAAACAGTGACGTCCAGAATGATATAAGAATATATATCATTTTATCCGCACGGTCCACTTGAACAGCGTAAAATTGGGATCAGTGACAGAACGTCCAGGCGGATAGAGAACAAGGTGTTACTAAAAAAAAATCTGCCAGAAGCAGGATAACTTAAATGGACATCAAAAAAGCTTTCTTAAAATATATACATGGTGAATTTTGAAAAGTTTTGAAGAATATGGGAAAAACTACTAGCTAAATATTAAGTACAAACCAGCTGATAGTCACAACCGCATCAATTAAAAACCACCCTTACGATTATATTAACCCGAAACCTCAATGTTAAAAAACAATCAACTTATTTGTAAATATATTATATAAAGCTTTACATAAAGTGTAAATGTAAATCATTGAATCACTTAACAATTAGTAACAATTAATTAATAAGTCCGTGAGAAAAATACGGCGTTAAACTTGAGGATAAGAATAAATTAATGAAAAATTCTATGCATGCTTGTAGTACAATGCTAAAGATTTATGAGTCGTGTTTTCCTAATAAGCCATTACTTAACTTCAGGCTGATTTAAATACCATTAAACCGTAAATTCGAAACCGTGACCAAAATATGTACATTTATCAGAAAATGTTAAATATAAAAATTCCACACATCTGCATCAAAAATGTCGCATAGGCTCCAACTCTTTTTAATATAGGTTTTGAATGACAATGAGGCTTTTACCGGAAGCTTTAAAAATATTTATTCACAAGAAAAATAAAATTAAATTTTAGAATATGGGATATAAATATACCGTTAACTAAAATAACATTCCTAATATTTTCAGCTTACTTAATGATAAATGCGTTGGAGTTTCATATTTATTTGTTGATAAAAACATGTTTCTATATTTTAAAATGTTAACAACTAATCATATATTTAGATTAAATTAGTTGTCATGATTGATTCAAAAATTGAAAGGGTTTTGTGGGGTATACTTGTCAGTGTCAATTTTTTCAAACGAGTTGTTTTTATAGTTGTCAAGTTTCATATTAGGTATTTCAAATATTGACATTTTAAGGTTTCAGTTGTGTAATTTTTAATTAAAATGAGGATTATTTAACAGTTCATCAAACAAACGAAAAATACGTTTCAAAAAGAAACCAGCACTGATTATTTATAATTAAACTGTGATGTTTTACTGAAGGTACCCAGAGATGTTATCAGTATTGCTTGATCGATAAATATTTTAAAACTCAACCTTCATCCAATGAAAATTGGTTTAACATCCGGTTACATTAAGATGTTTATGAGATTGTTTCAAAAATAAAAGGTAATTTTTAGTCTTATAATTATTACACCAGATAATGTTTTAATAACTTTGGTTCTTAGGTAGGCACTTTAAGCCTATAAATAATTAGCGATTGCTGTTTAATATTGAAAATAAATATTTTAATGTGTACTAATATCATTTGATAGTAGAAATGGAAAGAAGATATAATTAACCATTGAAGATAGCGACGTGGTGCCATTATTGTTAATATACAAACGACTCCTTTAGAAGTAATTAAAAATACCCCCTGTAATTTTTATTTAAATTAAACAAACAAAATTAAGATATTTAAAATAAATTATCAAAATGTTTATTTCACTAACAGAGAGAAAGTAATGATTTTTAAAATCGTAACATTTATTTACCGATTTATTATTTAATGCAAGTTGGACTGGTTGTTATAAGACATAAAGAACAAAACGTGAACTTTACAAGACATCTAGTTAACTTTCATTATATATTATAAAATTGTGGCAAATTTTTATTGTTGTTAAAGGAGTGGCTCTGGATACATTAATTCTTGGGTATTATTGCGCAGTTTTTTCTATTTTATATAATTGTAGATTCCATAAATAAATAACAAACAACGAATGAATTATAAGAAACTATAAGCCACACTTTTTTCTAGGAAATAATTTATTAAGGAATTCAAAACGCTAGTAAATAGAGATTCACAACACCTCGTGTACGAAGCATTGTTTATAAAAAAAAATATGCAAAGACATACTAAATGGATGATTTTAAACATTTTATAACTTAACCATATTAAAATAAAATATTAATAGGATTTTTCTATGGTTATTAAGATTAAATGAAACAAGTGTCAGAATGACTCGTTTTGTAGTACGAGTGAAGTAATCACGAGTACTACAGAAAGTCACTGTGACACAAGTATTACACAATATTTTTTATAATTCGCATTTATTTAATTTCTTAAATAAAATGGAATTACATATAATCCTTGTTTTTAAACTAGGAGGAGTGGTTTAAATTCTGTACATTCCCGATTGGTCAGATCACAAACGGTTTTATTCAGCACTTTTGACTTTTAACATATTATGGAATAATTGTGTAAATTGTAAACAAACTTTCATATAAGCAAACTATCTATATTAATATCATGTACAGAATTCTTTCTATAATAAATCTTCACATAGATATCTGGTAATTTATCCCAAAAATCGAACGTTATGTACAATTGGTGAATAACGTTAATGTACTTTATTTATTAATATTTTATTCAAATTTACCTTTAGACCATTTAATATAATAATTGGCTAGCTAGAACAACGCTAGACCATTTTATAATTAGTTTCAAAGTCAAATGTTAAATAAAAATATATACTTCTTAGAATAACCAACTGTATGACACTAAAAATTACTAAAAAAGTGTTCAAAGAGACTTTATTATGACATTGTAAACAATGTTATAATGAAGTCTCATTGTCATATTGTTTTTTGAGTTTTCCGTTGATTTATGTTTAAAAGACGTTATTATAAAAATTTACAACTTTACCAAAATTCTCGATAGATTTCATGTAAGTATTAATCATTTTATTTAATTGTTAATAATGATAACATTGACCAATGCATTTTAGCCCTTGAAAATGAATAAAAGTTATTCGATAGCTCGGGAATAAATATCTAAATGAGTTTACTCTGGTGTCTTATTGCCACATCCCCACCAAAATATCCGTTATATATATATGTATATGTATATATATATATATATATATATACATATATTGTAATGGTTTGTTTTGCTACGAAATTGTATGATTTATTTTAATATTGTTGAAATTATAAAAGATTATTTTTTGAGATATTTAAATTATTTCATATTGTAATATTCTTTGCAGTATGGTAAGTACATATATATGTAATTTTTAATTATTTAGATAAAATTTGTAATAATAGTTTTAAATAATTTCTGGGCGCCAACCTACCATTTAAAAGGCAAGTAAAATAAATAATATTATTGAGAACTTGTTGAAATTATCCTAAATAAATTTAAATATATTTGTCCCGGCTCTGTACAATATGACTTGTCTACAAGGAGTCGATTCTTGCAATAATTGAAGTATTAATCTATACCTCCTTTTTAATTGTTTTATGAAAATAAATTTAAGTTGTTTTAAATTTTAATACATATATTAAAATATTGATAAATTTGTTTTCTTTTACAATCAAATTCTACTCTCTATTTAAGAACCACCCTGTATATAATTTTTTTAGTGTAACCAAAATTATTAAATTGATATTTATTTTTAAACTTATTTACAATTTTATAATAAAATTTCTTACCTTCTTTTGTATTCTCCAAACAAAGATCTTTGCTTTTGGATTATCTTTTTCTATGTAAGTTTACCTTATACAAAAAATATGTTAAATTACCATTTACAAAACATTCAATGTCATATGATCAAAAAAAACATCTTCAACCTACACTTCTTCAGAATTTCGCCAAAAATTAACCAGACCTTTTCAAAATTATTCTCTTCTTTCTTCCAAATCTTCTTAATGTGTTTTATATATGTATAATTACTGTTTTAAGTTAATTTCATATATTTCATCATTCCAAAATATTCCATCTGAATTATCAATATAATGTTTTATTTTTAAATTATCATTCCTTATATTATCCGGGTTAAATTCAATGTTATTAATTTTTCAATATTTCAGTAGTCTCCACTATATTTTAATGTATTTTTTCATCAATAAATCTCTTCTACCGACCTTTCAAAAATATGTCAAGTGCCTAGCTTTCATTATAAACAAACTACCAGCCTAACTTAACGACTAATTTTGCATAAATTCCTATTTTAATAACTGTCAGATCTAAAATATTATAACAAATCTCACATAATTCTAGAAATTATTCTGTTAGCTTCCTGTAGCTACGAATATCTTAATTTTAACTATATTTCATACTAATTCTATCTAATTTTATCTAATTATAACTGTTTATATTTCTCTATTCTGAGCAATTTTATGTGACCTTATATGTCGGTTCTATTTGCAGACGATTCAACATTTATTATTTCGGAGAAAGATAATACGAATTTAGCTGCCTCTCTAGATTGCGTTGGTAACAAGGCAAACGAATGGTTTTCATCGAACAAACTAAAATTAAATAATAATAAAACTGAATATACGCATATATCTGCAAGTAATCAATTATCAGTTCCCCAAAAAATAAAAAATGTGAAATTACTTGGATTAGTCCTAGACCACAGGCTAAGTTAAAAAACTTTCAAGTTTCTTATTCATTTTACGACAGTTGAAAAATATTTCTAATTCAAGTGCACTCAAAACCACGTATTTCTCACTCTTTCATTCGCATATTAGCTATGGCATCACCCTCTGGGGTAATTCCTCCCGTGCTTTAACAATATTTAGAATGCCAAAAAAGGTGATAAGGGTGCTTGCTGACTTGGTTTCAGAGATCACTGCCAACAGTTTTTCATAAAATATAAAATTATGCCAATACGTCTTTGTTTTTATTTTATACACTAATTGAAATTCATGGGAGACAGTCAATGTTGTCTAGAAATTCAGATATCCACGACTACAACACTCGTAATGCTCATCATATCAGATGCAGCCACTTTCGGCTAAATAAGACGCAATCAAATTCACCAAACTATAGGCTTTTTAAAATTTTGCCATCAATTGTAAAAACCTTGGGCTCCAATGCTTTTAAAAAATTTGAAAAAAAAGTTTCCCCTTAAATATTGTTTCTACTCTGTTTATGATTACATTGTGCATTGTCGAGACAATCAATCTCAACATCGTATCTCGGCTGTGACATTTTGCTCTGTTTTTACCTTAAGATATTTTTTGTATGTTTCTTTTGTATGTATTTTCTTTTTGACGTGCTACAACCATTTTATTTTAAAGTAGTTAATATCTATCTATTAACTAACAATACGCTCCTAATTCTACTTCTACATTTACACTCAATATATGCTCATTCAAAAGCATTATTATATGAATCAGGCAGAGTTCAAAATATTATTCCAAATTGAAATAGTTTATCAACCTTTCAACCCCTTTTAATTTTTGTCAATATAATTTAGAAATGCCAAATATATAACAGTTCTTTTTTAATTTATTTTTTTAAGGTTATATTCTATTATGATGACAATTTTTTATTTAAATCAATTATTTCTAACTCTTTATTCAAATTTTGGTAAAATTTTTTACAAAAAATGTTTCTACCAAATATATACCTTTTTATAAACTTGACAGTTTTCCTTTTTAATTGACAATTTATTAAAAATTTTGGTTAACTACTTATCATGAAAGCATTCATCAATTTAAAAATTAAATTTTAGAGATCTCTTAATATAAAATTTTAACGGCACCTTTTTATTTTATAAATATATATTCACTCCAAAATTAATCTTCACATGAAATTTATTTCTTCTGTTCCGTCAAAGAAAAACTAATGACAGCCTCTTCCCAAAATGTTCAAGAAATATCTCCCTATAGAGATATCCTTTAACTGGAGATAATATTTATTATCTTCATCTTTTCTTAAACACCTTTCTCAATAAACCATTCGACGTTTACACTTTTCACATATTTTTTTTATACTTGACCAAATTTCTGTTACTATTATAATGACAATTTATATTTAGTACTTCTAGAAATTTCAGATAATATTTTAAATACTATGAATTATTTTATATCTTTATCTGAACTCGTTTGAGTTCCAATCTCAAAGTCCCGTATGTAGGAGGCGCGGCATGGATGACGAAACATCGGTTCATGTTCTCCTAGTGTGCCCACATTAGGCTTGCTTACGCAGGCGAATTTTCGTAGTCCTTGTTGTGGTCCCTGGGGCCACATGTAGGCATCCACTAAAGAGGATTGAGTCCTTCATAGAAGAACTTGGCTTCATGGATGCATAACTAGAAGGAATGGCACAATGGACCCGCCGGTGACCTCAGTGCCGGAACCTTGGATTGAGCTTAACTTGGCCGAAGTTCGCCTGAACCTAGTATTTGTAGTAGTCCAATATCAAATCTCCTTTTACTTCATACTGAGAATATTTTCTCTTGTCGAAAAATAAATAGATTTGCTTTCTCAATTTTTTATCGTTTTGGCAACCAAATATTTTACTTTATTCCAATTAAAATCATATTATTCATCTAAAAAAATATTATCTGAAAACTTTATGTTTCCTTCCTACATATTTATTAATTTATTAAGTTTAAAATCTAGGAATATTTGACTTGTTTATTAAAACTAAACTACAATATTTAGCTTACTATTTCAATTCCTCTCTATTAAATTATTAAAGTCCAGTCAAATCTTGTCACTCAATAAATTTTAGATCTGAATATTTTTCAAATCTTCATTTTATATGGATGTTTTTATTTTTTATTAATTAACATATTTACTATTAATTCTATTAACTTAGTAAATCTAACAAACATTTATTTATTTTCTATATTATCTTTTCAATAAACTTCTATATCATATAATGGTTTTTATAATTAAGAGTCTCATCTATCCCCCTACTTTTTAATCGTTTTTTTAACTTTTGAGATATCACTAAAATTTATAGACACTAAACTCCTTAAAAAGAGTATCGGCCGCTCTTAGCGAGCTCTTCTGGCCATTTTTTTCGCGGTGGATCTATCCGCATTTTCTTCCTTCCTCTTTCCTTTTGCCTCTTCTATAGAGTGGTGTCGTTTTTTGCAATGTTTACTATCTTTCTCCATTCTTTTCTCTCCCCCACTATTTTCCTTCAATTCGTTACTCCTAGTGTTTTCAGGTCTTCATTTACTTGGACTTCCCACCTTATTTTCGGTCTACTCCCTATTAGCTTCCACTTTATGATTTTTTTCAACAGGGAAGGGGAATATCTCCTTTGTATATGACCGTACCATCTTAGTCTCTGTACTTTTATGTATTTTACTATGTCTTTTCCCTCCATATGGGTCCTTATTTTGTGGTTCAATGAAATTTTTTGGTACTAGGTCTCTTCTCAATATCTTCCTTTCTGTATTTCAAGTTTTTCTTCGTCTTTCTATGTTAAGCTCATTACTTCCGCTGCGTAAGTTATTACTGATCTTATCATTGTCTTGTAAATTTTTATTTTGTTTCTTAATAGATTCATATAGTTTCTTATTGCCTTTGTTATTTAATAATATTTCTTCCATCTGTTGTGCAGTCCATTTTGTTTTCTTTGTTTTCTAAAGCTTTGTGGTTTCTTGTTTTTCTTTTCTGTATTAGTTAAGATCATTTTCATCATTTCTTCTTATTCTTTTGTCTCTAGCGTGCTATTTTCCCTGCACTCTTTGAATTTCGTTTTGTGGGGATACCTAAAATCAAAAATATACACCACTCAGCCTGTATATCTTGCAAAGTTGCGATAGAGAATTGTTACAGAATGCCGATTATTGTCACCGAAGTTATTTGCAAAGGTCAGCGGAGAAATAAATTACCACCAAATTTTGTGTCACGTGACCACACTTTATTAAAAATAATTGGGGGTTGATGTGGAGCTGCAGGGGGTTACATTTTTGGGTATGCATTTTGGGTGAAAATTCGTTCCCCTCCCAATACAATTTGACGTGTTTTTTTTACATTTTGAAGAAATTCTGGAAATTTCTGGAGTCAAGTTTTCGCTGGAAC
This sequence comes from Galeruca laticollis, assembly GCA_963921935.1. NCBI lineage: Eukaryota > Metazoa > Arthropoda > Insecta > Coleoptera > Chrysomelidae > Galeruca > Galeruca laticollis. The sequence continues at coordinate 158,963,913 of OY998180.1, read as the reverse complement.
ACCGTGTATTATTAATTCTTTCGGTAGTATTTATACATGTTTTGCAAGTGAATTGGTACCATTATAATTAAAATTGATGTTAGATTATATTAAAATTAATCCAAAAAAATTACGCCAGGAACTAAAATGCACTTTTCAATTGCAATAATTTCCCATTTCATAAAATTATATACGTTTAAATTAGTTTTAAGTGAGAAACATTACTAAACGTTTCTTGAAAAGGAGAGTCCGGTGTCCAATAATTTTTGCATATCCACTCCACTCTATGTCCCATTGCCATTAGTACGTTCTTAACTTATCGATTTTACCATTTTTAATGTCGTTTCTATGTTTCTTTATCATAAAGCTATCTTGATGTCTCTCCTAAATAAAATTTAATCACTAATTTATTTTATGTTTTTTTTTTATTTTTGTACCATACCGTATGCATGCCTGAAGAGCCGAGTCATTTGCCTCGAGTGACGTGTTCACGAATTAATTTAAATATATTATTAGTATTTACGAGAACATAGGTATATTTTTTATTGGTGATATAATATGGACGAGCTCAATATATTTTTATGTTAATTTTACAAATTTTTGCGAATATTGTAGAAAACAATCTTCCACTTGTCAATAAACCAAGGAATTTTTATAAGCTTTTAAACTTATAATTGAATTTGTCCTTTTGGATAAAATGGAACTCACATAGCGAAATCGGGGAAAACTGTTGGATCACCTAACTTAAAAAAACTTTTTGTTATTCCCAGCAACAATTAACTACCTCAAGAAAGTGAAGAACCTGTCGGCATCTTCTATAAAGTATTAAAAAGTTGTTTTTCCAATTATCCAGACTAATTACTTTTAGGATCTACAGTGAAAGTATTTCATATTGTGATCTAGTGAAAGTAAATATCATAAACACTTCCTGTCCATTTTTTTGTTCTTTTATGATGCTACAATAAATATTGTAATATTTTTAAATTCATTATGTGTTAGTAGTTAATTTTCCGAATCAGTAGATTAATTTTGATATGCAGATGTAACGTGGTAGTGTTTAGTGGGCCCGTAGTTTCGTGAATCATATAATAATGTACCCCTCGTCCCAATGACGGGTTGTATTATGTTCTTTTCTAATATTTATATACATGAGCGGTGCAAAGTCTAATGCGTTCAACAAGATGAGACGCGGAGCGCAACGTATCTTAGCATGTAGACAACAAAAGGATGTTTTTAGAGAGGTATGTTTTTCAGTGTGGTATGTGTGAAAGGTGTCCATGCATGAAGGTATTGTATTTGTTCATAGAGTCAGGTAAGATCTGATGCTGTACGTCTACCTTCAACACTTTTATAGGATCAATCACGTTATGAATGGATATCAATATCATTCTTACGTTGATGACTTCATGACACGTTCAATTAAAAATACTAGGGTTGATTTATATCAGTAGGTATGATAATAATTATACTATGAATGATATAATAAACAGTTCTATAGTACCGCAATAAGTAATATATTGGAACTGTAATTATTTGGAGATACACTTGTGAACATTAGTATAATTATTAAAAGGTACCTAGAAACTACGTAACAACTATGAATTGCATCCATTTGAACTGTACATTACGAATAATTGTTGATTTTAGGCAAATTTTAATTTATGTCCAAAGATTCCGTTATACATTTTTTGTAAATATTCAGGAAAATGGAAAAAATATTGAGTTGAGCACATTCAAGATAAACTTTAGAACGATGGAATCTTTATCGTGTAGCCTAGCTGTAGGTCTGTCGAAACTACACTAAATTAATGTATCGAAATGGAAAGTAAAACGGTAACTATAACCTCAAACAAAAACAACAAATTGAATGGCAAAGAGTAATGTATATTACATATTTGTTGAATACTGACAAGCAGTCAAACTATATTTATTATTCAATAGCTATAACGACATTAAAGTCCTACAAAAAAAACACCCGTTTCTATAAGTTTACACCACTAGCTTACAACCAAAAGCTTTCCATACAAAATTCGGTCAACCACTTGACTGATTTTGTATTACTTTTGCACCACAACAAATTACCAACCGGTTTTTCAAGTCCTTTCTGAAAGGACTCAGGATCTAGATAATATCTTAACTGTGGTTTTATAAACATAAAAGAAAACCGGTAACGTCGTTACTGCTCTCAAATAACCATTTTGTCATTATTATTTTTTTTTCATTTATATAGGGCATATCTTCCAATGGGCAGTAACGGTCGCATATTGAACTTTTATCTGTTCAACTAAATACTTTATAGCGTATCTAACAGTTTCAAATTAACTCATCCAATGACAAACATTGGATATTTCCAATATTATAAGATATGTATAATATAGGTTTTATTGCTAAACAACTTCTTCAAGTTTGAAGTTTCACCGTATTTCTCCAAAATGGCAGTGTCCGTTTTTTTTGGAAAACTCAAATTAAAACTTCGCAGCATCCGATTTCAGTCAATGAAAAACATGATAGAGAATTCACGGTGAGTAATGGAGTTGATTCCTGATAAGACTCTTAAAGAATATTTTGATGGATGTATTATTCACTGAAGACGATACAATACATTTGGACGATTAACACATAGTTTGCGTTTTAATGGCCAATTTTCCGTACTTGTTCAACATTATAGTTAATAGCTCATCAACAGTACATCAGTAAACTTAAACTAGACATTGTACCTACATAATTAAAAGCTAAAGGCTTAAACATAGAGTACCCAATATTCTCAAAAACTCTTGCATAAATAAGTTACCTATTGTGATCAATTCTTCCTCTATTTCAATTTTGTTTGTGCCTCATCCAAGCTAATAAAAGCAATTAAAGTTCCTAGAACATGTTTCTGTTTTTCTCTGTATGTCATCTTTGATTTTCCATTTAAATGGGAAACCGAGTAGGTATATTTCTGCATATTCGAATACATCTAGTTCTTTCAAATACGGTCTGGGCACATTTTAAACAATTATAAAAATTAGTGAAATAAATCGATTCACATGTTTTGTTCAGTTTTTACTGATTAATGTAAAAAGCCTTACCGATAAGCGATTTAATGTTTATTTATTTATAAAAAGTCAATTTGTACTATCTACACGGAAAGAAATGCTTTGATAAGGTGAATCAAATAGACTTATTGAAATAAGAAATTCCTTAGTCGATGCCAAATAAATTAGTTCAATCTAAAATAGAATAAAACAAGAAAAAAACTGACAGATCTTAGTGTTTTAGGATTATTCTGTTAATTTCGTTTATGATTAATAACATTTAATTAAAACTAATGTCAGTAGACTCAATTTCCTTGTTTTTGCGTTAAAACTGCTAAATCACATCCATTTTTTGATAGGTACACCAAAATTTAGATTAATTACAGAAAACGCATTTCTTAACCCAATCAAACATTAAAGACTGGATTGATATACCTCCGCTGCTCAATTTTCGCAAGAAATTTACTCAAATTGACTCATAGATTATATAATTTTAGCTCAATCATTGGATTATAATTTTATCAAATAATATCCGATTTAACAATCAGATCCATTTTGAGAAATTGAGATTCTTGGTTTTGGTACGATAAGTTCCATAATTACTATAATCTCAACAAGCATCATAATGAATTTTTTAACATGTTTCACTGTTGCATACATTTTCAAATAAAATCATTTAAGAATGAATTGCATGGCAGAAAATTCTGGGGGCATTAGCAGTAAATACCTCTAGGTATATGTACAATTTACCGAAATTTAGAAAAAGAAGAGAGAAAAAATAATCTGTTTACTGAAAACAATCAAATATACAGCTAATTCTATCCAATTTTTGCTACGATTATCAAACATTTGACTAAATCAATAAAAAAATTTTAGAATCAAGCATTTATTTTAACAAAATCTGTAATATAAGGATTAAATTGAGCAAATAATTTTCTTTATAACGGTTTTGGCTATCTGTGTGCGTGAATTTGGAAATGTTTATCATTTAGTATGTCCAGACCCTTCGTCTTCGTCAGCTCGCTGGTCGCATATACAACACAACCCTTGTGTTGTGGTCGCATACTTTTCATACTTTACTTATCAATTTTAACTGACAACACGCAGGCGGGTGGCGAGTTGTGAACGTGTCTCACGTTGTGCGCGCCGGAGGAAGAAACCAATCTAGTTTTTGGTTGGGTGAGAATATACCAATAACTGATCCCATTCCGTTCTGAGCGTTGTCTTGGTTTGATCCCTGCTAGTTTTTCTAGGTAAGTACAAAATAAACAATTTTTTCATGTAGACACTAATGAGTAGTGCAAAAAGGATGCAATTATTAATACTACTACACCACGTACAGTTTGTTATTGAAGTGAAAACTTCTTATAGGAGTTCGGACGCTACATAATACATAATGCAATAGATTTCAAGGACTTTAACCAAGACTTTAACTACAAGTTGTTTTTGTGTTACGAGTTTTAATTCTTACACACGTAATTGTTTTCTCTTCTGTCGGCACTCCCGGAGTGCCACTGTTATTTTTTTTGTCGAATAAATATTTAGTACATATCTTAATTTAATTGCTATAGAATTTAGAATCTTCAAAATGATTGAGAGATTACTACCAAGCAAATTGGAAAATAAATTTTAGCAGTTATTCAAATTATTTTAGGGATTCTTCAATTTTGCTTTGGTTGGTACCTAAAAAATTCAAATGGATAATATATATCAGGATCCATATTCAGGATATACGCACTACGGCAGTATTACATTGACTGAAAATCAAGAACAAAACGTATCATCAGACACAGATAATAACGAGAGTGGAAACATAACACTTACCGATTTGGCATTTTCCAATTTTGATCACAGTCTGAATAAAAATGGAATTCTTTGTTTATTAAAAGAATGGGGTATGCCCCACCTTTTTAATACACCTACAAGTAAGTTTCTTTTTTATTTTTTTTCTTCATATTATGCAAAAATGTGCAATATACAAGGTTTTTCTTAGAAATGAAATATTGTTCATTTAAATTTAAAAAACTATAACAGAGACAAATTGAATATCAGTAAATCGAGATCCAAAACACAATGGTTATTTTATATCTTTTTCAGGTGCATTTCAACCTGCAATCAATCGACAAAGTGTAGTTTGTCGATTGTCTCCCATTACATTTCATTTTCAATCAGAAAACGATAATTTCAAATCGCAAAATGTCACTTTCCATGCATGTTCTAGAAAAATGTTATTCAGTTGCTATGTAGTTGCCATGGATTTCTTTTCCAAATTATTTCTTATATCATAGTATATATAGTATGAATGCTATTCTCAGTTATCATGGATAACTTGAATGAAACTATGAAGATTTAAAAACTACACCGCCTGTATCATGCACATTTTTTGCTAAGTTTTATTTTAGGGTAATTTTAAAGTATAATTACTAATGTGTGTTGATATTTAGTAAAAATATGAAATTGTTTTTGCAGAGGCCGGAATTTCCACTTCAAACTTATTCAAATATATGACGGAACGGGACCTGGACAGGTTATTACTAGTAGCTAGAATATTATAATTTAGTTTTCATTTCATTTTACTTCAGATTTGTACAATTATTTCAAATAAATATTAATTAAACAGAAACTTCGTTTTTTTTGGTAATATTTCCCCACCACGGCTAATAATTAAAATCAATATTACAGCCAGCAATCAAATATTGAATACAAATAATCAAAAGATTGGAAAAGTTTAACTTAATTATTGGATTAAAACATTGGAGATCTAGATAAATCCGATTCATTAATTACTTAAAATTTAGACATATTACATCAAATTATTGCAAAAAGTAATAAAATTATTTGATAAATTTAATCCTAATTATTCTTAAATTTGCTATCTTTCGTCATATCTTTTTCTAAAAGCAATCACATATTTAGCAAATATTGTCTACAATTAACTTAAACTGATCTAAAAATTGCTTAATACAATTCAACACTTAGCTAAATTTAAGAAATATAGGAATATTATAGGCAAATTAAATTTTATTTTTGCTAATATTAATCAAATTTTTGTTGTTATTTAATGCAACTCGTTTACTGTTACTTATCATGGTTTGATAAATTTTAGCTTGACAAATAAATCAATCGAATCATTTATCGATATTAATCTAAATTTGGATTGGCGCTATATTGATCAAAAATTGAATTGTAATACTACCTTACTGGAATAATAGTATCCAATATTTCTTTCCGTGTAGGAGGTAGTTGTTATAAATAAGTTATTAAATTCACGATAATTAATGGTACGTTTGATTTTGATAGAAGTGTTTTATATGATCTTTTCGCTTCTGGAAAAATTCAGTATCCCGTTTAGCAGTTACTGAAACGTTTTCAACGGAAATTGTTAGAATCTACTAAAATCTGTAGAACCGTAAACCGAACTATTATTCAAATATGATCCTGTTTAATAGGTTCTGTCATTGCAAATTTCCAGGGGAAGAAGTCCAAAAATTTAAAAATTGAGATTTTACGCCTTTTTGATACTTTTTCTCTTGTACTTGTATTCGCTATATAATATTGATCGATTAGCGATAAAAATATGGCATACACTGGAATAACGATCTAAGTCCGCTCGTATTTTGGAAACAACGATCTAAGTCCAACAAGTGCCCATTGAAAGGGTTTGCAATTATTTTTCCATTTTAGTAATCAATTAGCCGTCGTAGGGAAATCATTGTTCGATGTATTTTTGCTGGTAGAATGTCGGAAAAAGTAGTAGTAGTAGTGATTGAGTCTAAAGAGACTAAAGGATATCTCCGAAAACGAGGCAAAGTTGGATTTACAATATCAAATTATATGATTGGGAAACGAAAATAAGTTACATAAACTTAAAGCAGCTACATTTTACAATAGAAAGCGATATGCTAAAATACAGTCAAAACAAAATGAGTCAATAGAAGCTATAACAAACAAATGTTGCGACTCCCAATATTACCGCAAATGCTTTATATTATAAGAAATAGCTGAACTTTGTTAGATTTAATATTCATCATTTGTCGACCAATGAGGCCGTTTTGTGTATATATCCTGAGATTATACGCAAGAAAGGAGAACGTATCATTTTGAAACTTTTTAATTGCTTTCACTCGAAACTATAAAAATGTGACTTAAATCGTTATTTTTCCGAGGTCTTCATATGTTATACATATTAAGGAAAATCATGGTTACGACGATCGTTTGCCTGGGAAGCGAGAGTAATTACCCCCTTTACCCACCCTTGTATAAGCGCCTGTAATGTGATGATTTTGATTTTTATAAATTAATAATAACCTCTTGGTTCCATATTCATCCGAACCTTGTTTTTGTAATCATAACATTGATATGCCTATTAATTTTTAATTTACGTGGAAGAAAATATTCTAGGACATTTTAAATTTCCTCCGATCAGTAGGTTTCTATGTAATACATTGTACATTTGATTATCTCATTAAATATGAAGATTTTCAAAGAAGAAACGAAAATCTATTTCTCATATAATTAAACATCCATGCGTATTTTTAATTACTAATTAGTTTCTCAATAAAAGTAATTGAACGTATCTATCGAAGAAATTGCATTTTTTATTTAGTTTAATAACATTTGGCATGACTTGCTGGTTTATCATTATTAATTAGATATCTATCTATTTTTACTTATTGTGTTTTTAAATGTTATGTAGCGGTACTAAAAACAAGGCTATAACTGGCCAGTATACACTTTTCTTTATTGGACTCTTATGTAAATATTGGAATATAAAAACAGAATTATATTAATAAAATACATAACTATCAGTCGTATATTATGAAATGTTAATATTTTCTAAACCATAAAAAATTTTATGAAATTAATCAGAAAATACTAATTGATGAAATCAATTTTCAAGGTTATCTTAAACATGTGGAGAGAATCATTTAAATTCGCGTTTATAACCTATCTGAACGAAAAATATACGGTTTTAAACACTAAAACTAACTTTTCCACTATTTTACACTCCGGAGGCTGTATCGTGCTAACAAACCGAAATATCTCCAAAAATGTAGTATTTTTGGATTTATGTGACCCGTTTTACTGGCTCTAATGTGCTGAAAATAAACAGGGTTCGTCTATGGGATGCCCTGAACAATATTGAATAATAACATTGGTCACATGTATATGTTACAGGAAAATTAGATTATTAGGTAGAGTGCTACCAAGGAAAGAAAATATGTTGAAGCTATTTATTTTAGTGGTTGAAAAGACCAAATAATGAAGCTAATTGAAGGCCGCCGAACCATTCAACAAAAGGAACATGTAGTTTTAATAGAATAGCCGGGAAGCAGATATTTTGGTCACCAATCAATAAATCCACCAGTTAATGCTGCAAACATAGCAAGACATATCTTATCTTATATGAAAGAAGATTCCGACAACCCTGAAAACCTCAACGCCATAGAGTGTGACGGAACTAACGTCAACACTGGTTGGAAAGACGGTGCAATTATTACAATTGAAGTTTAAATTAGCAATCCACTGCAATGGGTTATTTGTTCGCTTTATGCTAATGAGCTGCTCCCACGTCACTTGTTCCAACGGCTAGATGGACAAACGAAAGGACCAAACTCGTTTTCGGGGCCAATTGGTTTATTGCTGGAATCATGCGATACCAAACGTATCCAAAAGTTTGAGCCAATTGATATTATATTACCTGAAGTTAACGAAAATGATTTAAGCACAAATCAGCGATATCAATATCAGATCTCTTGTCCTATGAAAGATGGATTCTGTTCTTTATCTAAAAGAAATCCTGGAAAAATCAACCATCATGCGCGGTGGTTAACCACACCCAGCAGACTACTGCGCTTGCATGTGGCCACAAGCATTCCTTGTAAGATATTTCTTAATTCGGTGTAATTCATAATGAAAGTGTACGCACCATAAAATAGCATCCTTCGATTGAATATGGCTCCATACATTTGTGTGAAACTATGAATAAATCAAGGCACCATCATGAAGAAGTAAAACTATGAATTGATTAAAACTAACGCGTTTTTTGCCCACCCGGGAATATATTGATAGCTATATGATTGCCGATGAGGGAAGTCATATTATAGAACTTGGATTCCGACGCATATTAAAGGCTAGAGATAAACATCAACCATCAGAAAAAGTGCGATTTCTCAAAATCCCTGATATAAATTGGAATGTCAAGGATTATATTGACCTAATTAATTGGAGTGAATGCTCCTTAGCAGAGCCAACACTAGCAATGAATATTAAAAATGAAGAATTGTTAGCAGCTATTAGGAATAGTGCACGGCTAAATATTGAAAAGTGGTATACGCTTTTTTCAAAACGCCAGGGGTGCGGTTAAATATGAAAATAGTTTCACTAAATTTTTTTCCATATAAATAAACTAATACCTTCAAGTTTTATACAATACGAAATCCAAAAAAATTATTTTTTCAACCACCTGGGCGCGGCTAATTTTGGTTTTAAAACATTTAAAAAAGAGGGTTGACTGTCCGGCCATTTCAAAACTTTTTTTATTATGCTAACTGCTATTTCGAAAATAATTTTTTTGCGTTTTTCCGCCCACCCTAGTGTTCGGGTTTCTAAGTCACTGATTATTTTTAGATATATAGGGTAAGAAAAATAGATGATTATTGCTCTAATATTTTTTTAGGATGATGGATCAATCTGATATAAGATGAAATTGTTAGCTGCAATAATTTTTAATGTATCCTCGTACCTTAAAGATAGATAATGTTTCCACAGTTACCAGCGATGTGAACATATCGGATATCTAGAAGAAGTCGATCATTAAATTAATGATGGCAAACAATGAATTCGTAATATTATGCAGTTGATATTATCATTGATGAAAAAGTTAAGTCCATTTTGGCTGATCAATTAATATAAGGTTGAAAACAGGTTGACTATTTATATGCTCCGTTAAAAATAGGTTCTCAGTGTGGGAAAAAAGATTTTTCAATCTGTGATATGAACCAAGATTTAATTAACCGTATGGCATCGACTGAAAAACCGTATTGAACTACTTTTTATGGTGTACGAAATAATTAACTTCAGCTACAGGCATTTACACTGTTCGTCAAAGCACGCCATATAGAATATTGATGAATCGACGAACAGCCAATTAAAAAACTTCGGTTTACGTATTTACTACTAATTAAAGGTGAATAATTGCAAATACAGATGGAATTCAGAACAGAACCGACACTTTCCAATAAAACTTCAAATTGATCAACTACATTACATAGGCGGACGATTTTATAACATTTTTATACAAACGTAATTAAATAAAAATAAACTCAATAGCATTAAAGATTTCGATAAAGCTATGTTAAACTTCTAATTAATATTATATGATGTGAAGGATTTCAATCAATGCTGTATATTGTAATTTTATTACATCTTACATATGTTGGAAAAAGGAAACATCCACTAAAATGAATCAAATCAAAATTGGACACAAAATAATACTTAAAACCACATCAGAATGTGAACACTATCTTAAAAAGAGCCCATAATACGATTAACTGTACTAATGACACTAAAAATAGAATAAATGAATTTCTCCAGTTCTTAAAATAATCTTATATATTAAAAAAATTTATGAAAACTGAAGTCGGTCCTTCTGGCCGTTTTATCCGGCCGATTTCCTGCATTTTTATTAAATGAAAGGTATTTAGACAAATATATGTGATCAATCATTGAAATTTACTGAACTCCCCACCTTACTCAAGTTATACTCAAACGCGATTCTTCCCTGTACATTTCTTATGGGACACATTCACTCAAGCAATTCGAATTCTCATAGCTACTCTTCTAATGAATGGATCTTGATCGTTTTACTTTCAGAACACTGGATCAAGCTCTTTCTTTTGAGCTATTAACTGCTTAAATTCGTTGAGTTTGAGGAAAGTTATGCGTGCACTATCAACTTTACATTCAATTTTTTCAAGATTTTCCTTCACTCAAATCTCTATAACTAGAGTTCTAATTAACGTAGGCTGTTGACACAAGTCTAAGAACACTCAGTGGATCACGCTCCTTCTTTTGAGCTATTAACTGTTAAATTCGTCTAGTTTCAGGAAAGTTATGTGTGCACAATCAACTTTACTTTCAATTTTTTCCAAATACTGCGACCCACGCATAGCTAATATTGTCTGGAAGGAAGTGCTGTAAAATGATTCTATGTAATAATTACACCCTCTCATACATAGTCTGTCATAATGCTGCGGAGCAGCACGGGTCCTCTAGTATAATTTGAATTATTAAGTGCGTGTATTATTCTCAATAACCCTCGTAGGTTGATTTATCTTAAACAGAAAATAAACAAAACTGTTGAAAGTGGCATTAAAAACTTTTAACGACCTAAAATAGCATTTTACTCCAATAGGTGACAGTACATGTGAACTGGACATGTGTACTTTATTTCATGGTGTTTATACTAATATTTGTTAATTTATTATTTACATAGATATGTACAGAAAAAGACAAAATCTGAACATACTGATAATTCCAGTTTCTATTGAGGAACATACAGCACAAAACTTAACTAATTTCTAGACAAGAACGGTTGGGAGAATTTTTGCATATAAGTACAGGATGATTCATTACTAATAGGAAATAATTTAACAGTAGAATCCTGATTTCAAATTATTAAGATTTAACCCTAAACATCTAAATAAAATGTAGCTACTTACAGAGTTTTGTTTAAAAATTTAAAAAGGATTTGTGCTCAGTCTTTTAAACTGTTTTACGTATCCATTTCATTTGGCAGAAAGTGTAGACACTGTACACCCTACTTAATTATGTTGAACAAACGTTTTTGGCTACTACCAGAGGCGTACGACAGGGGCAAGTAGCTAGTTAATCGTTCCCAAATTCGACGCTACTGGCGGAAAAGAAATTTTAGCACAATTTTTCGATTCTCCAATACTTTTTACGTGAATAACATACTCTTTCTTCATAACGATAAAGTTAATATTTCTCGAGATATTTTAAGTTAAACATGAAGCTGCACACTTTTTTAAATTTTTATGTGTAATAACTATGTCGATGTTTTGGGCCAGTGGATCAGTGGCGTACTTACCGGGGGATATATGTACTCCGCTAAACTTATAAATATCCATCGACTCTATTGGCGTAGAGGCAGATAAACTGGTTCAGGCGTTAATCAGTATGATAAATTACTTGATTTATATTTACCTGACATTCCCGAAATTATTATAAAATCAGAAATTAAAATATAAGGCACGAACGTTTAAGTAAATGCTTAGAAATGAAAAACAAACATCAGGCACTGGTCTGTTTGAATGTTTGTAGTCAGCATGCCTACCTGAATGTTCATAAACTTCTAAAAAAATTTTGTACACTACCTGTGTCCACTGCTACACCACAAAGGACCTTTTCATCCTCAAAACGTATAAAAACTTATTTAAGAAATACTACTTCCTATGTGAGGTTCATTGGACTAGCCATGCTGTCAGTTCATAGAGAAGAAGTTATATCAACTGAAGAAATAATTGATGACCTTGCTCTAAAGCCCAGGCGTTTATATTTTGCATTGTAATACTCAGAATTGTTATAATCACCATTATAGAAAAAAATGATTATTGTTGAAAAACATTTTTATATCTCCTCCCCCAAGGTTCAAGTCTGGGTACGCCACTGCAGTGGATTGCATTTAATACGCAAATGTAACTCAAATCAGTAATAACAATAAAGAACATAACCATTAAATGAACGGATGAATTAAAAACAAATTGTGGTTCTGAAAATGTAATCTAAATAAAAGTACCTACAATGTTAGTAACTCGAAAACATCAGAAATAACCAGTAAAAACCTTTTATAACAAATGTTCTATGTGACCCCCGTTTACCTCAATAAGCTTATTCATTATTTGGCTGAATGATCTTCTTACTTTAAAAAATATGTTGCGCTGATTGGCAATAAAAATTAGCCGAATTTACAATTTGCTGCTATAGTTTCTGACGAGTGTTCATTTCTTGTGAATATACTAATTATTTCATATGGCTCCAAAAATAAAAATCTAGGAGATTACTTTCGGGAGTTCAAGGCGGCCATGGAAATTCCCTACCTCTGCCAACTCAACGATGAGGAAAATGGTGATCGAGATAATTCCTCACTATTATCCGATAATGAGGTGGTGGTGTAAATATGAGTTACCATTCAAATTTGCTGGTAATTCATATGGACCCAACAAACTATCTCCAAAGATACCGCAACATACATTTATCTTATATTCGTACGGAAAATGTGATTCTCGGAATACATGGGGATTTGTAATATCTCAGTTGTGACTGTGTCCCCAGTTAAAAACTCCTCTACGTGTAAATGTGGCCTCGCCAGTACAAAGAATTTTGTTAATAGAATAACGATCATAATTTTTTTTTGTTTATAACCAACAGAGAAAAGTTCATTCTTAAAGGATAATCTCTAGGCATACATTTTGTACCTGTGTAAAATGGTAAGTTCGTAAATTTTTTTTTAAATTCGCAAAACTGAAGATTGGATTACTCCAGAATTGCTGCTAAACGTCAAGTGCGTAATTCCCGATTATTAGTAACTAAAATATCATCCTCCTGATCCACAGTTATTATGTTCGGTCATCCCATACCACTGTTACCCAAATTATCCAGTTTCTTCTAATCGACGAAAAATATTGCTGAAAGTTTGCAGATTGGGTTGAACTCTGTTTGGATACATTTGTTGATATCTGCGAGCAGCAGCAACGCAGGAGTAATTTCGTCTATATAAACACAAGCATGCCTTCTACTGTTAAATTATTTCCATTTAGTAATGAATCACCCTGTATAGAATTGAATCGTATTGAATAATGTATATACATGTTTCAAGTGACAATTTGTTAAAAATATTAAATTCAGACATGGTAAACATCTTGAATTAAGCTCAGATAAAAGGATGATCACCATTATCTTATTATAACTTTGAAAAGAATCACACCTTTTGCACAATATTATAAATTAAAGAAATACGTAATATATCAATATAAACAATGACAACGGTAGGTACAATATCTAATAACGTCTACTTTCTGCACTGTAGTTTGTAATTATTTTATAATTTCTTATATAAATCAGTTGCACATTTGCAATAATGTTATCAACAATAATATCTTTAACCATTCAAAACCCACACACATACCAGAGAAATGTTTCTTGGCAATCATTTAAAAACGTTTCTAATCGTTGGTTATAAATAATACTATATTCAACTTTGAATGTGTCATGGGGAATTTGTATGAAATAATTGTTAGATAATTTATTATCATATGCTAATTGATAGAAAATTCGAAGAAAATAGTAGACAGAAGCTTGTGAAAAGTTATTTCACAGTTGAATGAGAGCACATTAATATTACTCTCATTGTTAACCATTTTCCAATCTGGGACCACTACCTAAATTCCGTATTAACTAGAAAACATTTTAAAATTAAACTTTTATAATGAAAATTTCCAAAAATTTACTAAGAACATTTCCTAACTGAAGTTAAATTTTTAGATTTAATTGCACAAAATTAGGAAATGTAAGCGAAACTATATCATACGTTATTTAGGCGATAGACGAAACATTCAAAATTCAGTAATGATCTGATTTTACAAATACTAATACTCATAACCTGTCAGTTAGGAAAATAACTTGGTATAGAAAATCATATACTCTTCTTGTCTTTTTCCCTTTCCGATTCTGAATCCTCATTCTCAATAACTCAGCTATTCTATGTGTTTTAATATATTGCTGGAATTCTGATTCTCCTTCCTCTTCTCTTTGTTTCTGCATTTTTTATTTGTTTTCCTACTACCTTTTGGATCTATATAATTTTCTGATTCTTATTGAATTCACTCTCTCTCTCCATTCTTATCAAATGTTCACACCAGTTTAGTACTCGCTTTTGTATCTTTTTCGATATCGATCATTTAATAGCCCATTTCATATTTCTCTATTCATTACCTTGCTCCATTTTGTATGCTCTACTTCTGATTTTTATTCAACATATTGCAAACATTTTGGATTTGCACGTAAGCTGTAGGCATTAAAATTGTTTATACGGAATGAATGTAGATTTTTTTCTTCAACTCACATTTATAAAAGTTGAGATAGAAATATACAATATCTACTGTCCTTTTGTCTCTGTACTCTTACTCAAACATGGGGTTACCACTAATCTTGTTAATAAACCTATTTTAGTACTGAAGCTAGGTTTTGAAATAATATTTAATGCAATTTACCGTATTTTTTAAATAAAATCTGTACAGTAATTCAAAACTTTATAATTGTATTATATCGCGAAGAAGTAGCCCCAAGGTGAAAATTTATAAAGGACTAAAATTATAGCTTATATGTCTGTAAACATTCTGAGATTTTCATGGTATTAAAATGCATACCTAGATGAGTTATTATTATAAAATGTAACCAACAAGGGCTACCCATCACTATATAAGGTATAATTTTCATTAAAACTGTGCTACACTTTGATATTCAAAAATGAAACTCGGTAGGCTATAATTACTTTTAAACTACTTAACAGGTTAATTGACTATATATCATCAATTGGTAGACTATTATTTTCATAACCGGATGGTCGCTAATAGTTTTAAGCTTTAATGACATGTTTCGTACAGATTTTTTTATAATGATTTATTCATTCATTCTAGCCAATTCTAACGCTTAGATTTCTTGAATTAAACCGTTACCAATAGTTAATATCTTTCTAAGCGTAAATTAAAAAATTAAAAAGTCATTAACTATGAAACTTTTTTTACAATGCACCATTCAACTTATTAGTACGCATTAGTATAGACGAAGTGACGTAAAACCGCAGGAACGATACCAAATCTAATTCGAATCAGCTCAGACCAAATCAAAAAATGTCCGCAGTAGCATTTGTAAGTGTCGTACCTCAAGAAGTTTCTGAATGCTATAATTTTACTGTATTTCTAATTCAACTCACCAAATCAATAAATTTGCTTAGCTTGTGCTTTCTACCATTGATTATATTTGGAAAAATATGAAATGTTCGTGTGTGATAACAGCGACTCCAATCAAAGTTTGCAGCAGAAAATGCTAAAATCGCTTCTTCGTAATACCTTACATAACTCATCATCAACCAAAACAGATACCAAATTATTGATTGTACCAGTGTACTTGAATGATTTGGCACTAAACGGCTTTATTCGGCATAGTCTACCTACCTATCTAGGTGGGGCCGTGAGATGCCAAAGCTTTCATAGACTGTTTGAGTGCTTATCAATATTTTTTTTCTATATAATTTCATTTCAAAAAGAATAATAGAAGCTTTATAGTTATCTAAAGGGGCCAGTACCTGTCAAAATATGAGATCTTTTTTAAAAGAATTTGAAAGTGATTAAAAAATTTACAGTTGTGATAGGCGCGCTATTATCCTACTAACTTTGGTGGAGAATAGTACTAGTTTAAAAGGCAGGTTAACCATTAAGTGTGTGTAAATACCGATGAAAGTTCCGGGAAAAGATTGTCCCGAAATATACGTCAACCCAAAATCGTTGGATGGAAGCAACCTTTTTAAGAAATGGCCCGCATGTTTCGGCTAATAAATGGCAAGAATGCATAGAAATCAAACTGAACATTATAACAGTGCTCAGCGATGGCATTAATTTCTATAAATTTTGAAGTAATTACTCGATAAAATCTTGAATATTTTGGACACTTTAAAGTTTTTAGTTCCTTAAAATCAGTGTTCCACGCATAGTTCTACAAATATTATATAATTACATTGTGGGAAGCACTGTCATGGTAATAGTAAATCCATAAACAAAGATAGATACCGACAATGGGTACTAAAGGTCAGAGACATTAAATTAACGACAATAAACATATAAACTATCTAACTTTTATTAAACATATATTGGAAGTAGTTTATGAATACAAGCCTTGCCATTGACAATATTAACATTGTTCAGTAAATATTTTTGATTCGTAATAAGTTATAGTGAATATTTTAAAACAAGTTCATTACATTAATTTGCCTAATTGGCATTTCCCTAATACTGCAGTTTGTATGCAGTCTCAGAAATATTTCCAGATTTAACCAAGCTTCAATCGAAGAAAATTTATACAAAATTAATTCAGGTCAGTTTCACTATTTACATCATGTTCATTGATAAAAACAGTACCAGCAATTAAAATCTCAAGCAGGATGTTTATTTGGAAATAAACATCTTTCAAAGAAAACATACATATATAAATGCTTTAACTAACTGATGCAGTTATTTCATATTTAATTAATAAAAGCGAAACACTTAAATGATGATGATATTTCTACTTATATCATAAACATTCGAATTGCAAATACAGTGAGCATGTGAAGGTTGGAACAAATTCGCTAAAGGCTTGATTGGGCCATTGGCCTTCAGACACGTCGATTTTGTTTTTTAGTTGGGCATTTTTTGGTGTACTCATATTTTTGATGACGTCTTCACTGTTCGAGTTATGACGTCCTTTTCATTTTTTATAATGGTTGTACCCTATTTGGATAGTACCGTCAATAAGAACACATTTTTCTGTGTATGGATGTCATATTTTTTATGTTACGTAACTGTATGTTAGAGGAATAAAAGGTATTTCATTCATAATAATGTAATTTATAATGTAAACAGGACTAAATAAACCTACAAAATATTAAATTGAATGCTCAAATTCCAAATTATTTGCCTCTTGACCATATGCAAGGTGATGCTGAAACTCCTGCAAAACATTATTCATGATATCAGCCTTAATTGAATTAATTTCGGTCCAATTCTCTCTTTCAGTTTATCTATCTTATTAGGTCCGTTAACTTTTGACTTAAGGTACCTCCACAAAAAATCTAATGGGGATAAATCAGGAGATCTAGTTGGCAACTCTAAAAATCCTCGTCTGCCAATCCGACTAATATGTTACCGGACAATTAACTATGGTACCAGCAAGATATAGCATCATCGCATTACACACGACATGTGGGCGAATACTTAAATAATATTATTCCCAATAGATAGATGTGCAGATAAATATTTTTAGAGAAGCCAGCCGGATCTCCTGATTTATCCCCATTAGATTTTTTGCGGAGATACCTTAAGCGAAAAGTTAACAGGCATAATAATATTGATGAACTAAAAAAGAGAATTAGGATGGAAATTAATTTAATTAATGCTGATACCCTTAATAATGTTTTGCAAGAGTTTCAACATTGCCTTGCAAATTATCAAGTAACAAAAATGGTATACCATTTGAGCGTTTAATTTAATACTTACGTAGGTTTATTTAGTCCTGTTTACATTTTTATAAATTACATTATTATGAATTAAATATCTTTTATTTCTCTAATGTACGATTATGCAACTACAAAATATGACATCCGTACACAGAAAAATGTGTGCTTTTTGATGGTACTATCAATAGGGTATTCCCATTTTAAGAGAGTGATAAGGACGTCATAAGTCGAACAGTGATGCCGTCATCAACAATATGAGTACACCAAAAATTGCGCAACTAAAAAATAAAATCGACGTGTTTTTTTTCTAAATGGACAAATGAAGCTTTTAACGAATTTGTTGCAACTTTTACTACTTCAAACGCTATCATTGGAATGAACTAGATTGAAACAACTAAAAAAGCATGGTCTTTTAATCACTTTTGCTTTTACATTTTGATCATTTATTTCCAGTTCAGTAATGTTTTACATTTCCGCTCATCCCTATCTAATATGCGAGAAAACTATTGGCTTACCCCAAAAAAGTTGAAATTTTTGGATTTTCTTTTTGAGTTTTTCAACGAGACAAAAAAAGTAAAAGGGCTTTTAGAAAAAAACTTTTGTGTGTATATCGTTGACGTATGCCACTTTTTCTAACATGTCTTGTTAGCACGATACCTACATCCTCCGAAATGCAACAAGTCACCAATTTTGTTATTGCGGATTGTTCAGGACATCTCACAAAACCTTATTGATTTTCAGCTAACCAGAGCCAGTACAACGGGTGCTATGGTACTTGAAGTACCACAATTTTGGAAAAATTTCGAGTTGTTAGCACGATACAGCCTCCGGAGTGTATACAAGTGACCAACTTTATGATTGGATATTGTTCAGGACGTCTCACAAATGATCCTTATTGATTTTTAGCTCACCAGAGCCTGTACAACGGGTCATATACAGCCTCCGAAGTTTATACAAGTGACCAATTTTATGATAGGATTGTTCAGGGCGTCTCACAGATGAACACTATTCATTTTCATCACTAGGGCCACTACAACGGGTCCTATAAATCCAGATATATTACAATTTTGGTCATTTTTGGAGAAATTTCGGTTTATTAGCGCGATACAGCATCCGGAGTGTATACAAGTGACCAATTTTATGATTGGATATTGTATATTGTAAGTAAACAGCCTATGTATGGGACTAACAAATACACTGGCTAGCAAAAAATTGAGGTCACTTCAGAAATTGCGAATAATTTTAGCGTCAATATTGATAAGTATTAGTAGGCGATGAGGCAATTTTTTCCGAGACTTGACAGCTGTCATCAGCTGTCATTCGATTTATTAGAGTACTACTTTTATGAAAAATGTGCCTTTGCGCTAATTGAACATTCACATTTTCCTTGCCTGTTTTCCAGTTTACTGTTGATTCTTTGTGTAAAACCTAACGATTGCAAAGTGTAGTGATTTAACAGGCCCATAATGCCTTTAGATCCGATTATTGTGGCAAGAATTGTTGCGCTGTTACAAGATGGTCGGGGGCAACGTGAAACTGCAAGAATTGTTGGTGCTAGTCTTTGTAGTGTGCAAAGGGTGTACCAGCGCTTTCTGGAGACTGGCCTGATCACTAGAAGACCAGGGTCTGGGCGAAAAAGAGTTACCACTAAACGAGATGACCGTTTTTTGGTGTCCACAAGTTTGCGGAATAGGACAGCTACTGCGGTTTTACTGCGAAATCAGTTGGAAGAAGTGAGAAATGTCAAATTTAGTGAATGGACCGTTAGAAGACTTCATGCTGCTGAACTGTCATGCAGAAGAATGGCTACAGGTCCCCCGTTGCAACGCCAGCATCAGACTGCAAGATTGACATTTGCCAGAGATCACGTTCGTTGGCATGATGATGACTGGAGCTGGGTATTATTCTCAGATGAGTCGCGTTTTTGCCTCACTGGGTCAGATGGACGTCGACGAGTGTGGAGAAGATCTGGGAAAAGATATGTTGAAGTTTGCATTGACGAGCGTCTTCCATTTGGCAGTGGGTCAGTTATGGTTTGGGCAGGAATCACTGCACAAGCTCGCTGCACATAGAAAATGGCTCCCTAACCTCTCACAGGTACATTATCGAAGTGCTAGAAGACCATATTATGCCTTTCATGGTGACTATGAGGGAACTTGGCATTTTTAAGCAAGATAATGTGAGACCGCATGCAGCCAGAATTGTCAGGGAGTATCGGGATGAGGTAGAAATTAGGCGGTTTGACTGGCTAGCCCGCAGCCCAGACATAAATCCCATAGAACATGTCTGGGACAAGTTGGGACGACTGATCCGCAGACACACACCAGCACCAAGAACTGCCCAGGAGCTAAGAAGATTGCTGTAGCAGGAATGGGATAGCATCGACCAGAATGTGATCCGCAACTTAATTAAAAGTATGCCGCGCCGATTTCAAGCAGTAATCAATGGAAGAGAAGGGAATACACGTTATTAGTGTCAAGTTTTTTCATTTTGCTCGTTCCATATTTTCCCTAACAACAAAATGTTGAATTTCGCCCAAAAGGTTAATTTGTTGCTTTTTCAGAATAAATCATGAAATCCAAGAAAAAAATGCATTTTTCTTTAGTATAGAGTATCACATTCAGCTTACAAAAGCACGTGCAATGATGTACAGTTTGCGAATACGATCTGAAAACGTAAAATTTCAAAGAAGATGAAAATTTTAAGGTGACCTCAATTTTTTGCTCGCCAGTGTATTTTCAGGAATTTTTGAATGGTAGAGATATAATAATATATAACAATAATTTGTGTAACATCAAAATCAAAGGCTACATCTAAATACATGACTATTTTTAGAATAGAGATAATAAGGAAACATCAATTTTTTGCTAGAAAAAAGGTTTATAACGATATCCAACAGATACAACTCAATATACCGGGTTTCCTAAATTGATTGAAGACAAATTGATGTAACTTCCAAAATTATATAAAAAAATCATGCTGTATCTTAAAATAGCAACGGCTAATAGAGTGTTAGATTTAACGATCCTCTGTTAAACATAACTAGTTTATAGCATTTTTTTTCTGTTTTTCTGCGAGACATTAATTTAGAACGATCGGTATAGAAAATTTGTATGAATAAGTGAATGAGTACAAATAATTTAGACCCATTTGAGCAAACTCAAATCTTAATTAGTTGTTAGTGTATTCGCAATGTCAGTTATTGAGAAATAGTTAATACATTTACACAATGGAATCAAAACTACTAAGTACCGAATAGCGATAATTAGAATAATATAAAGGGTTAGTCTATTCTTGCAAAACTACGTGAGACACTATAGCTCAGGTAGATATGGACAAATGGGCAGCAGTGGACGAGGGAACATTTATTCAAACCCATATTGAGTGTCCCCTATTATGTTAGTCTATTCCAGGACAGTACGCAATAGTTTTGACGATGGAAAATAACTACCAAGTGCATATTATCATGAAATAGAACATCTTGTGTCGAATTATATTGAAAATAATATACATCATTATATTTTCACCCAAACATTTCAAAGGAATGTATCAGTACCAAATAATAATAGTTATATCAAAAGACTATCACTGTCATTTGAATTTGAATTTTTTTAAAAAAAATACGCAAGCTTTGACTTGATTCCACTCTATTCAAGTTCAAAAGTGATATTTACTTTTTTTTTAGTGCACATAAAAATGTATTTTGAGATAGAAGAGTTCGTAGTTCTGGGGATGGTCGTACGAAAAAATAAACTAGTATTACACAAAAAAGAAAAATTTGATATTTTAAAAAACTTTCAGCTACAGACCAGTTTGAAATTCGTGGGAACCATACTAGTATTTAGAATACAGTTATTCTAATCAGAGTAATGGATTATCGGAAACGAAAAAAAATGTTATTTGAAACTGTAAGACTTCTCATTCAAGATTTTTATGGAAATATTGATGAAAAAATTAGTTCCTTAATGTTTTATATTACTGAAGTGAACTACACTTTCTCAAGTATTTAAGAAGCAGATCTAAAAAATCATAACATGTTAGAAAATAGACTATCATTGCATTTTTCTTCGTATAATACATGGTGTATTTTGAAAAAAACACAGAAATGGGAAACTTTTCTTTGAGAATATCAAACTTTTATATAACATATTTGAAAAAATATCTCTTATGAATTAATACTACCAGTCTTGTATAGGTTTTTGTATGATAGAATTTGGTAATAATTTGAATTCTTGTAATATTTAGTTTACCATTAAGTATAATCTAATACAGGTAGTAGTACAAAAGCATGCTTGCAATAGCACATATTATGAAAATGACAAATTATGATTAAGTGCCAATTAGTATTTATAAGTGGAAATCAAATCTTATGAACTTAATCCTGATAATATGAACACCAAAATATAATTAAATTAAAAACAGCAATTTATTTCGAGAAACTTTTATTAACAGTAAAACTTTATGTTTTATCAAACTTAAATCATAACGCCGTTTTTCAAACGGTTTTAATCTCAAATTTGTAGTTTGTTACTTTGTAATGGTAGAAGACGGTCCTGATGCAAACTTATGGGTCCTGTAGCCTCAGGTCATTTGGGCTCTATCTAACCCTTATATCACAGTCCAGGCCCTTATATTGTATCGCAGGTCTTTTTGTGTTTACCCCTGCTAATCTGACCATGCTTGTTTTATTTATTTGTTATACAACCTTAGTGAACTGAGGAATTTCTATCCCAATTATGGAGTCTAGAGAATTTGAAATTATTTTATACAGGGTTATTTCGAAGTTCATACACTAAACATGAATTTGCTTTTTTTTCCATTTGTTAAAATTCTTTTTATTAAGGATGTGTTTGAAAACTGAGTATTTCAAGCGATCCTTTCTCAAACCGAAATCTATGTTAGTCGTAAAGTACGAGCAAATAACTTAGGTAAAAAAAATGGAAATGTTACAAAAGGTCTAGGAATAGAAGGATTTTTATTTTATTATCACGTTTACAAAATTATTTAGAGTCACATCTAAAATATTTAATATGATCATAATAAACTCAGTCAGATCAATACTATAATTCGAAAACTAAGAAGTGAAGTGATCAAAGTGCATGACACAGATATCAATTTAAATCATCCAACGTAATAAAATATCCCATCTGAAATGGAATTAAAAACCTTATCCCTTCAATACGCCGCACTGGAAGACAACTGTAATGGTAAACCTCGTTTTAATTAATGAGTATTTATACGCTCTTACTAAAATTTAAAAAAACCTCAAGTGATAAATTGTAATTGAAATTTACCTCTTGATATTATTGTGAAAACGGGGTTAAGGCCATTTTTATAGGTTATGAAACTAAATTGGTATTAAAAGATATCGTTAGTCTGCTGACTCCAGAACTACTAATTCATTTTCGATATACACTATAAGTCTTCATAAACGGATAACATGAAATTTATAATGCACAAGAATGAGAACGCACCATTTGAGGGCGACATATATGAATATATAGCTCTCGATTGCTTAATAAATAATTGATTATTTCTGTATCACTAAATTCTCATTATTAACAATAACATATTTATTGTATTACATTATAATGTAGCAACTGATATAAGTGAATAGTCATAATAGTTTACTTTTAGGCTAGAATTAAAAACCTACGCTACTGGAAAATTGCGGCTGGCACAATAATTATTAGTGGTTAGAATATTGAACAAATTACGTCCATAGACCATGAAGCAGTTTTCTAGATATTTAAGAAGTTTAAATCCTTTAAACTTAATGAGGCAGAATAAGTGTTATTAGGATATTTATTATTTTTGCAATTCTGGTTTATGGATTTATTTTAGTATTTTTTTATGTTGAATTACTGAATAAACGATTACGTAAAAACAAATATAACTAATGGGTTTAAATATCTGTGATTTATGATCTGTATGTTAAAGTTGCGAGAGCCGTGGAGACATAGTTTCAATTTTACTACCCATGTCTTAAATTTGGTTCATTTTAAATTGTTATGTTATCAATAATTATATGAAATAAAATATTAGTTAGGTGATAAAATGTATTTAACTGATTTGATGCAATTCGCTGTCGTGCCGTAAAGACTTTACATTTAACCTAAATGTTATAAAACCACTATAATACATTTAGGTTATCTGTTTAATAAATTTCATCCGTTTTACAGTTTTTAAGTTCGAGTGATATATAAAATTTAAATCATCTTTATATCCCCTCTCAGTTGTGAACTTCATTCGAACAACTCATTTCCTATTTGAACTTTGATATTGTCATCATTATTATTATTATTATAAATCGAAAAAGGGCAGAGGATTCAACTAACCCTATTATGTCCAACAAAAGAGAAATTCTATATATTGTAAGTACAGTATCCGCCAAAATAAACAGTACCGAAAATAAAAATTAATTTTTAATTTCTGTAATGTAAGTGTACAAAATGTTCACCATTTCGACGCAAACAAGCTTCATATCGATTTTGTAAGTCAATAAACATATTTATAAAAAGTGGGTGATGTAACTGCCGAAAAATATTTTGTATTCTTTCCCGTAGTTCGTCAATATTCGCCGGCGGATTTTCCGAGTGAAATATTTTGTCCTTCATTATGCCCCAAATGTATGCGTCAGGTGGCGTCAGATCAGGTGAATGAGAAGGATATTCGAAGTCTGTTCCCCGAGAAATTATTCTATTATCGAAATGCTGACGGAGTAAGTCTAAGGTGCGCACAGCTGTATGGCTCGTTGCACCATCTTGTTGGAACCATTGTGTGCGAAACTGTAGATTTCGTGCACGGCAAAAGTTATTTAGATCTCTCACAAAAGGTATAATAATTTTCTCTCTATAACGCTCTTGGTTGACAGTAAGTGGATTCTGATTATCATCTTCAACGAAATAAGGACCAATCATTCCATGACCAGATACCGCGCACCAGACGGTAACTCGAAGACTGTGGAGTGGTTTCTCTACAATGACATCAGGACGTTCAAATCCAAGGAATCTGGTTGTTTGTCGATTAATATAGCCGCTAAGATGAACGTGACTCTCGTCTGAAAACCATATGTTTTTCAAAAATTCGGGATCTTCGTAAATTAAACTCAACATGCGACCACAGTAAATTTCTCTTGCACGTTTGTCCGCAGCATTTAGTCGTTGTCCAACTTGAATACGGTATGGATAACCACCAATTGATTTGAACATGCGGCGTAAAGACGTTTCACTAATGTTGAGTTTACATGCAGTTCTTACAAGACTTCTTTGAGGTGATTGCACAACTTGGTTAAAAACACGTCCTTCATTTTCGTTAGTGCATACTGTTTTTCGACGACCTGAAGAACCTTTACGTTGACACAATACACTACCAGTGCGACGAAATTTTTCAACAACAGCTAACATCACACTTTTACTAGGAGCTGCTTTATTAAATTTTTGTTGATATTTTATTGACACCTGTTCTAAGCTTGGACCATCATTACGACCTTTTCCGTATGAACGAAAATAATGCTCTACCAAAAAAACTTTTTCTTCCGTTGTTAGAACCATTTTCAAATCAAATTTAACTGCAGCGTACTATTAATATATCAACTAATGACAATTAAGTCAAATATGACAAATCCATATTACATAAACAACTCCACAGCACTCTCTGTTTCGGTACTGTTTATTTTGGCGGATACCGTACTATCAAACCTAAAGCTAAGAAAAAGAGTGATATAGTAAAATTACACTACAAAAATCATAAAGAATCAACAAAAATCCAAAACTCATAGCCAAACAAATCGGGGATGGGGAATCAATAATGTCTTGTGGAAGACCATTCCAAACATAAAATATCTTCTTGCTTAGAAAGTTTTGTCTAGCTCTAGAGCAAAATGATTTTCAATTTTAGATAGGTACCGCGATGTCGGGTGTTAGTAACTAGAAAAAGTAATCAAGTGCAAGAAAATTAAATTTCATAATGTGAAATGTCAGTATTAAGTCCCCACGAAGACGTCGACTTTCGAAAATCCAAAAGTTTAACGGTCTTCATATGTGGGTCTGACTCTACCAAAACACAGTCCGGGTAACGTTGAACTTTTTCCAAGTAGTCTAGATCTCGAATGAAATCTGGATGCCACACAGGACCTGCATATTCGAAAATCGGACGGACATATGTTTTGAAAAGTTTGCAGCAAATGTGGTCACCACACGTACAGCTCGAGTTTACTGTGACACTGGGACGACACTGGCATAACGGATAGTATACGAGAGTAGGGGGTTAGTCTTTCCTATGTGGAGAACTCACTTATCAATATTAAGTGGTAGTAGCCACTGAGACCACCATTTCTGCACGTTATCTAAATATTTTTGAAGATCTGCGTGGTTGAGGAGAGGATTACAGTACAGTTTTGTATCGTCTGCGTAGAAGGATATAGAAGTAGAAACATAGTATTGTAAATCACTGATATCCAGGAGAAAGAGCAGCGGACCAAGGAGAGATCTTTGAGGAATGGCACTAGATACAGGTCTTTCTGCCGAAAAATTAAGAGCAACCCTAACTTTAAAATTTCTGTTTGTTAAAAAATCAGAAATTCACATATTGAGTCTACCTCTAACCCCCAGATGATACAATTTATGGAGAAGTCGTCGCACAAGGTACCATATCGAAGGCTTTGGAGAAGTCGAGGTACATGATGTCAGTAGACTCATTATTATCGAAAGCCTTGGTCCAGTCGTTAAGGCAGAGTAAGAGGTTACTTAATGTCGAACGGCCTTTGATAAAGCCGTGTTGTTGATGAGGGATTGTCATTAAACAGAAACTCAGAAATCACTTCGGCGACTATCGATTCCATAACTTTAGAGACAATGGGCAGTAGGCAAATTGGACGGTAGTTATTAGCATTTTTTAAAAACAGGAGTAACCAAAGCTGATTTCCAAGTGGGAGGAAGACAACCTTGAGAAAACGAACAGTTCATTATTATTGCTAGTGAATGAGATATTGAATGTGCATACTTTTTTTAGAAAGAAAGACGAAATACCGTCAATTTTTCGGAGAATTCCCGGAGAAAAGTTGTTTTTCAGCTTTAGTAAGTGGGACTCAACTTGATCGCGAGATAAGAAAATATTGCTAATGGCATCTGAGGGTCGACGACTGAGGAAGATTATCATCAGAAGGTTCGACATTAAAAGCTTTTTGGAGAGGAAACTTGATAAAGTTTCAGATGATTTATAGTTAGACGTACAAATGGTTCCATCAGATTTACGATGGGCTGGAAATGCAACTTTAGAGGAAAGTGATGTGCCGACGTATTTATAAAACGTTTTACTATTGTTGGAGTTGACAATTTTGTCTTCGTAAGATCGTCTTAGGTTGGCGAGTCGTTTTATTAATGTGTCTGAGAATTTTCTATGTGAGAGGAATTTGGCTAAATTATGAGAGTGTTTATATTATGCTCTCCACAAGTTTAGTTTATGCTTGATCATTTGTAAGGTATTCCAGTCGATCCAAGGTTTCAGTTTATTTCTATAAACGCGGCGATCAGTTACTAGTTATTGCTTGTGTTATGATGTTGTGGAATATAGACCACGTCAAGGAACAATCATCTGGAGCACCAAGTACGTTGTCCCAGCTTATATCTAGGAAAAGTTGATTTATCCTGACAAAGTTAGTCTTAGAAAAGGTAGAGAAATAATCACGCTTTGAGACAGAAATTAAGTTAAATTGAACGTGCGCCGTAATGACTACGTTATCGTAAATTACAATCACAGCGGGAGTTTCAATAGAAGAAAATATATTTTCATCATTAGTGAAAAAGATATCTAGGATTGAATGTTAGTTACAAATCCTAAAACGTGTAGATTCACTTATTAACTGTGGTAAGGTGAAATCCAAAACAAAATTTATGAATAAATGTTTTGCGCTGTTGTTTTCGGAACTTATGTTATCGGCCAGGTTATGTCCGCAAAATTAAAATCACCGAGAATAACAGCATTTTCAAAATTAGACAGCACTCTAAGTTTGTCTATAAAATTTATGTTTACAGGGAGTGAAGTATTGCCTGGGCGATAAACACATACAAAATGAATATTTGTGGTTTATTTGGAAATTTTTAGGCAAATGATATCGATATTTGAAACAAAAGAGGGAATAACTGATACGAAAAAAGTATCTGTTACGTTGTTCGATAAATAAATACAAACACCCCCCCCCCTTCCGAAGTTTTCTATCGGCACGGAAGATAGTGTAACCGTCAATAGCAACAACTGAATCCAAAATTGTGGAGTTTAACCAAGTTCCAGTAATTCATATTACGTCTGGTTTTAGGAGCTGAATATTACAAATAAATTCATTTATTTGGCACATAAAGAACAAATTTTTGTATATTGAATAGACAAATCGACAAAATAAGAAGGAGGGTTATGGACGAAACGTCGTTATTCTAGGAGCACCGTTAACGTATTTAATAGTTAGGTTTTTTTCACCATTCTTATCTAACGCGATCCTTCATATTCTCCTGCTGGATGGGAGTTTTGTCATCTATCACGGAGAACTTTTTGGTGTTGCTATTCTCCAAGAGCTTCTTTTTGTTTTTGAGGATCGCTTTTGAATCAGTATCGGACGGCATAATTACTTTCAACATTCTAGGATACTGTTGGTTGGGTTTGCTAAAACGGAAAAACGACACCGGTTGAGACTGACAACGAACGCTGCTAAGTATTTCGGTGATTTCATTCTAATCATGTTCCTTTCTAGATGTAATGTCGTCATCAACCTCTGGAACATCTCGAACAAGTATGTTTTTGGAAAGGGAAATGCGCTCTATGGCTTCGTTTGGAATTATATCTGTGATTATAGCACTGTTGAAGTTTTCAGCGTTTGAAAGTTTGTTTTTTAAATCTCTGCAGTGAGATCCGTAATAAGTTTTTTAGATCCGTTAGACCAACGAGATTAGAGGAACAATTATTACATAATATACAAAGTACACGAATTTTTTGTCTCGTGACTTGATCAGAAGAAAACAGACCAGTGCATTCCATGTGTATAGTCAGCTTGTACCCATCACATTGGAAAGCTTAATTACGTTCCGTCACTGCTTTGGAACAATTAGTACACTGGTTCGGCAATGACAACTTTTTGTACAACAGTTGATTGTAATAACGATGTTAAAATGAATTTAAATTGTAGTTACAATAGAATGCAATTTGAATTTATAAGTATATCGATGAATATTGTGTATATTTTTAGCACAATCTTAAAGGCGACACTTGTGTATAAGGAACTCAAGACTTTGCACTATATAATTCTCTTTTGACAAACAAATATCGAAGAACTTCGCGGAGCGCAAAAACTAGGTTTTCCCAGCAGTGTTCTCCGGCTTCCT
This sequence comes from Galeruca laticollis, assembly GCA_963921935.1. Taxonomy (NCBI): domain Eukaryota; kingdom Metazoa; phylum Arthropoda; class Insecta; order Coleoptera; family Chrysomelidae; genus Galeruca; species Galeruca laticollis. The sequence continues at coordinate 158,934,253 of OY998180.1, read as the reverse complement.
ATCACGACTTCTACTTTTTCATGTAAAACCAATATGTGATTCGCGAATTACAGCATTGTGATTGAGTATAATGAACTGTTTTTTTCTGAGCTTCAATGATAGCTTCTTATGCAAAAAGGATGTATGTAAGAAGTTCTTTTACACATGATATCATATCATACATACACGTCAAATATATTTTGCGTGTGTCACATTTAGCAGGCAGTAGAACTGAACTATAAGCTTAACAGCAACTATAACTAATTAAACTAGTAGTAGAGTTGCATAATTAGATTGATATGCAGTAATATCAATTACTTAGCTCACCTGCAAACAATCTTATTTTTTATTCTTTTGCTATATACTGGCTCTAGTATCTGAACCAATGGGGAGTTTGACTGAATCATTACAGCTGGGTGATGTTTGGTTACTTTCACTTGGATGGCTTCCAGAATTGTTGGCTTTTGGTGATCGGCGTATAGCGTATGATGTGTTACATATCAATAAAAAACGATATAGCGGCATTTAATTTATCCAATTTATAATTTTCCTCGTTGTACACAAATCTATATGTGTAAATTGACAAGAAATGCACACTGATAATTGAGGTTTTTACTATTGTTATTGAAAATCACTAGGTTCATAGGGATAACGACGGAAATTATTAAGAACTAAATTACTAAGAGCATTATTTACAATTATGAAGAAAATGATAATACAGTAGAATATAGCTCGACAGTAATATAAAGTGACAGTTATAGATATGCTTCCACATAAATCATGAAAAGATTTGCTTAAAACAAAAGTGAATTTATATTTCAATTTCTTATCCTGTTGATAAATTTAACAGTATTCTGCCTTTAACCTCTAATTTAAGCCTGTCATTGTCACGTATTTCAGATGACTTCTGTTTTTTATTGAACGAAAAATTTGTTTCATATCTGTAAAACATTTTTTGGTATAAATATAATATAGGGATGCTAAGGAAAAAAGTTATAACCGATCGTCATTTTTAAATATTACAACATTCTGACCGATTGAATCTGTGCTACTATAATAAAACTTAACATAATAACAAGTATAAATTATAGATTAAATTGACGTGAAGCTATAAAACTTCAAATGACTTATTTACAATTCAAATTAGTTAATTATTTCGTAACATTGAACAATTTTTTCCAACTAAATTAGACAACGTATAAACAGCAAATAAAAATATGTTAATATTTTTTATGGAATAATTGGTAGTTGCAAACATTCTTATTTTCTTCTTCTATAAGTATAGTTTGTTAATGCGCCAGTTCTGACAATTATTTACAGTAACTAACAAGTAACATGGACTATGAAAATTGTACGTTTCAACAGACATCAGGCCTAGAAGGAACAAGATCAGCATATTATCAAAAGGTAATAATTATGACTGCTACCACTATATTTCTATAATATATGTATTCACATTTGTACATTTATTTATAAAAGAAAGGATCATCTTGAAAATACATGTTTGCTCGAGGTGAATGGATTCAGATAGATAAATATAATTTAAAATATTTTACATTGAAATTTCGATGTAGTGATTAATTGCTCTATGGCTTTCTCTTGTGAATTGCGAAAAGTTTTTTTTTATTTTATATATTTCAAAACACAAACCTAGAAACATAATTTGATGATATTGCTTGTGGTAAACAGATTGGCACATTCAGCAAAGAACCGAAAAAAAAATCAAACCGGCAAGAAGTTGAGAGAAGCCGCTCTATTTGAAGCTTCATTTTGGCATAAACCAGTAGGCAATGAAAATTGATCAAAGTATTGCTATACTTACTCCGCTTCTTGCTCGACTCAGTCTCTTTTTATTTACTATTAGAGTTTCAAATTTATTATTTTAGAGTCAAAAGACAAATCAACAATTGTCAGCGTAATTTCCACTTGCTTATTTCTAGGTGGATCCAGTTTTGGTTTTAAAATGGAATTAATTGAAGTATATTAAAATTAAAGAGAATTTACCAAAATGATTATATTCGTTTTTAGAAAGTTCCAACTTATACATGATAATTTTGTGCAGTTATCTAAAACAATTTTGTTATCATCACACTCATGATTTACGAATATGAATTGAAAGATAATATAAATAAAAAATGCTGCTATTTGTTTGCCCTATCAATTACATACTTATTAACTTAAATTTGCTATCTATTTAGATCCAGTCAAATGAAAAAAGGTTTTCCGCGTCTATCATTTTCGATAAATTAGCGAAAAAACATTCAATAAGAAAAACCTGTTGCTAAATTTCTCTGGGGTTCAACAAGTCGGCCGTTTTAAATAAAAGTTTTGACTGCCTATAATTCTTCTGTGGTGCTAAGATGAATTAACAAAGCACACTTGAAAATCTGAAAATCAATAGAACACTTTTCTCACAATCTGCATAAGTGGACTGCACATTTAACTGAAAGTCAAAATGTCATTTTGATTGAAAATCTGAATAACGCACTAAACACCGGACATTTAGGAACCTGTGTGTTTACAATATACAATATGTATTAATGAAAATGCTAAACTTCAACTTCCTTGTGTTCTTTCAAGAAGAACAAAATCAAATTGTACCACTCTTATAATTATTTCCGGGCGCTCAAACAAATCATTAATAGTGTAACTAGAAAAAAAGTTTATATCTCAAGAGTTGTTATTATAATCAAATATGATGACAAGTGTTATCTTACTAAGTTATGTATTTTTTCTATTCATTATTCAAATTCATCATTAAATGGAATGACCCTTTTTGGAAAGTCTTCTATACAGGATGTACAGTCGACTTAACCCAAATGTGAGTATCCACATTAAGTGATACAGTTTAGACTAAGTATTCTAGTAACTCCTAGCTTTCACATTTTACAGCAAATTTTTTCACTGAGCGAACCCAACTTATTTGCAGTGTTCTACCTATCCTAGCAACTTAGTAACTTTTTTTTGAAGCATCCTGTACTCATGTACACATGTATATAGATATATATATATATATATATATATATATATATATATATATATATATATATATATATATATACCACATCCAAGTTAATGACCTAACTATGAATAAAAAATCTGACATCGATGATATAAGTAAGATTTATACATATTTGTTACATTTTACAAATGTCAACCCAGCTAGCAGTGACGATTCTTCCCTTAGTTAGATGTCTGTGGAGAAATTGTGGCGTTTCTTTCACGGGCGTTGCACTATCAGCTAACTCCGCTATAAACATTTTTTCACATTGTAACATAATTTACAAAAAAGTAATAGTATAGCATGTTGAATCAAATAACACCAGGCATTGAGAGTACTAACTTAAACCAACAGCATTTCGGGGAGGTTTGTGGTGAGTTCCTACCTCTGTCGGGACTGACAAACTTGACAGGGTGTGGGGCTTGCCATTTCCCTCTTTGAAGTTTGTTGTATAATTAAATTAAAAAAATTTAAAATATAAAAAAAACTCTTGCTACTCAGAGGGTGACAGCCTCTGAAGTTGGCAATTTCAGAATCTTAAATTCCAGGGTGAGAGACTGGACTTTGATTAATTTTTTTCTTTTCTGTAAGGAAACCTCTTGTGATAATAAAACTTACCACCTATTGGTGTTGTCCTCTTTTAGCCTGTGCTTTTTTACACGCGATAACTGCCTGGATGGGTTCACAGCCGCGGGACGGATGAAGTGAGAGTTCATGCTGTTTGGTGGCTCTGAGCATATTCAACTTCTTGTTATAAATAACCTACCAAATGATAACAGCAGGCAACTGTTATATGAAAGAAAAAGATTTTTTGCAAGAAGAAAAAAATTTTTAACAGTAATTGGACATCAAGATCCAAAATTTTAAATATTAATCTCATTGCTACTTTTGGTGCAACATTTGGTATCCCACTTTGCAATTTTCTAACTACCCTGGTATGTTTGACATATAATAAAACAAACTCGCTTGAATAGAATACGACTGAAAGCAGGTATGGTAAAGTAAAAAACATTACTGTCTATCCAAAAACTAGATACACTTGAAACAACCGAATCAGTTTTAAATATTCTCTGTCAAAATGTAGTAGTGGTGAAGTTAAAAAAAAACAAAATGTGTTCCTTCAGGAGGGATTTTAGCTAAGTATTAATTTATGTTGTTAATTTAAACTCAATTTTGCAATTTGTCAATTTTTCAGTGTTTCAATTTTTCAATTTTTTACTTGTTCACTTTTTCAATTTTTTGGTTTCCTATTGCATTTTAATTCAATGTTGAGGCATTGATTTTAACTTTAACTTAAATCGGAGGTGATTACTATGTATCCTGTTTTCTTTGATTTCTTATAATTCTAACATGCAACCTTGAAAAAGAAAGAAATAGTCTTTCGAAAGCGCTCGGTTTTGTATAACAAGAATATTTAATATTATTTAGGCTGCAATCCCCGTGATATTTTCAATTTTGTTATATATATATATATATATATATATATATATATATATATATATATATATATATAGTGCAGCAAGAAAAAAGGAATAAAGTGTACTCTTAAAGGAAAATTTCCAAGCTTTCGAGGATGATTGTCCTCATCATCAGGGAGATTAAAGTGAAAACACAGCAGTTAGATTATGTAGTTTATAAAAGAGATATAAAAGGAGAAGGATCCACAACAGGTGTGTACTTACCTCCGAGTTAAGGTAAGATTCCATTATGATATATAGAAATGAGCTACGGATAATTAAAGTATGAACTAATTAATTACGATGGTTCACATTAAACAATCACATTAAAACTGACTAAAAAGCCAACATCTACCACCATTTTGCAGATCTAACGAAAACGAGTGCTTTTTTGTTGGCTCATCCATGAATAATTAAAATTTCATATAATACGAGGTGTATCTATATGAAAAATAATTTTCGGTTTTCTACTGCACCTCCGTTTTAGTAAAAATTTCGACATATTAGCCTGGCCGTTTTTCGAAGAGGGGGATATAATTCAATATTTTGCGTGATATTAGCTAGGAAAGTAGTTGTTTTTCTCTTCGAAAAACGGTCAGGCAAATATGTCGAAATTTTTGAAATTTTGACTAAAACGGAGATGCAGTAGAAAACCGAAAATTATTTTTCATACATATATATATATATATATATATATATATATATACAGGGTGTCCTATACTAATTTATCTCCTAAACGGATACAGATATTCGAATAGGCCAAAAACTGGTCTATTCCATTTCGAATACACGTTCATATGGCATAGAAAAAACATCGCTTAAATATTCACCCCTTGGTGACAACCCCCAACTTTTGAATTTTCAGCAGCACCCTGTATACTTTTTTATAATTTTGTATGTAGTCTTCTATCGTCTATTCAAGAAATTTCTCAAAATTGGAATCGGCTCATAAATCATCAAGAAACTGGGTTTTAATTACTGTTAAATCCAGGTTGCCATGATTTGACCTGTCAGATTAACAATTATTATTCTTGACGTTTGAAATAAAAGTATTAGACCAGTAATAATTGTACGTGTCGTGATTGTATAAAAAATTTCAATATGCCTTATTTATTTACTACGCCTGATGAATACGTTACTGATTTATGGAGATTGCTTGAAAAATAAAATAATTTTTCGACAATTATAGCAAGGAAGGTTTCCAAATCGAAACGTCCAAGTGAAACAACTTTTAAGAGTTTGGAGGATCATTTTCAAAACAATAATTTAACGAACAATAAGATGTGATCAAAATCTTATTAATGTATTAGCATACGGAAATTTTCATCCCAAGGTGTCTATTATAACCTTGGTCAATGAAATTAGTATTTAAAGAAGTTAGGTCCATAGAATTTTTAAAGATTTTGATTACTATCCTTTCAAAATGCACTTAGTTCAAGGTTTAAAACTAGGTGATTTTATTGCAAGAATGATGATCCACATATTTTATCAAAAATATTGTGGAGCGATGAGGCTATATTTCATCATAATGGTGTAGTCAACCGAAACAATTCAAATTATTGGCCCCCATGAACCCGCATTGGGTGACCGAAAGAAGATTTCAAAATATTTGGGGTATAAATATGTAGTGCGGTTTAATGGCCGTGTATAGGACCTCACTTTTTTGACAGCACTCTAACAGGTGTTCGATATTTAGATTTCTTAGAAAACATACTTCCCGATTTGCTAGAAGATATTCCTCTTAACGAACGTCAAGAAAATTGGTGGCAATACGATGGAGCTCCTCCACACAATGCGAGAATCATTACCGACCACCTACAAAACCGTTTTCATAACCTCTAGATAGCAAACGGATCTCCAGAAATTATGTTCACCTGATTTATCACCTCTTGACTTTTTCTTTTAGGTAGCAATAAAAGATATTGTTTATCAATAAAAACCGCAAAATGCAGAGGAATTAAAATAAAATGATTCAAGCCACATATACCAGAAATGTTCTAACACGGTTCGAAATGTGTGTTGCAGCAGGTGGACAACAATTCGAACATCTAATGTAAATACTATTAATTTGTTAATTGTCATTTATTTTCATAAATTTATTTTTATTGTTCTTTAGGGCTTTTTTGATTAGTTTAATATAAAAAATGAACTGGCAATATATTGATTATTTATGAACTGATTTCAACTTTAAAAATTTTTTTGAATAGACGATAGAAAACTACATCCAAAATTATAGTAAAATGTATAGGGTGCTAATAAAAATTCAAAAGTTAAGGAGTGAATATTTAGTGGATGGTTTTTTCCACGCTATATTGAAGTGTATTAGAAATGAAATATACCAGTTTTTGTGCCATTCGAATATATCTATTCGCTTAGGAGATATAGCCTGTATAAATTAGTCTGAGATACCCTGTATATATATATATATATATATATATATATATATCAGAAATGAATGACGAGAAAGTAAAGGAATTAAACAGTTTAAAAATAATGGTGAATCTTTTTATTGCAACTGTAGGATTGGATTCTTGGTGGAATGATTCGGATAATGTGGATAATGAACCATCAGTATACTTTCAAAACCAGTTTTTCATATACCAATTTTGAATTAAAAACGTAATTGTCAAATCTTTCAAATTCTTGTACGTCAATAAAATATTATAATTTAACGGATTACAGGAAATGTCATTTAATTTCCTCTGCAAAAATTGAATTCCATACTAATAATAATTTCTTGTATAAACTACTACTACAACAAACGTTGGATGAACATTATAGCCAAGAAAATTTATTGACTTTAAGAAAGTCTGTTAATATCTTTATTAACTTATTAGCACTAAAACACTTCATTATTTTTCATTAAATTAGAATATATATATATATATATATATATATATATATATATATATATATATATGTATATATATACAGTTCCTCTATTTTAAATTTAAAAGAAACATTAAAATAAGGAAAATTATTTATATTTGTATGCAATACTTTCGATACACACTGTATTATATGTAGAATCAATAATTTTGAAAGATTCGGTATATATATATCAAATTCGACATTTTAATTTCTGATGATATTTATTCAGAATATATTTAATGTTACGATTTGGGAAAAAATATATTTGAAATTTCAAAATACAGAGGTCTCTGCTAGCAGACTTACAATTGTAATAAAAACATTGAAAATCTCTGTTTGTTATTGGGAAACATAATTTAGTTTTTTTTTAAAACATGATTTTTCGTAACCACAGGAGAAGAGATTTATTTATTTGGAAAAAGTTTAGTTAGTTGAATTTGAAACCCCCACGAGACAACATCACATTTAGAGTTGTCTCATTTTTTTTGAGAATATAATAGAAATTATTCAATTATACAATCAGATCATAAAGCCAGTGCGTGCATAATTCGAAGAAGAATTGCATCGTATATAGTGTAAGTGGTTCCAGTTTTCCAAATTAGATATTTAGAAAGTATCCAGAAATCTAAATTCGTTTAGAATAAGTACGAGTTGTTCCTGTTCCTAGTTCGTGAGTCCGCTCCAGTTTTTTTAAATTATTTCTCGAGAATTAGCAGGCCCTTTGAATAAATTTAAAATAGATGCATCTATAGGATAGTTTTGAATTCAAACAAAATTAACGTTATATATATGAAATTTTACATCAAGCGAAGAAATTTTTTGAATAGACAATTTTGATAGGAGATTGTGTTATTTGACATTTATACACGTCAAGTGTAAATTCGACGATTTGAACTTTTGGTAAAAATATTTAATTAGGTTGTTTTCTAGCATATAGGTTGTTCTAATTTCAAGGTTGGTAGAAAATACGATATTTGTACTTTTATGATAATTTTGGGAATAATATTTTTTTTGAAATTTGTTATCTGATAATATAATATATAACTTTTGATTCCAACTCACTGTGGTATTCATTTAACACATATTTTTATAGAATTAAACATTTTGCATTAAATAGAATTTTCGATCTAATCAGTGACATTTGGTTAATTTTCAGTGACAGAAAAATCGTAAATGTCATAAGATAATTAAAGTGCCTTTTATAATATTGAATAAATATTTACTCGAGATTCTGGATAATAGAGTAATATTTAATTTGGAGAATAGGTTAAAATTATAAAATTTGAATGATTATTTTTTAAACAATTTGATCCCACCCTGAGATAAGAGTGATTAAGTCGATTGTGAATAAATTCATCTCTCTAAATACAAAATTAATATTTATCATAGCCGGGCATTGTTTGACAACTACTGTTAAAATTGAAATATATTGCATACGCTGTTAAAGGTGTGTGTGCAATAGTGTCGCTACAATCATAGATTGTAAAACATTGACAAACAATATTTCATAGTGTTATATTCATATATCCATTCATTAAAGGTATAGTATAGTATCTCAAATTGTCACCCAACGCGGGGCAATTACAATTATAAGATTGAATATATAACAATATATATATATATATATATATATATATATATATATATATATATATATAGTATGGTTCAAATGAAAGGAATAAATTCATTATAATGTAAGTAGTGTGTTTCTCGAAAAAATGCTCGAACAGGTCAATTTTGTTAACTAAAAGTGCAATTTTTCAAAAAAAATTCGAGTTTCTCCACTTCCCATTCTTGGGAAGTGACGACAATTTTTTTAAATAGAAACCTCAATTTTTCTCTTGATATTGATAGATCTTGATGGATCTTGCAATTTCCTACTGGGAAACATGATATTTGCAATATCTTGTATAACAATTTTTTTAAAATAAGTCATGGGACACATAAGTTTTACTTTTTTTTGAGAACACAATAAACGAATAAAAGATAATTATTTGTAATTAAGTGCTAAATCTAACAAAATAATAATAATAATAAAGAACTTAATGACAATTTCACAACAAAATAATAAATAATAAATTTTTAAATGGAAATGTGTGTGATGTAATACATCATTTGAAACGCCTTCTAGATATCTATTCAGCCATATCAATTGTCTAAGTAATTTAGTTTTGTATATTAAAAAAATATTTCTCTATTATTTTTAAATCTTATCTACTTTTTACGAATCTAGTTACCTTATCAAAATCGCTACCTTGACATTCAACTTAATTCGCTTTGTATCAAGTGGTTAATAGTATTGCGGTGGACGTTTTCAAAAAGTTTTAGTATTTATCAACATGAAGCTGACTGAAACGCAAAGAATTAAAATTCTAATAATGATTGATTGTAGAGATAAAACACGTACGCTTAAAAATGTATGTGCATTATTTAATAATAAATACCCAAACCGGGAACCAATTTCACAATCCACTGTGAGTAAAATTGGGAAAAAAGAATCAGAGTAACTGGTCATGTGTAAGACATCGCTAAAAGTAGTAGACACACAATTTCCGAAAACGAGAAACTGGATGTTCTGTTAGCCTTTGAAGATAATCCCATACCAGTTCACGGCAAGAAGCATTAGATAATGACCTGGAAAATTCAACAGTTTTTAGAACGCCAAAAAAGCAAAATTGGCATCGCTACATAGTTACTTTAGTACAAGAAATTATGGAAGATGATTTTGATAAACGAGTTGAATTTTGTGAAATTATAATGGACAAAAACAACAGAAATCCAAATGTTTTTAAAAAATATACTTCCTTCCGATGAATTTACATTTTTACTAAACGGTCATGTCCGAAAGTCCACACTGGAGCAAGAGTACCATATTCAATACCCCGAGAAAGGGAATGTCTGGGCGGGAATAATATATAGTAAGATTATTTGGCCGTAGTTTTTCAAAGAAATCTTAAAAGGTCCTCGATATTAAAAATTTCTTCAAAACTTCTTGATCTCCGAATTGAACCGATTGTTCACCAACAGAAATGATTTGTGGCTACAGCAAGACGCTGCACCTCCACACTATGCTGTCTTGGTGCGGAACTACTTGGACAACATCGTTCCAAATCGGTGGATTGGTCGAGGAGGATCAATAGAATGGCATCCTTGGTTTCCTGATGTAACTCCACTTGATTTCTTTTTATGGGGATACTTCAAAAGTGAAGGGTACCAAAATGGACCACAAAATATCAATGGTGTCAAACATAACTCTGGAAATTTTGGAGAACATCCAAGAAGATATCGCTGCTTTCTCATTGTGGTTTAGCTGAAGTTCAACAATTTGAGCACCTGATATAGATTTCGTTGTATTTAATGAATAATATTTTTGAATTATGTTGCTGTGAAAATTATCAATAAAGTCTTTATGATTATTATTATTATGTTAGATTAAGGACTTAATTACAAATAATTATCTTTTATTCATTTATAAAAATAAAATAAAATTTATGTGTCTGATCTTTCAATTACTTTTATTTAATAAAAATTGTTATGTGAGATATTGCAAATATATGTATCTGAGTAGGAAATTTCAAGATCTATCAAAATCAAGAAAAAAAAATAGGGTTACTATTTAAAAAAATGTCAATGACGTCCCTGCCTAAAAATGGGAAGGGTTGGAAACTTGAATTCTTTTTGAAAAATTGCGCTTTTAGTAAACAACATGTCCGAGTATTTTTTCGAAAAACCAGTTACTTCCATTATAATGAATGTATTCCTTTCATTTGAACCATACTATATATATCAAATGAGGGTGTTCTAGTGCATTATACAATATAATAGAAACAATAGAATACTAGGACTGAAAATTATAATTGTTCATACCTTTGCTCTTTGCATACAGATACGGCTTGACTTTGCTACTTTGCGGATGTATATAAATAGCCAACAATATTACGTTCTACAGCGAACATTAAATTCCGCACGGTGTGTATACCTAAATTAGAGTACAGTGGATGCGGCAAAAATGGCAATTGATAAGCAGTTTTCTGTGGTGCTATGTAAATATTCAATTCTTCAATAATTCTTTACGAATTAAGAGATAGTTAATGACAATACTATTGAATTTCTACTATACATATAACATTCACCTGTTACTTGTCAAGTGTGCAGTTGCAGATTGGTTTGAATTGTGGCAAAAACCATAAGGATTGAATCCTAGCATCTCAGCTCTCAATCAGTGGAATTGTCGCATTACCAGTGCGCCTTTACTATGCTAAAATGTTGTTAAAGATTCTACTAATGCACAGTATTGAATCAACAAACGTATCTTATCTCAGAAATAGTAAGTATGATTGAAAAAAGATGTTTATTCCGATGCAAAAAAATAAAATAGGAGAGGATAACTTAAACTACAGAAAGACTAGTGTAATTTTAGTATAAAAGTATTATCAAATATGCCTAGAGTAGGTGTAGCTATGAATGTTGATAATATTTCAAGTCATGACTTATTTAACATGAGTGAAGCTGCCATTTTAAAAGCATTCTCAAAATATCCATTGAAAACAACCAAATAAACAACTTTTATTAATTACTAGTGTTTTTAAATGAAACTCACGGTCTCTAGTTAATTCCACATTATAATACAAGTTATTGAAAATTCTAAAAAATTGACAATTTTTTATGAATATGAGCATATTCCACGAAGTAAGGGTCGAGAGAGTCAATTTCATTTATTAATTACCATAATAATATATTATTGGAAAATTACTCTTTCGTCTTTACTCTGTTTTGTTATTTATTTTTTGCGATTCCTGTAATGAGCTGACCCATCAGAAAAATCCTTATACTCATTCACATGTATAGGCTATTTTGTTGTTTTCTTCATAATTTTCGTTTAGTTCATTTTAGATTTTATACAAATTCCTCAACTAAATATCCTCAAAGTGCTATTAACATTTTATACTTTCGGATATTTGTTTATGATTTTAAAACCAACTGTTCACATTCTTTTTGACTTTTTTTGATCTCAATAAAAATACTTGATTTCTGACAATTCTCTATGTTTCAAATGATCAAACTAATATTCTACTGGAACTAATTTATTGAAAAGTCATTTCAACACATTATAAACCCGTTTTTAATTTTTTCCAAAATTTATTATTTGTGGATACATCCGTTCGAGCTCCCCATGCTAGACTAGCAGTAAGTTTTCCGAAATTTGCTTAATATTACGGCTAATTATATAATTTAAAAATCTCATTTCAGATTGTAGTAGTAGTAGTATTTACTTTCGGTACTTATGAGTGAATTAATTAAAATTGCAAGGAGACTCATCCAACAGCCTTCGCCTAGAACAGCCCTCTTCTACGCGAGAAATCAAATCTGAGCTAAATGACAACGGCCTCCTCAGAAGACAGGAAGTGAAAAGTGGCTCCTTAAATTAAATAAATCCCTTTTTAACCACTACCTTAGGAAGAGAATGAGCATATCAAGTAACATGGACCGTCAGCATTTCGAATGAAGAAAAAAAGGCAATTGAAACAAGAAATAAATAGAAAGATGTCAGATATCGCCAAAGTAAGTGATATTAAATGCACGAACGAATAATATTTTGGGTATTGAAAACCGTCGGTGAAGGATAAGGTAACTATCGAGAAATCACAATTAATGCTTATGAAATGTTTAGCTTGGAAACAAATTATCGTAAAATTAAGGTTTGTACTTTAAAAATAAAAACTCCAATGCCACGAGACCAATTGGACAGGCTTATTTCAAGTAACATTTTTGCATCAAATAAAAAAATTGTGAATTTTCTTAAATAAATTTTTTCTTGTACGTTTTAGAAAAAAGTGTTAAATACAAAAGTTGTAGAACGGTCTATAAAAATCTAAGTAACTTTTTTGCGTCTGATCAAAAACGAAAAAAATACGATTTTTTTTCAGTTTCGACAGGCCGCCATTTTGTTTCTACTGGGCCTGTTTGGCCCGTTAACCAATTTGTCCAAGATTTTGGCCCAACCGATTTTTGTAGCGAGTTTGGTTCCGCCCTCTATCGTGTTTACAAATTCCGTTATAATACATACATATATACTCGTTGTTTGCTCTTCGTTTTTGTTAAATTCACGCGTTATCCATTTTTGATCTTGTTTCTTTACCCTGGGTTGTTTTTTTCCAGGCAGGAGAGCTTTATGCGCCTCCGTGTTGATATTGGTTGTTGTTCCAAAATCAGAATCTTCCAATTCATGGCACAAATGTGCGTTTGGTAGTCCTGTTATTTTCCGTTGTTTGTGTTCTTCCATGTTTCATTCAACATCGTTGCTCCCAAGTTTCACATCCATACTTGGTTATACCGTACTGATGAAGGCTAATGAGCTAGAAACATGCATGTTCACGGTTACCATTCCTCTTCAGTAACCTCTTTATTTTTGGGTGCTTTCCCATGAAAACACTTGTTGTTTGCTGTTTGTTTATATATATATATATATATATATATAATATATATATATATAATATATATATATATATATAATATATATATATATATATATATATATATATATATATATCTTTGGAACAGGGGGTTGTTTATAATTATACAAAAGACGATTAAGCAACAGCATTATAGCAAAACTAGATTATATGAAAAACTTCTATCGAAAGAAGTTTCATTAGAAAACTAACATGGATTTAGGTCACAAGGAGACTTTTTGGTCACACAATACGTGTGCAATACTTCATTAACCGACAGCAAATCGTTAGGATTACGACACACAAAATGTTGGTCTACAAGCAATTATTAGTTGTATATTGGACAGGTGGAATAGCAAATAAAAACATTGCTGTGATCTGAGAAAGGTGAAAACTGCAGAAATAAGCAAATAACGAGATACATAAAATATATTGAAAACGACATAGATAGCAGTGGTTACAAGAAGTTATAAGATTAGCCTCCAACAAGAACCATACTAGATAAAAACTAATGAATTAAAAAATACTACATCAAAATGATATTCAATAAATTAAAACTTTTACCGTTCATTTTCCTACTTATCCAGTTAATATCTCATATTTCTAATGAAGTGCGCACCTCAAACATTTTATATCGTTACATCACCTATGAAAAGCTAACAACCGCTTCTGTTATGGTACCAGTTGAACTATCAATAAATTTAAGTGCGTTTTAATAAATATAAACCAAAATTGGAATCTGTATTTCGGATCTCCATTGAAGAATTTTAATAGAAGTAGAATCCAATTAATATATGATAAAGTACGTCCACTATTCTAGCTCCGTTCAGTTTGAGAACTATAATCAGCCATTACATAAATCATTTGAATACGGTATTTTGTACCAAATTTTGGAATTATTTATAACTTAATTTTGCTTCTTTTTTGTTCGTCGCAGTCATCATTGGGATTTATTACTTATTTCATCAATTGCCAAATATTTTGATTTCATTCCATTTATTGTATTGTTGTGTTTGAAAAGAAGTATAAAACTATTTGTTTGTCTATAAACGTAGTTACTTTTTAATAAAAATATTTTCTATTTTATATATGAGTACAATTTTCTAGCTTACTTATTAAGCACTTACTGCTGTTCAGTAAAATTTATATTACTTTTCCGCTAACACTATCTACGATACGAGAAAGGTATTGGTTAACCCCAAAAAAGTTGGAGTTTTCAGTGAGAAAAACACGAAAAACGGATTTTTATAAAAAAATCCTGTGTCTATGTATGTCGTCGGCCACTTTTTTATAACATGTCTTGTTAGCACGATACTGCATCCGGAGTGCATAAAGTCCTTAATTTTATTGGGAACGATGAAATAAAACCATTTAATTTGTTTAAAACTTCATTTATTTGAACTAATGTTCAATTTAAACTGGTTGACGCGTTCCACTAACACAGTAGCTTCCTCAAAACGAATGAAGGTGTAATTTAAAAACGTTTCAATATATACAGTGTATAAATACTAATGTTAACAAAAGTATTGAAAGCAATAACCTTTGTTAACATTAGTATAATAGAATTCTGTATTTATGCACTGTATACATCAATCGTTTTGAGAAAGCTACTGTGTTAGTGAAACGCGTCAACCAGTTTAAATTGAACATTAGTTGTAATAAATGAAGTTTTAATAAAACGAAATTGTTTTATTTCATCGTTCAGTATGGATCTTCATCAAGTAAAAGCCTCATCTATTCAATTTTATTGGGTATTGTTCAGGGTCTCTTACAGATGAACCCAACTGATTTCCAGCTCACCAGAGTCAGTACAACGGGTGCTATGGTACCTTAAGTACTAGTTTTTTGGTTATTTTTTGGAGAAATTTCGTTGTTAGCACAATACAGCCTTCGGAGTGTATTGAAGTGATAAATTTTATGATTGGATATTGTTTCGAGCATCTCATCGATGCACCCCATTGATTTTCAGCTCACCAGGGCCCAGTACAACGGGACCTATAAATCCAGATATACATTTTTGGAGAAATGTCGCTGTGTTAGCACGATACAGCCTCCGGAGTACGGAAAAATTAATTTCAATCTTTAAAACCGTTCATTTGTTTTCACATGTTCCCATATACTTATTTGGTTATATCTGCCTCTCTAAAGTTATACTCATTAATCTTACTATCTGCAATCATTATACACATGTCATACGCATCAAGGAATATTGCTTCTCCATGATGTTCATATCGCATAATTCTAACTTATACTGTTTACTTTATTATTACCTGTCAATGAATCACTTTGAACCCAATCTATATCCTTTCCTGATTTTTCAACTGATTCTCCAGTTTCAGATATTAATAATAAATTTTATCCAATTAAAATATGGAAATAGAAAGATTTTCCACTGTGTAGTGTAATATAACCAGCCGAATTATTTTAGGAATTTGCTTAGAAAATTCTACGAAAAAAATATTGCTAGTTGGAGAAAAATTCTAAATTTAACCCATTTGCTGTCGCTATTTGCGTGTTTTATATAATTATAGCTTAACAATGTAATTAAAAACTCGAATCACTCGAAGTGCTACTAAATGTTATACCCAGTATGTAGATTCAAGTTTTTTATTATAATAAAGTGATGGATATAAGTTCGAAAAAATATGAAACTTTTTTTCGGATTCCATTCTTAATATTTAAAAAAAACTATTTGATAATCGTTATTTTATAGCTAATGTTATAATTGATAGTTATATTTCGTGTTTTTATTGTACTTACAAATAGAAGAGACATGTTCAATTTGAATAAGTTATTTATTAAAGGTTTCACAGAAATTAATAGGTATCTGTTTGAAAACATATTCTGCATTATTAATTACGAATCGTATTATATCATCGTAATATTTAAATATGGAGTCTTCATGGAATCTTAAAATATTTAATTATTCCGTAAAATCCAAGTTTATTTAAACGACACACATAAATTTTGTCACCTTGTGGCAGATATATGGAAACGACTTTTTGAGAACTTTTTAATACTAATAATAATTTTCGCTTTTAAAAAATTCCAGCATTTAGTTGAAAGAGAGAGAGAGAGAGAGAGAGAGAGAGAGAGAGAGAGAGAGTGTGTACTTATCTCGAACCAAAAATTTCTGCTAATACTCACAATATTTACTTATTAATGGAGTAAGAAGTACCTAACAGAAGAAGAGAAATAAGAAAGGATTCTGTTTCTACATAAAATTTAGAAGGTGGCAGGTAGATTGTTCAGTTTAATACCCTACAAAAGATGCATTCTCTATTTTTTCTATACAAAACCTTCTATTTGCTCTGTTTTGAATAAGATACTGAAATTGCTAGAGTAGGTATATTTGATCTTTTTGTTTGTTATGCATTCCAGAAATCATTAAATAACTTAACTATTTAATATGCGGTAGGAAATTTATTTGTTTTGAAAGGTTGTTGTCTAGCTCATATTAATTATATTACTATATTATGGTGAAATACATAAAACAATTATAATGCAGTTATTTATGAAGAATTTTCCATTAATTACTATAATACCAGTAGTAAAAGTAAAATTTTTACAATATCTGTTTTGAAAATTTTGGAAAATAACGTGTTTCAATATCGACGTAGTTTTACTCATAAACACTATTTTTTGTATTTATCGCGTATATCTGGGGATATTAAAGAGGGTTTAAGAACTACAGAGGATTCAAAACATTCAAAAATCAATCTTTTTTATTTTTTTAGTCGAATATTCACAGTTAGAACAAAGTATATTTATAGTAAATATTTGATAATGGATAAAAATTTAATGAACATTAATTACTTTTTTATTGTAGTATCGAACAGCAAGTTAGTCGTTACTATTGACAAAACTAAAGTTTGTTAATGAGTTTTAAAAGTACGTAGGTGTCAACCGGTATATCAGTCGTTAAAAAATTATATCCGGTGGATCTTTAATAGAAAAGATTGTATCATCAGTAGTCTCTCTTAAACGAAAGAACCTGTTTTTGTATCAATATTTGTCAAGTGCCAAGGGGTATCTTTACCTTTAATTTTTTTAAAACGTCGGCTGTTTCGTGTATCCTTATGTTAAAAGATCACTGTGTACACTCCACTCACTACGTCACTCACTTGTGTCAACAGTCACTGTCATAAATGTATACCACATGGTAGTAAATGATTACTGTGTGTATAAAACTGTCCTTATAGAATTGTATGTTGTTTGTGCGATGACTGTAGTTGGACTGAACTAAACTAAGCTGGCCAGCCAGGTGAGTCGGACCGGACCGCCCAGCGGGCTCCACAGGTAGTCACAATTTCTGGGGCCGCTTTGTTACACGCATGCGTTTATTTTTTATTTTTTTTATTCAAAAAATTCATGTGGGACTCCTATTGTTATCGGGTTGACCCTTTCGGACCTTTCTTTTTGGATATAAAATATACAGTTAGCGAAGTCCGCAAGAGTGAATGATATCACACTTTGACAATGCCTCAACTTGATATTGTCTTATCTTGCTAAATATTTAACAGGGAAAAAATACATATTAATTTACTTTAAGAAAACTTATTACTATCAAACATTATTCCAAGGATGTCATATATTATAATTCCTAGTTAAGATTGACCATTTTTAAACATAAATAATAGTCTTAATAATTTATTTTCGGAAAGTCTCAAGTAAGATTCTAATTTACACAACTTTGAATTTTATATGGGAATATTGGTCACAATGGTTTGATTAGAAGAAAACAATATTTTTTACACTTCCAATTGAATGAAATTGTTAATTAAACATATTTTCATTTTTACAGTTATTCGTACAAAACGTTTTTTGTTTGTTTAGTTTTATACTCGCATTAAGTTTTTTTTGATAAATAATTTTTTATTGAAGATTTTACTACAGTAAATAATTTGAATTTATACTACCGACTAATGTTGGTCTACCTTTTAAAATATCAGAACTTGGTGTTATGTTGAGTATTTATCTGATGGTTCTTCTCAACTTTGCTCCACAGTTACATTATAGGTACCTACAATATTTGTGCTCGTGCACATTCTAATTTACTTTAAGAGTTTTTCTCTTTTAAATTGTCTCATTAGCCCTTACTAGTCCAGAAACTGAATGACCTCGCTATTGGCATGGTTTTAGGTAGGTCGCTTTGCCAAGCAAAAAGATACTGTTTTTACATAGTCATCTAGAATCTCTGTATCATTTGTACATTTATGTTTTTGGCAGTAGAATGCATTTTACTGTATGCGCGTACCAGCTGTTGATTTACTAAATGGACAGTATTATTTTCTGTACCTACTTAATATTACACTTCGTCGCCGGGCTGTGAATACCTCCAATGTGATAGAAAGTCAATTTTACAGGAGAACCAAAAAACATTTCTATCACTAGATATTAAAGTAATATCGTAATTTTCTCATAATTTGTAATATATAGCAATGTATTTATAAAGTTATACTCGATTCCTTGCTGATTGGTGATATTTTCAATGAAAATCGGAAAAAGTGTTACTTTGGAGATATTGCTCATTCCAGACCAGAACACATTGAAGATATTCCAGCTCACATAGAATTATTATCACTGTTTGTTATTTCAATTTGAAGATAAATAGAAGGCAACTCAGTTACAAAAACTAATAGTTTCCTAGAGTCGACTTTATTATGTTGAAGAAAAATATAAACTAACATAATTTTTATTTATTTTTCTTCTTCTCATAGGGCAACGAGTCGTAAAATGAGTGATGGTCAACCTCGATGATAGTCTTCATTTATTGTAGATGTTGATACTTCTCATAAGAAATTGTAGGTTGTTTTCTATAAAGGGGTGTTTTATAAACTGACATGTTTTGACAATCACGTCTATGGGGCATAATATTCCAATCCTCAGAATAGTCCAATGTGAACCAAACATCTCCACTAGGTGAATATTTCAATTGCCTTATATCAACAACCACGGGATCACCTGTTTTTTTCCTGGTCGGATGGAAGGAAAATTGTGTGCAAGTACATACTGCTTGAAAAATTTATAATCTAGTGATTTAATGCAATAAGGTTGTTTGTGACGGGCCATACGCATTCTCGCAATGTAATCAATAGGTGAGTTTATGGGTGGAAGAATATAGTGTTCCAGGGTGGAGTGAACGGAATCTGCTTCCATCATCGTATGACCCTTCTCTAACTAAAGTTGTTGAATAGATATATCTTTCTCTTTTGCAAAATCACTAAGGGCACTGGCTAATGTTTTGTTTCTATTTTGATAGTTGCATCCGTCTGATATCAGAATAACTGATTTGAAATTAGATGGGATGTGACTGAGATAATCTATTAAACAAGATGTGAATTCAATACATGGCACGCCACCACTAGCTTCATGCCAAACATATAAAGAGATATTTTTATCATTCAGTGCATATATCGTAAAATTGTGGAGTTGTGATTTCATTTTATAATAGCTCTGAGATGCTAATACTTTTGGACATGTCAGGACACTCTGCAGATCGAAAGTAACTACTAATGTGTCAGGATGCTCCATGGCCAAATTTTTCATTTTTTATTTTGCTGCTCTACCTGCCTTCTCCTTATCTCGATGTTTCTCATACTCATTTTGGGAAACAGTTCCAACTTTGAATCCAACGCATGTGTCGCATTGGTCTTTGTGAGGTTTATGAATTGAAACTTTCTCTGATTTTAGAACAGATTTGAATAATTTCAGATTCACAGGATTTTTATTTTTTCCTATACAACTTTCCTTGTAAATTTTGAACATGTTTTGCTTGGATATAAAAGCATTATCCACATAATTCATTTTTGAAGTTGCCCTGCAATAATGAGATGGAACTCTGGGTATTTCATCAAGCCATAGTTTGAAAGAATCTTCTCTTTCTTTTTTATTGACTAGTCGAACCAATCGTGCTCTTTTCGTGGCTGATGGATTAGGAATTTCTTCCAGTTTTCTTTTTGGGGTAATTACTGCACTATCATCTGATGTAGATGTGTTGATATGTTCATCTGGCCTAGTCTAACGTTTTAGACTGAGAGTATTCAAAAATAGTACTCTACAAACTTAGATACGCTCTCCACTTGATGTTTTTAGGAAATAATCATAACCCACACTTTTCTTCAATGCCGCCTCACCTTCTCTTTCCTGTACAGATTTCCTTCTACGTTTTACTTGTCTAGTTTCAACAAGCCCTTTGACATAAATTTTCTTTGCATTCCATGACGATAATTTCCAGTATATTTGAAAATACTTTGTCTATTATTTTCAGAAATAAGATGACACCTGAATGAAGTTTTATGCAACTTTTCTTTCTGAGTGAAAAGTGAAAATTACGAAAAAAGGTAGTTTGTCTTTCAATTTTTAGATGGACTACTTCAATCAATGAGAAAATAGATTGAAACATTGGCATCTATCATCGACACAAAATTTAAAGTATAAATTCGACGACAATAATATGAGAACAATGAGAATTTGTCAATAATAACAAATAATGTAGTCCAGTTAGCACAGATTAGATTACTGCTGAGTTGTATTGGATGCATCCGCTCCACTAAATCTCGCCTGTTTGTTTCATTTAATATTGTCGCTTGTCAGTTGCTTAATTTATTTTTTAGGGTGCTTGTGTGAACTATTTCAAGTGTCCTGCATATTGAATATTCTACTGCTGTTACTGTGGCTCCATAACGGTATAGGCTTTTAATGTATGTGATCAGAGACCAGTGTTACAATAGCTCAGAATTAGAGAAGAAACTGCTTATATTATCAATTTTTTGCCCCCTGATGGGTTCCTCTATAAGGATTGCAATTGCTCAATTTGACAATCATATGACTATCATAATTATCTCTTCCTTCCCTCAAGGTATGTTTGTCAGGCTGTCGATTTTGTTGGCTACCGATATATAAAAAAAAACAAAATTTAACGAGCATATCATATCACGCAAAAGAGGTTACCAAGAATGAGTGGTAACCGTAGACTTGCATGTTTCTGGCTCATTAGCCGTCATCAGCTCGGCAGCACGATATAACCAACAAAGGGTGTACAACTTGGGAGCAAGGATGTTAATAGAAACATGAGAAAACACAAACAACGGATTTCAACAAGATAACCAAACGCACATTTGTGCCTTCAAGTGGAAGATCCCGAGTTTTCAGGACAACAACCAACAGAGACACGGATGCGTCTATAGCTCTTCTGTCTGAACCTTCCGACCCAGGAAATGGACAAATAACCAATGAAAAGATGAACGAATAACGCGTGGAGTGTAAAACAAAAACGGAATTTAACGCGCATATCACGCAAAAGAGGTTACAGAGAATGAGTGGTAACCGTAGACATGCATGTTTCTGGCTCATTAGCCGTCATCAGCACGGTATAACCAAGAAAGGGTGTACTACTTGGGAGTAAGGATGTTAATTGAAACATGAAAAAATACAAACAACGTATTTCAACAAGATAACCAAACGCACATTTGTGCCTTAAGTGGAAGATCCCGAATTTTCAGGACAACAACCAACAAAGACACGGAGGCGCCTATAGCTCTCCTGTCTGAACCTTCCAACCCAGGAAATGAACAAATAACCAATGAAAAGATGAACGAATAACGCATGGAGTGTGAAACAAAAACAGAATTTAACGCGCATATCACGCAAAAGAGGTTACAGAGAATGAGTGGTAACCGTAGACATGCATGTTTCTGGCTCATTAGCCGGCATCAGCACGGTATAACCAAGAAAGGGTGTACAACTTAGGAGCAAGGATGTTAATTGAAACATGAGAAAACACAAGCAACGGATTTCCACAAGATAACCAAACGGACATTTGTGCCTTCAAGTGGAAGATCCCGAGTTTTCAGGACAACTGAGCTTTCGGTAATTTATTTTAACAATTTTCAAAGAAACTACAAAAAATAACTATTATATACATTTAAAGTAAAAACATTTTACCTACACTAATTAAGGGTGTTCACAAATATATAATATCTATTAAAATGGAGAAAAATTATTGTTTTTCTTTAAAAATTAAATATACGTATATATAAGTAGCTGTTTTACCCGTCTATACTCAAAATTCCAAAAGTTTAGTGATAGTTAGCTATAGCAGTTTTGGTAAATGCATCTTGAAAATGGTAAGATGAGTTTGAATTTAGTAATCAAGAAATTCATATAATTTCAAATTTTCAACGGACAGAAGATCCGTCATGTTTTAAGTCAATGTTGCTAAATCTCGAAATAAGACAATTTCGAATAAAAATGTAAACACATTTCAATAAATCGCCAATATCAATTGTGTAATGACTAGGTAGTGCCTTATCCTTACCTATTATACCTACATTATTTTAAATCTTTTGTTTCGTTGCTGGTGCCTATTTGTAACTATTTGTTAAATAATTCATTCATTGAAATATATTTTATAGTAAATCGTTATAATTTACTGTTATTATTGATTCCTTATTTCCCCTATTTAGGTGTGGTCCTTCGAATAAACTTACATAGTTACTTGGAAGTCGAGCCGGATATTGCTCAAAATTATATGATTGACCCACATTTTATACCCTATTAGATGTCAACTTAACACTGAATTTGTTCATTCCATCCCTACTTTCGTATCCTTAATGCTAGCGAAAATACATGTTTATTCAACCTAAAGACTATAGACTTAAGCTGCTCATGGTATAGCAATCTATAACCTGAAACTTTAATTTTTAATTAGTTGTGAAAGAGCTTACTGATTGAAAGTTCCGCGACATCGCAATATTAAAGTTGATTTGGCAACCGTGGATAGCTCCTTATTTTGCAAATTTGTTTTGAAATGAATTCTTTGAGTGGTAGGCTAACGGCCACTAGAAAAAAATCTACAAGAACACGTGTGGCTGCTATACTCGACCAATTGTTTTTATATGGAAATTCATCACTGGATTTTATTTCAGAACATATTTGAATGTTTCTCAGTGCTTTTAT
Organism: Galeruca laticollis; assembly: GCA_963921935.1. NCBI lineage: Eukaryota > Metazoa > Arthropoda > Insecta > Coleoptera > Chrysomelidae > Galeruca > Galeruca laticollis. The sequence continues at coordinate 158,910,533 of OY998180.1, read as the reverse complement.
GTGAATAAATATATTTCGCTTCAAGAATAGAATAGACACTAATACAGGAAAAACGTTTGATTTTATTTGGTGTAATACTACACAAATTTCTTCATGCATTTCTATGGTACTTGATTTGTTTAATTTGTTTACAGGTATTTTTGTTGATTTACTATGCATTATCTTTTTAGGTGAATGTGTTATTAAAGCAGGAGATCTGTATTTAGTTGTGGGAATCCACAGTATTCTTAATTTGCTAGCTTTAAATTTGTTGATTAATTTGGAAAATATTCGTCACACTACCTGGGTTTATTATTTGATACAGATATCTAAATATTATTGGTAGTTACGTATATATCTGTTTAAGCAATGAATTCGTGTGCAATTTACATAATATGTATATATTTTCTATTTTAAAGCAAATATTGTATACTATTTACTAAATCGATTTAAGTATTGTACATACCTATTTATTATTATAGTTGTCACTATGGTGAAATCTGTATAACTTTGTTACATGCGCAACATTAATTAATTAGTATTTGTTTGCAATTTTATTAAGACGACTCACCTTCTCAATTTGTTAAAAAATAAACGAACTGGTGCGAAGTCGCAATTAACTCGTATGGAAAAATTTGTAGCCTCTCTAAATGGAAAGAAAGAGCAAGATCTTCTCAAAGTTAAATGAGATAATTTGGTTAATCATTACGATATTTATAAATCACTTCAATTGGTAATTATTGGTATGACTACTACTATAAATGACGTTCTGTCCGATAGTGATCAGGCAGATGATATTGCGGACAGACTTGAAGATTTGAATCTTGTATAGCAAAACTGGCATCTCTGGTTGAGAATAGTAAAAATACTAGTACTACTACTCATTCTCCTTTATTGATTTATTCACCGATCTTGTTTTAAATAATAATAAGCTACAGAGTGATAGTGATAAATTATATTATTCAAAGAGTCTACTTAGAGATCAAGCATTAGATCTCGTTGCTTCTCTTCCCGTTACTAATCAAAATTTAACAATTGCTATTGAAACTCTAAAAAATGCATATGAAAATAAATCTCGACTTTTGCATACTTTGTATTCATCCTTAATCGAACAAAAATCATTGACAAAGGGTAACGCCTCAAATTTGAAAGATTTTTACATATCCGCTAGAAAAACGCTAGATCTCATTAATAATATCGGTTTTAAACCGAAAGTGAAATTTGAATCTCTTATTTTTTCTATCAGAACAAATGTTGGATTATCATTCTAAAAGAGAAAAGATTCGAAAGTCGGAGGATTTGGTAAATGCATCTTGAAAATGGTAAGATGAGTTTGAATTTAGTAATCAAGAAATTCATATAATTTCAAATTTTCAACGGACTTGTTTTAAGTCAATGTTGCCAAATCTCGAAATAAGACAATTTCGAATAAAAATGTAAACACCTTTCAATAAATCGCCAGTATCAAAAGTGTAATGACTAGGTAGTGCCGTATCCTTACCTATTATACCTAAATTATTTTAAATCTTTTGTTTCGTTGCTGGTGCCAATTTGTAACTATTTGTTAAATAATTCATTCATTGAAATATATTTTATAATAAATCGTTATAATTTACTGTTATTATTGATTCCTTATTATCCCCTATTTAGGGGTTGTCCTTCGAATAAACTTAGAAGTCAATCACTAGTATGAATAATTAAGAACTGGCTACTGTTACATCACCGCAGTCCTTTGTTCTTTTCTCTATTTTCTTCCCGCTGTTTTATTCATACAATGGTAAAGATGCAAAAAATATATTAGTTTTATTTGTATTCGTTCTATTTTCTGCGTTATCAGTTGATAAATTTATAATATAGCTAATATCTTCTTTGCATCTTTATCATACTTTAGAGAACTTACACCTATAATTTCCAAATTTTAAAAAAGTAACTAGCAAATAAAAATGTTCTGTCAACTATTTGTGTTTATAGTAAATTGAAATTGATCCTTATACTGATCGTTCAAATGTTATATATAGATTAACATGCTCTACATGTATATCTGTATATGTGGGTCAGACTTCCCCAAAAATGACTAAGCGTTTAGCTTTACTTAAGAGCGATTCACGATTATACCCAGAACGGTCAGCATTAGCTGAACATGTTTTCTCCACAAAACATTTAATAGATTATAAAAACTTAAAATTATTTGTAAAGAAGACAACTACTCCAAAAGGATTTTACTGGAAATTGCATTCATTTGTCAAGAGGACAATTGTTTAAATAAAAGAACTGATATTCAGAATCTAAATTCAATTTATAGTTATTTATTATCATTCGACAAAAAAGAAAAAAAATGTAAATCAAAGCATTACGGAGGAGAAATCTTTTTATTGATTTTGTATCATTTCATTTAAAAATAATAGAAGTCTAATAAATATTTTATAATATAATATCACTTACAAATAAACTAAATATAAAAAAAATGTTTTCCATGACTACAATAAATTGTCATAAAATGCAAATATGCCAATTTAAATGTTTATTACGTATATAATTTTTAAAGAAAAACAATAATTTTTCTCCATTTTAAAAGATATTATATATTTGTGAACAACCTCAATTAGTGTAAGTAATTTTTTTTACTTTAAATTTATCTTAAATTTATATAAAATTTATTTCTTGTAGTTTCTTTGAAATTTGGTATAAAAATAAATTACCGCAAGCTCAGAATTAACTGAACAGGGTTTTCTTTCTCACATTGCCGCATTCCCCGAAAGAAAAAGTGCACCCGAACTAGTTTCGGCAACGAACTACTTTCCTATAAAATTTCAGAAATGGGGTTCTACGACAACATCAGACGAAGATATGGAGAAATGACTGTAAAAAAACTTTAAAAATTGGACAAGAACTAAAAGTAAAGTAGCAAAAAAAATTAATAGAAGATTTTTCAATTTAAATTGTAGAAAAATAGGTATTACATCTAACCACATGAAGAATGCTATCAAACCGATAAATAAATTACTTTTAAGGCAAGAAATTAATACAAACAAGAACGCACAATAATTGTAGGTTATTTTAAATTTATATAATATTAATTTTTTTCTCACATTGCCGCATTTCCCAAAAGAAAAAGTTTATATAAAATGAAACTGGCCTGAGAGTACAATAGGTGTTTTTTACTTAAATGTAAGAAGTCGGGTATTTTACCAAAACATAATATATTACTGCGGCAATTAAGCCAATCGATGATCTTCTGATGAAACAGGATGTACATCGTAAAACTGTGGATTACAGGTTAGGGATAAAACTTCTTAATATTGAAATTGCTAATAACCATTCTTTAATTAGTAAATTAGAATCAACATTGACGACGTTGAGAAGGTCAATTATCTCAGAAACAAGTGAGCTCATTTTTAACAATTTTTCAAGTAAACAACAGTAAACATATAATAAATTATTTCATAAAATTAAAATCAAAAATATTTTTAAGGTCAATCGTCTGATTGACAATCAATTTAAGTTATTATTAAAATCAAAGTCTACATGGCTACGAAATATTTCGAACACCATAATGCCAGATGAGATTTCACAATTTTTGGCTCTGGGACCTAAGTTTAGTGTGGAACCTGTCATCTTGAAAGATATATCTATGAAATCAATTTTATCAGATGTTGACTACCTCGCCTCCACCATTGCAGATTCTAAGGTTAGAAACATCACTGTGGCTAGAGCTACTAATATAATTACAAATTACATTCATAAACCTCATGCGAATTCTTTATTTCATAATCTGTTACTCAAATCTAAAGCTTTTTTGAAATCAAACCCACATCTGATCTTAACACAATCAGATAAAGGGAATGTCACAGTCGTCATGGACAAGCAATGTCCAATGACACCATTTTAAATAATAATTCGTATGTAGAGTTAACTTCTGACCCTACCTCTTCTATACAGAGAAGTCTCGGACAAGTTTGATAGCTTTACAATTCCAGATAATTATGTTCTGGCCAGTTTGGATGTGGTCTCGTTGTTTAGTAACGTTTATCTTGATGCTTGTTTGAGAGCAATTGATAAGAGTTGGGAACGTATTAGTGTCCATTGCTCCATCCAGAAGGATGCCTTTTTAAACTTAATTGTTTTTCTTTTTGATAATACTTATTTTACTTTTAACAATAAACTTTGTAAACAAACTTTTGGTACTCCTACGGGTGCCTCCATTTCTCCTATCTTGGCAGCATATGTCATGGACGATTTGCTGGATACTGTCATTCCGGTACTATCTTTTACTACTTTTTTCATTAATAAGTATGTGGACGATATTATTGTGGCATTTCCTACAGAGGGCCTACATAAGACTCTGGGGACCTTTAACAGTTACGACACTTATATACAGTTCACAATAGAAAAAAAAGACAACAACAATTCCGTACCTTTCTTAGACACTAAGTTCATTCGTAACAATAATACTATTATTAGAGATTGGTACAGGAAACCGTGCAGTTCTGGTAGATATTTAAATTACCATTCTTACCACAAACATTCTATGAAGGTGAACTTGGTGAAACAAATGAAGCAGAGAGTCCTTAGAATTTCAAATGGTATCTTCCATAATAAAAATCTTAACATTTTATTCAACCTTTTCTTGGATAACTCTTATCGAAGAACTTTACTTAAAAAATTACTATTCAGCATATCTAATACCGTGGACGTGCTGACTGTTAATAGCCATCCTAACGTGGCCCAAATGGATGTTGGCGCTATTACGACCCTTGCTCCCCCAATTTTTGCTTTCTTTCCATACATAAAGGACATTACTCCGAGACTTGCGCTTTAGCAGATCACGTTCATTCTCTTGACCATCATATGAACTTTGAAGCTGTGAAGGTGTTGGTGACAGAGTCTAACAAAACTAAGAGATCATTTTTGGAAATGGCTTTTATTTCACAATTTAACAATGTCATTAATAAAAAGACTGACACAGTCCACTTGAGTAAGATTTATTCCTTTTTATTGTCCTTAGATTTCAACGCTAACCTTCCTTCCACAAATGACAATCACGTTCCCCCAATTGACACTACCCTTTTTGCGGATAACTAACATATTACCACCTTTATAGTTGGGTTGCATTGGTGTTGGTAGATGCACCCAGCATTACTATATTATTATAGATATATTACATAATTATTATCTTACTTTAATAATTACTATATTACAATATTATTATTTTATATTCATTAATTGCTTTTGTTGTCTTTTTGGCTGGTGATTGAGTCGCAGTGTCCTCTGCCGTATACGTTTTATTGTTATACAAACCTCTTACTGTTGGAAATATATTATTTCCTCTTCTTCTTTCTTATGAATGCAATATTCAACCCCTCTGCATTCTTCTTTTCCATCTCAAATATTAACTATCACATCGGAGGCCAGTCTCTAATGGGTACTTGATTTCATATTAATCTACTCAACTATGGTGTTAGATGTTGGCTTTTAGTCATTTTAATGTGATTGTACGATGTTGCACCATTGTTTAGTTAACTGGTTCATATTTTAATTATCCGTAGTTCAATTTTATATAACATAATGGAATCTAACCTCAACTCGGAGGTAAGTTCACACCTGTTGTGAGTTCGTTCCTATTGTATCTTTTTTGTTAACTACAGTATCTAAATGCTGTTTTTCCATTTCAGTATCCCTGATGATGAGGACAATCATCCTCGAAAGCTTGGAAATTTTCTGTTAAGAGTACACTTTTTTCCGTTTCTCTTGCTGCAATACCCCAATATTCACCAGTTCTATATATATATATATATATATATATATATATATATATATATATATGTATATATATATATAAACAAGATCTACGAATATCGCGTGATATGTTAACAACAACAACAACAAAGAGATTGTTAAGTAATGCACGCTGAGAGAAAGAAGAGGCCACTAAAACGTAGTGGTAACCGCAGACATGCATGTTTCTAGCTCATTAGCCGTCCTCATGCGGTATAACTAAGAGTAAGGGATGTGAAACTTGGCAGCAAAGCTGTTGATCGAAACATGAAAAAACACAAAACAACGGATTTCAACAGGAATAACAATCGCAACATTTGCGCCTTCATTTGGAAGATCACGAGTTTTCGAGACAACATCTAACATCGACGCGGAGGCGCATATAGCCCCCCCTGACTGAAACTGCTGACCCAGAGTAAACAACAAACAAGATGTACGAATATCGCGTGATATGTGACCAACAAAGAGAATCTCCTCGTTGTTGTTTCATGTTTCAATCAACAGCTATGCTCCCAAATTTAACATCCCTTACTTTTGGTTATACCGTACTTATTTATTTAATCGTGTCTGAACTACAACTTGTACGATATCTATATATAATATTAACAATACATATAACTGTTCATATCTCACTCCAGTGTCTGGCGCATATCACAGCATTTTCATGGAGCTTGTAGGGATTGGCATGACAGAAGGTGTTCCATTGAATACCGTACTGAGGCTAATGAGACAGAAACATGCATGTCTGCGGTTACCACTACGTTTCAGTAACCCCTTTCTTCTCTCTGCGTGCAATACACAAGAATCTCTTTGTTGTTGTATATATATATATATATATATACATATATATGTAGCAAGAATTTTACTTTCCTATATACACACACACACATATATATATATATATATATATATATATATATATATATATGTATAACAAAAACAGAATTAGCGGGCATATCACGCAAAAGAGGTTACAGAGAATGAGTGGTAACCGTAGACATGCATGTTTCTGGCTCATTAGCCTTCATCGGTACGGCATAACCAAGAAAAGGTGTACAACTTGGGAGCAAGGATGTTAATTGAAACATGAGAAAACACAAACAACGGATTTCAACAAGATAACCAAACGCACATTTGAGCCAGAAACATGCATGTCTACGGTTACCACTCATTCTCTGTAACCTCTTTTGCGTGATATGCCCGCTAATTCTGTTTTTGTTTTATATTCCACGCGTTATTCTTTAATCTTTTCATTGATTATTTGTATATATATATATATATATATATATATATATATATATATATATATATATATTATTTTTTCACAATCCTTGCTGATGGTATAATTTTTTTGTTGTATTGGATTTATTTTTAGTTAATTAAATTGAATTGTAAACATAATCTACTTTTTTCATTTTCAAGATTGTGGAAAAAATCATGCACAGGCGAGCATGTCTTTTTCTCACTTTTTCTCCATTCGCTCGCGCGGCCAATTTCTGGATGCGTCAGAAAAATACATATTTGGTCGCTTGTGGGTTGAACCAATTCAGTGAACTCCACGAAATGAAAGATATTTATATTGTCAAGACTGTACCTGTGATGTTAATATGAAATATTATGATCATAAATTATAAATAATATAATATTAATGACATCGATGACCTCTAAGAAATTAATTAATCTATGAATTATAATGACATAAGGATGAGAACTGTCAGGTTAATACAGAAGAATTTGAAGTTTGAAAATAATTACAATCATAGGACCTTGAAATCAATTAGAAACATGAAATTTAGAATTAATTTATGAAAAAAATATCAATCATATAAATAACCAGTTGATGTACCCAGAACATGGCTTCACCTTATGTATCGAGGATATCAGTTTTCACCCAAAAATATTTTCTAATACCTTACAGGAAAAAAAAATTCATAAAACTGAACAAAAGAATGGATTTCTCGTATTAAAATACATGGTACTGCATAATTTTTTCCATACATTTACTGTAAACCAAAATTTTTCGGTCAGAGCCGCAAAATATTTGAAATTTTTTTAACACGCTTCCATAAAAAATTCTATAATTACGAAACTATGTTATATATCAATTCCTTTTTCATGCCATTAGATAGAGGAAAGATACATCTCAATTACTTATCATATTTGAATTGTTCCATTTTATATATGGGATTAAAGCTGGAATAGAAATTTTTGTAAAAAAGTACCTTAAAAAAATTTGTTATACATACGTCTACGGAATGGAGACACTGAAATTGGTGAAAATCGAAATAGGAGTGTTCATAATATTATAAAAAAAATACAGCAACTTCTTATCGATAATGCAAACCGAGGTATAAAACATCACACTTTTTTTTAGATTTCTATGGATTGAAAATCTCGAAAAAAAAGGTTGATTCCATTTCGATGAAATTTTGCATAGGGGGGTTAGGTTTAATACGAGGAATAAATTTGTCAGCTGTTCCTAGGAAAAATCATTTCGGGTGGAAAATTGAGAAAAATTTATGAAACTGGGATTTTCCAGAAAACTGTACATCAGATTTTGCTCATTTACGAACTTAACCTCAATTTTTCATTCTAATCCTATATGTGAAATTTCATTAAAAAATTCGGTCGCGTTTTTGAGTTATCGTGTTGAAAGACCGACAGACCGACCGACATTTTTTTAAAATAGGTTTTTTGGGCTCAGAAACATGTGAAACGTGTAGATCCACTTGAATCTCGAAACGTCGAAATCACTCCATTACAATACTTCCCTAATATGTATAAATGATAACTTATACTATATACTTAAAATTATAAAACATGATAGATAGTGTGAATATATTACATAATTAGATGGGTTCAACAAATCTTTTCCTTAGAAAAAAGTAGCTGGAGAGAGTGTTTGTTGATAACTTACTATTACCATCAAATTACGTTCTTTTAAGTTTAGACGTAGTATCACTTTTTAGTAACGTTCATTTAAATATATGTTTAACATCTCTTCAACATAAATGGAATGATATAAGTAAAAATTGCACACTTGAAAAAGAAACTTTTTTAGAAATAATTACATTTATTTTTAATAATACATTTTTCTCTTATAATAACAAAAATTACCAACAAACCTTTGGAACACCTATGGACTATTCAATATATATCCTATATTAGCAGACTATGTAATGAATTATATTTTAGACTATGGTATTTCTATTTTACCCTTTAATTTGTTCTTAATCATGTAGATTATATAATATTATCTCTTCCATGTGATGAAATAAATAATATACTCTTTTACTTCAATAGCTTCGATCCGCATATACAATTTACAATGGAAAGGGAAAATACAGAACAATCTTTACCTTTTCTTGGTACCAAATTTATTAGAAATAATAATAATAGAATCTTAATTGACTGATATAGAAAACCTATCAGTTCTGGGAGATACTTATATAAATTACCATTCATATCATCGACATAGTACAAAAATTAACTTGATTAAACAGATGAAAACCCGAGTCCTACAAATTTCTAATCCAATATTTCACAATAAAAATCTAAAAATACTTTACAATCTTTTCTATAATAACTCATATCGTTCATATCTTTTGAAACATGTTTTATATAATACTTCTGACAATAGAAATGACATTACTGTTGACATAATACGAAACGAAGAAAACAGTGACATTTAAACTACTAATAATACATCTCAAACTTATATTTCTTTACCATATATAAAATCTATCACACCTAAAATTTCCGGGGTATTTAAACCATATATAAAAATTGCGAATACACAATGTGTTACAATAAATTCAATTTTCGGTAAGATCAAAGACAAGATTCCTACTAACAAATTAAATAATATAGTTTATGAGATTCCTTGCAATATCTGTAATAAGAAATACATTGGTCACGGCAAAAGATCGCTAACCAATCGAATCGCCTCTCATAAAAGTGACAGTAGATTATATCCTGATAGATGTGCTTGAGCAGAACACGTGTTTTATGAAGGCCATTCTATGGATTATCAATCTGCCAAAGTTTTGGCAATAGAAAGTAATTATAGAAAACGTCTTTTTTTAGAAACAACGTATAATGCAAAACAAAATAAAAAAAATTATGTCATAAATAAAAAAAACAGACTTAAATAACCTTAGTGTTATCTATGCCTATCTTTTAGATTATGAAAAAAGAACACAACATTGTTTATTGTTATATTGTTTTTTGAGTTTTTCGTTGATTTATGTTTAAAAGAATTTATTATAAAAATTTACAACTTTTCCAAAATTCGCGATAGATTTTATGTAAGTATTTATTATTTTATTTAATTGTTAATAATGATAACATTGACCAATCAATTTTAGCCCTTGAAAATGAACAAAAGTTATTCGAAAGCTCGGGAATAGATATCTTAAAGAATTTACTCTGGTGTCTTATTGCCACATTCCCACCAAAATATCCATTACAAATAAGTTGGCAAATATCTTTCTCAAATTATATATATATATATATATATATATATATATATATATATATATATATATATATATATATAATAAGCAACGAATAGATTAGTGGGTATTGCACGCAAATAGAAGAAGGGGCTACTGTTTTTTTTTAGTTTTATAAAGTAACAACCAATTGTTGAATCTCTGTCGTATGTATTTCTGTTTCCCGGAAGGCCCGACGAAAGCACACAAATATATTGAAGGTATTTTTAAGGGTCATTGAAATTATTTCTGATGATAACGAGAATCTGATGTGATCTTGAAAAGTAATTTTGTTACCCAGTAACCATTCTGATGTTGTTCAACAAGTTACACTTGCCCTACCGAGGCAGGATTACCTCAATGCTGGTACTAGGATGTCACCAATGAGATCATTTTGGAATGAACTTAGAGCAATAAAAGTTTCCATCACCATCACGTCCCTAATGAAAGTGAATTTTCACATTTTTGCATAGAAAGTATCATTAAGTCCCCCTAAATATATCTATAAGTGGAATTTGCGGACAAACCTAAAACAAACTAACGCGTACGACAATTAAACACTTTTGTCGATCATAGGCCGTCCAGGCCTTGTCATTCCCACATCGAATTGAAGAGATGGAGGTAACAAGAAGACTTGCTTTATTACAATGTCCAGGACAAGAAGCAACTAAAAACCTGTCAACATTGCATGAACAAAGTAGTACCTCTTTGCGACAATTGTCATTGACTATCAACTAAGGAAACATTTTCATAGAATAAGAATTTAGACACCTTTTTGTACATGATAATGTAAGAGTAATTAATCAATCCAATTGGAGGGTCTTAAAAATAAACGGTTTTAAAAATCAAAACTAACTTTTCCGCATCAGTGAGTGAAATTTCTCCAAAAATTACCAAAAGTGTAGTACGTTTGGATTTATAAGTCCAGTTGTACTCGCTCTAGTGAGCTGAAAATCAATAAGGTTCATCTGTGACACACACTGAAAAATATTCAATTATAATATTGGTGACTTGTATACACTCCGGAGGCTGTATCGTAAGAATTTGGTACTTCAAGTACTGTAGCACCCGTTGTACTGGCTCCAGTGAGCTGGAAATGGATAGTGTTCTTCTGTGAGATGCCCTGAATATTCAATCATAAAATTGGCCACTTGTATACACTCCGGAGGCTGTATCGTGCTAACAAACTGAAATTTCTGATAAATGTCGTACTTCAAGTACCATAGCACCCGTTGTACTAGTTCTGGTAAGCTGAAATTCAATAGGGTTCATCTGTGAGATGTCCTGAACAATATTTAATCATAAAATTGGTGACTTGTATATAGTCCACAGGCTGTAGCGTCATAACAAGACATGTTACAAAAAGTGGACGACGCCGACATACTCACAGAATTTTGTTTTTAAAATCCTGTTTTTCGTGTTTTTTTCGCTGAAAAACTTAAAAAATAACTAAATAAACTAAAACTCCAACTTATTTGTGATAAACCTTTTCTCGCCTCGTGGATAGGGTTGGACGGAAAAGTAAAATGAGAGATGGAGAGTTTTAATTCATCATGAAACACCCCTTCACGATGTCATCATTTGGTTGACAATAGCAAAAGCGATTATCCGCTCCAGCTCATATTCCAAAAGTTGTAAAAATACTGAAAATTAAAATATGTAGTGATCACAGATATTGATTTTGTGTTTTGTTAGAAGTAACTTAATTTGTTCCGGTCGTATTTTGTCCGGTCGTATTTTCAAAGTAGAGGGAAGATAAAATCTTCTCTCTACTTTGAAAATAATGTATATGTATACTTCATACTTCCTGTGTTTCAAATTTTATGTGTATTAGGAGCTTCTTCTTATTATTTCATACGTATTTCAGTTGAAAAATGATAATAATAATGGTTATTTTGTGAAACTGTACTCATATTTATTTACAACTTATAGATAAAATATAAATTGATGTGTATATTAAAACACACATAGCCCGTGTACCTTCACTTAATTTCGGAATCGCTATGAAATTGTAATTACTAAAGGCCATGCGTTTTTCTTGAAATATTGAATAATTCACGTTTTCCCATCAACGCGAAATATGAGGATTCCACATTTTGCGGTTTTGAGCAATTTAAGTTTCTTGATTCGCATGACATGCCATGATTTATTTATAAGAAGAAAATGTATACATATTTAAAACCCTAAACGTCTTTTTCTACAGAAAGTTAACTGCTTTCTTCTTGGAAACGGTACCGTATTTATATCATTACGATTGAAGAAAAATCTAGTAAAAAATAATACTTGTAAATAATCGCTCTCGGTCGTATGTGAAAATTTGTGAAATGATTTAATGGTTCGTTGTTTCATCTAAATAGTTTCACAATGTGCAAGATAATTATACATATTAGCAAATGTACAAGGTTGTTACAGCTCAAATCAATAAATATTATTGCATTAAATTTTTGATTGTACGCTGTTGGGTGGGTTTTATCTGTATGTTTTTCTTTTTACTTTCTTTGTTTCTTTATATCTAAATCCTTATGGAAGTTGGAATTCCCAAGTTAATAATTTATTAAATGACGATAACAATTTTAGATGTTCTTGTCATATTTAAGAGAGAAACAAACTACGGTATGTTAAATAAAATGATAAGGTAACTGTTTAAAATGTAAAAATGAATCATTTCAACTGTTTTAGTCTTCAAAATTTCTATTATTTGATCATTATTTTTCTCGTCTTTATGTTCTGACTTTCTGATGATTAATTTTATTTCTTGTATAATTTGCTCTAAAGCTACTTTGTCTCATATGGGCTCTTGGGTTAGTCGATTTTTCATGTCAACACTTTTGATTATCTAGTTATCCTTAGATTTTTTTCATTCTATGCTGCGTCGATTGTGTTATTTATTTTTTGGGTTAGAGTCCAGGTCACATTATTTTATATTGACGTTACAACAGTTATTATGTTAAGATATTTGAATATAATTTTATGTCCTTGGTTTCTTCCCAATATAATTGTTAGTGGTACATTTTGTTGGCTTTTGTGGTTCGATCAGCTATGTTTGTATAACATTTTCCGTTTCCTATTTTCTCTGAAGAGACAGTAGACCGGAGGAAGACCGAATATCAAGTGAGAAGACCAAGTAAAAGAAGCCATGTAAACACTTGTAGTACGAATTGGTGGAAAATAGTGAGACACAAAAAAGAATGGATAAAGATGGTAAACATGGCAAAAAAACACAACTCTATAGACGAGGCAGAAGGAAAGAAGAAGAAAGAAAATGCGGATTGATCGACCGCGAAAAATAGGATTAAAAGAGCTCAGCAAGAGCGGCCGATACTCCTTTTGATTAGTTTAGTGCATATATATATATATATATATATATATATATATATATATATATATATATAGAGAGAGAGAGAGAGAGAGAGAGGGAGAGAGAGAAAGAGGAAAGAGAGAGATGACGTCCCTGCTTCTATGATGACGTCACAGATACCCTGTATACCTCGGATGAAATTACTGTAGGTCCCAAAAACATTACCCAATTTTCAAATAGACCTATTCGTTAATTCCTTAGTTACAACCTGTAAAAAAATCTTGGGATACCCTGTATACATACATATATATTTATATATATATATATATAAATAAATATATATGTATATATATATATATATATTTATATATATAATATATAAAACTCTTCTTACTGTTTTTCTTCCAAGCTTTCGGAAAGTTTTATTTCCATTATCAATGATAAGTAAATTAAGATTTATTTAATTGTTATTATAAATTGGTAAATATACCGATGTTTGAACTTTTTAAAACATTTTTTAATCATATCTCAATTTGACAGATATTTGAATATAAACATTTTCTTTATATGCAGAATTTTTTTTTGAAAACTAAAGAAGAAAATAGGTTATACTTATAATATAAGGTTAATAGATATTGGAATATTCTTCTTTTATTATATAAAACTCAAATTATTATAGATATCACGTCAATAGTTTCTTTATAGATATTTAAAATTATAATAAAAGATTATAACAAATTCGTTTTATATAAAATTATTTAAAATATTAAAATCATTTACCTAAAATAAAATTATTTCTAAAAATCATCAAACTTTCATTTATATAAGTTTTAATTACGAATAAGAATTTGAAATTTAGTTATTTTTATTATCAATGGTTAGTAGATAATAATAAATATCACTTAGATTATTATGGTCACTCTTTTTGTTAATAGTATTAGGTTCTTGAAATATATGAGCCATTTCTAAGAAAAGTCTTTTTGGTATTTGGTTGTATGTCTAAAATACTAACAGATTCAAAATCCATAAAATGATCATTATCAATTACATGTTCAGCCAAGGCACATCTCTCAGGATGTAACTTACAATCGCTCTTATGGAGACTCTTTAATTTCTGGCCAGTGTGACCAATATATGTATTATCACAAGTTTTGTCTTTCAAATTAGTGAAAATAGACTTTATGGTGAGACATGTTTTATTGGCAATTCTAATGTTGTTCATTGGTTTGAAAATCCTACTCATCTGTGGTGTTATTTCTTTAATGTATGGTAAAGGTACATAGTAATTTATATTATCTGATGGGTCGTTTCCAATATTAATGTCTGTAATGTCTATAGTTGGAAAATAATTAAATAGTATATTAAATAAATTAGTTAAAAATATACATATAAGCTAAAAAGCGACAAACGCGTGTGATCATTGCTGATCAATTAAGACACAAAAAGACAAATACTATTGAGGTTAGCAGAAAAAGGAAAAGTGCACCTTTTAATGATATTTTAATATGTGACTGTTAGCTGCTGCTTGTAATGCAATCTGGACTTGTTTCGTTCTTTAATGTTAACTGTTCAACACTTGTCCTAATGTTAAGATCAAGGATACATTCTCGATTAGCTTCCCTAAAGATGTAAATAAAAATTTACGAAAGCTTGGAAATCTGAAAAGAGTAGAGGAAAGGGACCTAATATGAGATAGTAGTCTATTTTGAGATACCGTATTTTCTCCCCTAATAAGAGTCTCCATCTAGCGACAACCGCTAAAACTAACTCATCGGAACATCAAATGTCTTATCAGCTAGATTTATTTTCAGTTCGTAAGAGCGACCCGCCACGTGTACGTGGTACGCATTAGTGCAATACCGAAATTTTATTAGTGCTCAGTTTGACGTGATTTTTTTGTTGAAAAAGTGAGGAAACATTTAATTTTTTTTTATTTGCTTTGTTGTATTGATGTTGCTTTATTGTTTAAACATAAAAAACGTGTGGCAACTCAATTAATTTGTGAAAAAAAAATATGTAAAGAATTTTCACAAGAAATTCCTATTCTTATCTTTTTTTTAAATAATTTCAACGAAAGCTATTTGCAGATACCTAGAAAAAATGAAGAAAGGGAGCAGTGGGATAAAAATGCCATGATAAGGGCTGTTAAAGCGGTAAGGAACAAGGAGATGGGGTACCTGATGGCCTCTAAAACGTCCAATGATCCGAAAGGTGTCTAGCTTATTTAGTTATTGTTTAATTTTTATATCAAAATTTTTAATTTTCAGGAACCATTGAACGATATGTAAAAGACAACAGAAGTGCAGAGGACTTCGTAAAAATATCTTTGGGTAGGAAGCAAGCTTTACTTGAGGTTTAGGAGAAGCAATTAGCAGGCTAGTGCATTGAAATGGAAAAAAAGTATTACGGTATTCGGAGGAGAGATGTCAAATATATGGCGTTTCAGTTCGCAATCAGAAATGGCTTAAAGCATCCTTTTAGCGCAGGAAAGGAATCTGAAATGGCTCAAAGGTTTCTTATCCAGGCACCCGCAGTTGTCTGTACATACACCACAGGCAATATCTGCTGCGAGAGTTGTAGGGCTTAACGCCGAAAACGTTGCGCACTTTTTGACATATTTGAAAAGGAGATGGAAAAGATTAATTTTTCTCCACATAGATTATTTAATGTCGACGAAACAGGCGTTACAGTTGTGCAGCATAAACAAAGAAAAATCATCGGCTTGAAAGGAAAAAACAGGTTTGCGCCATAACATCACAAGAGATGGAAAAATCGTCACCGTTGTGACAGCCATGAACGCTTCTGGTATTTTTTGCAGGGTTTATGTAAAAGCAATCCAAGTTTTATTAAACAAATTATGTTTTCTGATGAGGCTACATTTTGCCAAAATGGTTCAGTCAATCATCAAAATTACAGATACTGCAGTAAGGACTATCATCACTGCATGACTGAAGGTCATACTCAACACCATCAGAAAATCAATGCCTCGGCGGGTCGTTATTTTTGTTAGGAAAATCTTACAGGGTAACGTTATCTGCAATTTCTGCGAACAGAAGTTATACCATTATACCAGTCCTTGCCAAAATGTTCCCAAATGCCAACAATCCTAACTTACCCGATGATAGTATTTGGTTACAACAAGATGGGGCACCATCGAATTCTTTTCTATAGGGTTATTTAAAATCAAAGGTTTATGTAGATAAACCGCAAAATTTACTGTTGCAAGACCGAATTAGAGACGAAGTTAATAGAATTACTTCGGAAGTTATTCGTAATATGCAAGTAGAATGTGTTCGTCGATTTGCTTATTGCCAAGAGATCAGTGGATGGCATTTTGAGCATTTAATTTAGCTGAATTGTATTTTATATTAATTAATTTATTATTGCAGTTCGTTTATTGTAAATTTATTTTTTGATTACATTAAATTATTTTTTATTTTCCCTGTATAAGCATTAGTCAGTTAAGTGTGATACTCGAATTTAACCCAAGTTGTCCACGAATCTACTCGTTTCCGACACAATAATAATCCTTCTACCCTCTATCCTATTTTGACCAATGACGAATGTTTGCTATCATGTCTGGAGATCAGTTCACCAATAGGTAAGTCCGATCATGCAGCAATAACTGTCAATATTCAACTTAACTTACCCGCTGCTGACGATGATAAGAATTACATGACTATCGAAATAACAAATTTTATAAATGTCAATCGTACTCTCTCGTCCATCAAATGGGTTAACATATTGCCTGATAATAATAACTCTATACATTTATGGAAATGTTTCTATGACACGGTAACAAAATGTTTGAATGAGAATACGAGAGAAAGAAGAATTTTCCGTAACAAATTAAAGCCATGGATCAATAGTGAAATGCATGATTTGATAAAACATAAACGAAATTTGTGGAGAAGATTTAAACGCACCAACAATAATGAAGATTTCATAACTCACAGAAGATTCTCTAATACAATAATTAGTCGGTTGGCTAACGCCAGAAGAGGTTTCGAGGAAAGTATTGCTAATAGTGGCAACCCTAAAAAGTTTTTTAGGCACATGCGTTCCTGTCTTTCGTCTAAAGTTGGTGTCCCTTTACTTAGGAAAAGTGATGGAGTATTATGTTCGTCTAATTATGAAACTTCCGAAACGTTGTCCATTAGTTTTTCTGAGGCTTTTACTTCTGAACCAATTGATGACACTTTGCCTACAATGTTTGTTGCTCGTGTCTTAGAATCCCTTAGTAATATTGAATTTTCACCCCAGCAAAATAAAGAAAAAATATTAAATATCAAGACGAACACTTCTCCTGGTCTTGATGGTTTGCAAGCAATGTTTCTTAAAAAATGTGCAGACTCAATTTTCTATCCACTTTCAATCATCATGAATGCCTCTTTCACGCAATGTTCTATTCCACCAATCTGGAAATCGGCATCAGTTACTCCTATATTCAAGAAGGGCAATACACTGGATCCAAGCAATTACCGACCAGTGAGCTTGGTAACTATTGTTTGTAAAATTATGGAACCTATTATTAGTGAGGCCATGTCTAAGTTTCTTCTTCAACAAAATGTCATACCTCTTCACCAACATGGTTTTGTTCGAGGTCGCTCTACCATGGCCAATCTTCTTCACTGTGTTAATGACTGGACAGAAGCTTAAGACAACAAAGATCCGATTGACGTCATTTATTTGGACTTCTCCAAGGCCTTCGACAAAGTCCCAAAAAGAAGACTTTTATATAAATTAGATCACTTTGGCATACGGGGTAGCCTGAATTTATGGATCTCAAATTTTTTATCGGACAGGATATTTAAAGTCAGAGTCGGCCGAGAGTTCTCCAATTACAGGCCAATTTCTAATGGTGTTCCACAGGGTTCCGTCCTTGGCTCATTGCTGTTTACACAAGCGATCTTCAAATATTGGTGTCAAACTCAGTTTCTTTTTATGCCGATGACACAAAAATATTTGCTAACCCTTTAAGAGACCATCTCACATTCCAAAATTACCTACACACTATACAGCGGTGGTGTTTGAACTGGTTGCTTGAACATCAATAAATGTAATGTACCCCACATTGGCAAGACCACTCCCAATTTATCATTCAACTTAAATGGGCAGTTACTAAATACGGTTACCAGCCATGATGACCTAGGCATCTTAGTGAACTCAAATTTAGCGTGGAGTGAACATGTTGTGTCCGTATGCAACCGCGCGAAATCCAGACTCTATCTGATACAAAAATCGTTCTCTAGATTGTCACTTGAAACTTACTGTAAACTGTACAAATGTTACGTGCGTCCTATTTTAGAATATGCGGGTTCTGTGTGGTATCCTGATCTTATTCGCGACCAAGTTTTATTAGAAAACGTGCAAAGGCGGGCTACTAGACTTGCATTCGCGTGAGGCCTTCATATGAGGAGCGACTGACTGGGGCGAATCTCATCTCGTTTCAAGACCGTCTACTTCGGGGAGACTTGATATTATGTTATAAAATCATTAAGCACAACTTTGGTGATCTTCAATCTATATTTCTATTCAACACTGATCTTAGACTGAGAGGTCACCCATTTGAACTTAAGAAGGAGTCCTTTAGATCCCGAGTAAGACAGCACTTTTTACCAAACAGAGTGTTTGATGTCTGGAACAATCTTCCTGATGATGTTGTTGACGCACCATCAGTTAACGCATTTAAGAACAGAATTGATATACTTCTATTTAATAGTTAATAGTGCGCATTGTTACATTTATTATTTATCTGAATTTGTTTTATTTATATCCTTTTTCGCTGTATAGTTGTTGCGGTTATTGTTGAAAACTACGATTTTGTTAATTATTGTTATTTTGTCATTGATTATGTTTATAGGCGTTTAAGCACTTATTTATGTTTTTATCATGGGCTTCATAGGTTCTTACCTCAGCCCTTATTTCTATTGTAATAATAATAATAATAATAATGCTAAATATCAAAAACATCGGAATGTGAAATAAAAATCTACCTATTTCAGGATATTTATCTAAAATAAACTGTTTGCAAAACAATTAATTTGCTTCATAATATATAAGCAACAAAGGAATTCGTAGGTATTTCACGCAGAAAGAAAAATATTCTACTGAAAAGAATAATAACCGCAGGCATGTATGTTTCCTCTGTTTCCTCAGTACGGTGTAACCAAGTAAGGGTGTATAACCTGGGAGCAAAGCTGTTGACTGAAACATGAGAAGACACAATGAATCTCTAAGTTGCTTGTTGTATAAATGTCAGGCAATATAACTTTTTTCATTTTTGTTGGTAATTGCTAAAAAATAAATTCTACAATTAGTCTATATTTGGACGTAGCACTCCTATGTTTGGAGAATTTTCAAAAAATTTTAATACATGTTGGTTAACAATTGGGCGTTGATTAAAATTAAAAATACACACAGAGAAAAACAATACCTATATAGCTACATATACATACCTATATATTATATATATATATATATACATATATATATATATATATATATATATATATATATATATATATATATATATATATATATATTCTGTGGAGATTCCTCCTAAATATATTGTATATTGACAATCTCCTGTTATCCGTATATTCTCTATCGTGTGAATTGCAGTATGTTTTGATCATATTCATTCTTCATTTTGAGTAATGTACATTTGTTCATAAAATTTCATTCAATTAGAAAGAAATTTCAGTTTTCTTCAATTATACTAGTGGAGTAGTCAAAATTAATATTCATAATTCAAAATATTCATATGAAAACGAAATGTACTTTTATTTTCGAGTTAATTACTGGAACGTAATGCTTCAAACACGTTATAACGTTTACACGCCTCAAAAAATTAATACATATGATTATTTAATTATTATTCTTCTAATTACACTAACAACAGGATCATTTTGAATAAAACCTACATTAATGGGTCGTACTCAACATAAGTGTTGAAAGTGATATTTATGTATAATAATAATGCAGACAATTCAGATGTTCTAATGCTTCCAACAAATTTTTATGTCACTGCTCTATTTTTCAATTATAAAAAAATAGTAACTATGAAATATAAACGTTGACCCAACGAAAACTACCCACCCTAAATAACTGCCGAGGTAATAACTTTCTAAAACATCGACCTTGATTCCAAGGGGGACACATTTTACCATAATACTTGTATACGTAACGTCACCCCTCTACCCTGCAGTCACCCCGTTAAACATTTTAAATTGCAAGGTGGGTGGAGTAATACCTCTTTTAAAAGATCTCTGAATTCTCTTTACAATCATCTATAATTTTTCATGAAATTTATCAATGGAACTGTGGAAATAACTGTCTTAATAATTTTGGATTTTTAAAGTAAAAACACTAATGATACAATTTAAATTATCGTATGTATTGTTCAAAATGATCTCCGCTGACTTCCATACAATGGTATAATCTATTTTCAAATTCTAGAGTTCGAGGTTGTGTTGCAAATACCTTCAATTTCAAATGACCCTAGAGAAAGATATCTAAAGGGTTTAAATTGGGTGACCGGGCTGGCCACTCCCCCAATCCATCGACCAGGATAGTGATTATTCCGAAATTGATGGACCGGTGTAGCAAAATATGTCTGTGCACCATCTTGTTGAAAAAACAGTTTGTGCTCCGTTGTAGTCTTCAATAATTTGGATATGCATTTGATCGATATAATTCAATCTATTTTCATACTTTGCCAAATGATTGGTCAAGGTATACACTAAAGCAACTGAAACCAACAAATACTAAGAAACTACGACCAAAAATGCCAATTTCAAATTCCTTGCAACTTGCTAAACAAGAATATTATAACCCAAAAACTATCTAACTGAATCGGGAGATACAACTTAGAACAATGGAAGAAGAAGATCATCAAAGAAAACGACAACGGGTATTAGAAGACCATGAAATCAAAATGTTACGTTGTGAATTGATGCTGAAAGAAAAACAGCTGAACACAAATAATACTTATTCAAATGAGTAATTTATGATTTGAAGAATATATAGGTATATATTAATATATTATACAGGGTGATATTTATGTTCAAGCTGTAACTCGCAAAAGAAGGTATTCACTATATTGCAGATATTCATAACCTTGCAAAATGGTTCAAAATCAACAACTGTCTAATGTTACGTGCCAAATGATTGTTGTCATGATATGGATTAGTTTCAATGTCATTTTCTTTCTCAGTTGACCATTCTTCTAATTAATTAATTCTCCTCAATAGCCAAATTGTATGATATTGCTATCGCAATAATGATGTTGAAGACATTTTCTAGTTTCAATCGCATTCCCAATTTCAAGTTTTGTCATTAGATAGGGCTTCAGGGTGCCACTGTCTCCTAATAGCATATATGTTCCAAACTCACCATCTTCAAATCTCCGCTTCAGCCTACTATTATTAAATATAGTTTGGTCATGGCCACCTTGCCACAATGTCTCTGATTTTTAAATCACTGTCTGAAACTGTTTGGACATTCACTCCAAAAATTTTTTTCTAGTTCGAAAAATGTCTGTATCATCTCCTCCAGGTGCATCCATTTTAATAAGTGTGCAATTTATTGCACCTATATATAACTCGAGGAAATCGTGCAATTTCATAAAATTTGGTTGCAAAACTGTACATTTCCTCAATTATTTCATACATTTTGATGTGTTGTCTGTACAATGAAGCGATTGCATTTGAAACTTTTCTGATAATCCTGCATGCGGAAGGAGTTGAAACGCCAATGAAATCAGCAACTGCCTTCTCCATACATCCAAGGGCATAAAACCTAAGCGCATATAAATTTTTTCATTTTCTTGGGCAGGTTAACCATAAATTCTGTATCAATTTATATTTTTATTTAACGATTCGCTCCTTAGTTCGGAGCATTTTCAAAAAATTTTACATTGATGTTGTTAAACAATAAATTGAAAACGATTGAACGATTAAAATTAAATGTGCACACACAGACGACAAAAACTGGCAACTAATAGAATAATTTCAAAAATAATAAAATCGAAGGTACCTGTCTTAGAAACAATGCTTTACAATATACAAGGGACATTCAAGAAGTTGATATTATTATTATAATAAATTATAATATATCTGGCTTAGATATTTGATATCTTGTTTATCGTTTACTGCATTGTTCTATTTTTTTATATGTATCATTTCTTTTATTGTTAGTTTTTGTAATTAGAATCTTGGTCTATTATTTTAGTATTATTAAAGTCAAATTTATGTTTTTCATTTTTCTCATGTTTATGAAGCGCAGTGGAGGCGTTTTTTGTAAATTTATGGCCATCTAACATTAATACTCCAGAATACCTTAGGAAGTTTTAAAACATATCAAAAACACCCTAAAAAACAATCACTACCCGATAAAAACCATAGAACGAATTTTTAAACAACACACATACAAATTCTACAACAATAATAAAAATAATCAAAAACAAACTCAAATAAATAATAACAGATACATATCAATACCATACACAAACCAACTGGCAGAAAAACTGAAATACGTTTTATCCAAACACAACATTAACGTATGTCACAGAACCTAAAATACCTTATCCCCATTGTTCACTAAACTGAAAAGCCCAATTAAAACCAAAAAAAAATCTAACGCAGTGTATTCTATACCATGTTTAAACTGCCCGAAGAAATATGTAGATATGACAACACAAACTCTAGAAAATCGCTTAAATGGTCACAAGTACACAAAAAATGCGTCCACCGCCCTACATAAACACGATACCAGGGGACACCATGAATTTGACTTCAATAGTACAAAAATACTAACCCAGGATTCTAATTACCATAAATTAGCAATCAAAGAAATGGTACATATAAAAAAAGAAGAGAATGCATTCAACGATAAACAAGACATCAAAAATCTAAGTCAAATTCATCATAATTTAATTGTGTAATGAATTTAGTAACCAAAATATATACATCCAATAACAAAATATAAATACTACACACTTTTGATTTCACTCGTATATCGTGAATTTGGTTCTGAGGTGAACACCTTTATTATTTTATCAACAAACTTGTTTTTATATGTTCAGCGTCCTTTTTGTACACGTTCCAAAATTGTATATCGATTAATTGTAATTATTTTATTCTGTCCAAATAAGACATAACATCTTTTTGAGAAAGCTCCCAACAAGAAGCGAAACGTCAAAGTATGTAGACGATATTTAGTTTTTTATTTATTTATGACCTAAACCCAAAACACGAAATCAAATATATATATATATATTATATATATATATATATATATATATATGTATATATATATATATAATTATATTATATATTTATGATTTAATAATTAATTCTTTTATTTTTATGATTAGGGTAAATGTAATATTTAGTTTCTATTTAATTTATATACAAATGTTGGTTCGGCTAGCTCAAATATATATAGTCGGGCATGAGACTCTTTACTACCTTCGAGTTCTGGATTTTAAATACGTTGGTACGCCTAAGTTATGGAACCTATTTTTGTTTATTTTTTTTTATCAGAAAGAAACGACAATGACATTCACTCTAATTATATATTTTATAAGAACTATGAAATGAAAATACGAAAAGAAGTATATATATAAGTATATATATATATATATATATATATATATATATATATATATATATATATATATATCAATACAAACAAAATTTAAATCTAATACGATGAAATGAAAAATTAACTATAACCTAATAAATTTTGAATTAAAATACCCTTATGCTAGAAAATTGAATTTAAATGGCCAAATCAAAATTATTTTAGTTATTTAATTGGTTAACCAATAAAGTACTCAACACTAACCTGGCACTACCGATGTCTTCTTCTGGAACCAACAACCAATCTTCTACACCAACACTTCTATTAATGTGTCTACCATATACACATACTCTGGAACTTTACACGTAAGTTTAAAATTATATTTCAGGTATAATTTAAGATGTCATATTTTTCCTTTTCCAATTCAGACTTCAATTAATTTAGAAGTATGATCTAATGGTACTCTCTGTTTGTCTTATCAACCCAATACCTTTCTTTTCTATGTATTTTAATCCTATATCTTCTGTACCTTCAATTCACTTTTAAATATTTCCAATTAACTTCTTCAACTTCATTTACACTTTCTATATACTTTTCTTTACTTATATGAGGACTTTACTTCTATTTTATTATAATTTTAAAATTTTATTTAACTACGTCCTCTCTCCAAAATATCATAAAATCATCCTCCAATTTTTTTAAAATCAACAACTCCTATTTTTCCTGTCCGTTGCTATGGACAAAAAACAATAATTTACAAATCATAGGTTTTCATTTAATTTCATATTTTTCTTAACTATTTGATGATATTTAATGTTTTGTTTATTTCCAAAATAATTTAATTTATCTATTTAAAACTCTACTTCTCCAAAAATATCCCTATTTATAAAAAAAACCTCTCATTGTGTAATACTTTTCCATTCTAAATTAGACAAATCTACAAACTGATATTTTTCAAAATATATATAATTCTTTTCAATTTCTATTAAAATTTGGTAACGATTATTATTTCTCATAAACTTGGCCTAAAATTATATTTACAAAAATTCTTTATGTGTTATATTTCATTGTCGCTTTATACGCTTGTCAGAATTATATATAGTTCTATGACAACGAATTCCTGTCGCTGACATTGAACTCTGTGGCGGCGTCAAGCTTCTGTCGCGAAAATTTCATGCTATGAAAGTAAATTTGACATTCCAATCAGTTGACAGTTATCTGTATCAGAATAATAATAAACCTCTAAAATAATGATTCTGCTACTAATTCTTATTAAACATGATGTATTATAACAATCTAAATACATTTATTTATTCTTTTATGGTTTTAGATACTTTTAATGACGTATATGACACATTTACAAGTTATTATATTGCTTAAAGATGGTTTCTGGTATACAGGTATGAGTTGAATTATTTTATGAAGCCCTGACAATGGTAAATGTTTTGAATATTATTTTAGCATCTCAATATTTACATTAAACAAACGATATCATAGGTACACATTCAATATATAACCCATTTTAATTTCATTCATATCATGAAAAACAAATTCAGGTTGAAACCCTCACACACCAACACCTTCAAACTCCTATAGATGCTGTGATGAGTTCAATATATATATAACCTTTGGAAGGGGGGGTGATTTTGGCATCTTGGAACACCAAAACGAAAAACTGCATTGAAATTTTTCCGAAGTCGCGTCATGCTACTCTCTACAATAGCCCTGTTTCATTTTGAAATAAGCCTAAAAATTCCGACAGTTTGGAGCGTTTCAGAGGGAATTTTTGAAACTATTTTTATTTACGTATTCCTTTATCTAAATTTTCCATATTTTTTCATAAAATTATTATTTTCTTGTTTATGTAGTGTCTATCTATAAAACAAAACCAACTAAAAACATTAGTCCCCTATTAAATTTTTCAAAAATCTGGAAAAATATGACAGTTCCATATCTATGCAGATTTGGTCCATTCATTCCAGACAATGTGAGATAGCTAGATCACTACAATTAAAATCAAAGTTTTGCTACAATCAAATCGACTACAATGTTTATTCCAAATGAATACAGATTATGCGCTCTTGAATTTCCACATATAGTTAAAAATTATTTTTTCAACTTGTGGAAACTGGACCTGTAATTATAAAAACAAAAAGTATAACATTGTGGTTACATGAGTCATAGTCACCCCCAACGTTTCCAAAGGTATACTTAAACATAATAATGGTGTCATAACCACGGTACATGACACCTGTAGAACCGAAACCCGATACTAATCTGTCATTTGAAACTGTTTCTTGTATTCTTCAGACTGTTTAACAAAAGGATAGTACTTTAAAGTCTTCGCTGGATCTCGATTTTCGAATTGCTCAACTTTCGTTTTTTGTTTTCTCTTTTTAAATTGAAAATCGATCATACTGTAGCAAGGAAAAAAATATGTGGTTTTGGTGTTACGTTGAATAATACATAAAGTATCAATTAACTAAAATTGGAAATGTTAGCTTCGTGACTGAACACGGGTACTTAAATGATAAATACCGGGGTAATTGAAAGGTTAATCAAGTTATTAAAGATGTTAATCCCAAAGATATGACTAAAATGTTTGAGCGGGAATCAAGAATTCAGTTTTTTCGCGTCTAAATAGATGCATAATATTTTTTGATAAAAATTAATAACAGACGTTCTTTATCTTGAAGATTTCTGTTAAATCATTTAACAGACAAATTAACCTATAGAAAGTTGCAAATCATCAATAAACATTATCGTACAATGGTGCATAGGACTACGTAGATCTATACTGATTCTTAATCAAACAGTTACCAGAAGACACGAAGCTAACACAAAATATATTATTGATTTTTGATAATGCAATTGAACCAATTTTATTATTATTCATAATAATCAACTAATTGAGATTTTTGTCAGTAAAAAGACTAAAGTCAATTATATAGAAAAAAATTTGACAGTTTTATCAATCATTCAAATTTTGTCATTTTGTGTCATATGAAACAATTTCACTCAATCATGTCAACATTACACTGATAATTGCATTCAGTGCAATTATAAATCACTATGACAACACGATTGAGTTTGACAACTTCATTCCAAATCAAAATGTTACGTTTTGACAATGCGAATGTTCAAAGTATAAATGCGCTAATCAAAGAAAAAATTCCCAGAAATACAACCTACAGTCACAAATATATTTGGGGAATATTTATGGAATTTTGTTGCGAACGAGAATATGAATAAAATGAACATAGAAGTTTAGAAGAATTAGCGTTGATACTAAAAGATTGGACGGTCAATATGAGAAAAAAAGACGGCACCGAATTTAAAGGAGCAACGGTGAAGACAATGTGGAACGTTTCGTGCAAACTTTTGCAAGGAAAGTACTATAATGACTGTAATATTATGATTGACCTGTTGAACAATATAGTATTTAAAGCAGCACGAGATGCCCGCGATGGAATCAGGAAGAAACTAGAAGCAGCTCCATGTAAACGTAAGTCCAATTCAGTCTCGTTAAATTTGACTGAAGTTAACAAAAAAATATTGCTATTGGATTAAAATAATCCTGAAGGTCTTATGCTTAAATTTTACCATATTGCTGCTGTAGAGTTAGCGTGGCGAGGAGGAGAGGCAGTTGCTTGTCTGGTGGAATTTTTTCAAATCGAGGAAAATAACGATGACTCTCCAACAAATCTCATTGAAGACAATCCGGTGTTCAGTAAATCGTAACAAGGTGGTTCTAAAAACTGTACAAGTAGTAAATAGTTGATTTCCAATAGTGGAAGACAAATAGTGATATAGTTAGTAGTGATATAGTTATCAGTGTTGATTAGATCATGTTCTTTTATTTGACAGTTACTCATTACAGTTTATGTGAATTGTTTACTCAAAATGATACTTGTATTTTAGTTGAATAAAACCTCATTAAGACAGGTTTTGCTTTATAACAATGTATTCAACTATAAATAATAAATACCAATCAAGACAATGGACAAGTATTTCAAGCCTGAACGATTTGAAGTCGAATACACCTCACCTTGTGCCACTTCATAATGGACTCACTGGAAGAGCACCTTTGAAACCTTTGTTAACACAATTGCTGCTAAAGAAACTGACAAATTACTATTACTCTACAATCACGTGAGTCACAACATTTTTGAACTCATCAATGACTGCAAATCTTATGCTAAGGCTATAGAAAGATTAGACTCTCTTTATATAAAACCGAAGAATGAAGTGTATGCGAGGTACAGACTTATGCCTAGACGTCAACAATCAGGGGAAACTGTAGATCAGTATATACAATCGTTAGGAGCTTTAAGTGCAGACTGTGGTTTTAAAGCAGTGACCGCTGAGAATTACAGGGACGAATACATTCGAGATGCTTTTATTAATGGACTAATCACCCCTAATATCCGACAAAAATTGTTGGAAAATATAACTTTAGATTTAGAAGAGGCATTTAATAAAGCACGTGCCCTCGAATCAGCACAAACATTTTCTGAGTCTTTTAATACCCTCCAACCACAGTTAGCTTCAACGTCAAATAGTGAGACTCATGAGAAAACCTTATACAGTCCCTTAACTTCTGCTGCAACCAACAAGTCGAAATGTTTCTTCTGTGGATATAAACGTCATATGCGTTCATCTTGCCCTGCACGTGAAGAAATATTCAAATTGTGCAATAAAAAAGGACATTTCTCTAAGGTTTGCAGGTCATCCAAGTCGAAAACTTCTGCTGCCGCAAAACAATGTGACGAATCTTTGGAAGAAGACAACTTTCCAACTTTTGCATCAGTTCAAAACATTAATTCTCGAAAGTTTAAAATTTCAGCGGCGTCACCGACTAGTCTTTCCAAGTCAGTAATCACATTAACCATTAACGGTTACTCGGCGGAAGCACTCATCGACAGCGGAAGAAAGTTACATCAGTGACTTGTTTGCCGCAAAGCTGAAGATCAAATTGCACCCGACACAATCGAAGGTCAGTATGGCTTCATCCTCATTACTGGTACCAGTTAAAGCCTACTGTTATGGAGATTTGGGAATTCTTAACCATTCTTATTCTAAATTCAAGCTGTGTGTCCTCAAAAATTGTTGTGCAGATATTATTCTCGGACATGACATTCTTAAACGGCACTCGAATTTGTCAGTAAACTTTGGCGGTGACAGACCAACTTTGAATGTGAGTAACTTTTTAGCATGTGCTGAAGTTGGGCCAGCGTCCCTCTTTGAGCATCTAGCGCCCAATTATCGCCCTATTGCTGTTAAATCAAGAAGGTTTTCCAACGATGACGAAAATTATATTAGATCACACGTTCATAGTCTCCTGAAAGACGGAATAATTGAAGAAAGCCTATTCCCTTGGAGAGCTCAAGTACTCATTGTAAATGGCACTCACAGAAAAAGAATAGTCGTTGACTATTCTCAAACTATCAACAAATATACAATGCTGGACGCATACCCATTACTATCAATTGAGAAATTTGCATCAAGAGTGGCCAAATACAAATTTCATAGCACTATTGACCTGAAAAGTGCATACTATCAAATCCCCATCAGGAAGGAAGACCGGCCGTTTACCGCATTTGAAGCTGCTGGAAAACTTTGGCAATTTAAAAGAATACCTATGGGCGTAACCAACGGCGTTGCTGCTTTCCAAAGAAAAATTGATGACATAATTTCGAAAGAAGGTCTTCAAGGAGTTCATACCTACTTAGATGACGTCACAGTAAGTGGGAAAACTCAATCCGTACATGACGGAAACCTAGAAAAGTTTTTAGAGGTATGTAAGAAATATAATTTAACCATCAATAAAGAGAAATCTAAATTTAATTTGCAATCAATCAAGCTTTTAGGATATCTTATAGAAAATAACACCTTACGCCCAGACCCCGATCGTTTGAAACCATTATTAGATTTCCTAATTCCTCACAATAAATCTTCATTGCAACTATTCCAAGTGGATACCTCATTTTTCTGACAGAATTCACAGGTTAGTTAAATGCAAGACTTTCCCTCTTGATCCAATTTTAGTCAAAGATTTCAATGATATTAGATCCTGTATACTCAAAGCATTTGTAGTTAACGTAGAAGAAAACTCTCCATTCTGTGTTGAAATCGATGCCTCTGATGTTGCTATAGCTGTCATTCTCACTCAGAACCATAGACCAGTTGCTTTCTTTTCGAGGACGCTATCGAAGAGCGAACAAAATCACCCTGCAGTTGAAAAGGAAGCTTGTGCAATAATGGAAGCTCTCCGTAAATGGAGATATTACTTAATCGGACGTAAATTCCAACTAGTAACTGACCAAAAATCTGATTCCTACATGTTTGACTTAAGACATGCCGGGAAAATAAAGAATGATAAATTTACCAGATGGCGATTAGAGTTAGCCCCGTACAGTTTTGATATAACTTACAGGCCCGGTAAGGAAAACCTAGCGGCTGATGCATTTTCTAGATTTTGCTGCACATCGAACACATACTCTAAATTGGAAGAAATACATAATTCCCTATGCCATCCTGGTATTGCAGGAATGAATCATTACGTTAAAGTTCATAACCTTCCCTATGCATTAGATGAAATCAAAAATATGACGGCAAAATGCAAAATATGCGCAGAAATAAAACCAAGATTCTACAATAAGAAAACCAACAGCCTTATTAAAGCTACTTCACATTTTGAGCGCCTTAGTCTTGATTTTAAAGGGCCACTCCCGTCCAGTACTCGTCATAAATATGTATTGACGGTCGTTGATGAGTATTCTAGATTTCCTTTTGCTATCCCGTGCACCGATCTAACAGCTCAAACCGTCATACAATCACTATCACAAATATTCTCAGTATTTGGTTATCCCACGTACATCCATTCCCATAGAGGCACGTCATTTGTATCAAGAGAAATCGAGACATTTCTACACTCCAAAAATATAGCCACGAGCAGGACAACTCCTTATAATCCCTGTGGGAATGTGCAAATTGAATGATATAACGGCATAATTTGGAAAACTATATCCCTTGCTTTGAAGTCTAAACAGATGCCAGTAAATCAATGGGAGAAAATACTACCGGAAGCGCTTCATTCAATAAGAACACTGCTTTGTACGACAACCAACGCTACCCCACACGAGAGGATGTTCTACCATAAGAGGAGGGGTGTCACTAGCACTGCCCTCCCATCGTGGCTTCTCTCTCCAGGCAAAGTTTTGACCAGGCAAAGTTTTGATGCGGAACTTCGTTCGACAAAGTAAATACGACCCCTTGGTGCAAGAAGTCACGCTAGTGGAGGCAAACCCTGATTACGCCTTGGTCCGTCTCCCTGATGGCAGGGAAACAACTGTCAATCTACGAAACCTAGCACCTGCAGGGGAATTATGGAATTATCAATGCAGTCTCCACTAGGCGAAGAACAAGAAGAGGAAAATCAAGCAGACAGTCCTCAAGCACAAAACGAAACTAATTTAGATTCTCCTGAATCTATATCTACCCCACGAGAACCTATATCAACCCCGGAAGAAGAAGGAGCAGAGAACCAACACCAAGTGGACTTCTTATCTCAACCGATCGACCCTCCACAATACCAACCAACTAAGACCTTTCGAAGATCGTTTCGTCCAACAAGACGTCCTGACTATTTCAAAGATTATGTTTCAAAATAAAGTGAGGGAGTGATATAGTTAGCAGTGATATAGTTATCAGTGTTGATTAGATCATGCTTTTTTATTTGACAGTTACTCATTACAGTTTATGTGAATTGTTTACTCAAAATGATACTTGTATTTTAGTTGAATAAAACCTAATTAAGACAGGTTTTGCTTTATAACACCGCCCTGTATGCCTTTTTCTTAAAGTGATATCAAAACGAGGCAACAATATCACCTCACCAGGACTGTTTTTAAAACCAAATCGATCCTGGAAAAATTAAACTGACATATGGTACGATAATGTACCTGTTGGAAGAAATAAAATAAATGGATGGACTAAATCTGCTGCTGAGGCAATTGGCTTGAATGTAAAGGACAAACAGATAACTGCTGTTATCGAATTGGCAAAATGTGATGTAGAAGAACAACAATTTGCTGAAAATTACTGGTCATCGCAATCAAAATTCTATAAAACCATACTTAAATCTCGATCAAGAGCACCACAACACGATCATAAATATTATGCGTGGTAATAGATCTTCTATAGTAGAGAACAGCAACGAATATAACGTTAACTTAAATTTTAATAATTGTACTTTCAATGACTGTACTGTTAATAAATAAATAAATGTTTCGTTGTATTGAGCTATAAATTTTTTCATCAAAAAATTTTCCGCCGAATATCCCTCGAATTCGAGCTGTTACCAAGGAACGAGCTTTCGATTGTCATAAAATTATCTCGTCTATTATCAAATGTCCTAGGGATACTACTAAGAACCAAATTATATCTGATATAGCATCTAAATAGACGACAAAGTTCTTCACCTAATCAACTAAACTCATTCAAAATCATTAGACCACTCAATAATATTGTTATATTCCCAATAATCGCAAATATAATATCCTCTGGTGGCAGTTAATTTTGATAGATTCCGTGAAACTTTAGTTGAAAAATTTAAAGGCTTCAATCACATTATAGAAAAATTACAGTTCTTAGGAAAGTTCGTTCGATAGTTTTTGAGTGGTTAATTTTTTAATACGTTATGATTTAACATACATCAAATACGGGGAAAAACTGAAATTTCGTCTTCTATTCATAATTGCAATGGATGTTCTGAACGCAATTGAAATAACTGCATCAATACATTTGTTTTGTCTAACCTAAACTAAACTGACGCAAATTGAGGCGATTTTAATAATCTCAGAATATATTTGTATCGTAGCTATTAGAGGCTCAAGAACTTATAGGTCCCGGCATACGCAAAACAAAGCCTAGGACAAATTCTAACTATCCCAGATAATAATCACACAACAGAAATAATTTACAAATGGATAATGAATACCTTGCTTGGGCAAATATTAAAGACGAAAATGATTGAAGATAGAAACATTCAACAGGCACAGCAAAATTTGAAATGAACAAAAAAAAGAATACCACAGAGTATTGGATTAATACACAAAGACAAAAATAAGTTAGAAGACGATGGTAACAACAATAAACCGATTGTCAACGCAATAAAATTAAAACCAAGGAGTGATCAGAACTTGTCTTACTAAAATGGGCATTCGGAAGATTTGAGACAGACTAACAACATAACATCTGTGAATATGAAGAATGTTTGTGAAATAATAGTTTTTCTAACTACTTTAACTATTTTAGAATAGTCGTATCACTGTTGAGCTGCCACAGCTTAGACCAATTACAAATGGAAGTAGATACCAGAAGCTCAAGATAAATTATGTACATTTAGCTTAAAGTGCCTAATCTATTTTCTAAACCAGTAGTTCTTTTAATCCAGTAGTTCTCTCATTAAAGATCTATTTCACTACACGTCGGGAATTTTTATAGTTTCGGCGTGAACCTTGCTTTATAATTAAATTAAAATAGAAAACCAAGAAGTATACTTGACAAAAAAATTAATCGTTCTTCGTTTCACTCTCTGTTATCAGTAACTATGGACTGATTAATGAAAGCTTTCAGTAAGACAAGATCATTAAACAGAGCGGAATCGTCATCAACAATCAGTGTGAGAGGAAACCTAAATTTTAATTACGAATGCCGTAAATCGAGCATGGTGAAATTTTCGAATACGGTGTAACATGTCCTTTTTAACATAGGCGTACATTAAATAAATGGAATGCTCTAAAAAACTAACAACATACGACATTAAAATAATACTGCAGTAACAATTTCTTAATTTTTTAAAAACGTAAAGTAAAGTTAGCTTCAAACCTTTTGGTTACCATAAACATGTAAATGATGTTAAGTGAGTTAGTGTTCGTTTTATTTAATATTATTGGACAGTGAAACTGAATTGGCAAGTAACTGTATTGTGATAGTATATTACGTAACGTGTGTTGTAAGAAGCATTTTACGCACGAACGGAAAAGTTACGCACGAAGCCGCGTAGCGGCGAGTGCGTAATTCCGTGAGTGCGTAAAATGCTTTACAACACGAGTTACGTACTATACTTTACCTACGACCCACTTGTACTTGTGTTTATAATCTTATTAAGGTATTTAAAGTACAAGTAAAAACGTACATCCTCGATGCCCAGCTAAGTTTTATAAAAGTCGCTCCTCGATGCCCAGCCAAGCATCTTAGAAGTTCACCCTCGATGCCCAGCCAGTTTCGTAAAAGTCCGTCCTAAGTAGTATTTGTTTTTATTAAAAATGTATGTAGAATTACCGGAAATGCATAAAATAGCGTATACACCTCTCGACTAAAGTGACATTAATCCCTTAGGTGGATTACTTCCCTCAGGAATTAAACACCACCCGCGGAATTAAATGGGCCACTTTAGTCGCTTGGTGTATAATATACTATTGTTTACTAATATGAGATACATTCAGACAGCTGAAAGATGCGGATTGAATGAAACAGAACCAATTATCATATAATTCCAAATAACTCTTAGTATTAAATGCAATCTCATGTTATCTACCGTTTATATATAGAATAAAATTCAACGTCAAATATCTAAGTAATACATTTTGAATAAAATGGCTACGTCTATTGACAGTTGCTAAGTGGTTGCTATGGAAGCCGTGCGATTTACTTTACAGCCGTGCGTTTTGTTTTACCGTGCGTAATAGACGTCTTACATTGATTGCCGACTGTGTGTTTTTGACTACTTATAGGAGTGGTCGTAGGTAAATATATTCATGTTGAATTTGATTATTATTTAGATACAATCAAGGAATTTCCTACCGTGAGTTGAAGGCGAAACAATAAATTACATATCTTGTGTTGCATTGATCGATTCCAGGGACTGAGATTATAGTATTTTCAAGTATGTTCTCCAAATACTCAATATGCAGATTCGATATGCATTCTAATTGTACATCACACAAAACATATGGAAAATTATTTATTCTGAGTGTGGATTAAAAAATATGTACCTTTTAGATTCTCGAGATAAAGCTAGCTACTCATTTATCAAAAGCCAATTATTGAGTTTCCCGTAGAAGATAAAATTACAGTTCCAACCTCGGAAAGTATTTGATAAAAAGCGATGAAAACTTACTTGTTTTATAATGCGTAGCGTTAACTTTAAGTGTTGTTAGTAGTATATTATTGATATTGAAATATTTCTGCTAATTTGAACTGTATAATCACTAATATTACAGTGCATACCAACTGAATGACATACGTGATACATCAGTTGCTAGCATTAAAAATTGATATAGCCAAATCACCGACAGGCCACAGCAGTACTCGCCAATCAACAAAAAAGCTTGCTTTCTATAAAGTTTCCGGTTACGGTTACTCTGTAATTAACTTAATAGATTACATCTTTCAAATTAAAAAAAATATTCACCAAACTACTGTTTCCTTTCAATCACGGGCTTCTAACCAAAACATCAGTATGTCCATTCTTTCGGAGGATTCAATGCTATATTAAGTAATATCAGTAACCTCAGTCTCCATATAATTTTCTCAAGAACTCTAAATTAGGCTATTTCATCCCTCCTCCAGAAAATCCGGCACAAAATCACTCCTTTGACTTTGCTGTCTGAAAGAGATGCAATTCCCTTAATTTATAAATATGAGATTCTTTATTTCGACTCTGTTAAAGGTCCCCAGCAATTTTCTATATTATGCTTCAAGATAAAAAAGGAAATAATAGCAATTTAAATTGAAATCATTTGACTGTAATACCACTCCAAAGATTTGAAAACCGTTGTTATTAAAAAATATCATCATACAAAGTCAAGAAATTGACTCATGAATGGAATCATATAGGCAGAAGTAATAGTCAACATCAAAAGCTATAACTGTTAATTTAGTAGATAAGTATTCAATGGGAGTGTTCTGAGGTTATTGAAAATAATCTGAAGATATAAGAGAATTTAGGGATATCACTACCAATATTTTGTCATATCTGAAAATTCTCATTCTGGTATGCCTTTTACT
Source organism: Galeruca laticollis (assembly GCA_963921935.1). Taxonomy (NCBI): domain Eukaryota; kingdom Metazoa; phylum Arthropoda; class Insecta; order Coleoptera; family Chrysomelidae; genus Galeruca; species Galeruca laticollis. The sequence continues at coordinate 158,874,326 of OY998180.1, read as the reverse complement.
ACAGACCTATATATTCATATAAATTGTATTTACTTGCTGAATGCAAAATATATCGTTCTCACTAAAAGGAATTTTAGATGAATATTTAATTACTTATCCGTTTCAACATGTTTTAACATAAATAATACTTTAATGTTCATATTGTGCATCAAGAATCATAATTAAGTTTCTCAATTTGAAACGCCCATGGTTTCAAATGTTCACGTATGTAGCTGGTCACTTGTAATTTAGGGTTCAGCCCATCAATTTAGTTTCAGCAAAACACTTTCTTATTCTTATTTATAATTGTACCCGTTTGTGCAACAATAAACATAAAACAAAAAAGTTTTTATGAAAATGTTGATGTTATTATTTTTGTGGGATATCTCAAATTAGTTTAGGTTTGGACTGATCTCCGAAGGATTTGGTCATCTATCGAAAAACTAAATTGATAAAATAAAAATGTAGTGTCATATATCGTCGTTCAGTGTGCAAAAAGTATTTTACTACAACTTTTATCAATTTCCTATATGTATTACGCAAGAATTTGCCGAAATCAATAAATTATTCTTGGATTTGAACTTTTTAATTTCTACAAAATAAGGAGATAACTGATAGTTCAACAATCGCTATGCAATAATTCTCCAATTGATGACGAAAAGTTAGTACTCACCTAACGTTAAACAAATCTTTTGTGGCAAAAAGCGTATTCATAGGCATAGACGGCGACTTTACCTTGATCCAAAACAGTTACTGCAACAAGAATTCTCTTATGAACTGTGATAAGTACCACCTTTGATGTGTTTGCTCATAGTGGGCAAGTGATACATTAAACTGTATTGGAATTGGATATTGGAATGGTCTTCCTCAGCAAATAATTGATTTAGAAAATGTTACTATGTAGTTTCAAAAACCAAATAGACCCCTATATTTTTAATCCTTAGTATAGATTCTAATTAATGATCACAGTTTTTTCATCCTTGAAAAAAAAAGAATCTAATTAGACTAAACAAAGTATGCAGTATTTCAACCTTAGGGTTACCTCCATATTTTGGTACACCGGTTGATTAATTTTCCACTTAATATTGTTAGATACGGTTATTATAAGAAAATAGTAGCTAAAATAATAAATCATCATAGGTTTAAGAGATCTCTTCGAAAACCGAAGCGAGAAACAGGAGAACTTTGTTTCATTACCTTTTAATCCCGCTTATACAAAAGGTTTAAAGAATATTTTCAACAACGTAGGTTTAAATTTAATTCATAAATCAAATATTATTTCAAAAAAATTCTTAGGTAACTGTAAGAATCAAATACTGGATTTGGAGAAGAGTTGTATTTATGAAATTAGCTATAACGATTGTGATGGAAAGTATGTTGGGCAGAATAGGAGATCTGTTACTGTTCGGTTTAGGGAACATTTAGCGTACTTAAAATATGGGCGTGCAGAGAAATCGAGTATCGCCGATCATCCTATCAATCATAATCATACAATAAGCTTATAAAAATGTGAAATTGTTGAAAAATGTATCCAACAATTATTGGACCAATTCCTCATAGTCAACTTTATAGTTTATTAGATTAAAATTGTATGTAAAATTTCTCGCTGAAGTAGGGTTTCCCGCGAGAAGAGTTGCATTGGCGCCTAACAATTTTGTATAAATGTAGGACAATAGTATATAAGCTTTAGTTTATCCTTGATCAGATGTAAGAATATTTTAAATACAGACAAAGGATCAATTCCGTACAGTTCACTTTAAACTTTATTAGATAAAAATTTTATGTAAAATTTCCCGCCGAAGCAGGTTTTCCCGCTGGAACTATTTCCCGCGAGAAGAGTTGCATTGGCGCCTGAAATTTAGTATAAATGCAGAACAATAGTAGATAAGTTATTTGCGTATTAAATGCAATCCACTGGCCCAAAACATCGACATAGTTATTACACATGAAAATTTAAAAGAACTATGCCGCTTCATGTTTAACTTAAAATATCTCGAGAAATATTGACTTTATGGTTATGAGGAAAGAGTATATTATTTATGTAAAAAGTATGGGACAATCGAAAAATTATGCAAATTTTTTTATTCCGCTAGTGGCGTAGAATTTGGAAAACGATTAACCAGTCACTTGCCCCTGTCTTAAGCCTTTGGTAGTAACCAGAAACGTTCCTTTAACATAATTAAGTAGGGTGTACAATGTCGACACTTCCTGCCATATATGGGCAGGAGTGTAGACAGGTAGAGAGATAGGTTTAAAGTACAGAGCACAAAGAGTTTTTAAATTTTTCAACAAAACACCCTGTAACTCAGTAAGCAGCTACATTTTATATAGGTGTTTTGGGTTAAATCTTCATAATTTGAAGTCAGGATTCTACTGTCAAACTATTTACAATTAGTAATGAATATATATATATATATATATATATATATATATATATATATATATATATAATATATATTTATATATATATATATATATATATATATATATATATATATATATATATATATATATATATATATATATATATATAACAAGATGTACGAATAGTGCCTGACATATGAACAATAAGCAACGAATAGATTAGTGGGTATTGCACGCAAATAGAAGAAGGGGCTACTGTTACCACTCTTTTCAGTAGCCCCTTCTTCTATTTGCGTGCAATACCCACTAATCTATTCGTTGCTTATTATATAAATATAAATATATATATATATATATATATATATATACTGAACTAAACATATATATATACATATATATATATATATATATATATATATATATATATATATATATATATATACTGAACTAAACATATATATATATATATATTCAAGCAGTCTCATTTAGTTATATTCAATTTAAGAATGATTGCAGAAACCATGTGAGAAGTAGATATTCATATGAAGGGTTTAGATATGGGTAAGAAGATATTTTATTACTTAGTTGTATATTATTGTTACAAATATATCAATCCAGATCACAGGGAGTATACAGTCGCATTGAAAATTTTCAATAAGGCATATCCATGGTGTCGAAATCTATAAGAAAATTAATTAAAATGAAATTTGAAATAATTTAAAAGAAACAGACATTAGAGACATAACATTTTTTTTTTCAATAGAGTTCAGTTTAAACCTTTTTTAATTAGTTTTGATTAGTGAGAAGTACTTTCAGAAACTGTAAGTTCACTTTACTTATTTTGTTCTCCAAATTATTTAAAGTTAGTGAATTCTACATCATAAACACGGTCAATTCAAGTAATACATCACCTATAAAAAGCAACAAACTAGTTTCGCATGCTACTATTTACTAATAGCGGCCAGGGACGTATTCCAAATTCCGGCCAAATAAAATCAAATTTTAATGATGTCTTCTATCAATGATTCACACTCAAATACTCCTACAACAGTTATCAAAAGTTATTCATCAGCAGTCAACCAAGCTGTTTTTCCAAGCAAGCAACAAGCAATCGTTTTTTGCGCTGTTATTTGTGAGCAGCCGTTAACAGTGAAACATTTTTTGGTTGAGTGTCCGCTATATCATACCAACAGACTAGCATGCAACATAAGTGAATCTCTGGAAAATATTTTAAACAACAGCAGTAATGTGAAAAACCTTATTAAATATCTGCAAATCGCAAACTTTTACCATAAAATTTAAAATGTACTTTAAACAAAACATGTGCCATGTCAATATCTATTCATAATGTTAAACAAACATAATATATAGCTACAGACCGCTAATAGCCCTTGAGGCTGATGCGGATTCGTAAATAAAAAAAAAGTTATTCATCAGCAGTCAACCAAGCTGTTTTTCCAAGCAAGCAACAAGCAATCGTTTTTTGCGCTATCAACAATGCCAAATTACAGGATTACCTTATCCCATTAGGATCAATCATTCAACCAAAAAATATTATTTTTTCATCAAGGCTTTCGAACAATCGTTTTTATATGTACTTAGCAAACAAATCAGTATTTGATAACTTCATGAACAATTATGGCACCAAACTTAAAAAAAAGATATTCACTCATCTTGGCCAAGACTTAATTGACTCTGAATCGGATTCATCTACTAATAATTAATTTGTCGCCCATAACCCTCTCAAATTACTCCAAAATTCAACTCCATTCTTCAATGGAACATAGATGGTTTCTACCATCGACTTGGTATGCTACAAGTTATCATTAAAGAATACTCTCCTGACGTCATATGCCTTCAAGAATCCAATCTCAAACCAGATAGCAGCTATTCAAACAGTCAATTTCAATTTTTCTCCAAAACTCGTAACAACACCAAACGTGCCAGTGGAGGAGTGGTAACTTTAATAAGTAAATCTTTTCAAGCAGATTACTTCCATGTAAACTCAGATATCGAAGCTCTTGTTGTAAAACTCACCAGCCATAAAACATTTTACATTTGTAATATATATATTGCTCCCGATTCCACAATAGAATACAAAGACTTAGAAAACTTATTAAATCAGATACCAAGTCCAAGAATTATCATTGGAGATTTTATCGTATAACATAATATGGGGCAGTAAATCGATAAACCCAAGAGGACACATACTAGAGAAACTCATTGACGACATTCCACTGAATTTTCTGAACGATGGAAGCCATACTAGGTTTAACATATCTACCGGAGAAACCTCTGCTATCGATTTAAGCCTCTGTGACCCAGCATTATCTGTCAATCTATCATGGGAGGCTCTCTCGTACTCCTATGGAAGTGATCACTTTCCAATAATTATCGAGAATCGTTCCTCTCCAGGAAAATATTCACCAAAATACTCGCCTAAATGGAGAATTAAATCAGCAGATTGGACATCCTTCAGAAATCAGATTGAACTAAATATGGATAGCTGCGATATTACCAACGATATCCGGAAATGTGTATTGAACTTCAATGAAATCATCTTGGATAGTTCCAACCAGCACATTGGCCAAACAAAAGACATAAATGGCCATACTCCAGTCCCCTGGTGGAATCAAGAGTGCGAAAAAGCTATCAGGGAAGCAAAAGCAGCATTGAACAAGTACAGGAAACACAAAACTCTCCAAAATCGCGTAGAGCTAAAGAAATACAAGGCAAAGGCACAACTTGTAATCAAACAATCCAAGAAAAAATCTTGGCAGGAATATGTTTCTGGAATAAACTCTTCCACTCCAATAAGCCAAGTCTGGACCAAAATAAGAAAAATGAATGGACATAGTTCAAAAAGCACTATTCGTAGCATTAAACACAATGATCACTACTACTCATCCACAATAGATATAGCCAATATTTTGGGCCAATCCTATCAAGAACAATCGTCAACTTCAAATTTCACACGCGACTTTCTCAATTACAAGGCTCAAATCGAACAAACTCCCATCAGTTTTGAAGATACACTCGATAACCCTTTAAATCATCCTATCACCATAGAAGAACTTGACAGCTCCTTAGACAAAATGAAAAATTACAGTCCAGGTCCAGACAATATTCCAGTCATATTTCTCAAATATCTACCACCTTCAGCAAGACGGCATCTACTGGAACTTTTCAACAAGATATGAGAAGACAAAGTATTTCCTTCTTTATGGTCTGAAGCTATTATTCTACCATTTTTGAAATCTAAAAAACCCAAACAAGAAGCCAACTCATACAGACCAATATCTCTAACTTGCTCAATGGGAAAATTGCTAGAGAAAATTGTCAACCAAAGACTCATGTGGCATCTCGAAACTTCTAACCTCCTAATCAAAGAACAAACTGGATTTAGACCAAACCGCTCAACTCTGGACAATACTGTGGATTTGGAAAGTGAGATCAATGAGGCTTTTGCCACCAAACAGGTATGCGTAGCCATTTTCTCTGATATCTCAAAAGCATTTGATACCTACTGGACTCCAAACATCCTGATGCAACTACAAAGATGGAATATCACAGGAATTTGCCTAGCTTTTATCAACAACTTTCTTGCCAACAGAACGTTCAAAGTTCGGGTTGATGACGAACTATCTGATACTTACCGCCAAGCAAATGGAACCCCACAAGGCTCAGTTATCATCCCTACTTTATTTTTGATTGCCATTAACAACATTCTTAACAATTTAAAAAAACCACTGAAACCAAGAGTTTTCGCAGATGACCTAGTGGTTTACATAAAAGGAAAAAATATAAATACAATATCTCTATTTATGCAACAATTCATCACAAATTTGGAACTATGGTCACGTCAATCCGGCTTCAGGTTTTCTGTTACCAAAACAACAGGTGTGGTATTTAGCAGGAAACGTTCATATACTACTCCAAAATTGAAGCTTTATAACCAAAATATTAACTTCAAATCATCAGCAAAATTTCTAGGAATGATCTTTGACCATAAGCTTACCTGGAAAGATCACATAGAGAAGTTGGTCCAAACATGTATGCAGCGGCTTAATATAATGAAAAGCCTAGGAAATATAAATTGGGGATCAGACCAAGCAACGCTACTGCTTATATATAAAACGCTCATCAGGTCAAAAATAGATTACGGCTCCATAGCTTATGCTAACATATCTCCACCTCTTATTTTGGGTGCATTGGTGTTGGTAGATGCACCCATTATCACTTTATTATTATACATATATATATATATATATATATATATATATATATTACATAATTATTATTTTTACTTTAATAATTACTATATTACAATATTATTATTATTACTTAATTGCTGTTGATCTTTGTCTTCTTGGCTGGTGGTGATTTTAACTTTGTCTTCCATGGTATACGTTTTGTTGTTATACAAACCTCTTACCATTGGGATATATTATTTCCTCTTCTTCTTTCTTATGAATGCAATTTCTCAACCCCTCTGCATTCTTTTTTTCCATCCTAAATATGAACTTTCACAACGGAGACCACTCTCTTATGGTACTTGTTGTCACGTTCATCCACTCAACTATTGGTTGGCATCATTGCCTGTCAATTTAATCCCTCCAAATTGGAAGAATTTGATATCATTTTCCTGCCGGCTTTTGACAATAAAAAAGCACTCGTGTTCGTTTGTCTGCAAAATGGTGTTAGATGTTGGCTTTTTTAGTAATCTTATTGTGATTGTGCTATTTTAAAACTTTGTTAGTGAACTGTTTCATATTTTGAATATCCGTAGTTTATTTCTATACAACATAATGGATTCTAACCTCAATTCGGAGGTAAGTTCGTACCTGTTGCGATTTCTTCTATATTGTATCTTACTTATTAACTACAGTATCTTAATGCTGTTTTTCCATTTCAGTATTCCTGATGATGAGGACAATCATCCTCGAAAGCTTGAAAATTTTCCGTTAAGAGTACACTTTTTCCGTTTCTCTTGCTGCATACCCCAATATTCACCAGTTGTATATATATATATATATATATATATATATATATATATATATATATATATAAATATATATATATATATATATATTGTTATATTTATATATTTTTTTATATATATATATATATATATATATATATATATATACGGGATGTCTCGCTGGGACGCAGAGCTACCACGTGTAGTAGAGGTACCGTTTGCCCGTGAGAAGAGTTCAAAGTTTCCATAAAAAACACATTTTTGTATGCTGTTCAAAAATGAGTAAAACAAATTGAATGAAATTTGACAAACGTGCTTTTTAGAGGATTCCCCTCCTTTTGATAATTAAAGAAATCCAAAAGAAATTGTAGAATGGTTAAAACCACCCTCACATACTGAAATTTTTTTCAGAACTTTCTGAGGGGAGGTAATACGGTTCTCAATTTTTTTAGCGTGAAGACTGATTAATTATCTTAATTTTAATACTCTTGTAAGCATTTCGTATTCCGCATAGTTCCGAAGGAAAAAATATTTTCTTAAAAAGTGTAACATATATTCCTAGTAATAGTTTAATAAAACTGTAATCCACAATTTAGTAGACAGCGGAAACAAATGAAACACGTTTTTTTCAATACAAAGATCAATTCAACGTAAAGAATTAAAATGCAGCTCTCAACTAAATTTTGTATTAAAATTGTACTAGGAATATCTGTTAGCATTATTCGGAAATAGAGGAATGCGAAACTTTTACAAGAATAACAAAATGAAGAAAAGAGAGTCCTGAATAAAATTTCAGGGTGAGGGTGGTTTTAATCCCTCTACAATTTATTTTGGGTTTCTTTTATTACCGAAAAGAGAGTAATATTCTAAAATGCACTTCTGTCAAATTTCATTCAATTTGTTTCATTTATTTCTGAACAACATACAAAAATGTTTTTTTTGTAATTCTTCTCATGGGCAAACGACACATTTTGGTAAATAAATGAATTGAGTCCAATCGACTTATTTTAACCTCTTCTACACGTGGTAGCTCTGTGTCCCAACAATTTAGGGACACCCTGCATATATATATTATATATTATATATATTATATATTATATATATTATATATATATTATATATATATTATATATATATATATATATATATATATATATATATATACGATATACTGATCAATTACACGTAAAAATTAGAACCTGGTATTAGTGATGACAATGATACAATCTTAAAGAAGATCAGCAAGTCTAAAAGTAAAAAATCACCTCACAGAGTTACTGGTACCAGGGAGTTTCTAATAATAACACTAATAGAAGCGGCTTTTAATAACAATAAATCATTAAGTGAAAAATTCTGATAGGCCGCTTCAGAGGAAAAAAAAAGAGAGGATAGCCGAGAAGTAGATTAGGAATAGTGATTTCTAGAATAAAGTGTGATATATATTTAAAGTAGATTATCCCACAAAATATACATTGCTTCTACATAATTTATAAATTTTGCGAGGTTAGTTTTTTTGCAATGTTTTTTGCATCAATAAATTGGACATCATGGATAATATTTAAAGATAACGTAAATACTAGGTAACATATAAATAAATGGATGCCATCCTAAAGAAGTAAGAATTTTTACTTTGTCACAGTATTTAATAATTTTAATTTACTTCATAACATTAAAAGTTTTATTATCATTTACTATTCGCAATATGCATTTTTAATTATTGTACTGTATTCACCTGTATGTTTTTAAAGAATACATTATTCTTAGTATGTAGATAAAACAGACATGTTATCCTTTTTCAGCTTGTTTACTTCCAATATAAAAAACACAATTTTAAAGATATTTTTATTGCACACGTATTTTATGAGCATATATCGAATGACATAATATACTCATATTTATAATGAATTTCCAAATTGACTATTCACGAAAATTTGCTTTTTTTTATATTTTTCACGTGACACTTGAATTTTTTAAGAACCATTAAACAGTGTGTAACTATTTTATGAAAACTGACAATTTCCTATAAGCAAAAATAAGAAGCTGTGCCGTGTAAAAATCATGTACCATAAGTAGACATATTTGTAGAAAGTTACAATACTCAATACGGTTGCTGACTTAAAAAAATAATAAAAAACGGTCCTGACTCACTCCTTTAATTTTATTGCCTTCTGAATAATGAAGGCGATTCAACAACAAAGTTACAAGTACTTTTACTATCATTAATCGTTTTTACTTGCAGATATTCTGCAGATACTACAATTATTACGAAAATAAAGAATAACAATCGTACTGTTGACAATGATGACCGCATTTTTTAAGCGAGGTTTTATCAAAAATTTCGATTGGATCATTATATAAATTTGAGTGTTGTTTAATATACAGTTGAATTATTGGATCTTTACCCGTGCGTCATTAATATCTAATAACATAGCCGACAAATGTCAAATTATTTTGTTCTTTTCTTCACTATTAATAAAAACAGATGCCACTTAATAATTATGTCGGTTATGTTATCAGATATTAATGACGCAAGGGTAAAGATCCAATAATTCAACTGTAATATGTTTTTAAGATTGAATTTGGTGAACAATACCATTAATGATGATGAAGTATCATTCAGGAATAAAAAAATGGAGGTACATTTTTACAATTATTTTCTAAATAACAGATATGTAACGACATAAATTAAGATATAAAATTCAATACGAGGATTAGTAAAAAGGTTCAATTGTATTTAAACATATTGACTACCTTCATAAAACGTTTCTTTGACTCATTAAATGTTCCTCTTATACTGGAAAACGATTAGATGGGTAAGTATTTTATATTATACTACTAGCTGAACCCGGCAGACGTTGTCCTGCCAAACATTGATCACTGTTTATATTTAAAGCTACTCACTAATCCCTGTCACAAATATAATTTGTTATTATTATTGACGGTTATTATTTAATATTTATTGATAGATGGAGCATTTGAAAATAGTTTAATTACGTATCTATAAACAAAAGTAGGTACTCTTTTGCGCTTAAATCTAAATTTACTATTTGTGATTATTGAAATTACTATTCAATCACAATCGCTACTTGTTATGATGGAATTAATTTATATATCAATATCGATTCATAGATTGAATCAAGTATAATTAGTATTAGATTTTTTCTCTTCTTCCACACATGTTTTAAAATACTTATACTTTCTAGCATTGCAAATAACCACTCTTACAATACAATGCCGAGAAAAATGAACGGTTTTAAGGATTAAAACTAACATTTCCGCATCCGTGGCCCTGAACAATATTCTATCATAAAACTATTACTTGTATACACTTCGGGGGATGTATCGTGCTAACAAACCGAAATTTCTCCAAAAATAACCAAAAATTCAGTATATCTGGATTTATAGGACCCGCTATACTCGCTCTAGTTAACTGAAAATCAATAGGGTATATCTGTGAGACACCTTGAACAATATTCAATCATAAAATTGATCAATCGTATACTCTCTGGAGGCTGTATCGTGCTAACAAACTGAAACTTCTCCAAAAATGACAAAAATATCGTACTTAAAGTACTGTAGCACCTGCTGTATTGGCCCCGGTGAGCTGAAAATCAATAGGGTTCATAAGTGAGATGCCCTGAATAATATTCAATCATAAAATTGCTAACTTGTTGAACTGCGGAGGCTGTATCGTGCTAACCAACTGAAATTTCTCAAAAAATTACAAAATGTCGTACTTCAAGTACCATATCACCCGTTGTACTGGCTCTGGTGAACTGAAAATCAATAGGGATCATCTGTGACATGTCCTTAACAATATCCAATTATAAAATTGCTGACTTATTGCACTTCGGAGGCTGTATCGTGCTAACAAGACATGTAAGGAAAAGGGGCCGACGACAACGACGATGACGACATACACACAGGATATTGTTTCTAAAAACCGTTTTTTCGTGTTGTTGTTGATGGAAAACGTAAAAATAACTCAAACAAAAATTTCTAAATTCCAACTTGTTTTTGGGGTAAACCAATACTTTTCTCGCATATTAGATAGGTTGGGCGGAAAAGTAAAAAATTCGAATGGCACAGGACCAATTGGACCGGTTTATTTCAGTAACGTTTTTGTATAAAACCCAAAGTAAAAAGTTAGATACAAAAGTAATAGAATGTTTTGGGACCAAAGTAAAATTTTGGCATCAAATCAAAAACAAAAAAAATAAAAAAAATTCTGGTAAATTTGTGAATATTCATAAATAAATGTTTTAATGTACGATTTAGAGAAAAATGTTATAAACAAAAGTTGTAGAACATGTTAAGGTCTATGAAAAAGCTCAGTAACTTTTTTGCGTCAAATGAAAAACAAAGGAAATACGATTTTTTTTAAACTTTGACAGGCCGCCAATTTGTTTTTACTGAGGCGATTTGGCTCATTAACAAACTGTTACAAGATTTTGGCCTAACCGATTTTTGTTGCAAGTTTGGTTTCTATCCGTCAAAAAGACGCCCTCTATCGTGTTTACAAATTCCGTTATAATATATATATATATATATATATATATATATGTATATATGTATATATATATATATATATATATGTATATATATATATGTATATATATATATATATATATATATATATATATATGTATGTATGTATGTATGTGTTATAACGGAATTTGTAAACACGATAGAGGGCGTCTTTTTGACGGATAGAAACCAAACTTGCAACAAAAATCGGTTAGGCCAAAATCTTGTAACAGTTTGTTAATGAGCTTAATCGCCTCAGTAAAAACAAATTGGCGGCCTGTCAAAGTTTAAAAAAAATCGTATTTCCTTTGTCACCTTCGGAACGGGGGGTGAAACAAGCCTAAAACTGTTTTTAGAAAAAAATCCTGTGTGTATGTCGTCGTCGTCGGCTACTTTTCGTTACATGTCTTGTTAACACGATACAGCATCCGGAGTGCAAAAAGTCACCAATTTTATGATTGAATATTGTTCAGGATATCTCACAGATGAACCCAATTGATTTTCAGCTCACTAGAGCCAGTACAACGGGTACTATGGTACTTGAACTACGAAATTTTTGTCATTTTTTAAGAAATTTCAGTTTGTTAGCAGGATACAGCCTCCGGAGTATATACAAGTGACCAATTTCATGATTGGATATTATTCAGAGCATCTCAAAGATGAACCCTATCAATAATCAGCTGACTAAAGCCAGAACAACGGGTGCTATGGTACTTGAAGTACCAAATTTTTGGAGAATTTTCAGTTTGTTAGCCCGATACAGCCTCCAGAGTGTATACAAGTGACCAATTTTATGATTGAATATTATTAAAGGTATCTCACAGATGTACCCTACTGATTTTCAGCAGACTAGAGCAAGTACAGCGAGTCCTATTAATCCAGATATACTGAATTTTTGGTTATTTTTGGAGAAATTTCGCTTTGTTGGCACGATACATCTCCCGAAGTGTATACAACAGTTTTATTATACAGTTTTATTATAAAATATTATTCAGGGCATCTAACAGATGCGGAAAAGTTAGTTTTAATATTTAAAACCGTTTATTTCTTTTATGATTTATTCTTGAAAAACCTTAGCCAAACATTTTAAATGATATTAGTGTTTTAAATGAAACTCAACGTTTCTAGCTAATTCCACAATATAATGAAAAATATTGAAAATTCTAAAAAAATGATGTTCGAATATTGTTATTCGGAACAAAATGAAGGAATTATTGAAAAATTGATAATGATAACGATAACTAATAACTTGTCTACTCCTAGGAGCTGTAAGACCTTGTCGTTGGTGGAGTAGCTTAGTAACTTCCTCCCTCCTCGAGCCGCAAGGACGGGAAGGGAGGAGTGAAACTAAAAAACAGCTCAAGAATGGTCAGTGGGGCACTGGTGGGGCTATCTATGTCGATATGATAGCACCAAAAAATGCCAGTAGAAGATTCAACTTGCCCAAGTTACATCCGAACACACTGACAAGTCCTAACCAGACATGGGGGGCGAGCGACGAGTTTCCGGCGCCGAAAAACCGGAACCCTCGGCTATGGTATGGTAACCCAGACAGAAGAGTCCCACAAAGACAGGAGTAAACCTGTAAAAATCCGTAACCAGAAGGTGTAATTCGAACCGTGCCGATAGGTGGATGGCCACACGTAGTAGGTCGTTAACGGTGACTTCCGAATACCAGGGGCCCTTCGGTCGTATATACCCACTCTGCGGCAAGGGAGCACTGCCGTAGCTGTATTTCAAAACTTCCCGAATCGTGGGAACTATATGGTTTTCAGTCAAAAAAACATACAGGAGAAGTCCTCTCCTCAAAAAATGGATAAAAGACCCCCTCTTAGCCAGGAAAAGGCGGATGTTGTTCCCCGGTTTCTGGTAATTGGAAGATCAGATGAAGGGAATTTTGATAAAGTCAGTCCCTTTTTATTATCGAAACAGTTATATGGTATAGTTGGAAATTTGAAAAACATAAAGAAAATTAAAGACGGCTTACTAGTAGAGACAGTGTCAGCTCCTCAGGCATCAAAACTTCTAGAAACTAAACAACTTGGGTCTTTTGATATTTCAGTAAAACCTCATACCAGTCTCAACCAGGCTAAAGGAGTAATTACATGTCCTGATTTCTTGAATTGTACAGTAGAAGAACTAATCGAAGAACTTAAAGATCAAGGAGTAGTTAATGTTAGAAGAATGCGAACACGGAAAGATGGAACTCTCATAGACTCAGCATCCCATATTCTCACGTTTAACAAACCTCAACTGCCCCCTAAAATTAGAGCTGCATTTTACTCCCTTGAAGTGCGTCCTTTTATCCCAAACCCCGTCAAATGTTTCAATTGCCAAATATTTGGTCACATGTCATCGTCTTGTCCGAACGCACCCTCATGTATATGCGGAAAACCCCCCCATCAAGGAGAACCTTGTACTGACCCTATGAAATGTGTTAACTGCGGAGGCGATCATTCAGCAAGATACAGAAACTGCCCAAAGCTGGTAGAAGAAAAGAATATCCAGCGATTGAGAACATTAGAAAAGATCAGCTACCATGAAGCAAAGAAACGAGTTTTGGCAATGAAACCTACTCCTAACAGATCCTACTCTCAAGCTACAGAATGTAATCCACAAAATAATGCAAATGACTTCATAGCGCAAGTATTACCAAGTATTAAAGAAGTCATAAAAGAACAAGTAAAGAAAGCCATATCAGATATCTTCATCGATAAGACGCAACCTGGTCCTAGCCAACTTTTCCCTATGGAACCTCCAAAACAAGGTTACGACATGTCTAATATGTCAGATACTTCGAATTGCCAGTCTGAAAAAAGAAAAAGAAATATGAAAGAAAAAGACACACTAAGCGATTCAGAAGATAGCCATAGCTCTGCATATTCGAACGCAGATACAGGCGAACGAAAAAAGATCAAGAAAGGTTGGCCAAAGGGCAAACCTCGGAAACCTCTTAATATTCATAAATTAATCCAGCCTAGTCAAGAAGAAGATAGTTATTTTGAAAAAGATATAAGTATAAATTAGTTCATTTTAATTCATCCTTATTTTCCTAACTAATCCAATCTCTATATCCTTCACAACTAAACCAATACTTAAAAATGACTTTATACGAGAACATAATTCAATGGAATTGCAATGGTTTGAGCTACCATTACAATGAACTGAAATCAATTATGGTAGAATCATCCCCTTTCTGCTTATGTATTCAAGAAACCCATTTCAAACCTAAAGACTCGTTCAATTTGAGAGGTTTCAAATTATTCAGAAAAGATGTGGAACCAGGAGCACGTGCTCATGGCGGCATAGCAATTTTTATTAAAAACAACTACCCTGCGGAAGAAATACACTTGCAATATGACCTCCAAGCATTAGCAATCCGAATTGATTATCCATTTAAAATGACCATATGTAACATATACCTCCCCAATTCCAATTGGAATTTGTTAGACATGGAGAAAATAGTAGATCAACTTCCAACTCCTTTTCTGATTGTGGGGGATTTTAATTCGCACAACCAGATATGGGGATCCCACAAGCTGGATGCCGGAGGAAGATTGATTGAAAGACTCATTGACGATAGAAATCTAATTGTATTAAACAGCGGTCAAGGAACGTACTTGAACTCTCGATCTCATTCTTTCTCTGCTATTGATATAATTGTCTGCTCCGCAAGACTCGCAGCCAATTTCAAATGGAACATTTTGAATCATCATAATTCGACAGACCACTTTCCAATTAAAATCGATTGTGCTGATCACCTCCAAAACAGAGATATCCCTAGACGATGGCGTCTTGAGAAAGCGAATTGGGTGCTGTACCAAAGTTTGACCGAAAGACTTGACACTCCAAATGGACCTATAAAGGAGTTAGTCGACATTTTCTCCGAGGGAATTTTATCTGCGGCACATGATGCTATACCATATGGTCGTGATACACGAGGGAAACGTAGAGTGCCATGGTGGAATGAAGAAATCGCGACTGCCATCCGGGAAAAAAAACGCGCCTTCAATCTATTCAAGAGAAACCCTACGCATGAAAATATGATCAACTTCAAAAAACTTCGAGCAAAAGCAAGAAAGATAACGCTTAAATGTAAGAATGAGTCTTGGAGGAACTACATTTCAACCATAAACACAGAAACCTCGAACACAGAGCTATGGCATAAAATCAGATGTATAACTGGAAAGTCATTCTCATTACCATCCCCGGTATTATCCATCAATGGACAACCTATCACAAACCCGTCAGAAATTGCTGAGCAGCTAGCTGAATTCTTCGAAAGCTCCTCATCCTCGTCTGTATACTCAGAATCATTTCAAAGTATAAAAGCATTGTCCGAAATTCCCTTGAACTTCGATTCAGTCAACTATCTATCATATAATGACCCTTTCACGATCCAAGAGTTAACAGAAGTTCTCAACTCATCCAAAAAATCTGCCCCTGGGCCAGACGAAATCCCATATGAATTCATCCGTTTTTTACCTGAAAAACAGAAAATAATTTTTTTATATATTATTAATCAAATATGGCAAAAGCATTCGTACCCTGAAAAATGGCGTGAAGCCACCATTATTCCGATACCAAAGGAAGGAAAAGATCATAAACAGGCGACAAATTACCGACCTATTTCCCTTACTTGCAGTATGAGCAAGATCATGGAGAGGTTGGTCAGTAATCGATTGATATGGTACATCGAAAATAACCAACTCCTAAATCCTATTCAATCTGGTTTTCGTAAGAATAGATCAACGTTGGATCAAATTTGCCATTTAGAAAACGCTATTCAAAACAGTTTTGCTAAAAGAAACCACTTAGTGGCTGTTTTCTTTGACATAGAAAAAGCTTACGATACGACTTGGCGCTTTGGAATTTTGAAAACACTCCACAATTGGGGAATGCGAGGTCACCTTCCACTTTTCATTGAGGAGTTCCTGAAAAATCGCAGTTTCAGAGTCCAAGTAGGAGCAGAAAAATCAGAAACTCATAATCAAGAAAACGGAATACCACAAGGTTCCACCTTGAGCGTGATCCTATTTGCAATTGCAATTAATAGCCTAGTGTCAGTTATAGAGAACTCTGTAGGAAAGTGCCTTTATGTGGATGATTTGACAATCTTCTTTTCAGCGGATTCAATGGAGAATATGGATCATGTCCTACAAGAAAACATCAATGCACTCGCTGAACAAGCTAACCGTATAGGTTTTCGTTTCTCAGCAAACAAAACTAAATGTATGCATTTCTGTCGTCTGAGAAGACTCCATGACGAACCAAAATTGACACTGTATGGTAATCCTCTTGAAGTTGTACCAACATATAAATTCTTGGGGATTATTTTTGACCAAAAGCTCTATTGGAAAAATCATATTGATAACCTGGTCACTAAATGTAAGAAAACTCTAAACGTTATGAAGGCAGTGTCAAGCATATCCTGGGGAATGGATAGAGATATCCTACTTAGGATGTATAAAACGCTCATTCTTTCCAAAATGGATTACGGTTGCTCCGTGTATGGCTCAGCCAGAAAGTCTCACTTAAAACAATTAGATTCAATTCAAGGAACTGGCTTAAGACTCGCTATCGGCGGCTTTCGAACTAGCCCACTCTCCGCTCTTTGCTGCGAAGCAGGCATCCCTCCTCTAGAATTCAGGAGAAAACGTCTAATATTAAATTACGGTATAAATGCCCGCAGTCAACAGAACAATCCGAACTTCGAACTCTTTTTCCCTAGTGAAATGAATGCAACATTTGAAAGAAAACAAACAAGTTCTAAGCCTATAGGAATACGATTCCAAGATACTGTATCCGAATTAAATATCATTCTTCCATCTGTCTACCCAATAGGCCCAAGTGAAAACCCACCTTGGAATCTGAAACTCCCAAAAATTCACCTAGAATGCCAGAAGCACAGAAAAGAAGATACAAACAGAAGCATATATATCACTTTATTCAACTCCATCCTATTTTCTTACTCTGAATACAGAATAATTTATACGGACGGCTCCAAAATGAACAATGGAGTAGGGAGTGCGTTCGTCACAATGGGAGAAAGCTTTTCCTGGACACTCCCTCCATCGGCAAGTATCTTCACGGCTGAATTATACGCTATATGGCAGGCCCTAAGATATGCTGAAATGGATATCTACAAAACCACTTTGATTTGTACAGACTCTCTCAGCGTATGCCAGGCACTTAATAATAGGTTTAACAAAAATCCGTTAGTACAAATCATTCTATCGCTGACAGATTGGCTCCACCGGCTGGAAAAACGTGTCTGTTTCATTTGGATCCCTGGCCATATATGAATAGCTGGGAACGAGTTGGCCGACCTGGCTGCGAAAGATGCTACTGACTCCGCAATGTTCGAAGATATTCCTATAACTCCCTCAGATCTAAAACTTGAAGCGAATATTAAAGCAATAAATCAATGGCAAAGACAATGGAACTTCAGCGACACTAAACTCAGGGAGATAAAACACACAGTTAGTAAATGGGAATACCCACCTAAACTGAATAGAAGAGAACAAGTTGCTATATCCCGTCTAAGAATTGGCCACACCTATCTCACTAATGTGTTCATGCTCCGGAATGAGCCCCAACCCCGATGTGAGGTTTGTCAGAATGCTAGGCTAACAGTAAAACACATCTTACTTAAATGCAGAAACTTTTCACATCTCCGGAGTCAGATGAATTTATCTGGTGATATACGTGTTTGTCTTGCCAACAACCCACGTGAAATGTGGAAAATGGTCATCTTCCTAAAAAATTCAAAACTACTAGGAAAAATATGAAGTGTAGAAATTATATTATTCTTTTACCAGAACTACATCATGATTGTATGAATACGGACCTTATGATCGGCAGAAAGTTTTGAACAACTGGTAGAGTAAGGCTAATGACCAAAGTAGTCGATGCCTGAAGTGAAAGGAAAAAAAAAAATAACTTGTATTACCTCCCTTGCATTAATGACTGCTTGCATTCGACGAAGCGTACTCTGAATAAAATTAAGGATTATATTCTGATCCATGTTATTCTACTCCTGCAAGAGCACCTCTCTCAGCTCCTGTGAAGTTCTTGGGGCTGATATATGTCTTCGGATGCGCTGCCCTTACTCATCCCAGACATATTCGATGGGATTCATATCTGGACTGCATGCTGGCCAATTAAACCGCCTAATTCCCACTTCATATAGATATTCACTTACAATACTGGCAGCGTGTGGTCTTGCATCAAAATGCCTTGCTCGACCATTGTAACCATGAAAAGCACAACATGATCCTCCAGGACCTCCGTTACATATCTGTGAGCTGTTAGAGAACAATTCTCTACGAAAGCCAACTGTGTACGTGCTTCTGAAGTGATATCTGAACAAACCCTAACAGACCCCCCCAACCAAATTTATGTCTTTGATTGATACAAGCGGGAGCGTATCTTTCTCCGGACCTTCTCCATACTCGTCGACGTCCGGCTGGCTAATTGAGACGTCCGCTCTATCAAAGCTCTCCGATTGTCTTCATTGTTATATTTGAATTTCAATGTATTTAACAAAATGCTCAGAGATGTTTTGCCAATAGATACAATTTCTCTTGCCCCCAATTCACAATTTAAGGTAGTCAAAGTAACATGCTTCTCTAAAACAAAAATTATAGTACAGATTCCATTTTAACGAATACTATATTTTTAATGATATTATGTTTGTCAAATCTCGTGCTGTTTATCGCCTTTGATAAACTATTCACTTGAACAATGCTGGTTCGATTTACTATATCAATTGAAACTATTATTTTGTTAGTTTAACGAATTTATTTTACACTTCTAGCAGTGACACATAAAAAATCAATATGACTTCTGTTGACAGACGTCAGATCCCAATGTTGCTTTTGCATTCGGCACGCTTTACAGATACAAAAGGTTATCACATGCGACTGATGCAAACGAACAAAATAAAACATTATTCCCAACAGTCATAATTAAAAATAACAGAAATAATAATAAGATTCCACAATGTTTGTTCATTTCATTAATGTTTTAACCTTGACTGTTCAAAAATAAGGTAAATTTAATAGTTGAATTAAAGTATAATGTAGTCATAAAACTACTAAAATCTATATAAATACCTTCCTAAATTTTTCATGAATATGTCAACACCTACATTTTACCAAAAAATTCTAATTAAATAGATTGATATTTACTCTGTTGCTACATATCATATAATGTGTTCCGTACTGCCATCTTAGCTCCCTCAGGTAGATCAGTTGTTTTAGTTTTAGAACGGGTTCTGCTTTTGCATGGGCTTGAAAGAATTGGATTAGTTTCTTTTCTTTTTTTTATAGCCTATACTGTCCTCCGAGATATTTTTAAAGCAGCAGCTACCCTCTAACATAAAAAATTGATTAATAATAAGTATATTACTAAACAAGAATCCATTTAAATATTTATGTTATCTCTTGAACAGATGAAATTGGTTCGAACTCAAAATACTCCAACACATTTAGGACCAGCTCCTGTGCTTGCGAATTCAACGTTTTCCAGGCATATTCTAAAAATAAAAACTATTCATAAACAGTTCTGGAAAATTACGTCAATATTTTCTGCATTGGTGGAAGCAAAATATGTTTCATATAATTCAGTTTGATGGAGTTCTATCCAGAATCATAATGAAATGTTAATTTAAGGTTTGTTTTCATTGCGAAGTAAATTAACCAGAAGTAGATAAATAATATTGACTTACCACAATAATTCGAACACTCAGGTATAAGTTAGTCGTTATAACAACTGTTTTTGAAATAAATTTATATGCAAGGGGCAAAAAATGGATAAAAATGTAAACAAAGTCTTTGGTCTGTCAATATACAAATTCGCGGTTAAACCACAGAACTTCTGTTCTGTGGGTTAAACCTATCGCCGACATTCATCACATGGCTATCTCTGTTTGTTATATTATGTTGTAATGGAACAAACGGTTTCATTTCGGGGGTTTAGATTCTGTGAGTAGAAAAGAGACGTACTACAAAAAGTGATAAGTGAATAATTTCATACATGGGAAAATATTCATCGGACCAACTGTATATATGCCAATTTTCATGATGATCGGTTAAACGGTGTTGGAGTGAAGAGAACATAATATATATACATGTATACATTATATACAGGATGGCCGGACGAAAACGAAACAGAGCCATTATCAGGAACTGCGTCAACGTTTTAAAAAACGCAGAGATCTGTCGATTTTTGATCAAAGGGGGACACTTTTTTCCGGTATTTTTGACTTCCTTACTTTCACCCCCTAGCAGGTGTGAGCATCAACTCAAAATATTTTAAAGGCAGTAGGGGTCGAGTAAGGTATGATTTTAAAGCACTTCCAATTCTTTTTACAACAGTCTTTAAATTTTAAAATTCTGCCTAATACTTTTTCATAAATTATATTTTAAAATCTCAATTATGTACTTGTTTAGTTTTTAATAAGAATTTTTTCAATTTGAGTTTTTGTCAAAATAGTGTAAATGACACATGGGTCGTTGAGTACGCCAAAGGTTTAAATGTTGATTTTCTGGCTTTACATTGTTTTTATAATTTTTTTATCACATTTGTAAAAGACAAATGAATACGATACGAACACACAATGAACGTGAAATTATTGGAATGATATATCGAAGTAAATTTTTGTTTGTGTTTTTGAAATACCATGGTTTATTCCATTGCGGATAGGGTAGATATCATTTCGCTTTATTTTATGAACAATGAGGGTGCAAATTTAACGGCTCAGTTATTTAATGAGAAATATCAAGATAAACAGGTCAGTAGGAAGTATGTTCTAGAGCAGTGGTCGCCAACCTGTCGATCGCGAGCTACGGGTAGCTCGCGGAGGTAATTCTGGTAACTCTCACAACGATTTTAATTTAAAAAATACAAACTGCAAAAATCAGAGAAGCTTTCGAAAATTCCACAAAAAAATCTAATTGTCATAATATTAAACATAAACAGCGGCAACGTTGCGGTGAGCGATCTGCCGCTGACGCCATCAAGCTAGAATCGGCTAGAACCGACCAGCCGGACCAGCGCGTTAGTGTTCGAGAACGATAAGGATTGCTTTGAACGGGATAAATACGCACGGCGCGGCGACATTGCGCTTAGTTTAAAACTGAACGCGTAACCAACGTCCAGGCGGTTGGGTTAGTAGAGAACAACAAAAAATTATATTATGGCAAGCAGTTGTTAGAAGGTAAAGACATACCACTTTCCTTCGGAATGGGAAGAACAATACTTTTTCACAGAAGTTAAAGATAAAAATGTGTGTTTGTTATGTAATACTTCCGTCTCCGTTGCTTAAAAAGGAAATATTGAGAGACATCATAAAACTGTACATTCTAATTTTGAAAAATCATTCCCACTACATTCTGCCGCCAGAAAGGAGAAACTGAAACAGTTAAAAAAGTAGTTAATTGGACAACAATCAATATTTTTAACAGTCGACAAAAATAAGGCTCCAGCTGAAGCATCGTACCGTGTGTCCCAGATAATCACACAAAAAAAGAAACCTTGTGAAGACGGGGAAATGGTGAAACAGGCGTTTTAAGAAGCTGCTGATTCGTTATTTACCAACTTTAGAAATAAACACGAGATAGTTTCAGCTATAAAATCTATGCAACTTTCTGCTAATACAGTGATGAGACGTGTAGAAGTGATGAGCAATGATATTTTTTTACAGTTAAGAACTGACTTAGATAACTGTGTTTATCTTTCACTTCAACTGGATGAATCAACAGATGTCGTTGACACTGCCCAGATGGCCTTGTTCGTCAGGATGGTTTTTAGTGATTTTACGATTAAAGAAGATCTTTTGAAGTTTATTCCACTGAAAGGACACACTACTGGACATGAGTTGTTTTCTCATTTAAAAAATATTATTTCTTCCGACAAAATTCCAATATCGAAAATGGTAGGCTTGACAACCGATGGCGCTCCAGCTATGGTGGGTTGTGATAAGGGTCTGGTGGCGTTATGTCGTAAAGATGAAACTTTTCCGCAATTTCTCTGTTACCAATGCATTATCCATCAGCAAGCATTATGTGGAAATTTCCTGAAACTAAACAACGTTATGAAACTGGTGGTAAAAATTGTGAACAAGATTAGAGCTCAAGTGTTACAAACAAGATTATTCAAAACCTTGGCCGATGAAGTTGACTGTCAATACGGGGACCTACTCCTTCACTCTGAAGTCCGATGGTTAAGTAGAGGACGGGTGCTGAAACGTTTTAATGATGTCCTATCTGGCATAGTTCAATTTTTCAAACAACGCGATGAACCGATCCCGGAACTAGAAAATTCAATCTGGCTTAGAGATTTTGGTTTTCTCGTGGACATTACAGATAAATTAAACGAACTTAATTTGCAGCTTCAGGGGAGAGACAAAGAACTAGCGGAAATGATTTCTGATATAAAACAATTTATCAAAAAGCTGGAGTTTTGGGAACAAAACGTAATTAACAGCGATGCCAAGCATTTTCCTATTCTTTCAGAAAAAATATCTCAAAATCCATTAGTACCCTATGACAGTAAATATCATGTAGAAATAGTTTCTACCCTGAAGAATAACTTCAAAAATCGTTTTAAAGGTTTCAACGAAATAGCTTTAGTAGCGCAGTTTGTTGTTTCACCCTTTATGGAAATTGATATCCAACAGTTTGCAATTTGTGTTATGCAGAACTTTGGCGAAAACATCGCTGTAACATAAATGGAAGTAATTGAGTTTCAAAATGATTTAGCCTTAAAATCGTTAGTCTCAAGTACCAAATGTATCTGGCCTATTGTAAGTAAAGACAAATATTCAGTTCTATGCCGTGTTGCCTTGGAAGTGAAAGCATTATTCAGTTCAACCTATTTGTGTGAATCTTCTTTTTCCAATATGAAGTTTATTAAGAACAAATATAGCAATCGACTTACAGATGAACATTTGGATATTGTATTCGAATGGCTGTATCAAATTATACTGCACACATTAAAAAAATTATCGATGAGCCTGAGTGTCAGCCTTCTCATTGAACGTGCTTTTTTATTTTTCAATGTTTATGTTCATGATAGTGCGTTACTTTTTGTTGTTATTATTAACTATTTTTAAATCTTACGTGACATGCCGTTGTGGCTGGATAAAAGTTTGTGTTTATTTTTCAAACACCTTCGTTTGGTAGGTAGGAATGTAGCTATGAACAAGTACGTACTAGTAATATTAGTTATTTTAGTGTTTTTAAATGAAACTCAAGGTCTCTAGTTAATTCCACAATATAATACAAAACTATATATGCTGATCTTTACAATTATCACTTAAGAAGACAGTTTATTAGTGGAGATAATTGTAAAGATCAGCAGATATAGTTTTCCTGGTTTTCTATATCATTGCACAGTTATACTGATCTTAATTGGAAAAATAATATCCAGGATATCACCATAGGGCTAATAATATCTAAGCTTCAATATTTGTAATATCACATATTCTTCTTTTTTCTATAAACATATATTGAGCCAATCACAAGTTAGGTTACTTCTTGGTCTAGCCAAATATAACTACTAAACATCAGGTAGGCATAAAATGAAATGTAACTTCTGTCATTCTGACGATGATATTGATTTATCGAAACAATTGTCAATTTTTTAGAATTTTCAATAACTTGTATTATATTGTGGAATTAACTAGAGACCTTGAGTTTCATTTAAAAACACTAATATGAGCATATTCCACGAAGTAAGGGTCGAGACAGTCAATTTCATTAGTTATTTTGTTATTAGTTTATTATTAGTACCTATGTATTATGTATTACCAGTTAAATAGTAAAATAAATACATATAATGATAAATTAACTGTGGATTATTTCATTTACGTTGCGTTACGTGGCTTCCGTGTGGGTAGCTCGCTGTTTATTCCAAAATTAACAAAATAGCTCAACACATTGAGAGGTTGGCGACCACTGTTCTAGAATTACTGGAAAAATTTCAAGAGACTGGAAATGTAGCTAATAAAAAAACGAGACCGCCTATAGTTAATGAAGCTAGTGAAGTTGCAGTTTTGGGACGTGTGTCTGGGATCAATCGAACTAACATTCAAACCATGTTGAAGAAGAACAAATTCCATCCGTATTAAATACATTTAGTGCGGGAACTTAATGACGATGATTATGACCGCCGTTTGCAATTTTGCGAAATGATGAGTGAGCGAGCAGTTTCTTTTTAATATCTGTTTCTTCGATGAATGCTGCTTTTTTATGAACGGTACTGTACATGTAGAAGGTAGAAGAAAGAAGTTTTGGGTATGACAAAAATTAAAAATAAGAATAGAATGTATCAAATATAGTTTTTGAAAAACAAGTTCTGGATTTATTAAATAATATTTAGATATGGAAGGGAATGTAAAAGTCATTTCGAATAACCATTATCAGATTGAAAAGAAAACTGCTGTTAAATTATAAGATTACTTGGACAGTGGAAACGATGAAACAGAACAATTTTTTGTGTGAAAAACATAATTATAGCGAAACATTTTTGGTAATAGAAAATAATGTTCTACTAAATAAATGGAAAAATATCATTTTTGCATTATGCATTAATTCATCCTTAATTTTTTTGATATCCAACATTTCAATTTTTTACATTCAAATAAATTATTGTTTCTAAATTTTTTTTGTGACTATTTAATTAATCAATAGAAAGACCGTGTACGATAAATCTTTAGTAACTGAATGTTAAATAAGTTTTTCATATTTTTCTTTATTTTTTATTTTAGGAATTTCGTTGATTCTAAGAGCTGCTAGTGTCTAACTAAAAATTAATTGTTTCCTCCATCCCATTAATTAGTACCTACTGGACTGGTGCCGATATCCACTACCTGAGAAATAGTCTTGTCTGGGTAATGGGTAAAGCTAAATATCAATTATGCAACAGTCAGAAAAACGTTTGCACTGAAATAAAATAATAAAAGTCGGCCCATTTTTTATGGAACCACGTTAAGAAGATGTAATGAATCTAAATAAAAAAATGTTATATTTTTTCCAATCGATACTATTGAATTGAAACAGTACATATTCTTGTAATAATTGAATATTGTCCTAAATCAAATATTTTGATGAGAAAAATACGTAACTCGATAGGCTTTCAAATTTTCCTGTTTTTCCCAGTTTTCTCTTTCAATTGGTAGATATAAATAACATGTTTTAAATAAGTACCTCTTTAGCATTTTTATAAGAACAGTGAAAATATTTTAAAGGGTTAAGGAAGAATCGAATAACACATTAATGTATTTGTCGCCGCCAAGACAGTCCCTGACAATGAACTAAACCATTTCAAGATTTACCCTATAAATTTCAAGGTTTTTATGACCAGATGCAGGCATGGGTTCTCCGACCTCCTGCACCCACGTAAAAGCTGTTCCAAGATCATTCTTCTAATCAATTTATAAGTAATTCATAACTTTCAAACACGTTATGTCATTTGCGAGAGGATAGAGTGACGTGGGTGGGTATTTGTAACAGTCGTGATTCTCTCTTCTTATAGTAATAAAAGTGGATGAATATATTGAGATTATCAACGACAGCTTCTGATAATTTATAAATCGCTATCAACTAAAATTCTAATTCTTAAATGAAATGTTATAAATAGCAATCAAAACTAAATAATGAATGGAAGCTTAACGGAAATTATAATTAAATATTTAAAAGGGGTGTTGGCCGCTTTTATTTTTGGGTTACAAGTGTAGATTGAGATATTCATTATTGAAGGTTATTGTAGAAAATTTGTGGTTGTTGGGATTTGTTATCATAAAATCAGAAGTAGAGAAACTAAAGCAAACAAAACTCCCATCATTATTTGTTATTTCTTTCAAAATTATTTAGAAAACTTTAACCAATATGGATTGAAGTTTAAATATGTAAACCAAAATTAAAAAGTCAGGTATTTAATAATTAAATTCTGCAGAATGTAATGCAATCTATATAAGTAGCACTCCTAGGAATTTTCTGTACATAGTATGTACACAGAATATTAACGAATCTACAGACTAAAGCTAGACAAATCACACTTTGAAGAAGCACTCAACAACACGAAACTATGAATCCTTTATCCTATATATATATATATATATATATATATATATATATATATATATATATATATAACAAAGAACAGATTAGTGGGTATTGCACGCAAATAGAAGAAGGGGCTACTGTTCTTTGTTATTGTTCATATGCCACGCACTATTCGTACATCTTTATATATATATATATATATATATATATATATATATATATATATATATATATATATGTATAATTTTCAAATAAAATTCCTGGGATTCGGCCATTAATTATTTACTACTTTTTGGTGATGTCATATAAAAAAAATAATTCTAATTAAAAACAAACAACATATTTTTAAGAGTGATAACATAAAAAGTTTTTATCTAACTTTGTACCTACTTGAAAATGGCGTTATGCCGAAACGTGCGTTGTAGTAGTGAAGTATTTTTCATGTTTTTTACATGACATCACCAAAAAGTAATAAATAATTAATCGCCGAATCCCAGGAATTTTATTTGTAAATTGGATATACACGGCCAGGATTAATGACACAATAAGTGTTTTTAAAGAAATATATATATATATATATATATATATATATATAATTTTTCCTTTAACTCGACTACCGTAGGTTTACTTTAATTTTTAATCATCAATATAACAACTAAAATGTAATAATTTTGTAGCCTTGATAAAGAAATTAGACAATTTCGAAATATTGGCATAGTAAAAAAGATTTAAACTTAAACTAAACCCTAGACTGGATGTTTCCCCGTGAGAATTGATATTTTGGTTTCATATAAGTATATATATATATATATATATATATATAAACAAAGAGCAAACAACAAGTGTTATCATGGGAAAGCACGCAAAAATAAAGAGGTTACTGAAGAGGAGTGGTAACCGTAAACATGCATGTTTCTAGCTCATTAGCCTTCATCAGTACGGTATAACCAAGTATGGATGTGAAACTTGGGAGCAACGATGTTGAATGAAACATGGAAGAACACAACAACATCGTTGCTCCCAAGTTTCACATCCATACTTGGTTATACCGTACTGATGAAGGCTAATGAGCTAGAAACATGCATGTTTACGGTTACCACTCCTCTTCAGTAACCTCTTTATTTTTGCGTGCTTTCCCATGATAACACTTGTTGTTTGCTCTTTGTTTTTGTTAAATTCACGCATGATCCATTTTTGATCTTGTTTCTATACCTTGGGTTGGTTTTTTCCAGACAGGAGGGCTTTATGCGCCTCCGTGTTGATATTGGTTGTTTTTCCAAAATCGGAATCTTCCAATTGATGGCACAAATGTGCGTTTGGTTGTCCTGTTATTTTCGTTCTTTGTGTTCTTCTATGTTTCATTCAACATCGTTGCTCCCAAGTTTCACATCCATACTTGGTTATACCGTACTAATGAAGGCTAATGGGCTGGAAACATGCATGTTTACGGTTACCACTCCTCTTCAGTAACCTCTTTATTTTTGCGTGCTTTCCCATGATAACACTTGTTGTTTGCTCTTTGTTTTTGTTAAATTCACGCATGATCCATTTTTGATCTTATATATATATATATATATATATATATATATATATATATATAGATTTAGTCAAACCGAGACCATATTTTCATAAATCGTTGACATTACGGGATCCGTTTTGAAAGGCGAGATCCGATTTTGGATCTCATCTTGTTTCGCGTGTATATCTTCGCTAATGGT
Source organism: Galeruca laticollis (assembly GCA_963921935.1). Lineage (NCBI taxonomy): Eukaryota > Metazoa > Arthropoda > Insecta > Coleoptera > Chrysomelidae > Galeruca > Galeruca laticollis. The sequence continues at coordinate 158,845,686 of OY998180.1, read as the reverse complement.
GATTACCCATCAAAATATATCGATTTACAATATTTTTTGGGGATCTCATTTTTCAGAATTTTATTCGATTTTATACAGCAAAAGTTCGATATAGTTGCTCTAGGTGGCGCGACTGCTGATTTATGTAATTGTAAAAGTTAAATTTTTTGCAGAAAAGTATTATTGAATTTGCAAGAATGAAAAAGCTTTTATTTTGCATCTTGTTGATTCATCGACTAGGAGTTCTTCTTCCCTGTACCGATACCCCCACTCCTGCTGATTTTTTAACTGCCAGAAATATTTTGGGAGTAACGACTCCACCAGGATACGCTTTACAAGAGTTATCACCTCGTGTTACAACTGGAAGGAATCCTCATAGATGGATAGCTACTTTTACCAGAAATGACAATAATTACAGTCCTGGATGTGAATATCTAACAGCGGTCAAAAAGGATTTTAAGAGGTATTGTCCAATGGGAAGCGAAATCCGAATTGTAAATCTAGATACCGAGCCTAACAGAAATCGTATCGTAGTTGAAAAATTGGTAAATTGATACTGTTCAAATATCCCTCGTAGAAGAAGAAGAAGTTGTTTCTCATCACAATATGTAACCGAACATGCTACATGCATTTCATAATGTAATAGTCTAATCTAATAGTGTTAAATAATTTTTTATTAATTATTGTAGAGACCATATAATAACACTTTGCATTACCCTTGTACAAAAACTTTGATTGCACTTCAAAAAGATGGAATTTGGCATGGAATCCATCACAATTTTTACGTTGCATTTGTTATTCTTGTTAAAATTTTTGTGCAATAAAATTCAGTGTCATACAGAGGCTTAATAGTAAGTATATTAATATTTTGATTAAAACGTTTTGCTTAACTAAGCTGGAATTTCCGGAACAATTGCTGATATTCATACTGAACACACTTCACACCACCACTGCACCAACACTTACATGTACTGGAATTAACTGTCTCGACCCTTACTTCGTGGAATATACTCATATTAGTGTTTTAAATGAAACTCACTGTTTCTAGCTAATTCCACAATATAATAAAAATTGTTGAAAATTCTGAAAAATTGACAATTGTTTCGATAAATCAATATCATCGTCAGAATGACAGAAGTTATATTTCATTTGATGCCTACCTGATGTTTAGTAGTTATTTTTGGCTAGACCAAGAAGTGACCTAACTTGTGATTGACTTAAAATATGTTAATAGAAAAAAGAAGATGTTATATTACAAATATTGAAGCTTAGATATTATAAGCCCTATAGTGATATCCTGGATATCATTTTTCCAATTAAGATCAGTATAACTGTGCAATGATATAGAAAACCAGGAAAACTATATCTGCGGATCTTTACAATTATCACTTAAGAAAACAGTTTATCAGTGGAGAACTCCCTAGATTTATCTGTTCATTGACAACTTCATATTGTGGGTTTCTTAAATGTCTTCTAATTTCCAATTCTTCAAGGAAATACAGTTCTTGTTTCTTTTCACAAATATGCAGCACTTCTAGTTCTGTGTTGGGTGTCAATAAAAAAGAGGAAAAAGTGGCATTACAACTAATATTTCCTAAACAAACTGATGAAAAAAAAACTTATAAAACCATCACATATGCAGGAAATATTTCTAATAATATTTCAAAGATAATATATTTAGCAACGAATACAACAATTTCTTTTAAAACAGAAAGAAATGTTAGTACAAAATTGTTAAATGTAAAAACAAAAATACCACCATTAAAGAAATCAGGTATATATAAACTCAAATGTCCAGAATGTAATGCTGTCTATTTGGGTCAGACCCTTAGAAATTTTGAAATCCGATACAGTGAATACTTACAATCATACAGATTAAAACAACCAGATAAATCCCACTACGCAAAACATCTACTTAACACCAATTATTCATTGACACCTATCACAGAACTAGAAGTGCTGCATATTTGTGAAAAGAAACAAGAACTGGATTTCCTTGAAGAATTGGAAATTAGAAGACATTTAAGAATACCACAATATGAAGTTGTCAATGAACAGATAAATCTAGGGAGTTCTCCACTAATAAACTGTCTTCTTAAGTGATAATTGTAAAGATCCGCAGATATAGTTTTCCTGGTTTTCTATATCATTGCACAGTTATACTGATCTTAATTGGAAAAATGATATCCAGGATATCACCATAGGGCTTATAATATCTAAGCTTCAATATTTGTAATATAACATCTTCTTTTTTCTATCAACATATTTTAAGTCAATCACAAGTTAGGTCACTTCCTGGTTTAGCCAAAAATAACTACTAAACATCAGGTAGGCATCAGATAAAATGTAACTTCTGTCATTCTGACGATGACATTGATTTATCGAAACAATTGTCAATTTTTTAGAATTTTCAGCAATTTTCATTATATTGTGGAATTTGCTAGGAACAGTGAGTTTCATTTAAAACACTTACATTTACACTTCATGATACTTGTTTCTATAACCAAGTTGTGGTTTTCAGAGACCGAAGGTAAACAATTTATCTTCAGTCTCTGAAGACAACTTGGTTATCGAAACGCGCGTCAGACAATGTAAATGTGAGTGTTGTTTTAGTGGTTGCGTAAGGTGTATTAAGCAGTTTGGTTAAGTAAGTGATTTTTATTAAGATAACTTGCAAATGTAATAATGCCTATCAATGTTTGACAACATAATATTTTCCATGTATACGAAAATCTTTCAAAATAAATATTTATCTTGCAAAATGTCAATAAACTTTTTTTAGTTAAAACAATAAATAAACACAAGATCTATTTTTTATGTGTTATTTGTTCTCTCCTATTTAAATGTATGATACCCAAATGTTTAAATCAAAAGAGTTAATAGCGGATTAGTAATCTAATGATTAATTTATAGAAATAAAATTCTGCTTTATAATGATTTATAAGAAATTATTACAGGTTGGAATTGGTCGACGTAGCTGATTTAAATGGAACATTACGCTCTCGAAGAACGACAATTTATAGACGAAACATTTCCTGGTCGCTGGATAGGCAGGCGAGGCCGAATGATGGAGTGGCCACCTAGGTCACCAGATTTAAAACCACTAGACTTTTTTAATGGGGATACCTTAAAACCAAGATCTATGCAACTCAACCAGAAACTATAGGTTATTTACGTCAGCGAATTCACGAATGTCGAGCAATACGTCCAGAAACATTACATAATGTGCGATAAGCATTTGAAACACGATTGTACCATTGCGTGGCAACCAATGGAAGTCAGTTTGAGCACCTAACACACTAATTTGTTATTGATATTTAAATAATGTCGTTAATTTTCTATTATTTAAATCGTTTCTGTTATTGAATTGTAATTAATTGTAGCTCCAAAACGATTCATTTTACACCTCAAGCATTATACATGTTTGAAATCTAGTATCAAAGGCTCATCCAATTTTGAATAAGTATACAGGGTGTTCCATTAAAAAAAACTGAGGGGCTGACCGTGGGGCCGAGGGGGTAAATATTACAAAGAGTATAGGTACGTAACCCGACGTCCCCTTAGTTTTACATTTTTCCGTAAAAGTCCCTTGTTTGAAATTATTCAAGGTGGTTTTAGTTTTCATTGAAATGCTCTGTATATTTTACGAGCAGTCTGCGTTCCAGAGTGAGCAATAACACAATAATAGCGAATAGGTGGAGATTTATTTAATTTTCTTTTGTTAAAATTGTAGACTGTGCAAATTTAAAAAAAAATCATCAAATAATCACAGCAGAAAAATGGAACAAATATATAAATATCGCAAAGATGGCATTTTTCATACATTATAACAAGCTGCTTCTCTTGAAATTGTTACAGTTCATAAAATAAATAAATACTTTACGAATTCTCTATTATTAAATTGCAAAATATTCAAAACATTCATATAAATGAACAGTTGAAAATCCGGCAACATGGCTGGATCTCAACTTATCTGCTATAATTATCCATATACGTATTCGGATCTCAATTAACGCCTATCCATAAAAGGATCTCTTTATGATACACATATTTTACTGAATATAAAAATCGCCTTTTACTTTACCCCTCTGTTGCTGCCATGATTTAAAACATATTTTTTTGATATTTACCTATAAACATTTTTCAAAATTAATTTTAATTATAGTGGATCTCAGGTTATCTATAATATGTATGGATCTCATCTTGATAAAATAACGTGTATATATATATATATATATATATAAGAAGTGGCCAAAATAAAGTGAATGATTCGGTATATACTCACAAGATAACATTGTCAAATTAAAAAATTCACTTTCACTTGTGCTCAATTACTCTTACAAAATTCCTGGCTCGACATATAATTTATCTTAATCTTAATGTATTTTCACGTATTTCAAAAACCGTTCTTTAGACTAGAACTCGGTTCACGTGTTGAGTCGCGCTAGAAATTTGTGATTTCTTCGTCTTCCACTTTGCCACTTGGAAGCCATTATCAAGAGGGGGTTAGGTTATTAGTTCATTAATCTAGGAAATGATCAAATTCCGTAGTCTCAATCTGCTTAGTCTACGCAACGACCGTAGCGTTGCCTTTATCGACTGGGAGGATTAAGACAACGCTACAGTCGTCCTCAATACCTCTTCCTATCTAAATAAAACGAATAATCTTCTCAACATTTCCGACTATAAAGTTGTCTCTAATGACCCTACCCCATATCTGGAAAAGACAACAAAATCATCCCGCATTCCTCGAATATACGGTCTTCCAAAAATCCACAAACCAGATCTTTTACTACGACCCATTTTCAGTGCATTTAATTGCCATACCTAACTCTTGGCTAAACATCTAGCTGAAACCCTTCAACCAATTGCTGAACAGTCCCAATCCTATGTTAAAAATTCTCGCCATTCCATTGACGTACTCAAAGGTTTTGATATTTCTTCCACAGATATCCTTGTCAGCTTTGACATTGTCTCCTTATTTACCAAGATTCCTATCGATGAAACTTTGTCTATCTTAGATATTAAACACCACAACATATCAGATTGTCTTTCCCTAGTCAAACACTGCTTGTCCAACACCTACTCCATATTTCAATGTAACTTGAGGCAACTGAAAGATGTCCCCATCTGATCCCATGTCTCTCCAATTACGGCCAACATAGGGGATACACTCGTATCTCGATCCAGCTCTCTGTCTGACGAATCCAATCGACTATCAGAAATCAATTTCTTAAAACAAACTTTGATTCAAAATGGGGGCAAATAATCCCAAATCAACAGGAGTATTCAAAAATGTTCATCTCCCACTCCACCACCTTCTACCATTGACTTAGATAGCCAATTAAAAATATCCCTTCCTTACATTGAAAGAAGTGAGATGCAAAATCTTCAAATCCCACAGTATTCGAAAAATCTTCAAACCCCACCCGAAAATTACCAATTAATCAGATCTGTCAAGTATAAAATTCCCAATTAATAGCATGGAGTATATGAAATCCCTTGCTTAGATTGTCTCCGCTCCTACATGGGTCAGACCAACCGACGTATCTCCGTTAGAGCAAAAGAACACTCAATATCTGTTAGAAATTCCGATACTTCTTCCGTCTTGGCCCAACTTCGAGTCCAAACAGGGTACACAATCAGTTTCGACAAAACTCTAACTATCGAGATAGAAAAACGTCGAATCTGTGAAAATATCAGGGACGGCAGCCGAAGATTACTGTCAACTTGGAAACATCTTCTTCACCCGCCTGATTCCGATACCACCCCACCTCCTTCCAGCATTGCCTGCGCCAAAAATTTCAATTTGCCCCCTCAAATATCCCGAAAAGACGAAATCCACCAATAGGTCTCCCATAAATACACGGTCTAGAAACCTTATCTGTCGGTCGGCTTCAAGCCAGTAGTGTTAGTGCTTACGGTGCTTTAAATGGTAAGAATTATTATATTATTTAATTTTTCGGTAAATTCCAAGGAGTAGGCAGATTGAGGCTTTGGAATCAGCCGAAGGGGGTGATTTATTGCGTAGAGTAGGCAGATTATGGCTACCGAATCGGATCACTTCCTAGATTAATGAACGAATAACCTAACCCCCCTTTTCATAATGGTTTCATAGTGGAAGCCGAAACGTCGAGAAATCACAAACTCCCATTGGGGTTCAACTCGTGAACCTAGTTCATTAAAAATAAAAAGTATGGACAATGCTAGACTTGCGTCCCCTGTACATTTAAGTCTATGTTTGAAAGCGCACATTTTAATTTAAAAATAGACGTGTTCCAACGTTTTTTATAATTCTATAAAATAAGGAGACAAACAATTTTATTACATTAAGTGTATATAGTGTTTAGCACAATTAAATTTAGTTAATGGACTGAACATCGTTAGTTTCATAATGTGGTGTTCGCGAAATTTGAAATTCATTGTGTATATCTGATGCAATTATTATCAGGGAAAGCTTTGCGATGCAATAAACATTATTAAAAAGGTATGGCAGATGACCAGCACTGAAAATTGTACCAATGGTTCTAATTATGTTCAAGTGCAATGAACTCAAACCTACCACGACACTTTTCTGATTAAATGACTTATTCTTAAAACAGTTTTTCGGTATTCTACACCACATAGCGTTCGAAGAATTTTATCGCTAATAAATTCTTCAAATATTAGTCATTGCTCGATTCCTAGGTGTCTTATTTTTAAATGATATTGCAAAATATAGTTTCGCTAATTTCAATAAAAAAACTCAATACCTGCTAACAAGGTTCATGTTGGTAATTATCTTCTTCACTTGTTTATTTTAGAAATTTGATAAATCAACGTTATTTATGAGAAGAAATGTCAACAGATACATTATTTTCTCTCACGGGCATTTAGTGTCATTGTCATTATCATTAATAATCTTTTATTGTAAGTTTATGTACCCGAAATAATTGCAAGGTTAAAATTTATTATGCAATTTTTAAAAGCATTTATTAAACTTTCTCCCAAACATTCTCTTAACTTTAAGCCCATATTACCGATTAAATTGGATATAAACGATTTGAAATTTAATGATCAAAATTTCAAAATGCTTTTAAAACATCAGCTTTAATACGTTTGATTTATGAAAAATATGTTAACGTCGTTTATTGTTTTTGAATATTCTTGATTAATTACATAATGTGCTCTGATTATTTTTAATCTTGTCTCATTTTTTACCAGTTCGGCAACTTTTCAGAGCTCCAGAGGTCTAAAAAATGAACAAAATATTTTTACTTTCACTCAAGAAGCTGACATGTGCCTTGGAGAACGAACTGATTACAGTGTGGGCCAAATATCTTGCAGTAAAACAATACCATTGAAATTATATTGAAACAAGCTTTAAACACTCAGTGTGTTCTTTCATCACAGAATATTTCCCATAGCTCATTTCAATTGATGAAATCTGAATTATTATTACAAAAAACTAGTTGTATCCATTAAAATAATTTGGCCAAGTCTAAAGAACGCTTTTTGAAACACGTGAAAATACATTAAGATTAAGATTTATTTAACGCCATTCTGCTTTGAACAGTGACATCTCGAATGCTTTTTCAAATTATATGTCTATCCAGGAATTTTGGAACAGTAATTGAACACAAGTGAAAGTGAATTTCTTAATTTGAGAATCTTGTGAGTATATACCGAATCATTCACTTTATTTTTGCCACTTCTTATTTTCGTTTGCTCTTGAAACTATGCATACTTTTAAAGCGATAACATGATCATATTATACGATATGAAATATTTTTCTAGAACATTATGTTTCTGCACAAGAATAAAAGAAATAACACCCTCTAGACAAAATGCAAACAGTTTAATTGATAAGCTTCATATTTTTAAAGAATACCAATAAGGAAAAACTCAAATTATCGGCAGTGTAGCAGTTAACGGCACTTCTTGAAATCTGATCGAATAATAAGATCCCCATCTGAATTTCGTAAAAGATGTCATCTGAACTGCTCTCCCACCATTTACGCGCCCTTTGGAAAAGACGAACCCTCGACCGTTTGTAATCGGAAATCAGTAAAAAAACTTCTAACACTGTCAGTTCTTGTTTTGTCTTAGCGGTAAATTGTACTTGTTGTACATCTTAAGGAACAGTGGAAGCTTCAAATATTTTTCTAGTGTTTAATATTTATAAAGACTTGATATTGTGTTCTGGCTTATTTGGTACCTAAGTATAATTTTTGATATAAAATGATGTGATAGGTTATTTCAAGTAAATTTCAGTAATAATTCAGAATCAATCAATAATCCTATCCTCGGCATGGGTACCGATAATTGGGAAACGCATGTGTTTCATCCTAGGTTCATTTTTGCTTAAACTCATTCTTTATAGTATATAGCGTCTTTCTTCATGTTACAATTGAATTAAATATACGAATGACGAAACTTCGTCACCCTATATATTTGTTAGTTACACATTTCATGGAGTATGTGTGCCAATATTTGAAGCATTTCTGTGCCGGTAATTGGTGTTTGTCTTTTCAGCTATAAAAAGACATGAAAAAAAAGAAAAGAATCCAATATTCATCCGAAGCATTAAAACATACTATTGAAGCTATTCGGGCAGGAGTACTTTTCAAAAATGCTAGTAAAGTATATAAGGTGCCCAGATCGTTCCTTCAAGATTGAGTTAAATATAAGATTATTCTAAACAGAAAATCTGGTTCAGATACGATGCTCATCCCAGAAGAAGAATCCATACTTGTTACATGGTTATTTAGGATGTCAGGTTGTGGATTTCCCGCTACTAAGACACAAATACTGGATAGTGTTCAGCTTTTAATCAAATAATTTGTTAGACCCAACAATTTTACAGACTGAAGACCTGGTCGAAAGTGGTATACATTTTTTTGAAACGACACTCTGAAATTACCAAGAGAACTTCACAGAATCTAACATGTTCGAGAGCCAACCTCACCGAGCAGAGAATTCGTGATTGGTTCAAAGAAGTGTAGAGTCATTTAGAAGAAACGAATAAGTGCAATATATTACATGATCCATGTCGCGTTTCAATTGCGATGAGACGACCTCCTTCCTTAGTCTCGAAGGAGACGAAGTTCTATTTAGGAAAGGGGAGAAGTCTGTTTATTCTTTTGTTGGTAATGATAACAAAGATTGCCTAACAACCCTAATAGTAGGTATATAGCGCCTCTGGTAACATTCTCCCTCCTATGATAGTGTATAAGTGCAAAAGGATTCCTAAGTCGATTGTTGATAAAGTTCCAGAACAAGGGGGTCTTCGAAAATCAGAAAACGAATGGATGACTGGCGAGATTTTCTACAAGTTTATTGCTAATGTTTCTTATCCTTGGGTTGTCGCGGTCAATATACAATTTCCTGTAATATTGTTTTTAGACGGTCATACCTCGCATCTAACTTGGCATTTAGTGAATTTTGTTTAAAAGTAAATGACACTCATATTCTGCAACCTTTAGATGTCGCTGTATTTCGTCCTTTAAACATGGAATGGAAAAAGAATGTGAGTAGCTGGAGAATGTAGAATAATGGACAATGATTACCAAAGATGTATTTCCTGTTATTCTTCAGACAACATTGCAGAAAATGAATAATTAGCTGGTTCCTTTCAATGCTGAAACCATAAAATTTTCAAAATAGACCACAACGCCAAGAAGTCGCTAAGACACCTCCAGATCAAGAAAAACGTGAAGATCAACATGAATATCGCAATAAAGTACCAGAAGATGCCCTTAGTACGTATTTTGGAAAAAAAATTACAAGTTATATACTTCTTTCTTTAGAGAAATCTGGAATTGTTTGGGAACGAGTCATCGAGCACACAAGTCTTTTCACCCCCTTGGAAAAAAATTAAAAGTAAAAGTAACAGTGTTGATATATCAAATATTGCGATTGATTCAGAATTTGTGACTATCGAAAATGGCACTGATGATATTGATATCACTAATTTCATTAACATAGATAATCTGACCATTCCAATAATTCTGGACATTTTCGATATAAACTCTGATCAAATGCCAAATGCTACGGCAGAGGAAATTCCAGATGTTTTCGATATGTATGAGGATAGAACTGGTGAATCAAATGAATAGCGTTTGCCATTAGCCCGAAGAAATGTGGACAAATCCATTGAACAAATCGAAATCATAACGCCAGCGCCAAAAACGAATAATGAAATCCATTTAGCATCAGGAAAAGAGAAAACATCTTTTGTCTTGTAAAAATCTAATCTATACTTACACCTTTCAAAAAATCTTTATTTTGGGCTTGATAATAAAAATGAAACTCTCAGACGAAAACCTTCTCAGTGGCAACAATACTACAGAAAGAAGAGAAACTTAAAACTTAAAAGAAAAGAAGAACGTGAGAAGAAACCTTCCAGTGTGGAGAATAAAATAAGAATAAACGGTTTTAAAGACTAAAACTAACTTTTCCGCATCTGTGAGATGCCCTGAATAATATTTTATCATAAAATTGTCACTTGTACACTTCGGGGGACGTATCGTGCTAACAAACCGAAATTTCTCCAAAAGTAACCAAAAATGCAGTATATCTGGATTTATAGGACCCGCAGTACTCGCTATAGTCAGCTGAAAATCAATAGCGTTCATCTGTGAGACACCTTGAATGAGAGACCTTGAAAAATATCCAATTATAAAATTGGGCACTTGTATACACGTTGGAGGCTGTATCGTGCTAACAAACTGAAAATTATCCAAAAATGACAAAAATTTGGTACCTCAAGTACCATAGCATTCGTTGTACTGGTTTTAGTGAGCTGAATATCAATAGGGTTCATCTTTGAGACGCCCTGTATAATATCCAATCATAAAATTGGTCACTGGTATATACTCCGGAGGCTGTATCGTGCTAACAAACTGAAATTTCTCCAAAAATGACAAAAATGTCGTAGTTAAAGTACTATAGCACCTGTTGTACTGGCTGTGCTGAGCTGAAAATCAATAGGGTTTATCTGTGAGATGTTCTGAATAATATTCAATCATAAAATTGGCCGACGACAACGGCGACGACATACACACAGGATTTTTTTTCTTAAAACAGTTTTTTCGTGTTGTTCTTGATGAAAAACGTAAAAATAACTCAAAAAATGTTTTAAAAATTCCAACTTTTTTGTGGGTAAACCAATACTTTTCTCGCATATTAGATAGGTTGGGCGGAAAGGTAAAATTATAAACCAATGTTATGGGCATTGAGTGTGTCAATCAAACAAATCGTAAATCACTCAAAGTACAACCCTCCCCTAACAGTAATAAACTTTCTACTTCAACAGAATTATGGTATTGCTCTTTAATCAACAGTGCCTGTTCAACTTGTCTTCGATCCACGAATAATGTGTGGGGTTGACAGAACATGATAAAGAAAATTTCTGCTGCCCAATGTGTACTTAATGTTTGACAAGTATTTTTGCATATAATATATATGTCTAACTCGATTTACCTCACATCTCATCTCCAAATTATACTCCTTGTCTTAAATAGATATTTAATAGTGATACTTACCTCTGTCTATTATTTATTTCAGCTATTTCAGCTATGCCGATAATAGGTTATATAAAGTGCCGATGATTAGAACTTCATTAAATTTTAGGGTGCCAGTAATGAGAACATAGTACGAATTTTACTTTTTCTCTTCAAATAAATTTTCCCATTAAGGTTGATACAAAAATAATTATTCATATCACTGTGTTTGATGAAATTTGAAAAATATGTGTTTCACTTCAACTAATTTATTTATTTATTTAGCGTCAGTTAGACAAGCTCCTTAAGGTGCCGATAATTAGAGCTTTCACCTTACCACTTCTATACGTCTTTTGATTTACAATAAATAATAACTATGTCAAAGAAGCTTGTTTTAAACTTATAAATACAATGTTGTTGATAATGACAACTGTAAGTACGGTATCCGCCAAAATAAACAGTACCGAAACAGAGAGTGCTGTGGAGTTGTTTTTGTAATATGGATTTGTGATATTTGACTTAATTGTCATTAGTTGATATATTAATAGTACGCTGCAGTTAAATTTGATTTAAAAATGGTTCTAATAACGGAAGAAAAAGTTTTTTTGGTAGAGCATTATTTTCGTTCATACGGAAAAGGTCGTAATGATGGTCCAAGCTTAGAACAGGTGTCAATAAAATATCAACAAAAATTTAATAAAGCAGCTCCTAGTAAAAGTGTGATATTAGCTGTTGTTGAAAAATTTCGTCGCACTGGTAGTGTATTGTGTCAACGTAAAGGTTCTTCAGGTCGTCGAAAAACAGTATGCACTAACGAAAATGAAGGACGTGTTTTTAACCAAGTTGTGTAATCACCTCAAAGAAGTCTTGTAAGAACTGCATGTAAACTCAACATTAGTGAAACGTCTTTACGTCGCATGTTCAAATCAATTGGTGGTTATCCATACCGTATTCAAGTTGGACAACGACTAAATGCTGCGGACAAACGTGCAAGAGAAATTTACTGTGGTCGCATGTTGAGTTTAATTTACGAAGATCCCGAATTTTTGAAAAACATATGGTTTTCAGACGAGAGTCACGTTCATCTTAGCGGCTATATTAATCGACAAACAACCAGATTCCTTGGATTTGAACGTCCTGATGTCATTGTAGAGAAACCACTCCACAGTCTTCGAGTTACTGTTTGGTGCGCGGTATCTGGTCATGGAATGATTGGTCCTTATTTCGTTGAAGATGATAATCAGAATCCACTTACTGTCAACCAAGAGCGTTATAGAGAGAACATTATTATACCTTTTGTGAGAGATCTAAATAACTTTTGCCGTGCACGAAATCTACAGTTTCGCACACAATGGTTCCAACAAGATGGTGCAACGAGCCATACAGCTGTGCACACCTTAAACTTACTCCGTCAGCATTTCGATAATAGAATAATTTCTCGGGGAACAGACTTCGAATATCCTTCTCATTCACCTGATCTGACGCCACCTGACGTATACATTTGGGGCATAATGAAGGATAAAATATTTCACTCGGAAAATCCGCCGGCGAATATTGCCGAACTACGGGAAAGAATACAAAATATTTTTCGGCAATTACATCAACCACTTTCTATAAATATGTTTATTGACTTACAAAATCGATATGAAGCTTGTTTGCGTCGAAATGGTGAACATTTTGAACACTTACATTACAGAAATTAAAAATTAATTTTTATTTTTATTTTCGGTACTGTTTATTTTGGCGGATACTATTTTATATACAGATGCTTCATTAGAAGATAGCATCGGCGTCTCAGTAAATGCATTAACAAAACTCTTTTGTTCTTTGTTAGCTTCTTTGAATGATATCTCAATAAAACAACTGTAATAAAGTAATAATAGTAAGAGATTCTTCAATTTTATTAAAAGCAACAAATCTATGCGGTCGCATTGCTGATAAAAAATCAAACTATAGTATATTCAATCTACCAAACAGATATAAAAACTAAATTGGTATGATGGTCGTTACCTGAGGAAATAATAAAATAGTTTCAGAGAAGTGGTTGCCAAAAATGTATCAGAAATTATTGCACAGATCTAATATCAGTTATATAATAATATTTTGTGCAAGTTGCTGATCAATCACAATCTAAATTGAAACAAATAAAGCACAGGCCCCTAAGCATTGTAACTTCGTTTGGATTGCACAAAATTTATATCATTTCTGTTAGTGTACATTTTGTATACATTTCTAAAATAAATAATGTTGGGATAGAATCTCCAAGAGCTATTTGTTTATGTACATTTATGTCGTATAAATGGCATGTATAGATTTACTCTCTAGTAAATGTCAAAATCAACGGATGTTAATATTATTTATGCTGTATTCTATTAATCATAACGTACAAAATCCTGCGTAATCTTTTACATACGGAATTCTAACAGATATGCAATGATTATAAAGTACTATCTGTAGAATTATACGACCACACCTATTTTGAATTGTTCTTACAAATAACCGACTTGAAATTGTTTATATTTTTAACCAGTAAATCTGTTAACACTAGCAAATACCTTAAGCAATTGATTTAGTTAAAGATATATTAAATTGTGTACCACATTCAATTTGTTCTTGTTCAATTTCATGTACATGGTTCATAATTCTCAATAAATGTTATAAACAAAATAAATTAACGGTTTGCATTTTCATAAACAAGTTTTAAATCAGCAACTAAAACTTTTGGCTTTCAGAGCAAAGTAACACTAAAATAACATGATATTATCTAAATTGACTGCTTGATATTAAGTATTTGACAGATTTGCTAGACATTTATTATGTAGAAGTTATTATGGATTATTTTATTGCATTTTGAAGGTATTCACTTTATAAATAAAAATTTTGTTTTTGCTTAGGTTCAAAATAATATATTACGTAACAAGTGAAGAAAGTGATATAAGAATAATATCTCAATAATTAAAGAAATAACATATTTTTGAAGCTTTACACATTTAGTAAATTGATTTCTAGTATAATTTAGAATTCTCAAATTAAATTTGGATCATTTCTACCTTTGTGCGCGTGGATAAATGTTCAAATCGTTGACACTTTAACGTGTGGTTAGCTAGATCGATAATCAAACACAAAATAAGTAGTGTAAAATGTATTGCCCGTGTCTAAAGTAATTCAAAGATATTAGTGTTTTTTGCTTTTACAAAATCTAACCATTTAAAATATTGTATAAAAGTACTTGATTAAGAAGTGAATGAATAACACGAAATAGGGTGAATGTGTTAATAATGGACATCCGAGACACTTTTTCAAATTCGAAATGGACAGGTAAATTAAATAGTAGTTTGTATACAACTTTGGTGTACTCAATAGATAGGGTAAATTATAGTAGATGCGTACTGTTTATTGTGAAATTAAACAAATATTCGATTTAATGTGTATTTATATTTGTGATAAAAATAACTCTTTTATCCTAGTAGTGGATACCTTTGTTGTGTATCGGACATTTATTGTCCCAGTAATGGACACTGTTTAAAAAGAAGACATTATTAATCATTATTCGTAGTTATCCATTTCAGGGACAATATAGAATCCTCTATAATTTTTTCTACTGGATCTGCAATTATGCGGACAATGTCGTTTCTACAATAATACAATATGCCTTCTTTTACCTGCCATTTCCACAATCCCACACCAGCGCTAACAACCATGGACCGGATTTCAGCACCTTCGTTATCGTATTTCATTATCAACCCTCCAATAGAAAGAAAGTATTATTTTAACGCCACTTTTTGCCTTCTCTATTATATAACAGGGAATCTGGAACGGATTATATTTCAAGAAAACTAATTATTTTGTTAACAAAGTATACAGTTGATCTGTTTCCATCTTGATTGCTAATAAGCATTTCTACAATCAAGTGATAACATCTAACATACTCACATGGGTAATATTTCTCTTCATATTTTATGATAGCATATTTTCCAACTTGCAGTTCTAATTAACCATTATCACTTAAATCCATATCAGCATCATCATCGTGAACTAAGTCTATTGGAGAGTTGTAGGAGTCCCGTGCTTATTGAGTTTTTGAGAACAGCATTCATTTCGAATACCCAATCGCTGACACGCTCGCGACACAAACCGCATGGTAGAGCAACGACCCCCTTACTAGGGTAAGGCCTGTAAGGGGTATGCCGAGCTATACGGATCGGGACCTGGTGCACCCTGTTGTATGTAGCCTTGTATTTGCATAAGGAGCTCTGCAGGTATTGACCTCTTTTTTCTATACTCGTGGGAACGGATATAAACCAACAGAAAAATAGATCTTCTAAGTAGGAGCCTATAGAGACTCTTAGTAAAAGAGTTTTGGATAATACAGATGTAATGGAGACTATAGAGTCTCCAGTGCAGCCAAATACCTCCGGAATCCTAAAACAACAACACCACAGGGACACACTACAGCGAATCCTGTGGATCAGAAAGCTCCTCGTAGAAAACTTTCAGGTGCCCAGAGAAGGAAGCTTGAAAGAATGAGGGAAGAGGGCATTGATACCAAGACAGTGGTGTTACCGATTCCCTCAACATCTAACCAGGGTGAAAACCAGCAGACAAAGGGCTTTAAGCGAACTGTATCGCCCAGGAGCACTCCTGAAGGAAAATAAGATAAGAGAGCCAAATGTACCACTGATACTAGTACAACTAGTGATATAAAGTACACTGTGGCCTTCAAAGGAATGAAGGCAGCCATGGTCCCTAAAAACTTCCCAGAGACTACTGTCTCGGAATATCAAGAAGGGATTATTAAAGAGAACCCGACCAAAAAGATAGACAGAGGCAGAAGGCGCCTAGGTTTAAAGCCAGTCGATACATGGACAGTTATTATGGGCTGATATATGCCAATGAGGAGTTCTGCATCATAACGTGGGATTATCTGGCAAGTAAAAGTAACTGGAAGCTCATCAAGAGTGATGAACTTCCAAAACAGCAACGAGTCCTCGCCCTACTTCCAGAGACTAAAAAAAAAGGATCTAAAAGCGGGGCTAAAGAGACTCGAAAAACAAAACCCAGAATTAAAGGTGGATCGGATGATCTTCGGCTCCAAATCATCCGATAGGGGACTGCATGTAAATCTCTGGATTGATGAGGAGTCAATGAAAGAACTAGTCCAGGCTCAATGGCTACTTATTCCAGCGAGCCAACTTTAAGATGGATACTGCTGTTCTATACAGAGCCCTTGTAGCATTTATATATCGAAGGTGCTTTTAATAACAAATCGATACCATTATTAAACAGATTCCTCAAAAAAGAGGCATAAACAATACCCTATGCAGCTGGATAAGATCCCTTCTAGAGCATATGAGAATACCGGCAGACTTGCATGATATAACGTACACCGTTAGGACAACTAAAGGGTGTCCTCAAGGTGGAGTACTCTCACTATTGTGGAATTTAATTATCGATTACTTGATCTGAAGGCTAAACGATCAAGGCATATGGACGCAGGGCCTCGCGGACGACATAGTGATTGTCATCAAGGGGAAATTCCCGGAGACAATCGCGAATGTCTTACAAGAAGTACTACGATTTGTGGAAGACTGGTGCCTTAAAGAGGACCTTCCATTCAACCCAAAGAAAACCAAACTAGTTGGTTTTACGAATAGAAGAGCTCTCCTGCAGGGCAGAGTACAACTGTTCGGATAAAAACTAGAAATAACTAAAGAACTGAAAGATCTGGGAGTGGCACTTGATTCTAAACTAAATTGGAGGACACACCTGGAAAACGCTACTACCAGGGCATCAGGCTCTTTTGACAATGCAGAAAAGGTATGGGAAATACCTCGGAATACGAACTGAGGTCACTGGCTTTACCTAACAGTGATTAGGCCAGCGATCACCTATGGAACGATAGTCTGTTGCAGAAGGGCAGAAGTGTCCTTCGTAGAGAATAAATTAACTACAATCCAAAGACAAGCTCTACTCGGGATTACCGGAGCAATGAACAGCACGGGAACTGCATCAATGGAAGCCCTTATTAACTTTCCTCCTCTGGAACATTTTGATAGGACAGAGGCATTGATAGCGATCCTCAGACTGAAATAGGGAGGTATGTCGACCCCGAAGAATATTCGTGGAGGACATACTGATACAACTGGGACAATACTAGATGAATCCAACTTTCAAATGGGTCTGGATAGTATGATACCAGAGAACATATTCACTGAGCGCGTGAATGTCATTATTCCATCAAGGGAACAGGTGATGCACTCGGGCAATCCTGGAGACATCATCTGGTTCACCTATGGCTCTAAAACGAACCACAGCACTGAGGCTGGTATGAATGGACCTAGGAAGAGAATGTTCTTCAGTCTTGGTCGATACACGTCTGTATTTTAGGCAGAAACAATTGCTGCTCTAGCATGTATTGATGAAAACATCAGGAGAGTTTATACCGGACAAAAAATTAAAATATATATATTCTGACAGCCAGACTCTGCTTAAAGATACCTCGAACCACTAACTCTAGACTGGTAAACATTTTTAAATAGTTCTTTAATAAGCTGACAAGAGACAACACAGTGACTCTAGTATGGGTGCCAAGACATGAAAGGATTGTAGGCAATGAATTGGCGGACCAGCTAGCTAAACAAGGCTTTAAAAAAGACTTCATAGGTCCGAAACCATTCTGTGGAATCACAAAGGATTGCATAAGACGGAACTGACTAGACAAGGAACACCAAATCAAATGGAGGTTGACAGAAGGTCACCTTCACGCAAAAAGCTTAATGAAAAAGGTAAACAAAGAACTCTCAATCAGATTATTGAAACTGGGCATGAGACATTTGAAGACAGTTACCGCGACCTTCATTGGGTCTTAAAGAGAAGATACTATTTTATATTAGATCCAATTGCCATGGACTACTATCCTTGGACCACGTTAATGTTAAGGAAATTCAGTTCAATGGCAATGCCAACTATCTGGAGAGGATAAGGAATCTATCTGCCAGTTACTGAGCGTTAGGGCAAAGAAAATCAAAGAGCCAATTCACACAATATTAGATTCAGTAAGGGGATTTCCATATCAGTAAGCAGAAAATAGCTATCTCAATTGACGTTTATTTAAATTAGTAACATATTCATGCTCTGATTCCTAGTTTGGGTTCAATATCAATACTCAATTTTCAAACTTGTTGCATGTTAGTATTACTATTTGAAGTATATATCAATTTATTTTCCCCGAAGAATATTATTTCCTGCAGCAAAATTGCGTTAACAGATTCAGCTTAAATAATTACGCAATCGGAGCAAGATCCGTATCGTATTTGCTGTTCCTGTAGGGTATTATCATTCTTATATACGTTCAACTTATTCTATTGTTTTCTCTTCATATTATGTTACAACCCAGGAGTCGCATTTTAATTGCGTATTTAATTTCTGCCACCAGATAGTTCTTTGTGATATTGTGTGACAATACGATTGAGTAACTAATTTGTTTTAATTTCATTCTTACTGCTAGCTAGCAAGTAACCATCTATATATTATATTGTCACAATTCCGCTTGATACTGCGTAGAGGTTGTTTAAAACACTATGATTTATATTGTATATATGTTAATACCTACAGGTATTAACAATATTTATAAGTTATATCCATTTTGTTGTTGCATTTCTGTGCCCCAATTAAACTGTAATTGTACATAAACGGCCACGGTATATCGTATATCTCATTGTTTTTTGTAATAAGCTACATTCACCTTTATTATTTAACATTCTCTGCATTCTTCAGAGGGTCGGTTTCACGGTAAGGTATTTAAAAATCTAATTTTTGTTCACAATCTATGAACGTTTCGAATCAATATAATTCATTTGATTCGAATAACAACATATTATGTGCATTATCCATTTGTTGAAGTAAATTTGAAATAGCGTATTATTTAGTGTTCTGTGGGATTGTATGGAAATGGTTAGTCTGTGGACAGCCCTGTAATAGTTGAATGTTATATGTCAGAATATAAAATAGTTGCTTTGTAGTTTGTACGTTTTGTATATTTATCAATTAATAAAAGGTGTATACTCCTACCAAGAAAAATAATAACCCAATATTTATTGTCCTATCAATACCGTTTATCGAAAATTATATTCGATAAATAGTAAACAAAAACAATCTCTCGAATTGAATCTTTACGTAACATTATGCTAATATGAGTACTGAACTATAGATTAAGGTTATTTATACGAGAGGATCATGAAGCAGAACCACGTTTAATTTGAAAAACTAGAATCATTTGCGGCATCCAAGCGTGTCTGTTATTCAAATTATCTGCTGATTAAATAAAGCGACAACTACCGATTTAATATAAATTTTTGAAATATTTTTTGAATATTTTTGCGTCTGCAAATATAATTGTAGAATTAATAATTATCTGCCAGTCCAATAATAGTTTGCATAAATTCTCCATCAAATCTACGACATTTTTCTCAGATTCTCAAATAAATGAGGTATTTTAGATATTTCAGTAAGTTTTTTACCAATATATGTCTAAATACTTCAACTTGAATTGATCACAATGGGAGCCGATAAAATTGAAAGTGCTTGAAATTTACAAAGGAATCAAGAGTTTGGTACATTTTGGAAGACTGTAGAAAATGTGTATTCAATAACCTGTCTGACAAGTATGAAAAAGAATACATCTTGTTTGTAGTTCAATTCATCTAAAACTTCTTTATTTCTGGAGTATAATTTATCTTTTAATTGTTTCTCTATAATGAAAAAAAATCTATATTATAAGTTTATAAATAAAGTTCTTATTATTGTATTTAAATCTTACACAAATTCAGATAGCATGAGACTATTTCTAACATACAGAGCGAAGGCTAGAGATTGCTTAAGAATCCATCAGTAACAGCTGTACAAAAATTATACTCAATACAAAGAACAGCTAGTGTACTTAATATCACTGGGAGATTAATCAAGGGCTATGAAACATTGCATTGTATTGCTTCACCAAAAACCAATTTGTGGCTGTCATTTCACTATTCACCATATCACTATTTACTTATGTGTCTCTAATAAGAAACTAATTTGAACTAAGAGGTGATACATACAAAATTCCAGATGGATAAATATTGGAATAAATAGTTTCAGGAATATTCTGTTTCAGCTGCAGAGGGATAATTTCTGAGTGGATATCTAGACACAACCAGTTTATTTAAAAAGTTGCTCAAATAATTTCATTTTTCTCTCTATCATGAACAGTCAAATTCGGATTTTGATTATGGAAATAAGAATGTCACAATTGAATAATAATGCCCCGGGTCTTTTTTTAATGCGCATACTAGCGCTTCCTGGTTTGTAGATATTCCATAATTTTTCAACAAATAACTTCTTTTTAAATGTATCTTCTTTTCGTTTTAAAGTTCGTATAGTTTGATATTTTATATTATTGTGTCCTTTCGTAACTTATATGAATATAAAATAAATAAGCATAGGTTCATATTATATTCACATCATTTCCGATTTTTTTTTTAATTTTGTGCATCACTTGAGGGGCCCCACTTCTCTATGGTGACCAAAACCATTGCACTTCAGTTACTTATAGTTATTCATTTCAAGAATTGTTGTTCATAACGTACCTATAGAGTATTATTGCTGTTGCCTATGTTAAGTAAAATGAAAATGAAAATTTACCACGTAAACAACTACTTTAAAGAGCAAAATAACGAACAAACATGTTGTATACAAATAGTGTGATTTAAACTTATTATTTATAGTAAAAGAATGTGCATATTTTAATCATTGTATAACAAAAGAAAAAAGGGTTTTGCGGAGAATTGCACGAAATTGTATTTCACATTTACTAGTATTCATTATAATTTCCATTTTAGGTCGTTTATTTCTCGATCTGTATCATTGATAAATGGTAAAACAATAATAAATGACTCTTGTATTCTCAGTAGTAGCTTCAAATATTTTGGTAATAGTAACACACCTCACTACTCGTATTTACAGTTATAAGTGCAATTTATTTTTAATTCATGGCTATTTATTCTCCTATGATTGCCGAAATTTCTATAGCTTCGAGTCAGATTAGTAACATAAACAGCTCTTAGCAGATTGAGATAAATTTATATAAACATGCATTTTATTTTGGAAATGTGAACTATATAGGTGTATGAACACAACATGTGTCATAAAGAAATATATAAAAATTGGATAATAAGGTTCAAAGATGTAATGATTCGGTTAAGTAAGATTTTGCCGTTCGTCCACGTTGGTATCACCTTTTCCATTATTTGGCTCTTTCTCATTATACCTAATTTCTATAATTTGTTACTTAAATTTGTTAAATTTCATCTGTAGTAGTAATTATGGAAGTTAATTCATTCATAATGAATTTTACAATGGGGTAAATTATATATGTCACAACTCAAAAATTAAATACGTACTAAATTTAATGATCCCTATAGTTTTGCGACAAATTTTCACTTGGTCCTCGTAAGTTTATTCACTTAACTCCAAAATGACTTAATATTTATTTAACTTCGAGTAGTCTCATTTTTTATTCAAATTATTTATCATCTTCTGCAATCACCTGTGCTCTTAAGTTTTTGATTGGCTAGTATACATATAATTGAATCTGATTCCCACTTAACACGATACTGTTACTGTTTTCGTCATTAATTATATTTACCGCAATACATCACACTGAGTGCAGTGGTACATTCGTGCACAAACAACGAATTTCAATTCTTTTAAAAATAAATAATTGCTTAATCAAATTGGTTTTATTTTTTGACAACTGCGTGAAATGGAACTACTTGATTTTTTGATGACTTAATTGGAATTTCGAAATAATATCAGCAACAAAAAACTGGGTGATTACTGATCTTGTTCTGTTAATTATCAATAAAATTGTATGCGTTCTGTATTAATTATATCTTATATTACGCAAGCGTGTACGAAAAAATGATCTGTAGAAAGTTTTGAAAATGAGTCGTTTTTAAACAAGTAAGCAGTTTTCAATTAATCACTGCAACCAAACAAGTTTTTCTCTTTCTTAAATAGCGACATTCATTGATTTAGTGCAACAGAAAATGATTCCGAACGTCCGTAGTGAGATATTTATATTTATTGATAAAGAACTGTTTCTTTTAAGAGACTGAGAAAATATAGCTATCAATTTTGCAAGTGTAAATTGCTTTTAGGTTCTACAGATGGATTTATATTCATCTAATAATTGATCTATAATTTTTAAAATGGCAATAAACACACCCTTTTCTAATAATTATTTTATGCAAATAGGAGGCATGGTTTGATATATATGCGGATTAAGTATATCACATACTAGATTTGGCAGGTGTTGGAAAAAGCTTGTAGGCGTATATAATGACCAGGTTTCTCCCACATTAATAAAAATTAAGTTTAAATGTCAACTTTCTTGCATCACAATACATTTTGTTAGCTATTTGCATATTTATAGTCTTAATTTAGCTACGAAACTGTCACCGAGGGAAATATATATATATATATATATATATATATATACATATATATATTTATATATATATATATATATATATATATATATATATATATTACCAGTGTCGCACATAACTGATTATACGAACCTTTGTTTACACAAAATAGTTCCGCAAACTAATAATATTTCATTTCTAAAACAGATGAATTAAAATTTGTGTTTGCAGAGTGTAGTAGAGAAAAAACGTTATTTAGTGTACTGCAAATGACTGTAAAGTTTCTATACTAAGATCCATGAGGTGGAGAACTATTGCAGTCCCATTTTAGTTTAAAAATGAAAATTACTTAACCGATAAACTTAAGTTAAAGTTATGCTATCACAGCAAAAACTTGTTCGTAGCATCGTATTCTATACAAATCAAGCTGCAATCGTTAATTTCTGAGCTATTAAGCTGAGCTTGGAGTATCTAAAATATATAGCTCACAGATGATAGATAAAAAGAGAGGACGTTTTTCTGAGAAGACAACGTATGATGAAAGAAAATATGTATATTGACCTTATACAGTAGATCCCGTCATGGTATAATAACAAATGTCTGTTTAACCATACGGACTTTTCGATCTATCGATCCTACACCAAGTAACTGTATAAATGGTTTGGATTGCAAAATTCAATCAGCATGTTTTCTGTATACACTGTGTCTATACTGTATTTATGTATATACGACAGAGATTTTGTAATATTTCATTTTAGAATAATTGTGCACATTACTCACATACATTTTCAAGCGAAACATGAATACTACCCATAGTAGTAACAATAATTAACTGTTCTTTAACTTCAGTTGAAGTATAAATAGTGAATGTTTCAAATACCGATTTTCATTTACCGCTATGACTAGTAATACATAAAGATAGTCGTGGACCTATTGACCTTTTTATAATTAAAAAAAATCCCAAAGGCACAGGACCAATTGGACAGGCTTATTTCAGTAATATTTTTGCATCAAATTCAAAATAAAATTAACGGTTTTAAAGATTAAGACTAACTTTTTCGCATCTGTGAGATGCCCTGAATAATATTCTGTCATAAAATTGTCACTCGTATACACTTCGGGGGATGTATCGTAATAACAAACCGAAATTTCTCCAAAAGTAACCAAAAATGCAGTATATCTGGATTTATAAGACCCGCTGTACTCGCAATAGTCAACTGAAATTCAATAGGGTACATCTGTGACACACCTTGAATGAGACACCTTGAAATATATCCAATTATAAGATTGGCCACTTGTATACACTCCGGAGGCTGTATCGTACTAACCCGAAATTTCTCCAAAAAGGACAATGTGGTACTTCTGGTACCATAGCACCCGTTGTACTAGCTCTGGTGAGCTAAAAATCAATGTGGTTCATCTATAAGACGCTCTGAACAATATTCAATCATAAAATGGGTCACTTGTATACACGCTGGAGGCTGTATCGTGCCAACAAACTGAAAATTCTCCAAAAATGACAAAAATTTGGTACCTCAAGTACCATAGCACTCGTTGTACTGGCTTTAGTGAGCTGAATTTCAATAAGGTTCATCTTTGAGATGCCCTCAATAATATCAAATCATAAAATTGGTCACTTGTATATACTCCGGAGGCTGTATCGTGCTAACAAACTTAAGTTTCTCCAAAAATGTCGTACCTAAAGTACTATAGCATCTGTTGCACTGACTGTGGTAAGCTGAAAATCAATAGAGTTAATCTGTGAGATGTTCAGATTGATATTCGTGTACATGCTATAGAACACGTAATTAAAGAAGAACAAAAGATGTGCTGGGAGCTTGAAAATATGGCAGAGGAAATTATAGAACAATTTATTATATATATATATATATATATATATATATATATATATATATATATATATTACTTTTCCGCCCAACCTTTCTATATGCGAGAAAAGTATTGGTTTATCCCAAAAAAAGTTGAAATTTTGAAATTTTTTTTTGAGTTATTTTTACGGTTTCCATCAACAACAACACGAAAAAACGGTTTTTAGAAAAAAAATCCTGTGTGTATGTCGTCGTCGTCGTCGTTGTCGTCGGCCTTTTTTCCTTACATGTCTTGTTAGCACGATACAGTCTCCGGAGTGCGATAAGTCAGCAATTTTATGATTGAATATTGTTAAGGACATGTTACAGATGATCCCTATTGATTTTCAGTTCACCAGAGTCAGTACAACGGTTGTTATGGTACTTGAAGTACGATTTTTTTTGAGAAATTTCAGTTTGTTAGCACGATACAGCCTGCGCAGTTCAACAAGTCACCAATTTTATGATTGAATATTTTTCAGGGTTTCTCACTGATGAACCCTATTGATTTTCAGCTCACTGGAGCCAATACACCTAGTGATACAGTACTTTAAGTACGATATTTTTGTCATTTTTGAAGAAGTTTCAGTTTGTTAGCACGATACATCCTCCGGAGTATATACAAGTGACTAATTTTATGATTGGATATTATTGAGAGCGTCTCAAAGATGAACCCTATTGATATTCAACTCAGTAAAGCCAGTACAACGGGTGCTATGGTACTTGGAGTACCAAATTTTCGTCATTTTTGGAGAATTTTCAGTTTGTTAGCACGATACAGCCTCCAGAGAGTACACGATTGATCAAATTTGAGGATTGAATATTATTCAAGGTGTCTCACAGATGTACCTTATTGATTTTTAGTTGACTAGAGCGAGTACAGCGGGTCCTCTAAATCCAGATATACGAAAATTTTGGTTATTTTTGGAGAAATTTCGGTTTGTTAGCACGATACATCCCTCGAAGTGTATACAAGTAACAATTTTATGATAGAACATTGTTCAGGGCCACAGATGCGGAAAAGTTAGTTTTAATCCGTAAAACCGTTTATTTTGAATTAAACTCAAAGTCAATATGTCACAGCATTTTTTAGTGTCAAACAGCTACTAGTGTCGGCCTACATAAAGACCATCTTCAAGCCAATAGAAATTATTTTGGTATAAGTAAAAGGAAAAATTACTCTGCTTTATATAGAGCAGATTCTGTTTCGCACGCTAAACGAATAGACTATAATTATGAAACCACTGCCCTTAACGTATTCCACAATTGAATAGATGGAATAATTGCATAATAATTGAACTAAAATACGTTTTATCCAATCACAACGTATGTCACAAAGCTTTATCACCATTATTCACTAAACTTAAAAACCAAATTAAAACCAAAAAAACCATCTAACGCAGAATATTCTGTACTATGTTTAAACTATCCAAAAAAATATGTAGGTATGAGAACACAATATCTGGAAAATCGTCTAAATGGTCACAAATACACAAAAAATGCATCCACCGCCCTACATAAACCAGAAACAACTGAAAAATATGAGTTTGACTTCAAAAATACTTGCACAAGACTCTAATTACCACAAATTAACAATCAAAGAAATGGTACATATAAAAAATAAACGATGAACAAGATATTAAAAATTTGATTCAAATCCATCAAAATTTAATTGTGTAATAGATGTTTTAACCAAAACACATACATCCAGAAATTA
Source organism: Galeruca laticollis (assembly GCA_963921935.1). NCBI lineage: Eukaryota > Metazoa > Arthropoda > Insecta > Coleoptera > Chrysomelidae > Galeruca > Galeruca laticollis. The sequence goes on along the minus strand of OY998180.1, from coordinate 158,819,174 downwards.
AGATAAAAATACTAGAAACTTTTGATTTCCACTCGTCTATCGTGAATTTAACTCTAAAGTGGATACTTCCATCGTTTTATTATAGATAAAACGATGGAAGTATTCACTTGTTTTATATATGTTAAAGTATAGTTTTTATATACGTACCAAAATTTTATATTAATTATTTTAAATATTTCATTCTATAGCCAGACTTTTTTGTGAAAAAGCTCCAAAACAAGGAGAGAAACGTCAAATAATTTAGACAATATTTATTTTATTTAATTCATAAGATTTACCCAACAAAATAAAAATTAAAAATTACTATGAATGGTTAAAGAAAATTAAATATATATATATATATATAATGAAAAAATTTTTTTTTTTTTTATATAACGACTGAAAAATGCTATATAGGTAGGGATAACGGGGATTTCAGTCCAAGGAATCAACGCCAAGATCTTTTATTTACAAAATGCCGCCAAGCTTTCGTGTCCTTTTGACACTTCTTCAGGGCACTATAATACATATACAAATATAAATATGATTTAAAAATAGAGAAATAAATATAAGTACTTACATGTAAAATATTTTAAGTAAATTCAATATAAATAATCATTAAAAAATTTGTAAATATAAAAATAAATATAATTATAATATACTTGATGTCATATTTCACATAAGACAAATCGATACATAATTTGTTTGTTCGTTACTTAGTTATTTTAATTTTTTTAGGTTACTTTATAATTATTTATTGAAGTTTGAATTTGAGGTTAGATTATAACCTTATAAAATGACTTTGACATCGAAACAGGCCATAAAATGTTATTTAATGAAGCTAAAGTTCTACATACTGAACAAAATATGTCTAAAAGATATTTTCTTGAAATGGTTGAAATCAACAAGGCAAATAATAGTATGAATAAGAAAAGTGACATTGAAAATCTTAGTAATATTTATAGCTACCTTTTGAATATTGAACAAAATAGATAATTTTTCATTATTTATATGATTATTTCATAAAAATTAAATTCACTTCTATTAAAGTCAAAATATAAGAAATTATTTGTCAAAGTCATTTTCACAGGTTATAATCTAACCTTATTTCCTTTTCTATTAATGTCAAAAACAAATTATCTGTCAAAGTCATTTTATAAGGTTATAATCTAACCTCAAATTCAAACTTCAATAAATAATTATAAAGTAACCTAAAAAAATTAAAATAACTAAGTAACGAACAAACAAATTATGTATCGATTTGTCTTATGTGAAATATGACATCAAGTATATTATAATTATATTTATTTTTATATTTACAAATTTTTTAATGATTATTTATATTGAATTTACTTAAAATATTTTACATGTAAGTACTTATATTTATTTCTCTATTTTTAAATCATATTTATATTTGTATATGTATTATAGTGCCCTGAAGAAGTGTCAAAAGGACACGAAAGCTTGGCGGCATTTTGTAAATAAAAGATCTTGGCGTTGATTCCTTGGACTGAAATCCCCGTTATCCCTACCTATATAGCATTTTCAGTCGTTATATAAAAAAAAATTTTTTCATTACACAATGGGGTTCTATGAAGACATTCGATCCATATATGGTCAAGATTGTACCAAAAAAATCAAAGAATGGAGTAACATCAACAAAAAATTAGCTACATACCGGAACAGAAGAATCTTTCTACTAGAATGTAGACGAAATGGTATCATACCTTCACATATAACAAACAATACAAAAAATTTGAACATTCTAATCGAATCAAATAACAATAATAATACTCAAGAAATTCACACATTTAATGAAAAATTAACTAAGAAAATTCTGAATTTAGAAATTAAAATTACTCACAATGACTTAAAAAATTTAGAAACTTATTTTTTAAAATTAACAAATTCTCTCGAACAAACCATATCAGAAAATATTTGGCTAGAATATACAAAAAGACAAAAAACTTATTACAATAAGATTTTCAATGAAATCAAAATAAAGAATATTAACAAAATAAAACGATTAAAACTATGTTCATATGAAGAAATCAAAATAAATGAAAACTGGTTAAAAAATCTCACTAATATTGATATACCAGAAGACATTAAACATTTCCTTGCCCTAGGTTATAAATTCAGCTTACCACCAACTACAAAAGACATATCAATTGCTAAATTACTATCTGATATAGAATGCCTAATCACTGGGTTCAATCATGAAAAGAAAAATATTTTCCAAGCAAAAATAACTAACATGATTACTAATTTTTTCCAAAAACCTCTTAACAATAATCATTTTTTGAACTCTATATACCAAAAAACTAAAACTTTTTTTAAAAACAATCCAAATCTTATTCTAACAAAATCAGACAAAGGTAATATCACAGTAATTATGAATAAAGAAGAATATCTTGAAAAATCTTATGATATTCTCAATGACCCTAACTCATATATCAAACTTAATAGAGATCCTACTGTAACTATACAACAAAAAGCTAATAATTTGATATCAGATTTAAAAAAATTAAAAATGATCAATAAAGAAGAAGCTAAAAAATATATGATATACAGTTCAGTATCACCTAAATATTATGGCCTACCTAAAATTCACAAACCCACAATGAAACTCAGACCTATTATTTCTTCAATTAATGCACCAAACAGTAAAATAGCAAAAATGATAACCGATATTCTAACCAACGCATATAACTTTGAAAATAATTTTTATATCAAAGATTCATTTGATTTTTCTTCATTCATAAATGAAAAACAACTTCCACCAGATTACATATTAATCAGTCTAGATGTTGTATCCTTATTCAGTAATATTCCTATAAAATTAGTAACGAATAGTATCATCAAGAGATGGAATAAAATTAAAGATTATTGTAACATTCCACAAAATAAATTCTTATCAATAATCGACTTTATATTTAACTCAAGTTATTTTTCATTTCAAGGATGTTACTATAAACAAATTCTTGGCACACCAATGGGAGCTACTATTTCTCCAATAATAGCACAATATGTAATGGATGATCTTCTTGAAGATATTCTCCCAAAACTATCATTTAATATACCATTTTTAAAAAAATTTGTTGATGACATAATTTGTGCTATACCAGTTAATAAATCAGATGAAATATTAGAAAAAGTAAATAGTTATAATGAAAATTTACAATTTACAGTTGAATTTGAAAAAAATAATAGCATTCCATTTTTAGACACTAAAATAATCCGTAAAAACGATAACACTTTGATTACCGATTGGTATATAAAACCAACAAATTCAGGAAGGTATATAAACTATCATTCTTTTCATACAAAGAAAATGAAAATTAATCTCATTATTTGTTTAAAAAATAGAATTGAAAAACTAGTTCACCCTTCTTTAAAACAAAAAAATTTAAGAATTTTACGTGATATCTTATTAGAAAATTCTTATCCTAAATCACTTCTAAATAGAATTCTTTTCAACAATATTTCTGATAGAACTATTCATGATAATATCTCTAGCAATGAAACAGATAGGAATACAAATGTAGAAAATATTAATTACCTATCAATTCCAAATATTGAAAATTTATCAAAGAACATAATAAAACTTTTCAGAAATGAAACTAATATAAAGATAACACAGAAAAATATAAAAACGATTGGAAATTTAAATAGTAAATTGAAAGATTCTACACCTGACTTAAAAAAATCAAATGTAGTCTATGAAATAAAATGCAATAACTGTGATCTTAACTACATCGGTACCAGCTCTAGAAATTTGACTAATCGCATCACATCTCATAAAAGTGATATAAAACTTAACAAAAAATCATGTGCATTAACACAACATTCCATCGAAACAGGCCATAAAATGTTATTTAATGAAGCTAAAGTTCTACATACTGAACAAAATATGTCTAAAAGATATTTTCTTGAAATGGTTGAAATCAACAAGGCAAATAATAGTATGAATAAGAAAAGTGACATTGAAAATCTTAGTAATATTTATAGCTACCTTTTGAATATTGAACAAAATAGATAATTTTTCATTATTTATATGATTATTTCATAAAAATTAAATTCACTTCTATTAAAGTCAAAATATAAGAAATTATTTGTCAAAGTCATTTTCACAGGTTATAATCTAACCTTATTTCCTTTTCTATTAACGTCAAAAACAAATTATCTGTCAAAGTCATTTTATAAGGTTATAATCTAACCTCAAATTCAAACTTCAATAAATAATTATAAAGTAACCTAAAAAAATTAAAATAACTAAGTAACGAACAAACAAATTATGTATCGATTTGTCTTATGTGAAATATGACATCAAGTATATTATAATTATATTTATTTTTATATTTACAAATTTTTTAATGATTATTTATATTGAATTTACTTAAAATATTTTACATGTAAGTACTTATATTTATTTCTCTATTTTTAAATCATATTTATATTTGTATATGTATTATAGTGCCCTGAAGAAGTGTCAAAAGGACACGAAAGCTTGGCGGCATTTTGTAAATAAAAGATCTTGGCGTTGATTCCTTGGACTGAAATCCCCGTTATCCCTACCTATATATATATATATATATATATATATATATATATATATATATATATATATATATATATATAGATATAGTGAGTTCTAAAATGTATGCACCATATGGAAAACTTATTTATTATGTATTTGTCAGAAAATTTTATTTTTGATAGCATTGCGAAGAACTGGCATTTGAGATGTCGAAATTATAAATTTTTAATTACTGTACAGGAGAGAACAAAAAATAGGAATTTTAATCCGAGCGGTTTGCGTATGAGATCTCGAACTTAACTCCTGCACCACCGACACTTTTAAAAATAGTTTTCATAATTTGGTTCACTAACTGAAGAATGCCGCATTATAACAAATATTGTTTTTTCTGGTTTAATTCAAAGTCTATTTCAAAAAATTCAACTTATTTTTGGTTAATTTTTAACGATGTTTTCAAATATGTTAATAGTTTTCGTTAATTCAATTTGATATGTTATTAATTGTTAACTTTGCTCCACGTTCGGAAGAAGTTAGAAAAACAACTATTTGACAACAGTTTTATACTAATTATTTACGGAATTTATTACTTAAGTAAATATGAACATCAAATTTGCCGTTTGGCATAAATAACTTAGATGATACTGACAACGAATCGTTAATTTTATACTGTGACGTCGAATTAGATCTCAAATCGTAATTATGTGAGTTTTTTAAGATCGTTGTCAGTTAGCCTTATTTATGACAATGGTTACTGGTCATAATCAAAGACGTGCGCATTCGTAGCGCCACTAAGAAACAGCACTGTTAATTAGCACCCAATATTAACTGGTATAGTCACATCTTTGAAAATAGTTTCCAATTAAATATTGATTCACAGTTCATAGTTGAGGCTCTATCCACTGAGTCCATTAAAAAATCAAAGTATTGCTACTTTCATTCTATTAATTTTATTACTAATAATCCTTTACTTGAATTAACCTATTTCATTGTTATCAATATTCTCTCATGAGCCTGCGAATCTTCTAGTGATATTACCTGATATTAGTGATATTTTATTCCATTTTTTTTCCTTACTTATAACACCAATTTTGCTTTTCTTTCTATTGTTTTAAAAGCTGCATTTATCCTACTTTTTATAACTTCATTGTTATTTCAATATTTAAATCCTAAGGGTACCAAATATTTTGTGTTCACTTCATTTTTCCATAATTTTTAGGATGTTACCGGTAATGAACTTCTTTAGCAGTATTACTGAAGATTATAATTATAATCTTATTATTTTTATTTTGTTGTTACTAAGATACAGTTATACTGATCTTAAATGGGAAAATAGATATCCAGGATATCCCCATAGGGCTAATAATATATAAGCTTTAATATTTGTAATATCATATCCTCTTCTTTTTTCTATTAATATAAGTCAAACACAAGGTAGATCACTTCTTGGTCTAACCAAAAATAATTATTTAATATCAGGTAGGCATCAAATTAAATGTAACTTCTGTCATTCTAACGATGATATTTAATATCGAAACAACTGCCAATTTCTTAGAATTTTTTAACATTTTTTCAATATATTGTGGAATTATCTAGAAACAGTTAGTTTCATTTAAAACAGTAATACTCCAGGAGTGATATTTAGCCAAAACAATAATTATAATAGATTAACACGAAGTACGTTGGCGGAATTATTTGGAAATATACATTCGTATTTTAAATTTTTTGACAAACTACAATTCAACTGGAACTTCATTGATTATTAATTTCTTTTTATTATAGACTGACTGGTTTTATTTTAGAGGTGTTATTTTCGAATCTTTATGAGGGACATTAATTAAGTTGAAATTTATATTCGTGGAATCCTCTGATTATAAAATTTTTTTCTATGGTATGATCAAATAAAATGGGTATAAATTATGTATGCTTCTTAATTTCTGATTGGTCTTACGTCGGTAATACAAAAGACGCAAAATGAATGATATATTCTGTATCATCTATCTTCTCTTCTAAATCCACCTGGCTTCTCCCAATAATCGACAATTAATATATTTTTATAGATTCTTTGAAATATAACATATTTAATTTTCTTCGCCACTTCACTTATTGTGAGTAGGTTTGTGGTTTGAATAATCCGTGAACTCTAATTTCTTCCTTTATTAGTATTTGCCAATTCAATTTTTTTAACATAAGTCGTTCATTTGGCAATAATGTCCTAGTTATTTTTCGAATGACTTGGCAACGTAGCTCAAATTGGTAAATACATATTTTAAATTAAAAATCTCAAAAAACTGAGACTTATTGCTTTGTTTAAAATATTGTGATTGTAAGTGATTAAAAACATATTGTGGTGCTACACAGTGGAAAACCATTTATTGAAAAGTTAAAAACTGATACAATATTAAACATTAATAAACGAAACATATAGACAAAAAATCGATATCAGTTTTCTGATAGCAGCAATTAGCCGGCGATTCACGTTGAAATTCCTACCGGTGTTGCCGGATTGTACAGAAAATCGGAAGGCGAAGGTTGGATAAAGTTGGATAAAAGCGAAAGCCTCTGAACAGTTGAGGTGGGCTAGCTTTTTACGCCAACTACGCTAAGTCGCGAAAAAATGGATAGTGACGACTATTCGACAGACGATGGGAGAAAGAAGAGAGCTAGAGAGGAGATATTTAACACAAGGACACCAGTCAAAGCAAATAAAAAATATGAAGAAAAAATGGATCTATTAATATGATTACGGATATTAAAAAAGATCAAGGAAAAATTAGTCAAGAACTGTCTGAAATTAAAGAGGAGATAAAACAGATCCGAGAAGAGAACAAAATACTCCGCCAAGAAAACCTATTACTAAGAGTGGAAAACAAAAAAACTAATGATAAATTATTGCAGATGAACAAAAGGGTCGAGTGGTTGGAGAAGGAAGCAAGAAAGAATAATATAGTAATTACGGGATGAATACTACCTATTCAGGAGATCTTAGAAACAGTATGCAAAATCTGATACACAAAAAAATCGGAGTGCAAGCACATGTAAAGACATCACAGAGAATAGGAGATAAAACATGCCTTGTAGTACTTGAAAACCAGGAAGAAAAAGATAAAGTTATGAAAAATAAATATAAACTAAGGCACAATGTAATAGAGAATATATATATATATATATATATATATATATATATATATATATATATATATATATATATATATATATATAAATGAGGATCTAACAAAAACACAACGCGAAAAAGGATCTAAAATGAGGGAGTTAACCAAAGAGGAAAGAAAAAAGGAAAATTTGTTAAAAGTGGCTACAACAAATTGATAATAGATGGCACAGAATGGAAATGGGATTACAACAAGCAAACACTGGAACCCCAACACGGCACAAAAAACTAGTAGAGGAAAGAGAACTTACAGAGACCCAAGGAGACCTGGCAATGAAAATGGATATGAGGAAGAAAAAATAACCAATGAGATATAATAAGAGAAAATCAAGAAAAAGGGGGAGAAAAAAAGTAATACGCATAAAAGAAGAGGAACATGGAATATGAAAAGACCATGTAGTAAATAGGACAAGTTGGCGAATACTATCAAATCACATGAATGATAATAAGATAAGAGATGTCAGTAACGAAAATGGGGGAAAATAAGGAAAAGGTTTGAGAAAAGCAAGAAAACATGAAATAATTATGATTGGTACCTGGAACATAAGAAGCATATCAGGTAAAGAAAAAGAGTTTGAAGAAATAGGTTTAGACTTACTAGCAATTACTGAAACCAAAAAACAGGATGAAAATGAAAAATGACAACATACTTATGATTATACATACTTATATATAGAAACGGCTAGAGCAGCAGGATGGTCTGAATGAATAATATCAATTGAATTTAGTGATGAGAACAAAAACAAGAAATCCTTTAAATAGTGTATAGACCAAACGAAGACGACACAGTACAAAATAAAGAACATTTTTGGTAACAATGAACATTGACAACAGAAGAAGCGCAAGGTAAAATAATAATATTAAGAGATTTTAACTGCAAGGCAGGAAATAAAGACGAAGAATATGGGCCACATGGAGAAAGCTGTAGAAACAGTAATAGAGTAAGAATGCTAGATTTCTGTGAGATACATCAATTGATTGTGACGAATACATTTTTTGAACACATAGACATTCATAAATTTACAAGGGAAGTTAAAAGCAGAAATGAGAAGTCCGTAATCGATTATGTGTTAATAGAACGAGAAAACAGAAAAAGAGTACTAGAGACAAAAGTGAGAAGAGGGCCAGAAATTGGTAGTGACCATTACTTAGTTGTCCCAAAAATGAAAAAAGATGAAAAGAAAAAAAAGTATTATAAAACCAACCAAAAAAATAGAATATGAATCAATGAAAACGTACAATCTTAGGGACACAGAAATTGCTGAAAGATGCCGACTAGCACTTGATAAGAAATTTGAAGATATTTCAGAAAAACTCGAAGATATCAATTTGGATACTATGTGGGATAATTTTAAAAATGTACTTCTAGAGACAGCTAGAGAGATCTGTGGCAGTAGTAGGAAAACTAATTACAAAAAGCAACACGCCTGGTGGTCTGAAGAAATAAAGAATTAAATAAAAAACAAAAATGGAAACTCTACTTAAATAATAGAACAACAGAAAATTATGAACGATATAAAATAGAGAGAAAAAGAGTGAAACAATTAATATCAACGATAAAGAGGAACAAGTGGATTGAATTTGGCGACAAAATGGAGACCAACAGTAAAGCTAACCAAAAATTATTCTACAGAACGTTAAAAAATGAAAAGGTGGAAAGAATATTTTCAAGAATTACTAGGAGTAGACGAAGACCATAGAGAGGAGGAAGTAATAAAAGAACAAGCACAAATCCAAGTTGAAGAAAATAGAAATGAACAGTATACAAGAGCAGACGATGTAAAAGAAGTTATAAAACGGCTTAAGAATGGGAAAGCATCTGGAAGTGACAAAATAACTAAAGAGATGATTAGATATATTGGAGAAAAAGGTACAGAAATACTTGTTAAACTATACAATAAAATTTGGCAAGAAGAACGAGTAACGCAAGAATGGAAAACAACAGGTATAATAACACCAATATATGAGAAGGGCGATACATATGATTGTAACAACTACAGAGGAATTAATTTACTCAATAATGCTTTTAAAATTTGTGAACAAAAAATTTTGGAGACAAAAATTAAACCAGAAACAGAAAATACATTAGCAGAATGCCAAAGCGCATTTGAAAGGGAAGACATATTAAGGACCATAATATTTACATTAAAGCAGATCATGGAAAAAGCAATACAACAAGACAAAGAAGTGTATTTAGGTTTTATGATATGGAAAAGGCCTTTGACGGAGTACTAAGAAACAAGCTATGGAAAATACTATATATATATATATATATATATATATATATATATATATATTTATATATATATGGAACAATATGGGATGAAATTAAATAAAAACAAAACTAAAGTTATGATAGTAGGAAACGAACACAAAAACATACAGATAAGAGTAGACAATGTTATAATTGAACCAGTGGCAAGTTTCAAATATCTAGGTGTAGAACTACTAGAGAATGGGAGACATGAAAATGAAATAAATGATAGAGTGCAAAAAACACTAGAATTGTAAATGGTACTATGCAATAAACAAAAAAGAGATATCAATGAAGACAAAAATAAATGTAGTTAAGACCATCTATAGACCAATTCTGACGTTTGATTGTGGATCATAGATAATGACAGGCAGACAGAAGAACAAAATACAAGCAGTAGAAATTGGGATGGTGGGGTCACCTACTGGGGTCACCTACAAAGAATGCCAAATTCTAGACAGGTTAAGCAAGTATGGGAGGCAAGAAATACGAATAAGAGAAAACGTGGAAGACCGAGAGATACATGGAACAGCAGCGAAAAATTCTTCAACAAAAGGATAAATCATGGAATAAGGCAAAAGTATTAGCAAGAAATAAGAAGTATTGGGCCAAGTTTGTTCATGAAGACATTACCACATAACAACGCAAACATTATTATTGCCAAATATAAGAAAAATGTGTAATGTTAAATAATGAAATGTTTTACCCTACACCATTAAAAAATGGTAATATATATTTATATATATATATATATATATATATATATATATATATATATATATGTATATATATATATATATATAAGAATGGAAGTATATATTGTGCTGATATATTCAATGTTTTAAAAATGTCTGCCTCAGTGCACTTGGTGATTTGTATTTTCTTTCATAAAGTAGATTATTTCTTCTTTGTGCCATCTAATCATAAGAAAGTAGGGGTTTAATTCTTATTATTAATCAATTTTACTAATTCATTTACCTGAATATTTGATTAGTGAAACTCAGTTACTTTTAAATTCACACATTTTATGACTCTTCGCATCATATGTTTAGTGCATTTTAATCATTGTTTTGCTGAACAAACTCATAAAAAAGCTTACTATTACGATGGTTAACACCGTAGGCACTGTTGCAAACACGGATATTCAGATATTTACTAGTGTAATAAACGTCTCTAAAGTTTCAATGCTAGGTAACAGTTAAAAGGGATACCGGTCAAAACACTTTTGTGAACCTGCCGTTAAGCATTATATTTATTGTTTAGAGGTACATTGAGTATACTGGGTGTTTGGTAGGTCGATGGAAATTTTCAAAGGGATAATAACGGACGCCATTTGCAACTTTTTTTGCTAATAATGTATCGCTCAAAATGTTAAGGTTTTCGAAATAAACTGAAATTTCTCAGTCGTCGAAAATACGCCTGCTCGCCTATTACTTTGAAAAAGTAACTAGGCATACTACGTCCCTGTCTTACAAAAGGATTAAAAAGATGGACCTACAACAGCGAATCATCCATCGCATAAAATTATTGCGTATCGTAATTCTCCGAATGCATATAAACCAAAAATCTACCTGCTATGCAGGAGTGATTATTGATTGGGGTAACGACTTTCATTTTAAACATTGTCTGGCCTGCTAGATCGCCCGATTTAACACCGTGTGACTTTCACATCTGGGGCAGATTGAAAGAACTTGTTTATCATGTTCAATTCCGCAGTAGAGCTCATTTAATGGAAAGGATTATCGAGGCAGCTGACACTGTAAGCACAGAACTGAGTAACGTGACCACATCAGCAATACGACGCAGGGCAAGAGCTTGTTGCATTAGGAATCGTGGTTCTCATTTGGAACAACAATGACTGTTTTCTGAAGTTTATGTACTTAATAATTTTTCAAGAAATTTCAGTTTATTTCGAATACCTTAACCTTAACCATTATTAGCAATAGCGATAGTAATTTGTCCCAAGATCCAAATTTGTTTTATTTCCTACTTATTTTTGACTTTTTCTTCGAGTTTCAAAATTTTGTAAATGTGGCTGAAAATTCAGAAGAGCTACAGTACTCGAAGTAGAGTTGGTGTAGTCATAGTGTTAAGCCTGTTCGTTATGGGTTCTTGCAGGATCTTCTGACTGTTCTGTCAAACCTTTTTAGGTAATACAGACATACTATAGACATTTTTATTCCTTTTGATGTCTTATTTTTATATGCAAATGAAAGCATCGTTCTTTTTCTTTGCAAGGATGTCTGTTGTATCATTTCTTTGGCTTGAATTATAATTTGGTACAATTTTTAGGCTTCATTTATTCTCTTTTTGCCAGTTGCCTTCTAAAGAAAAGTATGTAGCTTCAAAACAGTTTAGCTATCTGATAGTATAACAACGTTAGCTACTATCACATCTTTCTTTAGGTATTATCACGCGAAAACATCTATAGTGATCATTTCCGCTTGGAAGATGACAATATCGGTAGTACTTCTGTATATCTTGAAGTCGTCAATACTTTTTAGGTCAGCGGACATTTTATACCATCCTTTAACATTTTTTCCACCCGTTAAATTGAAGAGAGTAATTATATCAGCCGCTTGAGTATATAATAAATTTTTCAATGATGTAATAACTTTGTTTATAGTCACATTTTCTAGAAACACAATTTTTAAAATCATTTTCGGTTGAGATATTACAGAAAAATTAATTGAAAAATTATATCTGGCCATTACTGTTAACGATGTCGAGACAAATAATATGACGTAGAAACATTTTCAATTACATTTTATGTCCAATTTATTCTCTACACATTGCAGGTTAATAATTAATTGTATTTTTTTAACACAAACTCATACTTCTTCAATAAATTGGTAAATTATATATCCAATACCTCTTAACCGTAATTATTAGGGTTTCCTTATAATGCTTAGCAAGTTTGATTTACGATATTTATGCTAAAGTACGAACATTTTCGGTAAAAATAATTTCGTCTGACCTGAACCACGAAATACACTTTCCGGGTGTGTTACTTTAACAATCTTGCATACTTCATTCAACCTTTCTCATCGCTTTATTGAAGCACTTCTACAACGGCATGCAAAATCTTTAAAATAAGTGAGATGTTATCGACGTTCTTATCTTATAATTAATTCCAGTCCTGACGAGAATTTCGTCGGAGGCTCTCAATTTTTTGTTCATGTACAAAGTGGATTACTGTCATTCTTATCATTCATCATAAAACTTGATTAAGCATTTTCTTATCCTCTACACAAGACAGAAAATAATGCCTATAAATATTCTGATTGTACAATTCATTGTAATTGTTTCACTGTTCTACACTTTTCTATTTGTTCAATAATCTGCAAGTCGTGTGCCAAATTCAAAACAGTTCCACAATTATACATTTTAATAGAAACGCTAAATCACGCGTGATTTAGACTAAATAAGAATAATTAAAAAAACTTAATATTTCATCATTTTTTTTATCAATTTTATTATATATTTTATGTAATTAAATTTTCTACATGTTTTTAAAGACAACAATTTATTTAAAACATTAACTATCTCTTAAGTTGAAATTATTAGAAATATAATAGTTTAAGTCTAATTCTCAAGTGTCCTTGCCTTCACCATACTGATTTTCTTGCATATTTTACATAAATAAATTATTTCAGCGAGAAATACAATAGATGAGAACAACAGACATCATGAATATTCTTAAACAATAACATTGAAAGAACATTGACCGTGATTTGTATTGTTGATTCTTACCAAATCTATACAGTAGGGAGCTGATATTGTATTTTCTATCATATAGAATAGGAATAGGGACAAGCTGACATAAAATATAGGGCGGCTATTTTTGTGGATTATTATCAATGTTCAATTGTTCTCTCGGTATCATGTTTTGTTTTCAACTATATCGTCTTCCTGAAAATCCATAAATCAAAGACCCCAATTAACTGAACATATTACACTTACAAAAATGTACTCTATCGAACAATGAGCATTGAAATTACGAAACATAATAAATCTATTATCAAATTGCTTACAATTTAGAATCAACGAAGGTAACTGAACAATTGTTAGAATTCTAAATAGGTCATCAAAATAAACACGTTTTAGGCATATCATTATATTATGAGAATCAAAAGTTATATATACTTAATCAAATAATGACAAATTATGAATTATTTCAAGAATGATAAGCATTGTAGAAAAAAAGAAAACTACTACTGTACTACTAGTAATAACAAAGTATCATCAATTAGCTATCCTTATACAAAAACACTAAAAATATTAGATCTACATAATCAAGAAGGGCCAAGCAATTACCTCCATGAAAGTTCCTACAATCTTTATAAATTGAAACCATTGTAAATATTCACATCATTTTATTGGTTTCTGTTTTTGTGTTGACAATTTATTTTGTAATGATTATACATAATTATATTAACCTTTGACAATATAATGTAATTTTATACCCACACTTGTTTGTAATTTTATTTCTAGTGTTTTCTTTGGCCATTAATGATAATATTGAATAACTAATGAATTCAACATTTTAATGATATTTTGTTTTGATGCGGCTATTATAATTAGGACGGCTTTTGAAGACAATTTTATAAGATTATGGTGATTTTTCACATTTGTTAAAAAATCTCATGCCGTTATTTCTATAGTTTATTTTTAGAACATCCTTTTCTTCTCTTTTTATTGCCTAAGTTATGAGTTGAATGTTATGTTATTGAATAATTATGCTTTTATCAACTCTCTTAGTGCTGACATCTAATTAATTTATGATTTCCTTAATTTTTAGTGTAAATTTAAGATTTCATTATAAGCTGTTGAAATCATTGAAGAATAATAAATTTAGCTGTCTACAGCTTCCTACAAAGCCAGATCAAATCTCATATTTATATCTGTACCAAAATTAGTATTTTGTAAAACTAAAGTATAGATATGAGTATTCAACTTTTTAACAAGTTCATTACTATCTTGCCCATAATATATTACAATAAATTGCTCTGACGTGAATATTGAAAAAAAAACATTACATTTCTTAATGTGTATTCTTAGACAAATAATATTGCCACTTTAGGTAGGAATGGAATTTTTAAGAAATAATTTACGTATATTTGACAATTTTTTTACGTTAACCGTTATTTAAATAATAGAAATTGTTTACATTTCCAATATTTCTTTTATATTTGCGTTATTTTGAAGGTGCGTTCAATTTCTGCTCAAATACCACTTTAAAGAGAAAGCAATTGGGCAGTTAGTTGTAATTTTAGTCCTTTAACATCAGTTTTATTCATTTACGCCTAAAAAATGTTTTCTGGACAACTGATTATATTTCATTTAATCAATGTTTGCTTTGTGTTAAACATTTTGATTACATATTCCACAAATTGTATAAAAATTATTCAAAATGTGAAAAATTATTAACAATGCAATTTTTTCTAAGTATTTGGTCATTCAACCTTGTCAGAACCCGTTTGTGTACTTAATGTACCACGTTTTTCAATGAACATTATTAAACAAGAAGAAAGAAGTTATACCAGTTTCAGTTACACTAATTTCTTCTATTAGCATTACAAAACATTTCTTTACTTAGCTCGTTACGATTCAACTTACTCAAAACTGACTTACCTTTGCAAGGCCATTTTAAGTCTGGTACTCCCACTATTGGAAACACCTACTACTGGTCTATGATCCCGACGATATCTGATTAATCTCATCCTTACGAGGGGCTATCGAAAAGAGCGATGGCGAGAAAAGTAGATATTACCTATCGACAATATATAATTAAAGTATACAATTTGTTTTAAGCCATGTTAAGAACATTAAGTATTGGTGCTTGTACTTTGCAAATGTAATCATTATTGCTATAAATGACGTCACGATTTTTGTAAATAAGTACGACGTTTACATGTTATAATTCCGTTGGGATTTTTCACTCATGTAGCAAATGTATAAGTACCTCCATCATACTGGAACCCATATATGTATTCCATGGCTTTAACAGTCTCTCAATGATGTAAAATGAAGTTATGTGATCTCTAGTCCGAATTAGAGACATTATCTCGATAACAGTTAGTTTATTAAAAAAATCAGGGTTAAGGCTATTTAAGAATATAAACTACCAATTTAACATTTATAATGTTGCCAGATTCGCAGTTTATGATGTTATAAGTACCTTTAGTTTTTGAAATATATCACTGTTTAATATAATCTCAAAATCAATATTTATACCCGTGTTTTATTGTGGATATTTGGCACAATGAGATTTGAAATTTTAATCTTAATTTTATATGTTTTAGTCACTTTCTAAGTGATTGAATTTTGAATCACATTGTTACATACACATTTATAGTTAATAAGAAAATGTATTCAAAACTGTGTTCAAAATTAGAATATGTTGAAAACTTTGTATCTAAAAACAAATTCGAACATTGCCAAGTAGTTTTTGGTGGAGACAAGCGACTTATTCAATCCACAGTGTTTGAAGCTAATTGCCTGAGTCATTATTTCCTTCACTAACATTAGGTATAACACACTGTATGTGTTTATGGAAGATAACTGCAGATGTATCTTTCTAAGAATTGTGAACGCTGCATTTTGCATATTGATAATAACATTTTATATATTCACTTTAAAATGTTTTTTATTTAGTTCTTTTTGTAGTTTAGAATATAAGACATCAAAATGTTCTCAATTTTTATTTTTTAAAAATAAAGTTTTAAAAAAATAATTTGCAATACCACGTAAAATCATTAGTACAGTCAATAGGATTGTCCGACGAGAAACAACAAAAATCGTGATATTCCGGTTGATTTTAGTCATTAACGGACAAGCAAAGTGAAAAATAAAAACTGTTTTCAAAAAAGTGTGAGAGAAGACATACTTCGCCGAATTCTCAACTATTGGTCTGATCCAGGACAAAATTGTTCCACACCCAGGAAGAGGGATCAACATTTCCCAAATCTATTTGGTTCCTAGACTAAGAAGAAATTAGCATCGATGAAATCAGATTTACTGAAGATTTTACTGTAAGTCATTTTAATTTGCATTCCGTTCTATTTCCATATTTTATGATCTATCAGGTATTTGAATTATACAGAGAATATCAAAAGTATGTAACAAAAGGAAATAAAAAGAAATTTCAAAATACTGTATGAGTAATTCGAACGTTGAAGACATAGTTAATAGTTTAAATTTAATAAATTTAGAAGATGCAGAAATTGCTACGGCTACCAATCAATACCAACATTTAAAATTAAACATTGACGCTATTCCTTAGTATGATGGTAATCCATATACCCTAGGGATTTTTATAGATAGTTGTGAAAGTTTAAAAACTCATTTTCTAGATAGAAATAATACTCAATTAAATACTTACATCTTAAGAGCTGTAATTGATAAGCTAACAGGTAAAGCCCTACCTGTTACCCTTCTCGGTTCTAGAATTGAGTTACGAACTTGGGCTTCAATTAAAGAAACATTACAGTTGTGCTTTGGCGATCAACGGAATTTATATTGTTTAGTTCAAGACTTGATAAATCATTGTCCTCATAGAAACAAAACTGCGTATAATTTTGGTATGAGATGCAAAGACGCACGTAGTTTAATACTATCAAAAGTAAATTCTCTTAATTTTTCAGCCGAAGAAAAAGCAATTCGTATCAATAGTTATAATGATTTAGCATTGAAAACCTTTATACGCGGATAACAGGATGTTTGCAAAATAATATTATACTTAGAAATCCAGATAGCTTAGAAAAAGTGATGTCATTAGTTGTAGAGGAAAAAAAATTCCTTTATAGCCAAAACCGTAGTAATAATCTAAATTTATAAAACAATTTTAGACCTTCTCGGAGAATAGCCAAAACCTAAAAACTCACAAATCCGCCAACAATCAAACTCTAATTATCAAATTCCGCCTATGCGAACACCACCAAATTTTATTAACTCATTTAACCCAAACATATTCAATATATATCCACACATAAGGAATTTTCAGAATAGATTTCCTTCGTCTAATTTTCAAAATAATCTGAGAACACCACCTCAGAACAATTTTCAGTTTAGACCACACTCAGCAAAATGTACCATACAATCAAGATAAATTCGAATTGAATAGATGAGGCTATTACTTGATGAAAATCCATACAGAACGATGAAATAAAACAATTTAAATTGTTTAAAATTTCATTATATTTGAACTAAGTTCAATTTAAACTAGTGAGGCGTTTGAGGAAGCTACTGTGTTTGCGAAACGCGTCACTAGTTTAAACTGAACATTAGTTCATATATAATGAAGTTTAAAATAATTTAAATTGTTTTATTTCATCGTTCAAAATAAATTCGGTCAAAAAACAGTACAATTTCAAAACGCTTATATACGCCAGAACCAATGGTTAGATACTTCCACAAATAGTCCAATTCGACCACAGAATAAATTTACTTCAACTGAAGTCTTTAACCAAAATGCAATTGAATTTGAGAATCCATTCGAACAAGTTAACGACGATAATGAGTATTACCAACAACCCGATGATCTTCAAAATTGGTTTTCTAAGAAAAATCAAAACATGTATCCAACAAATTTTCCAAATCCAAACTCATATACACCAAATTATACCGACAGTTAAAATATGCCTAGTCCGAATTCTAATGAAAATATTCGGCTTACATTTTTATACCTTCTCTAAAGGTAAACTTAAGCACCGAAATAGCAATGACCTACACCAAAAAATCCCGCAAGGAAGATTGGGATATTGTTAAGAAAATATTTACCAGACAACGGTTGGAATGGGCAATAAGTACCTTTCAACCATATTAATCACCAGAAGTGGATAGAATATTTCCAGCACTCCTACAGCAAGGGATTGAGGAGATTCTTCCTCACCTGCCGAAGATTACAAGAAGTAGTCTAGCAGTGGGTCTAATACCTAGAAAATGGAGAAAAACAAGGGTAACCTTCATGCCAAAAATAGGGAAAAAAGATCTTTTAGACCCATCTGTCTAACATCGTTTCTACTCAAATCGAAGGAGAAAGTAGTGGATAACTACATAAGAACAGAGAATCTGGAGAATATACCACTTCATAAATGTCAGCATGTCTACAGAGCGGGTCGATCAACTGAGACGGCTCTGTATCAGCTGGCCGAAGTCATCCAGAGACTCTAAACAACAAAGAAATCGCAATGTGCGCATTCCTGGATATATCAGGGGCCTTTGACAACACAACTCATGTGTCTGTCAAAGAAGCACTAAAAAGGCGAGGAGTGAATGACACCATTGTAAAATAGATGTATGTGTTGTTGACAACGAGGATAGCTGAGACACAGGTGGGGAATCAAACCACCTCAGTTGAAGCCACTCGGGGGACACTTCAAGGGGGAGTGATATCTCCCCTTCTATGGAGCCTCGTAGTAGATGAGTTGCTATACAGGATGACGGAGCTTGGCTTCGAATGTATGGGCTCCGCCGATGACATAGTTTCAATAGTCAGAGGCAAGTTCGAAAGCACCTTGTGTCGGCTAAACATTAACCCAAGCAAGACCATAGTAATTCCATTTACCCGGAAAAGAACACTTCCAGCCATGAAACCCATATCCTTAAACGGGGAAATTATAGAATGGAAATCAGAGGTTAAATATCTAGGGATAACCCTAGACAGTAAGCTTCTGTGGAATGAGCATGATAAAATAACTGCTAGTAAAGCAATAAAAGCTTTGATGGCGTGCAGAAATCTAGCTGGTAAGAGGTAGGGCTGTAACCCAAAAATACTGCGATAGATGTACGCCATGATTGTGAGACCAGCAATTACGTATGGGGCAATAGTTTGGCACACAAAAGCAAGTCAGTACAGCACGAGGAAGACCCTCGATAAAGTTCAAAGGCTTGCCTGTGTGTGCATCACTGGAGCTATGAGAACGTGTCCAACTAGGGCACTTGAGATCATTACAGATCTCACACCTCTACATCTGGTGATAGAAAGATCTGCCCAACAGGCAAATCTTAGAATATCTAAGGAAGGTTCAGGCAATGAGAGTATTTAACAATCAGGGAGCTTGGTCCTCTCTGACAAGATACATCTCGTCAGCGAATCTTCCCAGTGACGCAATGATCAGGAAAGTAAGCATCGAAAAGAATTTCACCACGATGCTAAATACGAGAAGAGACTGGGAAAGGGAATACACCACCCAAACTCTCAAAGAAAACACCATTAGATGGTATACGGATGGTTCACAAACCACCATTGGAGCAGGCGCTGGAGTATTTGTGCCTGGCACCAGATACTCATTATCGTTAGGCTCCTTCCCGAGCTTCTTTCAAGCAGAAATACTTGCGATCTAAAGATGCGTGGAAATGAACCTAGAAAGAAACTACCAGAAATGTGACATATCGATCCATTCTCCCATGTCATTGACTCAAAGTTGGCATAGGAGTGTCGAAGAAAACTTGATGAATTAGGCAAGAATAACAGGGTCTCTTTAGTCTGGGTTCCTGGTCACTCGGGAATCACGGGAAATGAAGAGGCCAATACAATTGCCATGAAAGGAGCACAAATGCCCTTTATTGGCGTGGAGCCTTTCTGTGGTGTAGCAAAATGCTCCTACAAGAAAGAGTTTCGGAAGGAAGAGGAAACCGAAAGAGAAGCACTCTGGCGGTGCCTTCCTGGGTTGGAACATTCCAAAAAGTTCCTGTGGAACTTTGACACTGCTAGATCCAAAAAATATTTGGACCTCAGTAAAGATAAGCTACATCTCCTCACAGGCTTTCTTACAGGACACTGCCACCTTAGAAAGCACTTAATGAGAATAGGTCTAGCAGAGATTGACGAGTGTAGATTTTGTGGGGAGGAGGATGAAACTCCGGATCACCTAGTTCTGGAATGCCTCGCCATTGCAAGCCAACGCAAGAAATGCTTCGGACAAGATACTTGTAAGAGTGAGGACCTAACCTCATTGAAGCCGTTCCAAATACTAGAGTTCATTAGAACCTTGGAACTGGAAGGCGAGCTGTAGTAGTAGCTAGAATAGCTCTGATAGGAGGGGCACAATAAACCTTTGGTTTCAGTGCACTGTAATCCCATTATAATCTAATCTAATCTACTGGCAAACTTTTTGATTGACACTGGTAATATTCGTAGTCTCATGAATCCAAAATTAGGCCATAGATATTTCCACCAAATTGTATATAATGAACATTTTACAGTACAAACCGCACATAGTACCTTGTTTTATGATAAAGTCATGATTATAGCAGTTTTTGATGATTTCTATGTAAATGAATTTCATAAATTTTACTTGTTTGACTTTAGTCGTATGATTGTTTGATAGTAATTGATTTATTAGAACAACTTAAGACTACTATGGTTTTAGACAAAAGGCTGATAATTACACCGTTTGCTAAAATATCAATAGTATATGAGCCAGAAAATGTATCGGTTCGTAATAGGAATCTCAAATTAAATAACTTTGTTATTACCGTCCCTGCAACGACGTCACAAATTGCCAAATTACCAGTCACTGTTGAAAGAGGAATAAGATATTTATATTATGATAATTTTTTGAAACCACGTAAACATTGAAAATTTTGCAATCACTTCTATTACTAATTCTCAAATATATATATAAAATTCAAAATATCACGGGGATTGCAGAATAAATAATGTTGAATGTTGAAAATTCTTGTTATACGGAACCGAGCTTTCGAAAGACTTTTTCTTTCTTTTTCAAGGTTGTATGGTAGAATTAGTGGAAATCAAAGAAAACAGGATACATAGCAATCATTTCTAACTTCAATTCAAATCAAAACCACTGCTTTAACATTGAATTACAATTCAATAAGAAAACGAAAAATTGAGTTTAAATTATACATGTTAATTGATACTTATGCTTAAATCCGTCCTGAAGGAACACATTTTGGTTTTAAAATTCACCACCTCTACATTTTAAAAGATAATATTAGACACGAATATTCTATAATATTCTCTTTTAAAATGTAGTGGTGGTGAATTTTAAAACCAAAATGTGTTCCTTCAGGAGGGATTTAAGCATAAGTATCAATTTAAACTCAATTTTTCGTTTTCTTATTGTATTGTAATTCAATGTTAAGGCAGTGGTTTTGATTTGAATTGAAGTTAGAAATGATTGCTATGTATCGTGTTTTTTTTGATTTTCACTAATTCTACCATACAACCTTGAAAAAGAAAGAAAAAGTCTTTCGAAAGCTCGTTTCCGTATAACAAGAATTTTCAACATTATTTAGGCTGCAATCTCCCTGATATTTTGAATTTTGTTTTTTAACATTTCAGCAGTGATATATTTATATATATATATATATATATATATATATATATATATAGTGCTATTCAAAAGACCCCTCCCCCCTCGTATCTTTATCTTTTGAACGGCTACACTTGACACATTCGAACGAGTACGACAAGAGTTTACTAATAGTATGTATTACTGTCAGGAAGTAGACGGAGCACATTTCGAACACTTGCTATAAGAATCCATTGTTGATATTTGATTAATTAAATTTGAAAAAATAATTTCAATAATTTTGGTATTTATTTAATTTATCCGTCAAAATTAATTTAAACCCAAACAAAATTAATATGTAGCCAATGTTAATGCCTTTCAAACGAGATATCACTAGCCATAAGGTCCTATTTGAAATTATTGGCCAGAGTGGCACTGTGACGTCATCTATTACTATTACGTCACCTGTTACCATTCGTAGAGAAGTTTACAACACACTTTATTTTCCCCCTCCAAATTTTATTATTGTAAGTGTAGCCGTTCAAAAGATACGAGGAGGGGAGGGGACTTTTGAATAACCCTGTATATATATAATTGATGTAAGTGAAACTAATTTTATAGAAAAAATGGATGGAAACTGATACCGAAGTTAATGAATATATTGATCAAATTTGCAAAAAATTCAATTAGAATATTGCAATACCGAAGAAAAACATTGTATTAAAAATATATGTTATAAATATCGAGACATATTTTATTCTATACCTTCAATATTTACTAAAAAAATTCCACATATAATAAGTCTAACAGACGATTCACCAATTTATACGAAATCGTATCGATTCCTAGAAATACACAAAGCGGAAGTCAAAGACCAAACCCAAAAAGTATTAGATCAAGACATAACTTTCACTTCACCGAGATCTAGTACAATTTCAATCGTACCAAAAAAATTAGATTTGACAGAAAAACGCAAGTGGAGACGTGTAGTTGACCACCGTAAATTAAATTAACGAACCCTGGATGACAAGTACCCCACAAATATTAGGGATGTATTGGATAAAATCGGTAAAAGCCAATACTTTACGACATTGGATTTAGCTAACGGGTTTCATCAGATTGCGATGAACCCTGAAGATATCCCCAAAACGGCTTTTTCAACTCTGAATGGCCACTGGGAATTCAAACGTGTGGCTTTCGGGATGAAAAATGCTCCATCCACATTTCAACGTGCGATGGATAACTTGTTAAGAGATTACAAAATGAAACTTGCTTTATTTACTTAGATTATATTGTCATCTTCAGTACCTCTTCAGTACCTCTGCAGGAATACATTCGAACAATCGAACCTTGAAGTAAAATTAGACAACTGCCAATTCCTTCGAAAGGAGGTGAATTACCCCAGGCCCGTAATAACCCCAAATGGAGTTAAGCCAAACCCCGATAAAGTAGAAATTGTAATTAACCTAACCTAGCAAATGCCCCCAATTTTACAATATCCCGATTTTTCTAAAGAAATTATTTTAACCACCGAGGCGTCTAACGTAGCTTTATGTGCAATTTTATCGCAAGGTAGTATTGGAAACGACACACGAATAGATTTCGCATCTAGAACATTAAACGAATTAGAAAAACGATACAGCACAATTGAGGAAGAATTGTTACGGATAGTATGGGGATGTAAATATTTTCGACCTTACTTATTTGGTAGAAATTTTAGGATAATCACCGATCACAGACCGATTGTGTTTAACCTAAAACAGCCAAATTCAAAATTGATTAGATGGAGATTAAAGTTAGAGGAATTTGACCATATTATAGTTTACATAAAAGGTAAATTAAATGCAGCCGCTGACTCTCTCTCTCTCGAATTTCATTAAACGCATTAGGCAATGAATATTTGATTAACAATCCTAGAGATCTCGAATTCCTTGACTACTTAAGAAGAATAGCAAAATCCATGCCTGGTACAGAAATAGAAGACTCATATGAAAAACTTCCAAATATTTTTGAAGAAATTTCTCGCACACAATAAGATATCACTGTTTTGGAAAACGTACCTACAAATACATTCGAAACTCAACATGCAACAGCTTCAGCTACAACCAACGATGGAATAAAAATATTAGATGAAATTATTAGCAACAAAGATGTGCGGATTTGAAGGGACTTAGTACATTCCCGTCGCTTCCGTCAGGGTGACTATTTTACTAGTCAATCAAACGAGCTGAGTTTCCTTTTTTTGGGCTGGTTTTCTTCGTCGACGTTAACTTAAAATAAAACGCAGAAATTGTAGAGTCTCAGTTTTATTTACATAATATACAACACTCCGTACGAACTGTCTTATCACTTAAATTCACTTAAGAGTTTGCAATACGCACTTGCTAAGAAAAAATATTTTTATTTAAACATGAGGAACTAGAAGCCTCGAGCGAACTTGAAGGTATCGGTGAACCAAAAAATAATGAGAGCGATTTAAGGTAAAGTTTGCCTTTTATATGTTCCCTTGTCCTATTACGAATTTTTACGAAAAGATGCATTGAATATTTATATGAGGATTCGAATTTGTATAAGCTCAAAAAGGGTATTTGGTTTATGACATTGAAATATGGGTATGCATTGAAACATTTTCGACATCGGGTATAATTATTTGTTGCTTAGAAATATATTGTGGAGGTTAGATAGTTTTAGTAGATGTACTTTTTTAGCTTCCAAACCTTTCCAAATAGTCCACATTGATTTATTATTTTTTGACAATTTAATTTATCTCACCTTACTTAATTCATTCACAAAGTTCGCCCAATCATATGAAATATCTGGAAAAACCGCTATTCATGTAAGTAATGCCTTAATTAAATTTTTTTCAACATTTGGAATTCCTGAAAAATTAGTAACCGATCATGGAATCGAATTCAGAAATGACACTGTTAAAAAAAACCTGAATTTGCACAAAAGCAAATTTCATTTCACTGCTCCACCATGAATCTAACGGAATTGTAGGACAATTCCATTCTACATTAATTGATCATCTAAGAATCCTTAAAGAAATTTATCCTAATGAATCTAATCTAATGGATTATGCCTTAATTGGTTATAACAGTTCCCTTCATTCAGCCACTAACTTCACTACATTTGGGAAGAGTCGCAGCAGAAATCCCAACGAAATATTCGCACCACAAAATTTCTACTCGGATTATGTAGAAAATCACAAGCAAAAACTTCAATACGTTTATAAAAATGTAAGTAATAAAATTGATGAAAATAAACAGAAAATATTTCCAAAACCAATTCTGAAGGTGGCGAAGGTCAAGATTTTATTATTGAACAAGATGTATTCAAAAAGAATCCTGGTCAGAAAAGAAATAAAAAATCAAACACATTTTTAGGACCTTACGAAATAACAATATTTTTGAACAGAAATCGCGTAGAAATGATGAATCCTAAAAAGAAATAGGAAATACTGCATATAAAAGAACTGAGAAAACCTAATATTGTTCTAGGTCCTTTAGCCATGACTACATTTACACCCGTGGATTTGGACAATCGAATTTCCACAACTTACCGGATAATCCAGGCCTACTTCCTTTAAAATTGGGCTCTGCTCAAAACGGAATCAATTATTGGTCATTTATTCAAATTTTTGATATTACAAATATAATTTTAGAAAGTAACACATTATCAGTAAAATTAGAATAAATAAGTATTTTAATCAAACAGTAGAAAATAAGTTTGCTGCTGAATTCACCAATTATCATACACTAGCATTAAATCTTGAAAATCAGATAAAAATTAAATAAACCAATTAAACCCATCATTTGAAATTTCTCGTAATAAATGAGCACTAATAAATGACCTCGGCAGTGTAATAAAATGTATCACAGGTAACTTAGACGAAAACCAGACCAAATTACTATCTTAGATAAATCAATAAATATCTTTAACAGAACCACAGCTAGTCTAGTTAGTACACAATAATAGAATCTAGAATTAATGAGTTAAAAGAGTAGGATAGATATAATAGATAATAAAAATCACTGCTTTATAAATGAAATATACACACAATTAATAATTATCGGAATTACCATTGCACTACATGCAATATATGACATTTTAGAAAAATTAGAAGCCGCAATAACATTTTCAAAAGTTAATATATTCCATAATTCAATTATTGAGTCTAAAGATCTATTAGATAAAGTAAAATCAATGAGTAAACATTTATATCAAAATAAATTACCATTTGAACCTAACTTAGAAAACCTTCCTTCCTTTGAAAAAATAATGGACATAAAAAGTTATAGCAAAGGTATAGTATGTACAAAAAGTACGAGGAGTAATAAATCATTCATTTAAGTAGATTTCATAGACGTACCAAAATATATTTTAAGAGGGTATACCGTAAGGTACATTTTGTATTGAACGAATGAGTTGCAGCTATGCTAAAGAATATACGATTTAGGTCAGAGGTAACGGGATGTACTAATTTTAATAAAAAAAGTGATAGAGGTAGAGGTCATTCGGAAGCAAAAAATGTAGTTCATTATAAAAAAATTCTACAACTTCCTCAGGACTAAGATACATAATACCGAAATGTACTTTTAAGTATTCGCCAATTACAGAACCTTTCTGTCTGTACTCTTGTACCAAATGAAACTCCTGAATCTTACGAAACCAAGCTTGACAGAGATGAAGTTTACAACCAAAAAGAATTTGATCTCTGCCAAAACATACATATATAGCGTTATGAATGCTTAGTTCAAAATCTACTACGACTTCTTTAGGTTGAAAATTTAAGCCTACTTCTTTACATTTTTGTCTTAAAATTAAAAACAAATTTGAATATGTTTGACTTGATTTGACCGGCAGCAAACAAAAAACAAGAGGTACGTAATAGCCGTTTTTAAAACCATGAATGGCAAACATTTGGTAAAAAAAAGTTGAACAGTATTTAAAAGTCCCATCCATCAAAATACAATCCGAATTACATAAAAAATTAAGGTTGGAAAAACAGGAGAATACAATAATTTTAAATACCTGGTCTGCTGTTAATAGAAATTCCTCTTCTCGGTTCGTTCGTAATTGTAATTCACGAACACTATTAAATACTTCTTCCTGATTTTTAGGCAATAGTGTAAGTGCATAAACATCCTTCCCCTAATCCCCTAAATATCGATCAAAACAATCAAGATTTCTTCAAAATATTTAATTCAAGAAATCTTTGAAACCTTTTAGAAATATACATAATTCTATGGGCCTCCGATTTTATCTATTATGAACCCTAATGACTAATATGATTAAACTAAATGGTTGCGGCACAGTTCGAACATTTCAGTAATCCTCAAATTGATACAAGTCAGGTAAAATTTTATTTTGTGGCAGAGTTCGGATATGCCCGTTTATACATAATATTTTTTATTTGTATTACTCCTATATGTAGTGTTTGGGGAATTTTTCTCAGAAATTTTAAATGGCAAGTGGCCTACTGTAATCGGCTTAATACGATTACACCTATTTACAGATTATTCGATTATTGAGAGGGATTTTCCAAACAACCCAGTTTTCTTAGAAACATTATCGGGAATATTATTTTAAAAGAAAGTAGGTACATTAAATCAGTACTTAGTATTAGTTCTTTGAGTAAAGTTGTATGAAGTTGTATGGTTGTCATAATATTGTAAACAGTTGGAATATATTTAAAACATTTGTTGAATGTTAATTGTGCAAGTACCAAACAATGTCGATAAGCCAAGGACCATCTAAACGACCAAAAACAGGTCCATTATCTTTAAATGAAAAAACTCTGATATTGAATTGTTATATATCATTGAAAAACAAGGATCCAAGTGCAAGTGTTGATGATATTGTGGAATTAACGGCTGCTATATTGTGTGTTGCTAAATCAACAATTTATAGATTACTAAAAGAAAGCAAGAATGGAACTCTTCAACCCCCTAAAACTCCTTCAGGCCGAAAACCAATTGAGATCGATGAGTCATTAAAACAAAGACTAAGGTGTAAAGTCCATGGATTTTACTTACGAAAGGAAATTCCAACACTTGACAAAATTATGACATCAGTGCAAGAAGATACGGACTATCCAAAATTCTCCAGAATGACATTATGCAAACTTTTGAAAGATGTGGGTTTCAGATATACAAAACATAATAGAAAATCTCTCTTGATAGATAAACCGGAAATAGTTTTTTGGAGAAGAGACTATTGAAGAAGCATTCGACATGCCAGAGAACAAAATTTGAAAATTTTCTACTTAGACGAAACATGGATAAATGCTGGATATACAGTTTCCAAATCTTGGCAAGATGAAAACATTAAAAGCGGAAGGCAGGCATTCGTGGAAGGTTTGTCGTTAGGTTTGCAGCCACCATCTGGAAAAGGAAAAAGACTTATCATTGTCCATGTTGGAAGTTCTGAAGGTTTTGTTGATGGTGGATTATTAACTTTTATTTCAAAACGCACGGGGGACTATCATGAAGATATGAATGGGGATGTCTTCGAGGAATGGTTTGTTCAAATGTTGGATCTGATTCCAAAAGGGGCTGTTATTGTTATGGACAACGCAAGTTACCATTCACGGTTACGAGAAGCATTGCCCACAAGTCGTTGGCGTAAAGCAGAGCTTTTGGAGTGGCTTATTTCGAAAAATATTAAGTTTCCAAAAGATCCACTAAGGAAAGAACTTTACAGAATTGCAAAAATGAACAAGAATGAATACAAAATCTACATTGTAGAAGAAATGGCTTCTTCTCGTGGTATATCAGTTCTTCGACTTCCCCCTTATCATTGTGAACTTAATCCCATAGAATTAATATGGGCTCAGGTAAAGGGGGAAGTTGGAAAAAAAATACTACTTTTAAAATAAACGATGTTGTGAAATTGTTTGAGAGTGCTGTAAGTCATGCGAGTGAGGAAAATTGGACAAACTGTATCGAGCATGTTATCAAAGTAGAGGCAAATATGTGGAAAATTGACAATATTTGTGATGATTTAATCGACCCTATTATTATTAATGTCAACAACGATCCTTCCTCTTCCGAGTCGGATATAGAATAAAATGTAAGTAATAAATGTATTCCAATAATTATTTCTTTTCATTTTTTATTATATTATAATTTAAAACGTATTTTTTTCCCAAAATACACACCACTGCATTGCGTTATTGCTTATCTGCTAATCCTTTAACAATGAATAAACCCTAAACTTTGCTACAACTGAAACAAATACGGGGTCGATCTACCTGGTTTTTAGATTTACGGAATAAATGTAATTTAAAGTAAGAGATTTATCAAAAAATTCATGGTGCTCCCTGTAAAGGTTTTGCATACTTAATTAGGGTTTATTACTCCTCGTACTTTTTGTACATACTATAATCAAATACTTTTTTTATTGATATCTCTCTAGTAGAATGCCAAAATTATGATTATCATCTCTACCCCCTATCTACACCTCCAACAAATTCCTTCACAGTCATTATTCCAACTTTCTACTCCCAAACTAGCAAAATTATATGACGTCCGACGTAAAGTGTCAAGAAATAACTCCAGAATTCATCTGTCACATGGAACCTCCGTTGAAATTAATACAAGAAAGTACACCATGTGAAGTCCGAATAATTAAATATATGCCAAATTTAACAATATGCCAAACCGTTCGTGTTGGAATAAATGTAGAAAGATTTCAGAAGATTGAAGACATGCAAAATTATTTTTCCAAAACTTGAAACCGCTGTAGTGATTGGTGGTAAATCAAAAGGCACTATACTATTGAAAGTTACTTTCTTGCTTGAACTGTGTAATGATTTGTGTTCTGTGCAAGTGAAAAACTTTAAAATTCAAACATTTCAATGTGTTAAGGGCGAATGTAAGAACGTTGAGTTATCAAATCTGGACATTCCGATACCGTCTCTAAATACCGGTATAATCTACATTAAACTTCTAAAATTAGTTAACGTCGATTTAGATCAATTAAAGACATTGAAAGACTCTTCAAAAGTCCAAAAGGATTTTTGAAAAAACCAGTAAATTTTCGTAGTGCAAGTGTATGAATAATAATACTTTATATTTGCCTAGCTATTGGTACTATGATGAGCCTCTTGTACATATACAAGAAAAAACTTCAAAGGCTGCCTCCGATGAAAGGAAGTTCCCGAAATTCTCCTGGCACACCCATTTCGCTATAAGAGCGGAGGAGTTATGTATTCCCACACTCTATGTGTTTATGGAAGATAACAACTGCAGATGCATCTCCGTTTTTTTAAGAATTGTGAACGCTACATTTTGCATTCTGATAATAACATTTCATATAATCACTTTAAAACATTTTTTATTTAGTTTTTTTTTGGAGTTTAAAAAATAGAACATCTAAAGGTTCTCAATTTGTATTTTTTGATAATAATTTTTTTTAAATCATTTGCAATCACGCGGAAAATTATTGTGGATTTTGCATTTAATAATAGAAGTGTAATTGGCGGTTTTAATATTTTCGAACAATTTCTTCCTTTGTTTAGACGGCCAATTTTCTAATATTGAAAATTTAAAATAAGCACACAAAAATGTGTTTAGAGTAAATACGCTAATAATATTGAAATACTATGCCGGTGTAGCGGAATATACATCAGTATACTGGCCAGTGGTAATATACCATGCATCCGAAGTCATATTGAACTGGTACGTCGCCATATTGTACTGGTGAAAAATGTGTGACATAGTGACTATTTCACCGGGCGCACGGTGTGAAAAAAAGAATTTTCTTGTTCGTAAACCTAATATCTCACGTTTGAGTGGACCGAATTGGATGAAATTTTGTTTACGTATAGTTCAAGTTATATGGAATAAGGGAAAATTATTGAAGAGGCCCAAAATAGTTTTCCTATGTTACTTATACATTTTAGCCTACTGAACTTGAATCCAACGAATAAAGTTATCAGCGAAATTCCTTCTTTCAGGAAAATTCACTTAAGCATAGAACATCGTGCATTTCTTGGTAAAAAGACGCGTATATAATTACTGACTTTTTTATTTTGATAGAAAGCATTATAAATTTCATAAATTGTTTGGTATTAAACATTCAAGTTCAGTAGGCTAAAATGTATAAGAAGCATATATTTTTTCCAAGATATATCATGAATAATAAAAATGGCATCGAATTTGTAGCTAAAATTGCAAATGGGGCCTGTTTTCCTTGAATTTTGGGGCCTTGGAAAACTATTTTGGGCCTCTTCAATAATATTCCGTTATTCCATATAACTTGAACTATACGTAAACAAAATTTCATCCAATTCGGTCCACTCAAACGTGAGATATTAGGTTTACGAACTAGAAAATTCTTTTTTCAAACCGTGGGGCGTGTATGCATGAGAGTTTCACAAAAATTTTATTGTAGAATCAATCATTTGAAATAATGGCATCTCAACGAAGTAAGCAGTAATTACTTCTGATAGATGAAGAAAGTAACAAGTCAACGTGCTGGTCAGTATATTTAAGAACGAATCAACAGTTTGCGTCGGTTCATGATGTCTCTACCACTGGCCAGTATACTGATGTATATTTCGGAATATACCCTATAAAAGATCTTAATCTGGTCACTGTTTTGTATTTGTTTTTATTGTTATGCTAGAAATATCACAACGCCATAATTATTATATCCAAATTACTACAAAAAGTTGAATAATAGCATAAATACGGTAAGAAACTACCTTCAACATGAATTGAGCAAAAATTCAAAATGCCAAAATAGCCAAAACAATGGTAGTGAGGTGACAACTTTCTATTTTTTATGGTCGTTTTCAAAATAACCAGAATCCGTAGTCAGAATTAACCCATCACGTCAGTATTTTGAATTATTTGAGGTAATGGCCTTGGAAAATATCATTTCTGCCTGCTTCTAAGGTTATATATACCTAGTAGGAGCAATATTACTTTTCCGCCCAACCTATCTAATATGCGAGAAAAGTATTGGTCTACCCCAAAAACAGTTTTCCATCAACAACACGAAAAAACGATTTTTAGAAAAAAAATCCTGTGTGTATGTCGTCATCATCGTCGTCGTCGTTGTCGTCGGCCACTTTTCCTTACATGTCTTGTTAGCACGATACAGCCTCCGGAGAGCAATAAGTCACTAATTTTATGATGAAATATTGTTAAGGACATGTCACAGATGAACCCTATTGATTTTCAGCTCATCAGAGCCCGTACAACGGGTGCTATGGTACTTGAAGTACGAAATTTTGTAATTTTTTGAAAAATTTCAGTTTGTTAGCACGATACAGCCTCCGGAATTCAACAAGTCATCAGTTTTATGATTAAATATTATTCAGGACATCTCACTGATGAACCCTATTGATTTTCAGCTCACCAGAGCCAATACAACAGGTGCTACAGTACTTTAAGTACGATATTTTTGTCATTTTTGGAGAAGTTTCAGTTTGTTAGTACGATACAGCCTCCGGAGTATATACAAGTGACCAATTTTATGATTGGATATTATTCAGAGCGTCTCAAAGATCAACCCTATTGATATTCAGCTCACTAAAGCCAGTACAACGGGTGCTATGGTACTTGAAGTACGACATTTTGTCATTTTCTGAGAAATGTCAGTTTGTTAGCACGATACAACCTCCGGAGTATATACAAGTGACCAATTTTATGATTGGATAATAGTTAGAGCGTCTCATAGATGAACCCTATTGATATTCAGCTCACCAAAGTCAGTATAACGGGTGCTATGGTACTAGAAGTACCAATTTTTTGTTATTTTTGGAGAATTTTCAGGTTGTTAACACGATACAGCCTCCAGAGAGTATACGATTGATCAATTTTATAATTGAACATTATTCAAGGTGTATCAAAGATGTACTATATTGATTTTCAGTTGACTAGAGCGAGTATAAATCCAGATATACTAAATTTTTAGAGAAATTTTGGTTTGTTAGCACGATACATCCCCCGAAGTGTATACAAGTAACAAATTTATGATAGAATATTGTTCAGGGCCACAGATGCGGAAAAGTTAGTCTTAAGCTTTAAAACCGTTTATTTTTTTTTGATGTTTTCTCTTTGGTTACGTGATTTAATTTTACTCAGACTCTTCAAGAGCCACATAGTTCAATTCATGTTTTTCTCTCTAATTCACGCTGATTTGATTTTCAGACCATTTCTATTTAACCTTTTTAGATAGACATTTTGCTACTTGCCATTCCGTTCTGAAAATTTGTAATTATATATTTTTAGCGTCCGGCGTACTAACGTAAGGTTAAGAAACTGAAATTTGAATTCTTGAGTTCATAAAGCCCAAGCCCACAAAACCCTAATCCACATACCCCAATGGTAAGGTCCATCAAAATCCAGCCATCTGGCAAGATCTATTTTAAAGTGGCAATGAATTCTAAGAGACTATACTCCAATTAACAAAATCTTGATAAAAAAGAGTTTTATTAATTCGGAAAAAAGCCTTTCAACGATGAAAGTGTTATTTTGAGATGGCTTAACTTGTAATCAGAAGAAAAATTCATTCGATATGTAATATAATCCATAGTAGAATGGGATCCATCAAAAAATTTGATAGAGCAATTTCGATTCTTCACAAAAAATTACTTCAAAAACTACTCACATATTTTCAAGAACAACTTCACAGACCCGTGTTGTTATTGCCTAAGAATACTTGAAGATAATAATTATATATATATATATATATATATATATATATATATACATATAATAATATCCAACAAATGGTCATCGTACCAACTTACTTGAATGATTACAGTGCTCCATCGCTGCGGCTGGTGCTGTTAACTTCATCGGCGTTAGTTATTATTCAAATAACTCATATCACGTTATATTTAGGAAGTGTCTGCTGATTTGGTCGAATATAATCAAGTTTCATAACTTAAATTCATGGTTTTGCATTTCATTCTTAAATTAAAATTCTCAATTTTGTTAAAAGATGTAATTTCATGAAAGTATTCAGTCATAAATCTCTTCACTCGTTATTAGCAACATTGAATAAATTATGCCAAAATAAATGTTAATAATCGAATGACCCCATGTCGTCCATAAAGATCGTTTCTAAAGATAATTGGTTATTTGGCTAATAGTTTTTATTATTTTGATCAACATAAAATATTAATTGGTGTGTCTCATTTTTGTATATTTATATTTTAATTAAACTACATCACCCAGAAGGTAGCAGAGAAACGCCTGAAATACAAAGATCCTGGACCAGACAACATAAGGATATCTATGATAAAAAATTTACCCGAAAATGGAATACATACCCTACTCCAATTATACAACAAAATATGGGAAAACTGCCAAATTCCCAGCGCATGGTAATTATCAATACTCATTCCAGTCAACAAACCAGGAAAACCTATATGCAGAAAAGAAAACTACAGACCAATAGCTCTCACTAATCATCTATGTAAACTACTGGAAAATATAATCAACAACAGACTAACTTGGTACCTACAAAAGCATAATCTCCTCATACCTGAACAAGCAGGCTTTAGAAAAGAATATTCAACCAACGTTCATCTAATAGGCTTTGAAATTGATCCACAAGACGCCTTCCCACTCCAAAGGCACACCAACGCAATATTCCTTGATTTGAATAAAGCCTTCGACACAATTAATAGGCAAAGTATAGTAAATGCGCTCGAAGAATTCAATATAGTGGAATCAATGCTTAACTTCATACTCAACTTCCTCACAGAGAGAGTTTTTCAGGTACGAATAAAAAACAAAACATTAGGCATACTTAGCCAAAACTCAGGAGTACCTCAAGGTTCTGTCTTGAGTCCAACCCTCTTCATACTTGCCACTAACAGTATAAAAAATATCATGCCACCTAATATCAATTTTCGACTTTATGCAGATGTTACTTATCTATCATTCAGCTTCTGACCCAGAAATTAGCATACATAATCTACGAAACTGCGTTAATCTATGGGAGGGATGAGCAAATAATAGCAATCTAGAATTCTCATCAAACAAGTCAACTGGAGTTCATTTTTGTCGCAAAAGAAACTGTAGAAAAAATATTACCATTACTATCAATAATCAAAACATTCAGAGTAATACACACCACAAATTTCTAGATCTCACCTATTGAAATGTAAAATATATAGAGTGTTTGATGGATTGGATGCTGACATAGACTTAAAAGCGATGGTAAACAACGTTACTTTAAAGAAAATACTTACTTTCCTACAAGCAATCGACATATTTAGAAAAATATAATTAATTAAAACGTGTGAAAGAGAGGATTCAAAAGAGCTAATGGCCAAAGTAGTCGAAGCTCAAATAATAATAATAATAATAATAATAATAATAATAATAATAATAATAATAATAATAATAATAATAATAATAATAATAATAGAACTTGAAAGAATATGGAGACAAAAAATGGTCACTGTCATACCAATCATCATTTCATCAACAGGTCTCACTCACACATCCTTCATCGGACACCTATCAGAACTCAATCTACCCGCAACCATACACAACCAAACACAGAAAGCCGTAATACTGCAAACATGCAATATTGTTAGATCATTCCTCCGATATCAATAGAGTCCTCCTATACTTGGCCTCCACCCGTATAGGCGGAACACACCAGGACAAACCTGTGCCTCAGTTCCAATAATAATAATAATAATAATAATAATAATAATAATAATAATAATAATAATAATAATAATAATAATAATAATAATAATAATAATAATAATAATAATAATAATAATAATAATAATAATAATAATAATAATAATAATAATAATAATAACAATAATAAGGGGCTATCTATGCCAATGTGATAGCACCAACAAATGCCAGTAGAAGATCCAATATGCCCAAGTTACATCCGAACACACTGACAAGTCCTAACCAGATATGGGGGACGAGCGGCGAGTTTCTGGCGCCGAAAAACCGGGACCCTCGGCTATGGTATGGTAACCCAGACAGAAGAGTCCCACCACATGAAGGAGTTATCACTCTGTGGTAGCTCACGTGATTGGGCAACACGCGGACTGTAACTCCCACTCACGAGGAGTAAACCTCGTCCAGCCTATGCATAAAAATCCGTAATTTAATGTGGAAGCGATCGTGCTGAGGAATGAATGGCCATACGTAGTTGGTTATAAACGATGCCCTCTGGACACCTGGTCGAATCTAGTTGTATGAAAGACCTTGCTGTAGTAAGGAGCACTGCTGCAGTTGACCGATTATTCTTCCTTTCTCGTGGGATTTTATATGGAAAAGTCACACTTATTAACAAAAGGTGTTGGTGGATCACCTAAAAAATCCACAGCAACTCAGGAGACGATGGACTTGCCTCGGTTCTTGGTTGTTAAAAGGAAAGGTGATAATGGTGAGAACTTTAATTTGGTTAGCCCGTTTGTCATCTCAAACGTGATTTATGGATTAATAGGTGAAGTAAAAAATGTTAAAAAAATTAGGGATGGTCTGTTAGTAAATACTAAATCAAATCTACAGACAAAGCGGTTGATGGAAGTGAACAAATTCGCCGGCTATGATGTAGATGTTGTACCACATACCACCTTAAATATATCGAAAGGAATTGTATTCTGTAGAGACCTCTTGAATTGTACAGTGGAAGAAATTAAAGAAAATCTTAAGAACCAAGGCGTAATTGAAGTAAGACGACTAAAGCGCAAAGTTGACAATCAAGTCTCTGATTCTGCAAATCATGTCCTTACTTTCAACACATCTAAACTGCCAAATGAAATAAAGATAGCCCATTATAACCTAAAAATTAGACCTTATTTTCCACCCCCAACTAGATGCTTTAACTGCCAAAAATTTGGACATGTCGCAAATGATTGTACCAATGAGAAATTATGTTCTTGTGGACTCCCTCCGCATGAACCGGCAGAATGTGAGAAGCCAATTAAATGCATCAATTGCGAAGGGCTGCATGCTGCGAATAGTAAGGAATGTGAGAAATTCAAAACTGAGACGGCAATTATTAAAATGAAAGTATCTGAAAAAATTTCATATGGAGAAGCAAAAAGGAAAATACAAATACCCACGCCATCTAAGAATATTTCCTATGCATCAGCAGTTAAAACTACTATATCTAATAATATTGAAACTTTTAATCAAATATTGCCCCGTCTAGAAGAAATTATCACTAAAGCAATTAATCGGGAAATACAGAACTATCAAAATATGTCGTCAATCTCTCTTAGCTCTCATGGCACAAAAGAATTTTCCTCGCCGCATATTTCTAGACACAAAAGAAACAAAAGAGATAGTTCTGATATAGAATCAGTTACCAGCGAAGCTACTTCTTCGCAAACAGAGTCAATAAAGAAAAAATCGAAGAAAGGTTGGCCTCGTGGCAAGCCACGAAAAATCAGCAATCCTGATATTGGTATTGCCAATATCCAGGATTGTAATGTTACATTAACCCAACTGTGATATTTTATAACAATTAAATTTTAAATAATTTTTATATACATATTTTACAATTTATTCACATTTTTATATCTAACTTATTAAACTACTTATTTTCACTCTAGGTAATGCTTAATTATATTAACATTCATATAAAATAAATATTTCTTTTCAACTCACTTAACTAATGGCGAACCTAGAAACATTATTACAGTGGAACTGTAATGGACTAAAACACCATTACCCAGAGCTAAAAGAAATTATTGTAAAATATATACCATTCTGTATCTGCATACAAGAAACACACCTAAAACCACATGAACAATTTTCTCTAAGAACCTATAATTGTGTCAATTTAAGTATCGATCCCCGCAGAAGAGCTCATGGTGGTGTATCTATATATACTAAGACAAATATCAAAATGGAGGAAATAAAATTGAATACGAATTTACAAGCAATAGCAGTCCAACTGAATTATCCAATAAAAATGACCATTTGTAATATATACCTCCCTGACATCTATTGGAGACCAGACGACCTTCAAGATCTTGTTAGACAACTTCCTGTTCCTCTCATTATCCTTGGAGATTTCAACTCACATAATACTCTATGGGGCTCATCATATACTGATCATAGAGGAAAAGCTATAGAGGAAATACTCGAAGAATTTAATCCCAATATCTTAAATACCGGTGAAGGTACTTATATCAATAGTCGGTCAAACACTCTCTCTCAATTAGACCTTACAATATGTTCACCTATATTAGAGCCAAATATAAAATGGAGTGTTCTAGATGAGCATAATACCGATCATATCCCTATCGTCATTGAATTTGCAGCTAGAATAAAATACGAGAACATACCAAAAAGATGGTTACCAAACAAAGCAAATTGGCCTCTCTATCGCGAACTTCTTGAATCTTTTATCCCTGAAAATGTGGGTGATATAAATTTGCTTCTGAAACACTTCACAGATGCATTAATTGATGCTGCAACCGTTTCGGTTTCCATGACTAAAAGTTGCGCAAATGTCAAAAAAGTACCATGGTGGAATCAAGAAAATGCTGAAGCTGTGAAAAAGAAAAAGAGAGCTTTCAATTTATTTAAAAGAAACATGACAAGAGAAACGTTAATTGAATTCAAACAGTTAAGAGCTAGAGCTCGTTATCTAATTGTAGAAGCCAAAAAGAGATCTTGGCAAGAGTATATCAGTACAATAAATACAAAGACTCCTAGTAAAGAAGTATGGCAAAAGATTCGTAGCATAATTGGAAAAACCTTCAATCTACCTTCCCCTCAATTAACAATTCGTGATACAAAAATATCTAGTCATCAAGACATATCAGATGAACTTGCGAAGTATTTTGAGCAAGTAAGTGGAGAAACTAATATAAATAGCCAGACGCATCCCTTACCTGACTTTGCTACGGATCAATATTTTGAATATAATATTCCTTTTAAATTAGAAGAATTAGAAAATGTATTAAAAGAAGCGAAACCATCAGCTCCAGGACACGATCAAATTATTTATCAGTTTATTGACAACTTACCTGAAAAACAAAAAAATTATTTAATTACAATATTCAACAATATTTAGCAAAAGCATTCTTACCCTACACAATGGAAGGAAGCAACGATTATACCAATACCAAAACCAGGAAA
This sequence comes from Galeruca laticollis, assembly GCA_963921935.1. Lineage (NCBI taxonomy): Eukaryota > Metazoa > Arthropoda > Insecta > Coleoptera > Chrysomelidae > Galeruca > Galeruca laticollis. Next base: position 158,779,870 of record OY998180.1, on the reverse strand, counting down.
AGATCTCGAGTCTGCAACTAGTTATCGTCCTATCTCCCTCACCTGTTGCTTGGGTAAATTATTAGAAAAAATGGTAAGCATAAGACTCATGTGGGAATTAGAAAAAAGAAATTTGTTAAGTGATCATCAAATGGGCTTTCGCAAACATCACTCTACAAATGACCAGCTTGTTTTACTTGAAAATGCTATTCAAAACTCCTTTGCAGAAAGATGCCATCTAGTTGCAGTCTTCTTTGATATAGAAAAAGCATTTGATCAAACATGGCGATTAGGTATTCTCAAATCTCTTGAACAATGGGGATTCAAGGGTAACTTACCAATTTTTATAAAAAACTTTTTGGAGGAAAGAACTTTCAGAGTTAGAGTGAAACAAACGTTATCCGACATACGTGTCCCAAAAAATGGTATTCCACAAGGTTCAACTCTAAGTGTTATTCTGTTCGCAATAGCCGTTAATGATCTTGTAAATATAGTTGAAGAGAATGTTGGGAGAAGTATATATGTTGATGATTTAGTTATCTACTATCAATCTAAAGATATTGAAAATATTGAAGTGATTCTGCAAAGAAATATAAATAAAATTAATAATGCTGCAAAAAGAATAGGCTTCACTTTCTCAAAAACTAAAACGCATTGTGTACATTTCTGCAGATTAAGATCCTCTCACCGCGAGCCAACTCTGTTTTTGGAAGATACCAATGTAGAAATAAAATCATCGTCACGAGTCTTGGGTGTAACTATGGATAGAAAACTCAATTGGAAATTACACATCAACGAACTTACCAATAACTGTAAGAAATATTTGAATATTCTGAAATCAGTGTCAAGTATGCGATAGTCAGATCTTACTCAAATTCTATAAATCTTTATTTTACCACGTATTTATTATGGAAGTATTATATATGCCTCAGCAAAACCTTCTTCACTAAGACCACTCGATACCATCCAAAGAACAGCATTACTTGTTGCCCTTGGTGCCTTTCGAACAAGTCCAACATTATCACTTTGTTGTGAAGCATCTATACCACCACTACAGTACAGAAGACAGCTATTACTTTCAAATTACTCTTTGAAAATGTTAGCCCTACATAAACATCCTGTTCATGAGATCCTCACTGTTCGGGAGAATGAAGTATTTGAAATGCGGTCAACAATTACGAGACCAGTCAGAATTAGATTTAAAGAGTGTTAGAAAAGTTAAATATGTCTTGTCCTCCTTTCTACTCTTATCAAGAATATGAAGTCTCTCCATGGTTATTAAGTAAATTAAAAATACATTTTGAATGTCTAAAATATCAAAAAGAGCAATACCCAACCGACCTTATTAAACAAGAATTTCTATCTATTATAGACTCGTATCCAAATTCCAAAATTATTTACACGGATGGCTCAAAAGGTAATGATAGCGCTGGATGTGCCTTCTACACTGAGAATATAACTAGATCTTGGACATTACTAGAAACTACTACAGTGTTCACCACAGAGCTATTTGCCATTTGGAAATCTTTGAAATACATAGAAAATGAAAACCATGGTACCAGTATAATATGTACTGATTCGCTTAGCTCACTGAAGGCATTGGAAAACAACTTCAATCCCGACCCCCTAATTAGACACATTCATAACAATATATTCCACTTGGAGACTGTCGGAAAAAAAGTTATATTTGTGTGGATACCAAGTCATATTGGTATAGCTGGTAACGAGTATGCCGATGTTGCCGCAAAAGGAGCACTAAGTAATCAACCAGAAGATATCCCAATAAGATCAGAAGACTACAAAAATTACATGAAACTGAAAATTATGTCAACATGGCAAGAACAATGGAATCAACATGTGTCAAAACTGAGAAGGTTAAAGATTCATGTCAAACCCTGGGCAGCGAATTTGCAACTAAAGAGACAGGAACAAGTGAAATTGACAAGAATGAGAATTGGACATACATATCTTACATCCTCCTACATGTTTTTAGGACAAAATCCACCAAGATGCGAAATATGCAATACAATTTTAACAATTGATCACTTATTATTAAAATGTACACAATATATTAACCAACGCCAACAGGTTATGCTTCCAAATGATATAAAACTTTGTTTAACCATTACAAAAAATATAAAAAAAGTTATTACCTATTTGAAAATGATAAATGTATATAACAAAATTTAATTTAACTAATACCAAAATGTAAATAGTTAAGACATATATAAGGCTAATGACCACGCAGTCGACGCCTTCATCAACAAAAAAAAAATAATAATAATAATAATAATAATTCGATACGATACGATTTATTGACCAGTTTAAATACAAAAGCATTTGGGTTGTGCTAATACTAGATTACAAAGTAGTTATAAAAATTCATAAATCAGTAGTAAAAATTGTTTTGAAAATTTATAGAACTGATTCTGGCTCATATTTTTCACTTTATCAGCATGCAAGTCTAGAAACTTATTATACAATCTAACATCTAATTTGTTGTATTGAGTTTGATGCAGCCCAGAAAAAGGCACAATGAGTCGATCTGTACCTATTGTGGTATAACAGTGAACACCAGAATGAGTTGGATAAAAGATAGGTTTTTGATTCATTCGTATATCCTTATGTGGAAGCGTTACTAACTTTTTCTGGAAATGTTCAACGAAATCTACTAGTTTCAAATATATCTTTACTTAGTATAAAGTTTGAAATTTTCAAGACTATCTTCCTTCATTCTTATTCCTCAATTTATATTTCACATCAAACTACATATCAAATGCCAAATGAAATTTTGTCTCACTAATATTCTTGTCATATTCTCACAACTCAAACATTCCAAACAGTTCACTCACAGATTTTATAAAGATAGAGCATGTATCTCAGTTATTTCAATACAAGATGTTGAATATATTGTCTGCTTGAAAATGCTGGTCAAAAATAGATGCTATATTTTTATAATTTAAAAAATGTTTCACAACATATTATAATGATTGTCAATTATTATATACATATTTACATTCAAATATTTTAATTAGCAAAAGCTGCATATTATTTTAACATATTATATAAACACAGCATATAATTATAGGAAATAAAATCTTATTTTTTCTTCGCAGTTCTTTCATTGAATGTAAACTGTTCTGAAAATGATTATCATTACTTTCCATTTTCTCGTACTGAAAACAAATTTTGAGCAATTCATTGTTTGTTTCTCATATTATTATTGAGATCCTGCTCTGTTACAGTTTTATATTTCTAGTCGAAAGTAAAAAATAAACACTGAAGGCGTCAACTTGCTGTGAACTGGAGTGAACGAGAATCAGATTGATGAAATGATACCGAAGCTGTCATAGACGATTAGTATCTAGAATTTCCACGTTACGGTTTTTGGATCCATAGCAAACGATTCAATGGGCACTGATATAAACAGTGAAAATATTTCATTGATATACAGATTTTATAAAAAAATTAATTAGTAGATGCCAAAACCTCGGTAGTTCATTTTTATATAATAATAATACAAGTCTACAGTAGAAACGCTGAGTCTTTTCCATCACGTGACTGATACGACATCAAACATATGCATCTTAATCAAAACAATACAAACGCTAGTATTGAGTTTCGCTCTTTTTCTGTTATTAGAAGAAGACAGTACCAACATAGTATGCGTTGAATAATATCGTCAACTTAGTCACGTGATGGAAAAACTTCACCGTTTCTACTGTATTTCACAACAAAACAGAAATATACTAACATTTTTGCTGTAAATATAAACAATTAATCATTGAAACTGGGGGTAACTAGGTTACCAAGAACTTGTGTGTGATATAATAAATAAGTACAGTAAATTAGATCATAAAAATATAGTATAAATAAATATTATTTTTAGTAATGACTAGTAATGACACTTTCAGTATATATATATAATCGAAAAGGCAGGTATTTTCGATTTTATTGTTTTTGAAATTATTTTATTAGTTACCAGTTTTTGTCGTCTCTGTGTGTACATTCAATTTTAATCTCTCAATCGTTTTCATTTTATTGTTTGACATCGATGTAAAAATGTTTTGAAAATGCTCCGAATTAGAGAGCGAAACGTCAATAAAAACATAAAGAATTTACGTTTGTAACCTGATGCCCAAGAAAAAGGAAACAAAATTATATATATATATATATATATATATATATATATATATAGTTTTTTTTTTGGTTCTTGGTCTTTTTTATTTACTTATATATTGTTATTTTATATTCTTGGGATTGAGGACCATTTATAAAGACATTTAACTAGTAGTTAATACATTTTTATTTAACGTTTCGGTCTTCCATGACCTTCATCAGAAATAAAATTTTTGTTAAAACTTCGACAGAACGTTCATTTGATTATTCAATATATTTTATAGATGTTTTAGGACGCATCACATAACAGAATATAACTAAATATTCCAATACAAATTTTCATCAATGAATGTCATATTTTTAAAATGTTCGTTTTGTTTTGGGTGTGAGTTATATTCTGTTATGTGATGCGTCCTAAAACATCTATAAAATATATTAAATAATCAAATGAACGTTCTGTCGAAGTTTTAACAAAAATTTAATTTCTGATGAAGGTCATGGAAGACCGAAACGTTAAATAAAAATGTATTAACTACTAGTTAAATGTCTTTAAAAATGGTCAAATGGTCCTCAATCCCAAGAATATAAAATAACTATATATATATATATATATATATATATATATATATATATATATATATATATATATATATTTATATATATATATATATATATAGATATATATATATATAGATATATATATATGTATATATATATATATGATAACTGTAATTACTAAACCATCCATTTAATATAATATGATAATTTTATTAAGTTTACTAAGTTGTAAAACGAATTGCATAAAGTCCTTATACAAAGGAAGAAACAATTCTTGTATCCGGTATCTGTATGATAGTGTCTATGCATGATTTTGTTGATACGTATTTTCAAAGTGAACGGACTACTTTATAACCTATCAAAAACATAGATGGCCATTTATTTTAAAAACTATTTCATTATTAAAGTCAGTTAGTAGAATTTGACTGACAGTTTTCAGAATCAATACATTAAGTTTTGATTATTATCTACGAATCAAAGTTGAAAAGGAAATATCAGTCACATAATAGACTGTTATTATCATTTTGCAATTAAAATATTCATAAACTTATTACCCAATACGTTCGGACGTGTCAGAAAGGTTAGAATATAATCATCCGCTCATTTTAATATACATAGTCGCACAAAAAGGTCGGATTTATTTTTTTTAGTGAGAATTTTTTATTTGTTCCACATTATTCATATTTATACTTCCTCTATGACAACTAGGATCATTTGTTCACAAATTGAACAATTCCTTTGTGATTTTGTATATAAATTTGAAAAAAAAATTATGCGTACTTCAGAGGCGAATGCGTTCTTATTAACTCTTAGAGGAAATGACGCAAGTAGACCTCCACAAAAACTACCACACCACAAAAAGTTCCGGAGCGTATAGTATAAGCCAAAATAATGTTAGTACTCCATATAAATTTTTCCAATACAGGCCCTCATTTTCGAATTACAGGCCTCCAAAGTTTGAATTTGGAATTCGTTTTTTATTTTTAATTCTCATACTGTTCATTTGATCTTTATACAATTTTCAAAATATTTATAAAATGACTTCCTCATAACTTAAGGTTTTGAAAGGTGCTCTTGTTGGAATTTGTAATGTTGGACATAGCATCAATAAATTACTTTTAACTCTTTGTGTAGGATATCCTTATAAAATGGTGAATGCGCAAATCGGTACGAAGTAAATTAATAAAATGGTAAATATCAGCCCAATGGCTTATTTTATCAAATTCCAACAGGAGTGCCTTTTCGTTAGCCTAAGGTGTGGGGAAGTAATTTTCGGTATTTTCAAACAGTGTGTTTTATCCCTGCAATATTTTTGGATCACTAACCATTACGAGTAGTCCGTCCCTGGCTTCAAGGCACTACTGTAAATCTGTTTCCTTTTCCAAAATTAACATACGCAAACATTATAAATATGCTGAAAATTTTATAAACACCAAATAAACGAGAAGAAAAAATAAAAAATTCATACTTTGGAGGCCTATAATTCGAAAACGATGGCCTGTATTGGAAAAGTTTATATGAAGTACTAAGATTATTTTGGCTCATACTATACGCTCCCGACTTTTTCCTATTATTCCCGGGCCCCCCTGTATATACAGTAATTTTTTTCATACAAAATGTCAATTTTCAAATTGGTGAAAAAATAGGAAGGTGTTCACCAATCACGATGGAATTCTGTCGGTTGACTCGGGGCACTGAGGTAATGCTACAGCCTCTAATTGAGATACAGGTACCCTCGTTTTAGGTAGGTATATATATATATATATATATATATATATATATATATATATATATATATATTTGTGGTAACGTTGTAATAGCTCTAACGATTTCGATGAAACTTTGCAGGCTAATGGAGCTCGAAAAGTTATTACTATCGCGTCCTACCACGATTCCTGAAAAAATTACCTTCTTGCCATCTAAAATTTCGAAAATATGGGCAATTCGAGGTTTTTCCAATTTATACGGTTTTTGACTTGAGATTGAGAAAAAACTCCTGTTTCCGTTGTGTCAAGTTTTTTTTCCAATTTATACGGTTTTTTACCCGAGATCAAAATTTTCCTTAAATACACCTCTAACAAATTATTGAAAACATCTATATTACTTCTTTTAAGTATATGAGAATAGAATTTAAAAGTTGTACAAAAACCTCTTGACAAGGTTTCTACCGCAAGTACGCAAGTGCACCCCTCACAAAAGATGTGATATCAAATCATACGATGTATAGGGTGACACAATTACTACATCTACTTATAATCTTTTTAAAATAAAGATAGGCTGTGGCTACATATTCACACTTTATTCCTTATTAATTTGAAGGTTTCAAATAATTGATGTACTTGCGTCCAGCCCTATTTAAATTTTGTTAGTGTTTGAAGCTGACTTTTTCCTTTCTTTAAATTTTACAAGTCATTAAAATTTCTTTTTATACTCGAATTTTAGGCGGATGTGCAAATTAAGATCCAATGAATTCATACTACCAAAAATATATATGATTACAATGTACAGAAAATGCTTCATTCAATCAATACGTCCGAAATACAATACAAAGAAAGGCTCCATCTGATGTTTAGGTACTATCAAAACAAATAATAAAGAAAGAATCTCATCCGAATTAAACTATTAAAACGCATAAAAAAGAAAGGGCCCATCCGATTTATGCTATTAAAAGTCATTAGAAAGAAAAGGCCCCATCCGAATTATACTATCGAAACACAAAGAAAAGGTTATAACCTGAGATTGTTAACTTTATCAAAATTAACTATATTTGAGAAAATTTAAAGGTTATAAGTGCGAACGGTAGCTGTTCATCGAAGAGCATTTTATGGGAGTGAATAAGGAATACATCACATAATCCGCGGCGTCATGCAATTTTTGTTTTATAGACAAAAACAAGTAATTGAGAAGATATAGATTTTACTAAATTGCAAAGTATAAAAACTTAAGTTAAGGTCAAATATAAAAAAAATATTATTTGTATAATAGCGAAGATCAATCCTTTAATCAGATTTGGGTATAGTAATTTACTCACAAAGGGGGTTAATATTAAAATATTCAAGTAAGTAAGTCTCATTTAGTTAGTTAATAAAACCTCAGATATATTACAAGTATAACTACAATAGTGACTTTTGAACACTATAGTACTATAGTTTACATAGTAGGATTGTAAACTTGTTTATGGTGAGATTTATTCAATTTTAACTACTGTTATTTATACTCAAAATAAAATTTCCCTCAGACTTTACAAATCATATTCAAATTAGTGAAAGTAAAAATAAAGAAAACTCTGGCCTGTTCGTCCTTATAGGTCCTCCAATGTTCTGAAAAATTCTCCAAGCTCTCTCGGTTTCTGGAATACCCTCCTGTGTCGTATCAATCAAATGGAGTTCCACTACAAAGACATTATTTTCTGTTGCTTTGGATGTGGAGTGTATATTCGAGATCAAGCACACGTCTTACAAAACAAAACGACTAATAGACGTATTTTACCCAACAGCTATTTCTAAAACTACCTTAGAACCCTAAAAAGTAAACTCTTTTTAATAACAAAAAAAAAATATTTCTGATTTTGAGATGACAAAAGAAAAGGATGGATAAATCAAATTTATGGAGGCAGCTCACCTTATTAAAAGGGTTAGATCCCACACAAATCAGAAATTTGGGATTACTAAGGGTTTTTAACCAATAACAAAAAAATTACCATAAGGTATAGGTAAAACCTACCTCGTTTCTTGGTTTCTACCAAATGCCGATTGAAAAAATTTCTTATCCAAAGAAATAAAGGAGATCATTTTGTCTCTCTCCCACAACCTAACAAATACTCTATACTTGACAAGTTCTCTTGGTGGCCTAACTAGTAGGTACCAATAAATCAAAAATACTGATTTTACCAAAAGCCAGTGATGTATCCCAAAATCAACAGGTTACAAGGTCAAATCCGTTTCGCTTTAGTTGTCAGAACTACAAAGCAAACAAAAAGCTTTTTTATCTGTACTCCAATAAAACCGTTTGAAAAGCAAAATGTATAAAAATGAAATTGGGAAGAACACAAACAAACACTAATATTATTTAAACAGTGCTGAACGCTAGTACATCAATTATTTCAAATTAATAAGTACTAAAGTCTGAATATGTGTATCCATAGTTTACCATAATTTTAAAAAAAAGATTATAAGTAGATTTAGTACTTGTGTCAGCCTATGCATCGTATGATTTGATATCACATCTTTTGTTAGTGGGTTAAGAGGTTTTTGAACCGACAACCCTTAGAGGAAAAAATTTGTACTAAAAAATAGATTTCTATCACAGTAAAACCTACTACAGAATGGAATTGAGTCAAATCAAGTTTCAACTTTGTTCTTAGTCACTGTCAATAGCCTAGTAAAATTTTATCAATATCAAGTTTATACAAGATAAATATGCTGAATTAGTTGTATTTATCACATTACATAACCAGTTAATGTACCCAGCACATGACTTCATCTTATGAACTATTGGTCTTATCATAAATATTATATGAAAACCAAATCAAACAAATGAAAAATAGAATAACTACGATATCAGACCTTGCATTCCATGAAAAAAACTTGAAAATCCTTCATCAATTATTTTTAGAGAATAGGTATCCAAATAACTTAGTAAAATACATATTGTATCATTGCTCTTCAAATTTAGAAATTACTTTAGAAAATTGTTAAATATACAGTTAGTATATTTATTTTCCATATATTAAAGAAATAATACCAAAATTACTTAGAACTCTTAAATCATTAAATAACATAAAAATTGCAAATAAAACATGTTCAACAATAAAATCGATTTATACACAAGTCAAAGATAAAACTAAAATTCTTAACATTTCCAATGTGTTATATAGTATTCCCTGTAAAAATTGTGATAATAAATACGTAGGTCACACTGGTCAAAAATTAAAAATTTGCCTATCCCTACATAAAAGATATTGCAGATTATATCCCAATAGATGTGCTTTAGCGAAACCATGTTATGGATTTTGATTCTATAAGTATTTTAGATATTCAATCTAATACTAAAAAAATACTTTTCTTGGAAATAGCTCACATATATCAAGAACCAAATATCATTAATAAAAAAAGTGATCATAATAATTTAAGTGATATTTATTATTACCTATTGTCTATTGATTGAAATACTTCAATTTCAAATTCTCCTTCTATTTAACAAATTTTAGGTTAAAATAATGTCATTTATTTAAAAAAATAAGATAGTCACAAATCAATCAATATTATTTAGATCTACGGTTAATTTAAACATAACTTTTAATTTTTTTAGTCATTTCTATGTTTCTTAAAAAAATAATAACTATTTAAAACAATTTTTATTTAATTTTAATTTGACAATTATTTTAAAAAAATTCAAATTCATCTTTTGATAGTTTATATAGTTTACCATTTACACCTTTTATAATATATCATCCTCGTATACTGTATCCTTGAAAATGGAATATATATATATATATATATATATATATATATATATATATATATATGACAACAAAGAGATTCATGGGTAATTCACGCAAAATAAAGGGCTACTGTAACAGAGTGGTAACCGCGGACATGCATGTTTATGGCTCATTTGCCTCTTCAGCACGGTATAACCAAATAAGGATGTGAAATTTGGGAGCAAAGATGTTAATCGAAACATAAGAAAACACGTGTCGATCTTGGTTGTTGTCCTGAAAAACTCGGGATCTTCCAATTGAAGGCACAAATGAGCGTTTGGTTTCCCTGCTGAAATCCGTTGTTTTGTGTTTTACCATGTTTCGATTAACATCTTCGCTCCCAAATTTCACATCCTTATTTGGTTATACCATGCTGAAGAGGCAAATGAGCCAGTAACATGCATGTCCGCGGTTAGCCCTTTATTTTGCGTGAATTACCCATGAATCTCTTTGTTGTTGTTGTTAACATATCACGCGATATTCCGACATCTTCTTTGTTATATATATATATATATACATATATATATATATATATATATATGTATATATATATTTATGTATATATTATATATATATATATGTATATATATATTTATGTATATATTATATATATATATATATATATATATATATATATATATATATATATATATAAACAAAGAGCAAACAACAAGTGTTTTCATGGGAAAGCACGCAAAAATAAAGAGGTTACTGAAGAGGAGTGGTAAGAGTAAACATGCATGTTTCTAGCTCATTAGCCTTCATCAGTACGGTATAACCAAGTATGGATGTGAAACTTGGGAGCAACGATGTTGAATGAAACATGGAAGAACACAAAGAACGGAAAATAACAGGACAACCAAACGCACATTTGTGCCATCAATTGGAGGATTCCGATTTTGGAACAATAACCAATATCAATACGGAGTCGCATAAAGCCCTCCTGTCTGGAAAAAACCAACCCAAGGTGAAGAAACAAAATCAAAAACATAAATATATATATATATATATATATATATATATATATATATATATTGAAATTAAAATGCCAAGGGCAATATACCTTTTGAAAATTGAAATAGTTCGTCCCGTTAATATATATTTTAAGGGGCCAAACTAAGTTTGTCTGCAAGTATTTAGGACATGTGAACGTTGAGGCTGCGTTTAGTTAATATGAGTGGAGTTACTAAAATAAGGGAATTAAAAATAATTCATAAAAATTATATGAATAAGCTTTAAACATTTACCTGTTTATCATGAGAGAATTTATTAGGTATTACATTTTAGGAAGCGTGTTCGGGATAGCCGAATTATTGGGATATTACACAAATCATCGATTCTAAATCTCATAGTTTTATTCATAACAGCCACGCAAAACCTATTTGTAAAATATTTTGGACCTTAATCCGAAAGTACATATTTGAGATAATTAATTATGTAACAATTATTAGAATCAGGAGTCTTTCAAATTTTCATTGTATCGCTGCTACTCGGTATTGACTCCTAGCTACTAACCATCGATAAAGCTCTTGTATGGGCAATTGATAATGATATATCATTTGGCTATTTTATCTACAATTAGTTTTGTTAAATATTAATTTTGTATTCATTCATTTGATGGCAGCTTGACGAGCAGTCTTAACAAGACTGGTTTGTATGGAGGGGGTTAAGCACTCGTTTATTACTAATGCTTTTTTTATTCTACCAAAAACAGTAAAAAATTCATAGCTTTCAGAATTTTTCAATGGAGAAGAGAGTGCTGCATTGTAAATATATGTGAAGCGGTCTCCAAATATTAATCACTTAGCGCCAGAAGACTGAAATTATCGTGCTCCAAGTTATAATTTTACATGGATTAACTGCACATCTACAAGTTGGTAATGAATTCATTAAAATAAACCCAAGGAATCGAATATAGGCAATGGTTACTTAAATCAAAGATATCAACGCCTAGTTAGAAACGATACCGATATTTTAAACAGCATAAATTGTTATACAAAAACACCATACATCGTGTATTTTAAATTTAATTTTATAACTATAAATATACAGGGTGTCCCGGGACTAATGGGAAAAAAGTCGGGAGCGTATAATATGAGCTAAAATAATGTTAGTACTTCATATAAACTTTTTCTATGCAGGCCCTCGTTTTCGAGTTATAGGCCTCCAAAGTTTTAATTTTGAATTCGATTTTTATTTTTAATTTTTGTACTAGTTATTTGATCTTTTTAAAATTTACGGCAAAGATATAATGTATGTGTATGTTTATTTTGGTAAGGTAAACAGATTTACAGTAGTGCATTGAAGCCAGGGACGAACTACTTGCAATGGTTAGTGATCCAAAAATTTTGCAGGGATGGCACACCCTGTATTAAGCTATCGAAACTCACTTTCCCACACATTAAGCTAACGAAAAGATACTCTTGTTGGAACTCGATAAAATAAGCCGTTTGGCTAATATTTACAGTTTTATTCATGCACTACGTACCAATTTACGCATTCGCCATTTTTATAAGTACACAACGAGGTAAACGTAACTTATTAATAGATGTCCAAGATTTACCTACAATACTACAAAAAAATAAAAGCAGAAGATGAAAAACATTAACGACTTATTAATTCGAAAGTTGGTAAAAACTTTTTATAAGTGTTTTTACCGTTTATCAAGTTACCATAGGATTAGTTGTCAAACGTTGTGTAGAATAGTTCGTAGTCAGTACTTGTCAATAATTCATAAGTCCTTAATTTAACAGTTACAATGGCAAAATTCGCTTTTATCGAGTACGCAGATATGCATCTAATGTATGGACTGGCTTCTCGAAACTGTTTAGAGGCCAGAAAGCTTTATGAAGAACATTTTGCAAACAGAGCATTGCCAGACAGACGAATGTTTGAGTGTATTGATCTCAGGTTACGAGAAACAGGTATGAATAAGTGAATGTAATTTTCTATGTATACAAAACAAAATTTTTAATTTTAAGAATATTTTTGCCAAAAAAAGGTGGAGAAGGTCCAGTACGAAGCATACGTACTGTGGCAGTTGAACAAGACTTGTTAAATGCAGTTGATAATGAACCATCAACGAGTTTTCTAAAAGTATCAAGAGAACATAACGTCTCGAAATTAGTTGTTCATCGCGTCCTAAAAGAACAGCTGTTATATCCTTTTCACATGAAAAAAGTACACAGTATGACAGTGGCTGATTATCCTGCACGACTTGAGTATAGCCAGTGGTTTCTGCGACAACAACAAGCAGACAATACATTTATTAGTAACGTTCTCTTTACGAACTAATCCGGTGTCACCAGAGATGGAATCATAAATTCTCATAATATGCATTTATGGGATGATGTGAATCCACATGGCATTATCCAAACTAGGAGCCAGCATCGATTCATGGTTAATATTTGGGCAGGAATAGTTGGCAATCATTTGATAGAGCCATATACTTTATTGACGGTACTTTGACTGGTCAGAGATATTTGGAGTTTTTGCAAAATTAGTTATGGAACCTGTTTGATGATGTGCTACTACAAACTCGTAGGAATTTATGGTTCATGCATGATGGGGCCCCTCCTCATTTCAGTTTAGATGTACGACAGCATTTACACACAAGGTTTCCTAATAGATGGATTGGTCGTGGAGGCCCTTCTCAATGGCCACCGCGATCAGGAGACGTTAATCCTATGGATTTCTTTCTCTAGGGTTATCTCAAAAGTAAGGTATACGCAACACCTGTGCAAACAAGACAATATTTAATTGACAGAATTGTGTTACACTGCAATGTTATTAGAAATAATATGGGACTGCTCATTCAAGTGCAAAGAAACAACCTTCGTAGACTTAGAATGTGCGTGGAAGTGGGAGGAGCTCATATTGAACATTTATTAGAATAACGTTAGTTTTTGTTGTTGTTTAGGAATTAGTATTAGTCTAATGTTTTATAACTTGTGTTTATTGAGGTTTTCTTAATGGTTTAATAATGTTATGTTCGTAATTTTGATTAAAAGGAAGTAAATCCTGGACATCGTATTAATAAGTTAGTCAGGTAGATTTGTACGTAGTGCATTAATAAAACTGTAAATATTATCCAAACGGCTTATTTTATCGAATTCTAACAGGAGTACCTTTTCGTTAGCTTAATGTGTGGAGAAGTCAATTTCTATGATTTCATACAGGGTGTGCCATCCCTGCAAATTTTTTGGATCACTAACCATTGCGAGTAGTCCGTCCCTGGCTTCAAGGCAGTACTGTAAATCTGTTTACCTTTCCAAAATAAACATACACGTACATTATAGCTTTGCCGTAAATTTGATAAAGATCAAATAACTAGTACAAAAAATAAAAATAAAAACCAAATTCAAAATTAATACTTTGGAGGCCTATAACTCGAAAACGAGGGACTCCATAGAAAAAGTTTATATGAAGTACTAACATTATTTTGGCTCAGATTATACGCTCCTGACTTTTTTCCTATTAGTCCCGGGACACCCTGTATACAGGGAGAATTTCTAGTGTGATAACGGTTGATAACTCCGTTTTTATAGAAATTATACAAAAAAGTTATTAACAAAAATTGTGGGGAACGACATACCCCTTACCTGGAAAATATGTCGATATCTATAGGGTGGCACATAACAGCGCCACAAAGCGAACTTATGTATTTTAGAATGCGACACCCTATATATTTCCTCATATTTAGTTTTTTCCTATAATCGATAACCGATATATTCTGGATACAAGTCAACACTTTCTCATACTTCCTCCTAATACCCAAATCATATAAATAGTTAATAGTATGACAACTATCCATAGCCTAACTGAAGTTTTGCCTGTTCATTATAAACGTTTCCTATACAATAGTGTGATGGAAATATTGTTGATATCACATTTTTCTAGGTTGCTACAATTATCGGCAATTTCAATGAGATAGTGTTTTAATTTTTTAAAAGGAAAAGTGGATCCAGTCGTGCTGATTGCACAGAGGAGCAGCTTAAAGATGCCGTAAAAGCAGTTCAAAATGGAATGAGCGTCAATGCAGCTTCAAAGGAGTTTGTTGTTTCATAGTCAACGCTGAAAAGAAGAATAGCGAACGGGTGCTTTACGAAAAAAACCTTGGAGTGGACCGCCTGTCTCAACACAAGATTGTGAGTAGAAGATGGTGAAACATATTCTAAAATTACAAAAATTCGGATTTGCACCAACAAGGACTGAAGTAAGGCACATGGCTTATAAACTGGCTGAGAAATGCAACCACGAATTTAACAAAGAAAAGGAAATAACTGGATTGGATTGGATTGGCTACATTTATTCAAACAAAGAAATCCAGAACTTTCAATTCGCAAATAGGAGAGAAATTCACAAGCACGATCAAGGGGATTAAACAAGAGAAACGTTTCAGACTACATTTCATCGCTGCAGAACATCTTGGTTGAGTACAACCTTCTTGATAAGCCAGGAAGCATATTCAACGTAGATGAGTCCGGACTTCAGGTAAATAATAGATTATAGGTAATAGCAGGTTATGTCTTGGCAGCAAAGGGATCCAAGAGCGTTCCAGAAATTACATCCGGTGAGAAAAATGAAACTATATCTGTGATTGTTTGCTGCGATGGGGAGGGCATGTCTTTACCTCCAGCATGTGTCTTTAAGGGCAAACATGAAAAGGCCGAGTACAAGGACGGTATGCCACCCGCTTCTATTATTTTCCTGTCACAAAAGTCGGCGTACGTGACCACTGATCTTTTCCTTCTGTGGCTAAGGAACCATTTTACACCCAAGAAGCCTGAGGGAACAGTCATACTCATTTTGGAGGAACATAGCTCACATTGTAGCAGTGTGGATACATTGGAGTTTGCAAAATAGAATAACATAGTTTTGTTCTGTCTACCAAGCCACACGACTCACTATCTGCAGCCTCTAGACAGGGCCATTTTTAAAACTTTCAAATCCTATTATTACAATGCGTGCAATTTCTTCATCAAAATGAATCCAAATAGAAATATTGCAAGACTAGTGTTTAGAGTATTGCTCACGAAGGCATGAGTACAACCAACTACGACATAGAATGCCATATCGGGTTTCAGAAGTACAGGAATAATCGCCTTCAAACCTGATGCAATTACCAAATACGCATTTTTGATATACGCGTCGGAACAACAACAGGAAAACCAGGAGCAACGTGAGCCTATTTCACCTAAACCAGGTTTTCACACTGGCATGAAGTCCCGAATCCCGCGGAAGCAGTAACTGCAGAAGGAGAGAGTCATCAGAAATTTGAATAGGCGGTGAATCCACTGGAAAACATGCAGCCCCTAGTGCAACTCTCATCAGGAGCCAGCGATCAAACATCAAAGGACAATCTGAAATAACCTCTCGGAAACTCTTGGATCAAATTTCGCCGATACCTATCCTACC
This sequence comes from Galeruca laticollis, assembly GCA_963921935.1. NCBI lineage: Eukaryota > Metazoa > Arthropoda > Insecta > Coleoptera > Chrysomelidae > Galeruca > Galeruca laticollis. The sequence goes on along the minus strand of OY998180.1, from coordinate 158,763,315 downwards.
AGAGCTATAGCTGATATTTTGAATTTTCTTTTAAATATCGTCAATCTACGAAGAAAACGACTAAACAAAACCATCGAGTCAGGGAAGAGTGGAGCGATCGCTAAAAAAAGGCGAAAGGAAAAAACATTACCAAAGGGAAGAGGAAAATCAAGCAGGCTAGGAAACGAAAAGATTTTACGTCTAACTCTGACAACGACTCTTCGTTGGATATTCACTTGGAAGAAGAAGATGATGACGTGGATGATGAAGGGTGTTGTTGTGTAGGATGCGGTGAACTGTACATTTGTACTAAATAGGACGTGAACTGGATCAAATGTATTAGTTGCCAACTTTGGTTGGAGAAAGACTTCAAAATATGAATCCACGTGTGATATATGTGGGAAAAAGCAGAAGAAGTAAGTTCACCATTTCACCCAAAGTGCAATCACCACTTCACCCTTATGTACGGTTGAAATGATGGATTTGATGAAAATCCCATTTTTTTTCACTTTTGTTATGCGTTGTATTATATTTGACACTCCTATGTTATGGCCTATGAATCTTTGAAAAAAGACTGTTTTTTTGCTTAAATAAACAATTTCTTGTATTTTATAGGGCTCAATATTTTTCTTCGCCATATCACCCTAATTTACCCTATATATTTAGGTATACGTTTCAATTTATTAACTTATCGCTTCATTTTAAACGGAGAGATCAATGCGTGAGTAGAGGCTAAACATAGTAGTGAAAATATTACTTATAATTAGTTCCACAGATTTTACGAGTTAAAATTACAGACGTTTTCAAAATGGAACAAAATCACAAAACGAATGAGGTAAATCGCATAGGTGTTGATGAACAAAAAGGTTGCCATAATATACATATTGTAATAGAAGAAGGAAATATTTACAAATATCCCACAAACCATGCGATATCCATCAAATTTTAGGTGAATGAATTGTGTCACATGTCGCTAATGTCCGAAATAGTATAGTCCAACGATGTCTCCAGCCTAAAATTCACACCATAGAGTTGAGGATACATTTATTTTTCAAGCCCAAATGCAGAAATTTTAACGATTAACAGAACCACTAAGGTGATAATGTGCTCCATAGCTGAAAATCATTTTGTTCGAAATATCGACATCCACTTGTTGATGCCATAAGCTCCCTTTGCTGTATGAGGCTTAAGTTCTTGTTTCAATTGAGCTTTGCAAGATGCAGGTCTTCAGTGAATACGTATGCGCTGTAGAGAGCTTCTTGAAATTAGAGATTCTCATCTCAATACTGTTTCGACTTTTGAATGGCTTATTTTTGGTCAAGCATTGTATTTAGCATCCCTAATTGATCCAGCACGAATTCTATTACCTGTTGAATGGTTTTTTAATATTTAATTGCTCGAATGATGCCAAATTCTTGCGTTTTAGGTTACAACATTTAAGTATCATTTACACTAGGTATATTGGAAGCTTTTGTGGACCCTTCATTCTAGAATATTTTAAAAGTTATTTTGTTACCAAATATAAAGAGAATTTTAGATATTCAGAAGATAATTTATTAATAATTGAATAGCGATGAATATATTTTTCGAATTTTTGACAATTTACTTGTGTTAAATAACTTAAAAATGTACTCACATACAGGGGCAAGTCAATACACCACTATTGAGGTTTTATCTTAGTTAAAAATCTGATGTTGTTACATACTACGTAAGTTCAACGTACTATTACCATAAATTATATATTTAAAATGCAGCAATGGTCTAAGTTACTAGTATTTTTGTTGTAATTTGTAATTACAACATAAATTAACAGTAAATTGTTAGAAATTGCTACTGAGCAACATAGTACTTAGATGCTTGTATATTGCAATACATGAGAGACAAATTAAGATTTAATTACTTTACATACAATTTTGTTAAGTAACACGATTTTCCTTGACAATTAAAGGAAATATCTTTAGCTGTAGGTATTCCAATAACAGCTCGTTTATCTCTCAGTAACGTTTACCCCATGAAACTTCAAACAACAAATCGGTACTTACTGCTGAACAAACAGAATTATATGAGTTTCTAATTATTATAGAATACTTTTACTTTATTTTTAGGAAAAAATAAAAACCTAGAAGAACTCAAATTAAACTAGACCTAAGAATTATAGTACCGTCTAGAAGATATCAACGTTCGGGTAGAAAAGAAACCTTTATATAATTTTTAAACTGCATCTTCCATAAATTCTAATTTTGTTATTTAAAGTATTCCAGTTACTGTCGTTTTATATAGAACATGTGTCAGATATTCAAATATAAGAATTATTATTAAAATAAAATGCAATAGGGACAAATAATATTGTGATTAATTATAAGTAAGTTTCTTGTCATTTTATTTGTCTGTTTATGAAGTTTGTGATGTATGTAAGTTCTATTTTAAAAAATGTTTTGGTGACTGACAGTATAAAGTTTGCTGCGGTTTTTCAAAACTGTGACTTGCACCAATAATAACAACAAAGTAATTTATGTAGTAGGTACTCAGTCTAGTCCCCTAGAATTTTCTTTGGTTGGTCCATCAAAGTTTTTTCAGATCACTTCGCAAATGCGTCGCCCTACATATTTACTTTGATAGTGGCAAACTTGTAGTGCCGAATTATTATTATTTTTTACTGATTAGAAGATTTGGACAATGTGCTAAAACATTCATAGGTTTCGAGGGTATCAGAAATGTTCGTAGTAAAATTCAGGATCGATCATACTTCTTCTATACTTTACTTGGCTTCTGTGTAGATAAGTCACTGCCGTACCTTAGCATATATATATATATATATATATATATATATATATATATATATATATATATATATACAAAAAAAAGTAGAAACGCCGAGTCTTTTCCATCATGTGACTGATACGACATCAACCATATGCATCTTAATCGAAACAATATGACAAACGTCTTGTATTGAGTTTCGCTCTTTTTCTGTTATTAGAAGAAGACAGTTCCAACATAGTATGTGTTGAATAATGTGATGGAAAAGTTTCACCGTTTCTACTGTATCTTGATATTGTTTTATAGATGTACTTTTATGGGATATGCTATCACCAATATCTGTCTATTTTGACGGTGCATATATGTCTTACGAAGCTCTTATAAATGTATTATTAGGTACAACGCGTTAAACAAACTGCGATAGTTGATAACTTAAATCGGCTCTGGACTCAAATGTGATATCACGCAATCCAAGTATTTATATTTTTTTGATGAGTTGTCAGTGAAATTAGGAGATATCATAGCTTTGTTCCAACATTATTTTACAGGACAGATCTTAAAAACCCGAAAATATTCGGCATTTTTCTCCTCCCAAAAATTCCCTCACATCCGCCTGTGTCAGATATTCTTCGGATAGAATGCAGTTTCTAAATAGCATGCGCAGTGCATCGGACAGTGGAATGACCCATACCTGATCAGCCGAAAACAAGTTTTTACTCTTTCACTTTAGAACTGCAAATAAAAAAATCGAATACCAAATAAATGATGAATAAAACAGAAGACGTAGCCAAGAACGTTGATTGTTTAGGAAGGCAGCAAAAACTGTACCGAACGTTATCTTGTTATATTGTTAATTATTTGACAATTTTTGGTACTGACAGGATGAATACTAAAAGTTACGAAAAATTTTGAAATATTTATTATGTCTTCTTAGGAATTCAGAAGCAGGTTATGTAAGTTAGTAAATTGTACGTTGTTCAAAGATGTACCGTTTGGGATCTAGACAAATTATATTTGTCGGCCACTTTAAAAAAATTATGTTAAATTCGTAAACGAATAAGGGTGGTACCTACTTGATAACCGATGTAATGATTTTTTTCTTACTGTAATTTTTAATTTTGCAAATCTTGGTCTGTCAACCATCTTGGTTTCCTATCATTAGTATTATTATTGTTTTATATAGGTATGTACAGTCTCATTCGTGATCAATTATTATTATAATTATGAGACTTTATTTACTTTCCAATAAATATCAATAAAAACAACCTTTATTTTTTCGTAAACTTCTAGAGTTTGAAGTGCCATTTTGAAAGCTGTTTATAGATAATAGGACAAGCAAAAATATGAACGATTCCATGTACAGTCAGTTAGTTACAGAAATTAATAATTTAAAATGCCAATTGGAATTGCCCAAATTTATTTGGACAAAAGTGAGAATGATGTGATTACCCCATTTTGTTAGTTTGTCATAAATGTTTTCAATCCAATCTCCTATTTTCTTATTAATATTTTCAATGTGGTGTCGAAACTCTTTCTTTATTCTAACAGGGAACCTTTGAAAAAATATATATCAAATGTATAATTACACTGCGTTTTATCGTTAAAAAATATTACCTGCAAATTCTAACCTGAAAATCTTGACGTTTCAATAACTATTGATTTCGCATTAGAAAACAATTTGCCTAATATATATGTTACATAAATAGATGTATGAATTATGTTAACAAAAAAAGGTCTACTCACTCGAAAGGGATAACATAATTCTTGAACATACCTGCAACAAAAAAACAATCATTAAATATGGTTAAAAAGTAACGGCTTCTTATAACAAAAACATGTATCATTAATCTTAGTCATTGTGCAACTAAACTAAAATGCAGCAAAGAGATAGATTGTAATACCCTTAGTATTTCATTAATGTTTACGGTATGTTTTTGATGGAGGATACCCGATCATTCATTAATGTTACACAGCATTTACTAAAACAATGTTGCTATTAAGTTATGCCTTAATACATAATATACAATTTTTTTCTATAGTATATTACGTAACAAGTGAGGATAACGATATATTTCGCACGAGTGCGGAAACATAGTGCTTGAAATGCACTTTCCAACGAGTTATGTACACTATTTGCCCTACTACCACCCTTTTAAAGAGAAATCCCTCAATAAATAAATTGTACATGAGACAGAAGAAATAACATATTTGTTTTTTAGTTTTTACAAAATTTACACATTTAAATTATTATATAAATGAACTTGATGAAAAAGTGAATTAATAACAAGAAATATATAAAATAGTGGACAAGTATTTATACTATTTATTGGATTTGTTTTCGAGTAAGTAGAAAACATTATTCACAGGCTATGTTATGTTGGAATTACAATTAGCCAAATATCCTTTTTTTTCAATATTAAATGAAATTAAGTTAAAACAAAGCAGTAGCGGCTTGGCGTGGCGTAGGAGAGACATGTCGGCAATAAAGGCTTGGGGTGACCGACGATACCTTCGTCCAGGCAAAACAATAATTTGTTCTAATCCAAAAATATGGGAAAAAATAGATTTGAGATGGAAATCTTTTAAGCCTGCACCTCAATTATCGAATGTTCTTATTAACAACGTACTTAATTAAAAATAAAAAAGTCAGACATGGAGGACATGGACTTCTCAGAACAAGTCGAAGAATAAGCCCAAAACCAAGACGACGATTACGACGACCACGTAAACCTAGGCTACACCACCCCTGAGGAAGTAACACACATCATCTGAAGCAGACACAAGAGGAAGGCGCCAAGGAAAGATAGCATCACCAACAACGCCCAGAAGCATCTACCATGAAAAGGAGTGATATTCCTGACAGCCATCATCAATGGATTACTGAAGACCAAGCACTTCCCAGATGCGGACACCATCATGCCGAGGAAGAGCTAAAATGATCCGATGTTGCACCCAGAACTACAGGCCTATCCATCTCCTCACCATTATGAGCAAGGTAGCCGAGAGCGTCATCTTGAAGGAACTTCAAGAGGAAACAGAAGCCATTGGCATCCTGCCAGAGGAACAATTCGGATTCAGAAAACAACGAAGAGTCGAAAGCCAAGTTCTGAAGATAATAGAATACGCCACCCAAGGATTCAGTAGAAACTAAGTAACGGGAGCCATATGGTGTAAAGCCTTTAACCGTGTCTGGCAAAAAGGCCTGTTATACAATATGAGAGAAGACGGATACCCCAGAGCCTTCACGAAGCTGCTGCGTAACTATCTGAAGAACAGAAGATTCCGGATCAATCTCAACAAGACCAAATCTGAACTGGGATGGATGAAAGCAGGAGTACCACAGGGAGCAGTCCTCTCTCCGGTGCTCTACAATATCTACACGGCGGACATCTACAATACAGACAACAACATGATGGCCCTCTACGCAGATGACACTGATATCGCAACCAGAAGCACACAGCCAGCGATGGAAACTACAAGAAGCCGTGGGCCTAATCGACGACTAGTATGCGACGTGGAAGATCAGCCTCAATGGAGACAAAACCCAAGCCGTGTTATTCTGAAAGAACAGGAAGAGGCCCGAAGACAACGTGGACATAGCGGGAGAAGAAGTCAGCTGGAGCACCAAAGCGAAGTATCTGGGAGTCCTCCTAGACCAAGGACTGACGTTCAAGAACCACATCGGAAGAAGATCCAAACTGGAACTGAAGACCAAGCTCCGACTCATCAGGGCCAACCTCATTCTCAGCATGCTGTACGCATGTACAGCATAGTGATATACTGCAGAGATCCACCGAAGGAAGCTCCAATCCCAGCAGATCTACCGAAAGTTGGACCAAGAGAAGGTCCAGGACATCGTAGAAGAGACAGCCAGGAGAAGATTCGAAGAGCTGAAGACCCACTCCAACATCCAGATGAGGGAGCTGATGAACTACACTAGATAAGACTACGCTAGCCATCCACAGCCAAGAAAACAGCTGAACCACGTCCAGCAATGAACACCAAAAAGCACGGAACAAAGAATGAAGAGGTACCACCTATTAGAAAGATGAGCAGGATCTCGAGTAGGGACAGCTCCAGCAAGTGGATCCACTCTTTAAGGTCGTCCTTAGACGTAGTAAGTCGGCTAAGAATTTTCCCCTTCTAGAGGCCGCGACACACACACACCCAACGCGAACTACGAGAAAAAGATGGCAAAAAAGGAGTAAAGTGCATTGCACTACCCTGAAGAAAAGAAGAGGACAGCCTAACACTTTCACAAAAACCTAAAAAAGTGGAATGCGTGAGTCATCAATAGTAACGACTGTGGTCCCCATCGGATGAGGTGTGGGGTGGTGGTGTGTTCTTCTCAGAATGCATCGTTCTTGAAGAAAGCGTTTTGGAAGGGGCTGATTTAGACAGGTGTGTGTGACTTCTACGTTTTCTTCAGTTGATGGACTCTTATAACGCTCAGTATTTATCATTATCAACGGTTCTAGTAATTCTTGAGACATGGATGCTTGCAATGGGTTCTTAATAATTTTCTGTTTTGAAAAAAGACGCTCACATTCCACTTGAGTAGACTCTTATGTTAGAATATATTTATACGTCATAGCATGGGCGGAGATTCGACCCCCCCCCCTCCCCAATAAAATAAAACATTTGTTTAGCAGCTTAACGTTAGTACGAATAACTCAATCAACTAATCTTAAGCTATTTTACTAACTTACTGTATTACTTGTAACAATAATGAAATAATTACCTTTTCTTTATTTACTAGTCATGGTCATGTATGCTACTTAAAATAGAGCGAGTTTATCACACAGAATAAACACATCATTGAGTAGAAGTAATGAGCAGGGATATATTGAAGATCGAATGTGGGGAAATTGCCGTTGGCCACACTAACTGTCAAACTCGGAGATCGAGGCGACCCTGTTCGTACTTCGTTCCTGTGTTGTTTCAGTTCAGTGTCATCACAGTATAGCTTATGTTAGATAGTGCATTGTGCGTGTTTTAAAAATGTTTAAGAAACTGAAGCCTGGCATTCGTTCGTTTTTTAAACAAAGAGGCGAACAAAAACCTATAGGTCTAGTAAATGAATGCATCAAAACTATAGACAAAAAATCAGCAGTACAAAGAGATACTGGTAAACAAACACCTAACCCGCCTACGTCGTCAACTTGTTATGAAGAAGAATGACCAAAGACTGAACTTGCGCCTAGGCCTAAGTTAAATGACCTTGGTGATATTTGTGGCGGACCAGCTCGTCCTGTCTTTCAGCATTATCCACTTATAGACTTTCCAGGTAGTAGGAAGTGCAACTTCTCTCTTTTTTACTGCAAAAAGTAAGAATGGTTAGAATATAGCATTAACAAAGATGCAGTTTTTTGCTTTGCCTGTAGGTAGTTTCCCTCAAGCAATAGGGAAGAATTATTTGTTGAAGAGGTCATGAAAAATTGAAAAAAAACTCAGTCCTTGTCAACACTATTGTTTGACTGCCTCAAAGAGATGATAGTAGTAAACAATGATAATATGAAAAAGAAGATATATATAAGCATGGTTTGCCTCTAAGGGGTCCCGATGAGTCAGATATGTCAGACAACAAAGAACATTTTTCGTAACTATGCCATTTTGTTTTTCGATGTACGATGAAGAAAATTCAAAGAAAAATACAAAAAGTATTGTAACACGACCTGCCCTGACGCCCGAAGTTTTGACAGTGATTGTAGACGGATTGGATCTGGATTTTTTGCACTGATGGTGGATGAAGATAGATCTAAGCTTTGTATTTGCCTTCGGTACTTAGTAGGATGAGAGATTATAGAGCGAGTAATAGCCGTTTCTCTTTCGAGATTCGCTCTTTCTTTAGCTGATGTTATATATATATAAGAAATAGGAAAAATTAGATTCAGCCTTAGATTATATATCGGAGAAAAGATGGATAACCAAGACAAATTGTTTGTAACCAACATATCCTCCCTTCCCTAACTTAAAATCTGTAATAAAAACAACTCAGTTGGTTTGGGTAACTTTGCAAAATGGACAATAAGAGACAGGTAAAGATTTGGCAAGCTGGAGTGGACAGAGCTGGAAGTATATTTATAGAAATAAGCATGAGCTGCATTTCCTTGAAGAACTCGGAATGAAACGATACTTGGCAATACCGAAACAAGTAGTAGCCAATAAACAAGTAGATTTGAGGAGTTATCCACTGCTGAACTGTCTTTTAGCGATGATAATTTTATATCGAAGCAATTTTCACTATCCAAATAAATTAAAATAATGTTGTTTATAATGAAATAGTTTCAATTGAGAATTTATCAATAATTTTTAATAAATAGCTACCAAAATAGTCAGGGTTATATTATTTTTCAAAACGAATTCATAATTGTTATTGATTATTACATTATAAAGGTAATTGACTAAAAACGAATCACTTTCTAATCAATAACTAAGACGTTTATAATGTAGATTAAATACATTTTATTTTATTTTGAGATACTGATCTAGATAATAAATACAATATTATAGTTACACCATATACATTGAAATAATGAATTAATAGCTACGTGAATTGCAATTTCTGCTGAAATTATATCAATTAATCAATATATTATTACCATTATTTTAGTTCCTTGTAGATAATGAATACGTTTGATCTTCGCAAAAAAACTATTCGTTAAACGCAACAGCGCAATAACATACCAAAACGCCATGTGGTTGAGGTTACATGAGATTTAAAAATGTCGATTGTCGTAATAAATATCATTAATAATATATTACATTCATTCGAAGATATATGTACTGTATTCCAGAATCATATTATAAATTTAAGACTATGGCGTAATTTTCAGAATTCATATAGTTTCACGGTACAACCTTTCATTATAAGAATATAATTCATGTTCAAAGAAATCTAAATAGTATTACCAAAAGGAATAAATATTTCTTCAATTCGAAACTGATGTTCTTATATATAATGATAGAGTAACTATAGGTGTAATTTTATCTACAAACACTTGAAATTTTTGAGAGATTTTACATGGAAAACTACGAAACGCAAGGGAATTATGAAACTACAACTAATAGTGAAACAACTTTACATAGCTTCAAGAAACTTTGTGCATTAATACATAAATAAATATCACATTTTCTGATTGCAATCTGACAATAGGCTAAACAAATTCCAAGGAAACTACCAACAACAGATTCAACTATGTACTTATAAATTCAATTCAGAAATATTTCACGCCCCAAAAAAGCAATATCTCAATCCTGAATTATCTGTAAGATACAAGTTTTATAGAGGTGTGTTCGAAAATACACTTTTCTCTGCGATGAATTTCTCTCTTTTGTATCGAATTTACAACCTTTGGTCACAAGAATAAATATTATTTATTTACTATAGTGCTTTTGTGCTACGACTGAATTCACAACCCCCTTTTTGTATTTGAAAAGCTATTGTCCGCGCGGCGTGTGCCAATGTGATCCTTTGTAGGTCCTTATTATAATCTTCAATGTTTATTGGCCTCGTTCGAAATATACTCTGACGCATTACCTCTCATAAAAGATTCCATAAACAATTTGTGAATATATCTATTCTCTATTTATTAATGTAATATAGCTTTACCTAGGAAGGCAAATATATCTATTGTTATAAGATTTGCACGTGTTTTTTTGATGACATACGATCTTGCTTGCAAAAAGAATTCAGTTCTAATGCTCAGTCGTAAGTGTCTCTTCAAGTTCAACTCCAGCTTGAGTCATGCTCAAGTTGTATCTTAGTAGTTTACTGAGTAACTTATTCAATTATTCTTACGTTTCTCGTTGTCTCTATATCTCGTGAGTTTCTCTATTTGATCTACACATTCTCAAGAATATTTCGCAATTTTTCTCTCGGTATCTCGATTAGTAAACGAGTGATTATTAAGTAGCAAATTTTCGCAACCATGAAGGAATATTGCACGATTAATAATAAGTGTAATATTTCTGTGTGAATATAGTAATAGTGTCCGAACTTTATTTTTATTTAACCACAAACACTTTTTAAATTGTAAAAAACAGTGTACTAAATATCAATGTACGTGCACATACGTACAAGGTGCGTTTTAATAGGATTTTCCAATTCTAAGCTTTGATTGCTCACGAGTAGATACATACAATACCTACGAAACTGTACAAAACTTCTGGAGCTGGCTGCCATGCAGAACAACAGCTTGACAAAGCTTCTTGATAGTGACAACTGCTGCATTTCGTTTGATCTCCAAAAAGTTTGATTCGTGCCTGCTTTCACATATTCGGATATGATTTATCTGTCTCAACTATCTTGTGGCAATCTGGGAATATATTTGTCGGACTATATTCATGCTTTTATGTATGTAGCATAAAGGAGTTAGTTGACTTGGCGGTAATGGGGTAGCATGTAGTATATTTTCTCTCAGTTTAAGTTCGACGAAAACTCCTATATTAATTTTTTGATGAGAACATTGAATTTGTGTTCCACCAGTTACTATTTCCAGATAATAGGATTTCTTTTAGAATGTTTATAATAGAAAAAGTGAAAACGACTTCGACAACAAATAGAAATTCTACCCTACCGCTCCGTATAACGTCTTTCACTATACTTCAAGCCCTTTTTGGAAAGCATTTCTCAAATTTTAGAAGAAACATTAAATCTGCTGTATAACTCGAACGATAACATTTAATGTTATAAATGGTTAACTGTGAAACTTTATTCTAAATATAAAGTTCCACTTGAAAAGTAAGTTGTTACAATATTGCATGTCATTTACATTTTTATCTTCATGCGAATTAACTTACCTACTACGTTAGAACAATTAGTCATACTGAAATTAAAGCCTATATTATTTACTCACTTACTGAGGGTAAGCTCAAAATTAGGCAATTTATATTTATTGTAACAAAACCTCATCTCTTAAGATGACCGGCTATAATAGATATACCGAATAAAAAACATTCAATCGACTAATTGGCGCATCAAAGTGCCACTGCGAGAGTTAGTTATTTATGCAAAGCATTTCATTAATGGTTGCTATTTCAGTATCTACGGATTATGTATAACGTTTTCAATATAATCACCCGCGTAAAATGTTTCACCTCGCATCATACGTTTGAAACATAGAGGTACGTATTATGATTTTTGAAGGGTGCGCTTTAATGCAAATTAATTCTTTTTGTGCACAATAAACGACTAAAAAAAGAGTACCAAAACGATACGTGTAGGAGTAAATGAAATTATAAAATGTTGAATTTGTGAATCTTTACCCGTGCGTCATTAATATCTGATAACATAACGGACAAAAATCAAATTATTTTGTTCTGTTCTTCACTATTAATAGAAAGAGATGCTACTTAATAACTATGTCGGTTATGTTATCAGATATTAATGACGCACGGGTAAAGATCCAATAATTCAACTGTATATGATACATCGATTTGAACAAATGTTTCCAAAAAATCTTATTTATAATCGTTAACTATTTAATTGTGTTGTTCATGAAAATATTGATAAAATCATATTTTATAGAAGAATTTAGAAATTATAAAAATTTAATTTGTAGATGTTGTTTTTTCTTCAATTCAAATAGTGGCTTTACTATAATCTTTTTTGCTTACTGTTTTACTCAAAACCCTAGTTAATGGTTATTCATAAATTTATTTCATTTCAGTACTGGACCGACCAGAAACACATGGTTCACAATAGTTGGTTAATAGTTCAATACAACTCACAGGAATTGGACTTTGTATTGTCTGGAGTCTGTAAAGTTTCTCTCTAATAATTAAAAAATAATGGATGAGTTAGAAATATTTTTTATGCCCTGGAGAGAATCTGAGATGAACACTTTTCTTGTTGTTTTTTCTATGTTTCGAATAGTGTAGTGAGAGTTTAGTTTTATTGGTTAACTGTCGTTTTTTTGTAATAATGTCGATGCCATTCCTGTTTCTATTTCGGTCGCATCTCATTCCAGTATATCTCGACATGAGATTATAATATTTTAGTTGAAATATGTGACCACTTATGGGTTGTTTTGGTCAATCAGACTTTGGCTGCAGGAATTATCCAAGAAAGGAATTTTTATGACACAATATAATTTAAATAAATTGATTAATATTGAAATTAGACCGTTTCAACATTTCATCGGGCGGTATGTATTTGTTTTCGGTATCTGAAATTGTGTCAGTATCACGAAAGACTTCTAATGTTTTTTTAATGGCATTGTTGATGCATATTTATGGATATATTGGCTCTACATATGCAGACTGCAATACAAGAAGCTGAAACTACTAACAGGACTTGTCTTAAAAGTTTTTATAACTGTGAAACTTTCAATATTTAAAATTAGAAGCATAGGAGTTAGGCACAGATTTTGTACAACTTGGTAATGTAGGAAATGGTAGAAACAAGATTATGCAGAGAATAGTAATAATTTCGATTAAAAGACCAAAAATTGGAGATATAAGTAGAAACAACTGGAAGATATAAATATTGTGAAATATTAAAAAACAAAGAAATATATAAATATGGACGAAAAAAACTGAAGGTGCTACAATGAAAATAATAAAATAGGTACTTCCCTGGCGATAAGACTAAGATAATTAGAAAGTAGTTTGAAAAAAAAAAACAATAGAGAGCGAAAACGGAAGGAAGAAATTCAATTCAATCGAAGCATAACACAGATCAACAAAAAAGATTTCTATATTTTCATGTACCCCTTTTGAGAATATATTCCTGAAAGTATTGAATTGGTGAATTTTCTATGGTTTAAATGATTCTGGTGTATTTTATATTTAACATAATTAACAGTTTAAGTCGGCTTTTCAAAAAACGATTTTCTAATAAGTGTTTCCTGAAGTTCGGAGAAAGTATAGTGAGGAACAAGGATCTAAACGTGATGGAGGAAAGTATCAGGGTATATGAAACTATCACATGATGGCAGATTACAACTAGTCTAATAAAAGAAAAGTTCATAAAATGTGTTTCTCTGAAGTATAAGTTTTATAATTACACTTTTTTGAACTCTATAAACACTAAAACGATACAATTAGTAAGATTTTTCAACAAAAATACGATTTTAGATGTTTAGATAATTGGATACAGAAACATGGAACCTGTAAAAATAAGTAGCCTACTATATGCCGACGATGTGGCTTGAATACCGAATTCCAAAAGCTAATAAACGTCTGGTCAACATAAATAAATTCAAAATCATTGTTTTGTATTTAATATTGTTTTAAATTCGTTTCATAAAATTTTATATTATAATAATGTGCAAGGATCTATTAGACGTATATTCGGCGTAACCACGTCGCATTTTTTAGTAATCGAGTCGTGTTTGTGAAGCCGAGTTGGCACTTTCTGTAATATATAATTGAGAAATTCCATGTCGAAGAAGTTTGATTTAAAATACATGATGTATTGAAATTTTATTCTATAATCAGCCACAGTAATTAACATGGTCCTTCGGCTCGGTTCGTCCGGACTTATTTACCAGATTAATAATTACATAAAAGTTTTGAGAATTGAATAATTACCTGTACTAATCCACGACGGCCATACGTGTCAAGTACTGGGTATGTGCAAATAGAAGTACCCAACGTATCCAGTTTATTTTGTTCAACACCGGCTTTTGCAGAGGTTTGTAAGAAGAGGACAATACAAATATAAACAATATATAAACCATGAGTAAAGAGTCCGCCAAAGGTATGCATGCGATTTTAATTAATTCAACAACAAATATGCGTGCATTAAATCAGATAGGTTTGCCTATAATATCTTAGGATGTACCAATTGTTTATCCGTTAAGCACAAAATTATATAAACAAAAATAAATCCTCCTTTGGAAGATTTGAAATTATCCTTGACTTCCAAAGAGGAACTTCTTGATAACTTGGAAAAAAGTAGCATAGAAAAATACGTCGGTAATTTAAGATGTTCAAATTTTGCTAGATGATAACTTCAAAACTAAAGTTTGACAGATGTTAAATTGCCAAAGTATGTATGTTGCTATATTCAATCATGTCCTTATTAAAAATTCCGCTTGAGAATAGGGGTGAGAAAATTCTTTCTTTAAAGCTATGTTTGAACTATTTAAAATCTGGTCAGTGGTCGAAATCCGACATCTAAAGAATGTTATAAGAAACATAATTGTATTAATTCCCAAGAAATTTGAGATGAAAGCCAAGAATCTAATATCTAATAATGGCATCGAGGGTTCGACTTCCTCACACCAATTAATAATTCTGCCAATAGTGAGATAAGTGAGGATTTATTATCGACAGTGCACGTTTATATTACTTTTCCACCCAACCTATCTAATATGCGAGAAAAGTATTGGTTCACCCAAAAAAGTTGGAATTTTGAATTTTTACGTTTATCATCAATAACAACACGAAAAAACGGTTTTTAGAAAAAAATCCTGTGTGTATGTCGTCGTCGTTGTCGTCGGCCACTTGTCGTTACATGTCTTTTTAGCACGATACAGCATCCAGAGTGCAAAAATCCACCAATGTTATGATTGAATATTGTTCAGGATATCTCAGAGATGAACCCTATTGATTTTCAACTCACCAGAGCCAGTACAACAGGTGCTATAGTACTTTAAGTACGACATTTTTGTCATTTTTGGAGAAATTTCAGTTTGTTAGCACGATACAGCCTCCGGAGTATATACAAATGACCAATTTTATGATCGGATAATATTCAGGGCATCTCAAAGATGAACCCTATTGATATTCAGCTATCTAAAGCCAGAACAACGGGTGCTATGGTACTATGGTACTTAAAGTACCAAATTTTTGTCATTTTTGGATAATGTTCACTTTGTTAGCACGATACAGCCTCCAGAGTGTATACAAGTGACCAATCTTTGATTTCCAGCTGACTAGTGCGAGTACAGCAGGTCCTACAAATGCTGATATACTATATTTTTGGTTATTTTTGGAGAAATTTCGGTTTGCACGATACATCCCCCCATGTGTATACAAGTGACAGTTTTATTATAGAATATTGTTCAGGGCATCTCACAGATGCGGAAAAGTTAGTTTTAATCTTTGAAACCGTTTATTTTAGACCGATTTAATAGCAAGCGTACAATTCGTGTAATTTTAGACAGCGACTCTCAATCGAGTTTGATTATGAAGAGCGTTTGCGATAAACTTCCTTGTTCATAGAAAAATGAATATTTCTTTTAAAGGAATAAATAATTCTTTTTCAACCATAAATTATAAGTGGAATATACAAATATTTCCAAAGTCAAATAAGTTCTCATTGAATGTTTTCTGTTTTGATATTCCACAGATAACAGGGCTTTTGCCACTTTCGTCGATAAATTTAGTCACTTAATAATTCCCAGCAACTGTAAGTCACCTGATCTTGCATTTTTTAAACCTCAAACAGTTGATATGATGATTGGGTCGAAATCGAAATGAAACACCTAAGAAGAATAGCGGGAAAAACTAAGTGGAACAGGATAAAGAAGGAAGATATTAGAAAAGTAACAAAACAAGAACCAATAATCCAAAAAATAAAAAATAAACAAATTAACTAGAGGCACAAATAGAAAAAAGTTGGGAGGAAATGAGGAAGATGGCAAAATAAGAAGACAGTGAAAGAAATGGGTACAAGAGGGACCAGAACTCCTATCCGACACCTGAAAATTTCAAAGAAAAAACCAGTGCCAATATTCCAAAACCATTTATACTTTCGTGAATTATTGGTATAAATTTATTCGATACCACTCATATATCAAGGGCAACAAAACCACTGTTGACCAGTCTTATTTGACGGACTCTATGGTGTCCTGTTAATAAAAATATAATTGTATAAATACAAATATGGACAACGTGTTCCACAGACCGAAAAATAGATTTTCACTGTAGCTTGAATATTGGCTTGTTAATATTATTTAGAACCACATTCTTGATTATTAATGTGATTACAATGTCTCCTAAATGTACGCCTCTGAATTCGAGACTTCTTCATTTCAGGTGACTGCCGTAGAGTATATTTTTTGGATTTTAACCTTAATGTCTTGTTGTCTGCGCTATTTTTCAACGACACAAAAGTAATTAACGACGAGATGAACGAAAATAATATCTCTTGTACGTATAAAAGTGATAGCCTGAAAACAATTATTGTCAAGTATAGAAATGGACGTGTTAAGGTGCGCCTTCATAAAAAGAGATTGACTACAACACGCGATTTTCGAAAAATTATTTCTCTATAGAGTTTATATATGGAAATTTTGATAATCGCTTGTTAAACTCAAATATTTTGTTACAAATTGTTTTTAAGCAGAAATGCGAATGGAAATATAAACGTAGTAATTGTCATGATAGATTTGCAGTTAGGATATTGAATTCATGAATTTACAACGTATACATGCAAGTAGTTTTCATGATATTTGTTTTTTCTAATGAATCAGTATTCAATTCCAAAATAAATTTAAGGACACTAAACTGGTAAAGTGAATACAATTACTACTAAAAGTAGTAGAGTTGTTGATAAACTGGAGAAAAAGAACTATAGAGAGAATCAAACACTCCTAAGCCAGTGTTACTGAAACTCTACCAAACTTTTCTATAATATTTGAGACATTTTTGAATCATAGGAGTTTTATTATACTTCGTAATTGTTCTTTTAATAATAGATGTGAATATTCTATGAGAAGAGAAAAGCAACTATATTTTTGAATTGGTTGCAGTACGTTGCGACACATATAAAGTGTGTTTAATGAAATACCAGGCTAATCAGGATAAAAATTGGTAAATGAAAAAACCCTTTTTTAAAATTTTATCTCAAAAATTAAACAAATTGCAAACATGGGTGAGTAATTTCACTGCATAAACTTCTTTCATCCTATTATTATCTACTTTGTTTTGTAGTTACCATTATCGTGCCACTTTATTATGGAATCAATTAGTCTTCATTCACATCTGATAGTTAATAGTCATTTCTCTAAATGTTATTTATAATACTTTTTTGGCAAATGAATGTGATAAATCCGTCCACTTATTTATACAGATGGGAAGAGTAAACAATGATCAAAAATGTTGACCGCTCGTAGATTTTGGAAATTAAAGTCTCAGTATTGCGGCTTTCAGAAACACCATGCCGTTTAACTTGATGTTTATTACTAAATATGAGACAGTAATGGCATTTTAACGTAAATAGTGTTGTGTAAAATCACAAAATCTAGATATTTCACATATTTATTACAAACACTCCTACAATAAAATTTTAAACCTTATTTTATATTCAACATCAGTAACCAACCTCGATTCAAAACAGTCTGATGATAGATAAACGTTCAGTTCTTTCTGAATATTCAGAAACCAAATCTTTAAAGATCTTACTTAGAAAAATACTTATTATAAATTGTTTTGTAAAACAGATGGTAAAGAAATTGACTGTCTCGACCCTTACTTTGTGGAATATGCTCATATTAGTGTTTTTAAATGAAACTCAAGGTTCTAGTTAATTCCACAATATAATACAAGTTATTGAAAATTCTAAAAAATTGACAATTGTTTCGATAATATTGATTTATCCAAACAATTGTCAATTTTTTTTGAATTTTCAATAACTTGTATTATATCGTGGAATTAACTAGAGACCTTGAGTTTCACTTAAAAACACTAAGATGGTAAAGAGTTTAATGACGATTGAGAGTACAAGGTGGTATGATTTCTAGATAATTCAACGAAAAACAAATTTATTTTCAAAGCAACATTCCTGAAGGCTGAAGGTTATTGGTCGGTAGCATGAAATTATTTCTGTTTATCGGTAAAAAAAATAAAACAAGCAATTAAAATATGGAAAGACTGAAATATTATATAGGAAATTGAATGAGGAGAAAAATAAAGTGGGAAAATTGGAAACAATATGGTTTCATCTCTCTCGCCAAAACAGATATGAGAATATGAGTAACGAAATTCACTTGTGTGTGAAAGACAGTTGGTAGAAGAGCAAGTTTTAGACAAGAGAGGCACACAAATGGCAAAATTGAAGAGAAACTTGCACCGGGAACTTTGAAACAAACTGTATGTATATTAAGGAAAAAGTTATATCAATAAGCAGCTTTTATAATGTGACAAATGTCAATTAATCGTAAAAGTAAGCAGAACCGTACGAATAAAGTAGTTTAATATTCACAAAACCAGAGAAGAGAAACATATGGGGAGATAGGAAATAATTAGTGAAACGAGATGAAGAATATCGAAAAAATGGGAATGTAGTTGTTTTTCCCTTCGAAGAATGGTCAGGCCAACACGTCGAAATTATTAAAATTTCGACTAAAAGCAGGTGTAGTAGAATATCGATATTTATGTTTCATATATACACCTTGTATTTTATGAAAATATATTCATTATTTTATTTCATACGACTAATACGGTCGAATTTATCTGAGGCGTTGGTTCGCAACTGAAAGTGAAGATGGCGCCAGCTGACTACTTCTCGCTTGTGTGTAACTACACCAGCCAAGTAGAAGTTGTCGGAGGACGGAATCTTCAGTTCGGATTAGAGACTCTGAACTGGAGGGCATTACGGCACTCTTGAAGAGACCCAAGAAGGTCGAAACGCGTCAGTGTACTATGCCATTCCGCGAATCACCACAGATGTCCGTATTGGCAAAATGGTCGTTCGACGTCACGGTTTTCGAAGGGGATGTAATTCAATATTCTGCGTGGTATTAGCCAGGAATGTAGTTGTTTTTCCCTTCGAAGAACGGCCGGGCTAACACGTCGAAATTATTGAAATTTCTACTAAAAGCGGGTGTAGTAGAAAATCGGAATTTGTTCCATATATATATATATATATATATATATATATATATATATATATATATATATATACATATACATATACATATACATATACATATACATATACATATACATATACATATACATATACATATACATATACATATACATATACATATACATATACATATACATATACATATACATATACATATACATATACATATACATATACATATACATATACATATACATATACATATAAATATATATATATATATATATATATATATATATATATATGAATTTCGGTTTTCTACTATACACCTACGTCTAAATCAAAATAATAATAATTTTGACATACCAGTCTGACCATTCTTCGAAGAGGACAACAATTACTTTCCTGACTAATACCACGAAGAATATTGAATTACATCCCCTTCGAAGAAGGTGACGTCGATCCACCCTTTTGCCGATATAGATATATGTGGTGATTCGCAACTGTAAGGAGAAGGGCATAGTGCGCTGGCCGGGTATTGCAGGAAATTTGTGATAAGCTGGGAATTAAGAAGTCCAGGACAACAGCGTTGCATCCACAGTCAGATAGAATGGCCGAGAGATTGAACTGGACCATTGGGAAATACATGTCCAAAGTAGATTCAAGCCACCAGAGAGATAGGGACCAGTTTCTTTCCCTATTTTGCATTGACTTATCGGTCTGTCATCAACAAATCCACTGGTGAAACATCTGCGAAAATACTGTTTGGACGCGTAATGACGTTTCCTTGTGACCTGGAATTTGGTTGTTAACCCGGAGAAGATTTACCGGGAGAAGATAACGTGATCCAGTTGAGAAGAAGGATGTACGATGTGCACGAATTGGATCGAACGAATCTTGAAGTATCCAGCGAAATCATGGAAAAACGGTACGACACGCGGTTCACAGAAAGCAGTTCCAAAGAAGGGGACAAAGTATGGTTACACAACCCGAAGAGGAGAAAAGGAGTTTCTCAACAATTAAAAAATCTTGGGAACGTCCGTACTTAATAAAGAAACTGATCAATGACGTCTTCTAACGCATAAGGAAGTTGCCTAATGGAAAACTGAAAGTAGTGCATCCAACTGGTGCCATTCAAAAGAGACCATGGCAATGAGAAAGGAGTGAACCATGTCCGAGAAGGGCCCCGTCTTCGACGAATTCATGGGCGCATATGGAGGTATCGAGAAAGCTAGATATGGAGTCACTAAAGAGCAACGACAAGATTTATTTACGCTCCCGAAATATTATTCCTTGTCTCACAACATATCCGCCAGTATCAAAAACGCACTAGGGCTGGCAACCGTATTTCGAAAGAAGTTTAAACAATTATAAAAACTTGAAGATCAGATTCCAGCCCCTGGCAAGACAATGAGATTCAAACACAATTCGCGGTATGTCTTCTACCTTGTAACAAAGAACGAATTTCAAGATCGATCCACCTACCGGGATGTGTGAGAAGCGCTACGAAGCCTTCGAGACCATGTACTGGAATCCCTCGTGAAGAAACTGGCTGCCTAAGGTAGATTCCCCCCGTTATCAGTACCCGATGAAAACGGTGCCCTGTTATTTCCATACTACCGGAAAGTGTACAGATGGGTCCAGTTGCCGATATAAAAATCCAGCTCCGACTACACAGAAGTCCCAAAAGAAACTTCCTATTATGGAGGGGGCAATGTTACGAAATCGCACACTGGTGTTGTCCTCGAAGCCGGCCCTTGCCATTTCTTGTATTTCAACTAAAGAGAACCCAAAGAGTTTGATACATGCATTAAACGCATGGAAGTAAAACTGACTTGAATCACAAATAAAACAGCAATTTACCGATTGTCAAACTGAGTTGTGTTATCCGTAATCTAATACATTCCGTAAATTTTAGGTAAATCTCATCCACTATAAGATTTCCCTACGTTTAAACATAAAATCTAATGTTTTGAATTGTTTATGGATGCCAGTACAAAATACCGCCACCCTGTACCCAAATTTCTTGATTAACATAATATAATGAAAAAAAACTTACTGTACAAATAAATGATTTAAATTTAAAGGGATAGACGTATTTTATAATTTGTCAAATAATCGCACTGTCAGCGCCAGGGTGAACTAAATAAACACTGAGAAGTACAAGACTATGCATATAGATCATTAATTATTTTTTATTTTTTTGGGACCCTTTTTACCTGCTGTGTAAATAGGCATTTCTTTAAATTAACGTTTCTAATGGTCTGAGAGGTACCCAAGGTAAAACCCAAACTCAAGGATGCTTTTCTCTTGCGCTTAAAACGATAGTCTGTAGAATTGAATAATCTCACTAAATTGTTATTTATGTGGAATTTGTTTATCTAAAACGTGAACGTAATTGTTGTCGATTCTATACGTTGAAGGTCAACTTATATTGAGTACATAATATTTCAGACCTGCATTATGTATAAGAGAATAATAATTTTGTTAATCATTTTCAACATCAAATTTTTTGTTAGATATTCGCAAGTTGAAAAACAAAATTAAAAATTTATAATTTCGTCAGAATTACTATAATTTAATCACATGAAATATTTGCATTTCTTCAATCATAATATAGACTGAGTCTAATAACAGATGCATGACATTATTTATGTGGAGCATATGAGTATAATGGTAGATTCACGAAGTCGAAGTATACAATACTAGCCTGCGACTCGTGTGAGTGAAATAATAGTCATTATATGCGAGTAGAATACTATACTCTGTCCGCGACTGTCAAATAAATTTAACTCGAAATTAAAAAAAAACATTATTTTATGTTAGTGTTTTTAAATGAAACTCAAGGTCTCTAGTTAATTCCACAATATAATACAAGTTATTGAAAATTCTAAAAAATTGACAATTGTTTCGATAAATCAATATCATCGTCAGAATGACAGAAGTTACATTATTTTATGAAAATATTGACATTTCTGATAACTAGGATTATATGGAGTAGATGAAAGAAACAGAAGAGGAGATACGCTTGAAGTTTTTGCAGCAAAGGGTGAACTCGTATTAATAAACACTTAGTTTAAACTACCACCAACAAGATTATGCACGTGGAAATCGTCTATGGATGAACCCGGAAGAATAGTCAGAAAATAAATCGACTTTATGCTTCTCAATAAGAGGTTTTGAAATAGCTGCTTATCTCTCAAAATATATCCAGGAGCTGACATTGGATCAGATCACTGTCCCCTAGTTGGTGTGTTTAAGGTGAAAATTAACAAGGTCAATACTAAGAAGACTCCAAGTTATGACCTTCAGAGACTTAAAATCCAATACTCGTACTTGTGAATAATAATTAACTAGAACTGGGACAACTTACAAGAAATACGATTTCGAATCAGTGTTTATTAAAATGAGTTCGCTTTTAAAAGCCACAATCTGTCCTTAGACATGAAGATCAGACTCTTGCGTAGCTACGTCTTCTCGGCCCTTCTGTATGGCGTACAAACCTGGACACTCACAAAAGAAACTACGAGACTTGAAGAAATCGAACTCTGGCTGTACAGAAAACTACTGAAAATATCTTGGTTACAAAAAATTACCAACACAGAAGTAACGCGACGAATGAATATGGAACCAGAACTGCTAGAAACCGTAATATGTCGGAAACTTCAGTATTTCGGCCACATAATAAGAAGACCATATAATACAGGCTATTACAACGAATATTCCAAGGCAAAGTTAACAGCAAGAGAGAACCGGACCGAAGGAGAATATCGTGGTTAGCAAATTTTAGAACGTGGTTTGACAAATCATCAGCAGAACTTTTCCGAATCGCCATCAACAAAGTAAGAATAGCCATGCTGGTAACCAACATCCGGAACGGATAGGCACTTGGAGAAGAAGAACTAACTGTAACTATTCAAGCCATCTAAGTAATATTAATTGTAACATTAGGATTTACACAGTTGTGTAGATTCATGGTAGGAATTGAGTTCATATTCACATTGATATTTTGGTTGGTTCTTCTCGTAAGTCTGATGACTATTAGATTGAATATTCAATAAATTTGGCATTATATTAATATAATATCTTGGCCTAAAAATGATCTCAGCTATATAAAACCTAAAATCTAATAATAATATTACTATTAGTATTTTAAATGAAACTCAACGTTTCTAGCTAATTCCACAATATAATGAAAAATGTTGAAAATTCTAAAAAATTGACAATTGTTTCCATAACTGAATATCATCGTCAGAATGACAGAAGTTACATTTTATTTGATGCCTACCTGATGATTAGTAGTTATTTTTGGCTAGACCAGAAGTGATCAAGCCTTGTGATTGACTTAATATATGTTAATAGAAAAAAGAAGAAGATGTGATATTACAAATATTGAAGCTTAGATAATATCAGCCTTATGGTGATATCCTGGATATCATTTTTCCAATTAAGATCAGTATAACTGTGCAATTATATAGAAAACCAGGAAAACTATATCTGCTGATCTTTACAATTATCACTTAAGTAGACAGTTTAATAGTGGAGAACTCCCTAGATGTATCTGTTCATTGACGACTTCCTATTGTGGGTTTCTTAAGTGTCTTCTAATTTCCAACTCTTCAAGGAAATCCAGTTCTTGTTTCTTATCACAAATATGTAGTACTTCTAGTTCTGTGTTAGGTGTCAATGAATGGTTGGTGTCAAGTAGATGTTTTGAGTAATGGGATTTATCTGGTTGTTTTAATCTGTATGCTCGTAAGTGTTCACTGTATCGGATTTCAAAATTTCTAAGGGTCTGACCCAAATAGACAGCATCGCATTCTGGACA
This sequence comes from Galeruca laticollis, assembly GCA_963921935.1. Lineage (NCBI taxonomy): Eukaryota > Metazoa > Arthropoda > Insecta > Coleoptera > Chrysomelidae > Galeruca > Galeruca laticollis. Next base: position 158,738,983 of record OY998180.1, on the reverse strand, counting down.
TTTGAGTTTATATATACCTGATTTCTTTAATGTTGGTATTTTTGTTTTAACGTTTAACAATTTTGTACTTACGTTACTTTCTGTTTTAAAAGAAATTGTTGTATTCGTTGCTAAAGATATTATCTTTGAAATAATATTAGAAATATTTCCTGTATATGTGATGGTTTTATAAGTTTTTATTTCTTCAGTTTGTTTAGGAAATATTAGTTGTAATGCCACTTCTTGCTCTTTTTTATTAATTAGCTTATTCATCATATGTAATGGATAACCGTTGGATGTTGCTATTTGTCTAATTTTATTAATCTCTCTATCAAAATTACATTTGTTCATAGTAAATGAAAATTCTCTATGTATCATTGAATTGTATGCCGCTAGCTTATGTGACATTGGGTGATTGGAATTATATGGAATTGTCACATCAGTGTGTGTTGGTTTTCGGTAAATTGCATAATCAAGTACATTAATAACTCTTTGAATTTTCAAATTGATTAAAGTTATTTTCTTCAACTTCTAATGTAAATTTAATTTTTGGGTTAATGTGGTTGAAAAATACATCTAATTGTCGTTCACTACCTATAAAACAAGCTAATATGTCATCTATATATCTATACCAAAATAAAACGTTTTTTGAAATATTACTTTCAAAGATTTTTCTTTCTAAACTGTCCATAAAAATGTTTGCCAAAATAGGTGATATAGGGTTTCCCATTGGTAAACCTTCATTTTGAATATATATGTTATTGTCAAAAGTGAAATAATTCTGATTAATACATACATCAAACAAATTGAGTATATCTGATATTATTCCTGGATTAATATTTTTATCTTCTAGTAATTTTCAAGTATTAGACAAGATAACGCTAAGCTTATTTCATTTGACGATGTTCACTAAAATTCCTCCTAAAGAATGTCTAATAGTTTTGGAATTAAATAGAAACGTTAAGTTTCATTTAAAACACTAATATAAGTAGATTTCACGAAGTAAGGGTCGAGACAGTTAATTTCATAATATTACTATCCTAACAATGTAGATAATATTCTCAAGTTTAGACATACGTCCTGAGTGTAACGTCATGTAGTGAAAAATGAACCATTATTCACTAGTGAATAATAGGAATGACTATACTCTATAAAGCATATGTATAATGAATGTTTTATTGTACAGTCGTGGACAAAATATATTAACTTCAAAGTTTACGGATTACAAAAACTTTCTTGACACGAAATATATTCCATAATTCGAATGGTTATGGTTAACAAAGATAAAAACGAGAAACAAATAAAGTTAAAAAACGGAAAAGCTTGAATGAGAGTCGTTAGAAGTTATATAATATTATGCTAATACACAGTAAAGATGGTGTATTAAAAGAAACTACATATGTCAACAAATTGTTGGAATAGGATCAAGCCATACCATTTATAGTTTCAGTATGTTAAACATGGTGATGAGTAGATTATCTTTGACTGAGAAGATCAGTATAAACTGAATATGCCTTTACTCAAGTCAGTTTCAGTGCTGGATAAGAAATTATGGAGATATCTCGTCAAAATAATGTAATTTTTGTTAGTGCGCTCCTGACTTTGTAATTAAAAAATAATTATTAACACACTTAATGCATTACATTGAATCTTTTCTTGAATATTCACGAATCGATCTGTATGAGATATAACTACTTAACACAAGACTAAGATTTCGTAAGTTATACCTACCTTGACCTAAAAACTTAAACTTCCTTAATATTTTCCTTGAATTTATTTTTAACAGACATCACATTCTACTTTAAGTTTTTTTATTGCACATAAATGTACGTATTAATTATTTCTGAATTTTTGTTTATTTCACGGTTTTTTGTTAATAACTGTTGGTTATTAAAGTCTTAATAATAAATTTCTTAATTATATCTGTGTAGACATAATTATGCTTTAACTTGCTTGATAATAATTAAACAATGTAATATAGAATAAATAATGACCTCTACTTGTTAAGATTGGATTATTAAAATGAAACATATAAAAAGTAATACATAACTGATTCACAAAAGAACTCTCAATCAGGAGAAACTGGATGTCAGTGCTAATGTTGTTGAGCTATGAGCTCTCTATTTCCACCAGACACAGAGAGATTTCAATTATTTTCGAAGACAAACGTTAAACAAACTTTTTATGACGATGGATCACTTACCTTACTTTTATGTTTCTTGGTCTTACCACTTGAGCTTGGGCTTGCAAACGTACAATTGATCTTGTTTTCAGATGATCTGTTTTGTTATCATTAACTTTGTCGCTATTTTACGATTTAGGTCTAATTTAAATTTGATTTATATAACTTTTCTATGTATAACAGTTACTTAAGTAAATTTACTTGTGGACTGGTAGAAATCAGGAGCAATATGCATTTGATTTGAATTATTTCGAAGGCTGTTTGCCCATGTTACAAGAGGAGTTACTTTCCCTCACAGCAACTGCACTGCACCAACAACTTACGTTTGCCGCATTGCAACCATGGCATATTTTTGAAAATATGATGACTAAATTTTAATAGAGACAACTAAACAAAACGGTTCAATTACTGATTACGAGAATACAGACTATAAAAATATTTTGGTGAAGGAAAACGGTTGGACGTTTGTTCCAGCTGCTTGTATGTCTTCTAACATTTCCCCAATACGTTAATACTTGTTTCGATAACTCCTCACAGTTCCACCGTACAATAGATTTATTGATTTTTTATATTTTTCGAAAAACGTTATGGTACTCAACCAATATTGGAGCTGAATCGATCCTACTCCTTACTTTAGTCACCTACTAAGCAGCTTCCCAGTTGCAGTCTTGAGATTTTTGTCAATAAAACCATACCCTAGCTTCGAAACCTATTTAGTAAAAATGATTTTTGTTTATATTTCTCCATAATTTGACTTATGTAAATATATATATATATATATATATATATATATATATATATATATATAGATATATATATATATATATATTCATTCTTGCTTTCAACAGAATTACTTGGATAATATTTTGCATTTCTTCGCAGTTAATAAGTAATGATTCTAAAAGCCATAATTATTTTATATCGTGTATTTTACAGTTATTACTGCAAATGTTGACATCGAAGAACCTTTAATCTTTAACAACCGTATACGTCCATCTGATTTAAGTTTGCAGCAAAAGATTGGCCATGGTCTAATCTTTAAGCTTGATATCAGTAAGTGCACACCCACAGAGGAGATGAAAATGAATAAATTTCACATATTTATATGGTAATGTGTTTCTAGAACCGAATATATGTTTGAATAAATTGATAATTCCAAGCAACACCGTATCTATGATTACGCTTTTATAAGGAGTTATATAGAACGTTATATGGGAGTGTCAACTGTTCAATGGCGGGTCTAAAGGCATACTTACAATTATACTAATTTTTCAAAGATTCCCATTCAATAAATACTTTTAACAGTTTTTAGTGTCATTAAAATTTCAAATGAATGAATTCAATTAATATGAGAATCAACTTAATAAATATATTTGCTAATGGTGATGTTGGTTCGCGACATTTTTATTATAAGGCGTTTTAACAAATTGACTTATTTTGTTTACTCATAGTTGATATCACATTAAAAATAAAATCCAAAGATTCAATCAATTTCGTTGTTATAATCTAATACATATTAATTTAAATTAACATATTTCGTGAATTTTTTATTTATAGAATAATGACGACATGACTAACGTAAAAATATTTTCATCATAGCAACAACAAACAATTTGTTAACTTAAACATAAATTCACGTCGATTTTAAAAATTTTACGTTGATGATAACAACAAATCAAGGATTATTTTTTTAAATTACGCATTTTTAATGGGGTTCATGTTAGTATTCGACATTATACGAACTTTGTGCTTTTTTTATTACATATACAATAAAATATGTGTAAGTTGTGTAATGAATACTTACAATACTACAAAATAACGAGACAATTTGAAGAAAAAATCTGAAAATATGTCTACGTTTTTAATATTGATGCTAATAAATATTTTTCTATAACCACTATGTAGGCTTTTTCTTAGATATCCGATAGAAAAGTACACGCTATTGCAGTTTACCGAACGGATATGTCACTTTTCCGCACCGAAATGTCAATGTCAATTTATTTTTGATAACATAACCTTTATAGTGAATTTCGTTAACAGGCACTAATATTACAATTAATGAAACCTACACCAGACATAACAATTTAAAATTGATCATGTTTAGCTAATTTTTCTATATTCAATATTCATTTTTTAAATTCCCTCTGTTCAAAGATTAAATAAAATATAATTTACTTTTTTCTTTCATTAATAAACATGGTTGTAAAAGATATATTGTGTACAACTAGTACGCAAAGCACTTCTCCCACTCGCTGGACTAACTTGTAGGCTCGTGGGAAAAGTGACGCTTTGCGCCCTTGTAAAAACTACTATTTAAGAGCAATTTGAATTCCAAAAACTGTAGATGAATATCATTGAACCTATATACAGTTGAATTATTGGATCTTTACCCGTGCGTCGTTAATATCTGATAACATAACCGAAAAATGTTAAATTATTTTGTTCTGTACTTGAATATTAATAGGAAGAGATGCCCCTCAATAATTATGTCGATTATGTTATCAGATATTAATGACGCACGGGTAAAGATCCAATAATTCAACTGTAGGTATAAGTGTAATTACTAACGGGTATTTGTTCAGCATATGCAGTAGAATTATTGAATCTTTACTCGTGCGTCATTAATATCTGATAACATAACCGACAAATGTCAAACTGTTTTGTTCTGTTCTTCACTATTAATATAAAGAGATGCCACTTAATAATTATGTCGGTTATGTTATCAGATATTAATGAGGGACTGGTAAAGATCCAATAATTCAACTGTAGGTAGTTCTATATGATATACAATTGAATTATTGGATATTTGCCCGTACGTCGTTAATATCTGATAACATAACCAACAAATGTCAAATTATTTTGTTCAGTTCTTCACTATTAATTGAAAGAGATGCCACTTAATAATTATGTCAGTTATTTTATCAGATATTAATGACGCACGGGGAAGATCCAATAATTCATCTGTATGTATACCTAGTATGCCCGTTAAAGAAAAACGTTATTGTATTCAGTGACATAGAAACTCGAACGCCCATTAAATTTTATTTCAGTTCAAAAATATTTCACATACATATTTATCATAAAAGTCTTAATACGAGATTAGAAATTGAGCGCTATCAGTTGAACATTCCTGTTTTTTTCAATTATTTTTTTGCTGTAAGTTTTGGACGATATCGGAAAACAGAATATATTCGAGTACAGTGATTTTAAACGTTGCCTTTCAAGAATTCACAAGTATTTATCATGCCTAGGTTGCGAAGAAATGCAAATTATGGGCAGCTGACTAAGTTCTAGAGACGTCGAATTGTTGATCTTTGGGAAGCCGGGATATCGTTCCCAGAAATTGCTGGTAGAATAAACAGGAGTGTGGATACTGCTGTCAGATGTTATCAGGCATGGTAACCAAGAAGGCTGAACTCGAAGAGCCAGAGGCACAGAGCGAGTGAGTAGGACAACAGAGGGTCAATTTCGTCGCCTAAGGTTTTTAGTTCCAAGACATCGTTTCTCGCCGACAAGGGCAATAGGAACTCAGTGGTTTGCAGAGAAGGGTCCTTGGTTTATAGACGGATAAGTTTTGTACTTTTTTCATACCGACCTCAGTTGGTGTTACCTTTAACTCTGGAACATCGAAGAAACTAACTTCAGTGGGGCCAAGAACGACTAGAGTGGAATCAGGAATAGAACTCTGTCGTCTTCAGTAAAGAATCCCGGTTCCGCATAGACATGTATGATGGTACAGCGAGGGCGAGAGGGAGACGTCGTAACCCTCATTTTCTTTGTTGAGCCGCATGTACATCGCACTGTGGGAGTTATGATATGGGGTGCCACTGCTTATGACTCAATGTCACCTTTAGTCATCATCAAGGGCAATATTAATACACATCGATACATTCAAGAAATATTGGAACATCATCTGATTCCTTACTTCAGGACACTTCAAAATTCAACTTTTCAGCAAAATAACGTCAGACAAACTTTGGACTACTTCCACCAGGCTCAAATTCATCTCCTACCTTAGCCCCCCAAGTTCCCCGGATTTGTCTCTAATTGAACATAATCATAATCGGTAGAAGGTAAAAAAATTTACAGCGTCCTCCCAAACTTTGATGGCTCTTCGACATGAGATTGAGGTGGCATGGAATGAGATACGACAGAAGGATATTGATCACCCGATTATGAGTATGCCTAGACGCATTAGGGAATATGTAAGAAATCGTAGAGCTTCAGCCTATTATTAAAGTTGGTGAGCAGAAACTTAGATTATCCTTATCCAATTGGAGTGAAATTTTAATCATTTAGGTACATATTACGAAGTCTTTGATATGTATGCCAAATATTACCGAAATAAAATCGTTTTTACGGGGTGTTCGGTTTTCTATGTTACTGAGTATAGTATGATTCCGTACGGTTGCTCTACAGATCCAAGTTTTTATTTCTTGAAGTGATAAATATTATTCTTGATAGATAAGCAGCATTATATAACTAATTAATTATTAAGATTTTCTTAAAGGCGCACTTAGAATAGTATTTTCTATATCAAGGGTGGAATAAACAAAATTCTACACGAGTAGAAAGATTTGTTTCCCGAGCCGTAGAATTTTGAATTCCACCCGTGTTTTAGGCTATACTTTTTCTACGACTATCAAATAAATAACAGAACAATCTATATTTAACTGCTAACTCCCTAATTTCTGGAGTAGTTGTGGTGAAATCATCACTGCTGTTAGTATTAAACACTAAAAAGGAATGATGCCATGTAAAAGCTATGATTTAAATAAAATTATATAAATTTACTCACTTTTTATGAAGTAATAATCAATTTTAATCTAAAATTTAAATAATAGATAATTAAACAACTTTGACAAATCGACATTTTTGACAGTTGACAATTGTTGCCAAATAGCGTTTTCTATTTTCTTCTGACAAAGTGCTACAAAATACACTTATGCTGGACTTCTTGCTCTAACAATTATTACTCAACAACCATATTAGTCATTTTACGTTTACTTTAGAGGATTTTTTATGCATTTTGATATTTCTGCACTACTTCTACTCTGCGTAGTGCAGCTGGTGTAGAAAACGGAACACGCCTATTATCTCTTCCTGTCAAATGAATCACATTTAGAGGACGCCACAATTATTCATTTCATACCAAGGGCGAGAATGAATATTCGTGCCCTAGGGTTAGAATGAAGCTATTCCATAATCAAAAACTACGTCGGAATATAGAAATTATATAGTATTCGTAGTAAAAAAAAATTTAGTTAGCAACTACCTTTTTATTATAGTACACTAAATTTAAATAAAAGTTTTTTTCATTAATTTTCTTCATATAAATATTTATGAAATTAGTCATTGTTCATTATATGGGTACTATTTTTACCATATTTAATGACTCAATAGTAAAATGAAATATTAAATTTATAAAACAAAAATTGAGTACCAATAAAGAACTGACTCTAATTTTCTATTGAAAAGCAGAATATTAATTTTCTCATAAGAAAGAGAAACATACAGGCTATACTCAACAATCAAGTTGTGTATGGTGATATCAACTTTTCATGATTGAATTTCAGTTTTCATAAGACGGGAACGGGATTTTTATTCAACTCGATAAAATTCAATATCTTATGAAAAGAATAACCCGTGAAACTTACTAAATACCACTGGATTTATGTCGAAAATATCAGATGCTGTACCTCCAGAATTTCAGTAAACAAATGCAGCCCTGCATACTCCTTATCCCAACTTTCTTTTCACCGATAAAAAACTTGTAGATGAGACCTGTAGATTTCTCAAACTCTGCTTACAACCAACTTATACCAATAAAACCGTCATGTATACAGATGCTTTCAAGATACGAACAAAGGTGAAAGTAGCAATTGTGACAGCAACCTGGAATACGCCCTGCGTTATGCATTCACCCTTCCCCTTCTTGAAAAGTTCACCAGGAATTTTAAATAAGTACTGATAGCAGATTAAGAAATAATAATAATTGTTTTGCCTAATAATTGCACTGCTTGTCTGATATAGTGTAACTGGACTACCTCTATTATTCTACAAAAGATGTGGTAAAATTTAAAGCAATTAAGCAGAATTGGACACACAAACAAGTCTCCAAATTTACTAAATAATTGCAAGTACAATAAATTAGTAAAACATATATCTCACATTTTGCCTATTTGCTCAATTTGTGCAGTATTGCATGAATATAAGGATTTATTGATCAACGACAGGTTATTGAAACTTACATCAAACTGCCAATCACTTAAGTACCGACAACTTGGAAAAAATTACAAAAAAATGTTATAAAGTGACGAGAATTTCAACTTGCTATATAACAAATGATCTTGCCCCGGTATATAGACTGAAATTTCACCTTGTTCACAATTGTTCTTATTGTAATAAACCCCCTCTTATAGAGACAATGGAAAGATTTAATTTAGAGAAATTTGAGACTCCCGTAATTATATTAATGACAAAAAAAATGTTTGTGCAATTTTTTAAATCTGAAAATTGTGAAATCTATTCTTAAATAATATCATATCAAACATTAACGTCATACATTTCACGTAAAATAAACGAAACCCAATAATATAATTTAAATGAGTCATACGGTGTTTATGTATTACCGTAACATGCTCGTAAAGCACGGTTGGTGCATAAATAAGCGAACAAACGGATATAAATAAATGCAAGGCACATGATGAGGAAGAGCAAGTTAATATAGTCAATATGGTGTGGGTGAGCACGTGGTATAGTTGATATTCTGGTTTGGGACAACCCCAGTAGCTACTACATTATTAAAAACCTACCTCAACAAACTTTTTGTAGAGGTTACTCTATTATAACAGGTTTCATAGCTAGTTTTGGAGCTAGTTACCATCATTACTTAAATCAGGTTTTTGTACTCTGTATAATACTTATACGTTGCTCGACGTTGTGTGTGTGTGTGTGTGTATATATATTTACATCTTTTTTTATATAGTGGTTTTCTATTTACTTTTTTAATAACTACGAAACTGGTATGTACACATTCGGTATTTCAAGGGTATGTTTATAGTTTCTATTATTAACTTGAAATATATCCTCGCCTATACAGATGATGTTTTAATAATTGTAGATTTTACTATTAGTTATCGATGATTTTTGTACGATAGGATGGTGGACTAAATGCATAATGCACACCTGCAACAATTTTGTTTTTATAATTTCTTCGATTGTTTTTACATAATGAAAGTGGAAAAAACTGATAGGAAAAATGAAGAGAAACCAGAGAAGCGGAAAAGGGTACATTTTTTATGAATTTGGTGTTCAGATTATCGCAACTGTATAGTTCCGCCTTATTCCTTGAACATTTTAATATTATACAATAATACCGAATCTGTAAACCAAAAAAAAATATCAAGAATAATCTTTGAACCAGTCTACAATAAGAAACATAAGACTTACGAATGATGTACAAAATATTTGTTAATTTCAACTTTTCTTGGCTTTAGGTTCATAAATAAATTGACTGGAGGGTTTTGAAGTCTTCTCTTTAAACTTAAAACATGCAAACTTTAGATGAGGTACGTTGATTTTTAAAAACACAGAAGACACGTTTAAATGTTGGCACGTCAGTAACAAAATTGGTTAGTTTTTTTGGTCACCAATTTTTGTACGCATGGGATATTACTACGTTTTGTCCAAAAATATCTCTTATTTATTCAAAAAGTGTCATTATTTGCCATACACTTTCTATCTTTGTTCCACCTGTACCTTGTATTTTATCTATTTTAGAAGGATATAGAACAAAAACATATTTTTCTTCGCAAATGCAAGCCTTTAAAGGTGTTCTCTGTGTGTTTGAAAATCTCAATGACTTATTCAAATACTTTAGATTAACATTTGAAAATGTCTCAAATTAAAAGACAAGGCGTCAAAACCTTCCTACAATTTGAGGACGTGCTTAAGTTTGTTTATTTAATTTGGAGACGACTACATATGTGTCAACCTTTGTACTCGTCAAACTTAGATATTGATTGAATTTCATCTGGAAAAGAACTTAGTTACGCTCGTATTAAAAGTGAGAAAATAAATGATTAATTCAATGCTTCCCATGTATTTAAAACCACCAGTAACCATTTACATTGTATTCGCAACTTCTTATTGGAGGATTCTCATAATTTCTATTGATTATGACGAAATTGTACATACGTTCTTACGGTTACTTGAACATAAGTTGCTTTACTTTCAGGATTAAGTAATAGTTCGTATCCCTTCACGAAATTTTGATATTACTGATTCAAAGTAAATAATTGGAATCATAAGAGCTCTGGTAAATATTTCTTGGCATGTGAATAATCAGATAATCTATCAGATCGTAACATTCCATCACTCAAGGAAGTGACAATATCTAGCGAAAAGGAGAAACTCATGAATACTATCTTGTATCCACATTACCCCAACATGAAGTACTAATGAGGCTCAAGAGGGCATACAGGGAAATAGAACCTACATCTAATTTTCTCGCTGGATGCCAGCAATGAAGATCCAAAATATCATGTCATGCTGTCTGTAACAAAAGAACAGACCAGTCAGATTTCTTTAATTATAACTAAACCTATGAGTCAAAATTCATAAAAATTACTAATCTAAAATCATTCAGAGAAAAGGAGAGAAATTTTCCATGTGAAGAAATTATAGTATCGTTTATATGAATTATGTGACGAACATTGTATATGTTGTCGAAGACCAACAAATCTTAGTAACGTACATCGGTCCAGAATCATGGTTATGAAAAAAAAACAAGTTCGTATAAATTTTCGCCATACGACAACTCATATTCTAAAAAATCAATTAAGACCACAATCCCAGTTTTAACTTCATAAAATTAGTATTGGTCAGTGTGATTAAGTTCGCTACTTCTATGCAGGTAATTATAAGTTGTGTACAGAATGTTAATTGAACGGTAGTGAAATATAAAAGGAAGTAAGAATACATAAAACGAAGTAAAATCTTAACTTCATGCAAATATGTGGCTTATATTAATCGTAAAATGTGGCAAACCTAATAAAGACCTAATTTATGTAAATTAGAATTCATAATCAATTGGTTTATCATGCATCCTGATGATATTTTGCTATCTGGTACTTTACCAAGTTTTAATGTTTATTCTTGCATATGAATAGCTGATCAGATTTAAATTAGATTTATCTTTTTTATTCTACATTATTCTTGTATCTAAACTTCTGCAGAAGCGAACAAAAATGAAAACTGAATTACAACCCTGGGCTCTTCAATATTTTTTCACGCATGTAAGACAATCCTGATTTGCAAAACTTATAGGAAATTTAAAAAAAATGTAAGCAAACACAAATTGGTGCTGGTGATACATTTAAATTTTTGTTCAAAGTATATTTTTCCTAATACGACAATATAAACTGCAAAAAATCTTAAATCAATAATACAATAACATTATACTAGGAATATTTTTTAGTCACATATGCTTAAGCGACAATGTGTTAGAAAGGAGCAAATATAAATTCAGTGCATTACTCTTTTTCTCTAACAGGATATCATAAAGTGGAAAACATGCCAAAGTACATGTCCGTAAGCGACGACAATGTGTTACAAATACAAATTCATTGTAGATATTAACAGGATTTCAGAAACAGTGAAATAATTATTCACTGAACGATTTGAAGTAAACTTAATGTTGCCGGCTTTCATTGTACATTTATATTAATTGTAAAATGCATTATCCTAACACGAGAACAAGTTATAAGAAGCTTTTAATTATAATAATTTGAGAGGTTGTAACAGATCACGATAATTTATCCGATCTATTTGTTGAACATTTTATTGTAATGCTGTAAATTGTTCTAGTTTTCAGTTTGAAAGAGGTTAAAATCTTTACTTTTTGAGATTTGGCAACGTAGAAATATGTCAACCGAATACTTGGATTGCTTTTTGTAACAATAAAAATGGTTTTACTGTTCTTACGTTTGTTTTCAAATGAGAAACGAACTCTATGTGCAAATACACACAGTACAAACTAAAAAAAGCTTTTGATAACAAACATAAAATCGAATTCTAATGAAAATACCTATTATTTTTAAATAAAAGTAATATTCTGATAGGTAATAAATTAAAAAATGAAAAACTTCTTAATTCAATGAATTTAAATCAAATGTACGAATAAACCCCCGTTTTGAGCTAAGCAGTAACCGAACCGGTTATAAAATTCTTGACGAACATGGGTGAGTATTTTAGGTGTTATCTCCATACAGGCTTGTAGAATTTGTTCCCTAAGTTCATTCATATAACTGGACCTGTTCTCGTGGAATCCATAAATTTTCGATTTCACATAAACCCAGAAAAAGAAATCGTTGGGTGCCAAATGCGGAGATCCAGCAGGCCAGCTAAGGTTACCATTTGTGGTGATTATCCAATTGGAAAATTGTGTATTTAAAAAATGTATTGCTAATAGATAATTATGCAATGCACAACCGTCATGTTGGTACCAAATATCATTTAAATTGACACCTAATTGTATAAGGGTAGGAGTAATTTGATTTTGCAGCATATTCAAATATTTTTGTCCGGTTAAGTTGTCGTCAATAAAAAATGGTCCAATTAAATGTTCACCCAATATTCCAGCCCAAACATTTAACTTTTGGGGATATTGAGTTCAACTATTGTAGTGCATGTGTAGGTCCAGGACGAATATTGCATACCAGATGAATTATTTGCACCGTGTATGGGAAAAGTCGATTCATCTGTGAACAAAATATTTGCATCCAATTGTATTTTTTCCATAACTATTTCACAAAATTCCATTCTACGAAATTGATCGTCTGGAAATATTTCAGGGCGATTCGTTTTTGGATTACCATCAAAGTTCTTGGCTTAATGAGTGGACGACTGTGGAGGATTCTTTTTCACACTTGCACAGATTAAAATATCTCTTTCTTCTTTTTCCGGTTGGATTTGTCGTTGTTGTGTACGCGGTCCATGTTTTGTAGGAGTGACACATCCATGTTCTTCAATTCACCAGAGCCAGTACAACGGGTCCTATAAATCCAGATATGCTACATTTTTGGTCATTATTGGAGAAATTTCGCTTTGTTAGCATGATACAGCCTTCAGAGTGTAAACACGTGACCAATTTTATGATTGGATATTATTGAGGGTGTCTCACAAGTGAGCCCTATTGATTTTAAGCCCAGCTAGTGCAACAGGTCATATAAATCCAGATATACCAGATTTTTAGTCATTTTTGGAGAAATTTCGCTATATTATGATACAGTCTACGGAATGCGGGAAAGTTAGTTTTAATCTTCAAAACCGTTTATTTTTGATCTGAATTGCTTGGTAGTGGGTATGTCGGTAGTGTAACTATGCGGTTCTTGGCAGTTTTGGGTAGTTTCTTGTGTTATGCACCACCTGCAATGTGTGGAAGTTGTGTTTGGTAGCGGTATACTATACTGGGGCGGCGTATGTAGGTATGGGTTTGATGAACTGTTTGTATATTAAGAGTTTGCTTACGGTTGAGAGGCAACTATTTTTTCAGATTATGGGGTATGTTTACTCATTGCAATCTTAGCTGTTTTACTTGTTTGTTGATGTGAGCATTAGCGTTAGTATTCCCTTATACCGTCTATCAAATATATTTAATGGTGCTACTGGGTGGAATGATTTGCCTATCGATCCACAGCTGAAATTACAGTGAGCAATTTTTGCGTGAAAGTCCCTGTTTGCTCTCTCTTAGGTATGGTAAGATGTCTGTATTTCTATGTGTTTGTATGTTGTGTAATGCAGTGTCTGATGTTTTTGCTGATGAGACATAGTAAGTGTCGTCCATGTACATAGCAATTGGGATTTGAGGAGAGGTTAGTAAGTCGTGGGTGAAGAGGGAATATAGCAAAAGTGATTGAACTGACCGTTGGAGAACTCCGGCTTGTATGAAGTACGGTCCCGCATACCCTTCGTTAATATTTGTGTAAATTTAATTTTATTGCTTTGTAAAGAAGTCCCTTGTGTCATACGGAACCAAAGGCTTTTTGGATGTCAATAGTCAATAGTGACAATTACAGATTTGTTTGTGTCCCGAAATCCCTCTCCGATATGGTTGAAGACTATTATAATTTGTGCGATTCTACTATGCCCGCCTCTGAAACCGTATTGTTCGGAGGGTATTATTTTATGCTTGTCTGTAAAATTTTGAACTCTATTAAGTATTATTTTGTCTATACCCTTTGCTATATTATTTAGTAAAGAGATAGGCCTGTAGCTATCCACATAACAGGGTTGTTTGTTGGCTTTGATGATTGGGATAATGTTGGCAATCTTGAGCATATCAGGGTAGTTTCCTGTTTTTATAATATAATTGGTTGTATAAGTCAATCGGATTATTGCTTTTCAGAGGGACGTTTGGTATAACATCCTTACCCAGAGCTGTTTAGGTTCGAATTCTGTTGTAAATTTCATGGTTTGATGCTAGAATTTTTGTGTTTGTTGTGTGTGAGTGTGTATGTTGCGTAAATGATCTTGAACTATTTGTGTTATGTTCTGAAGGTATTGCGTGTTTGGTATGTTATTTGTGAAATTGTTTGGGAAATACTCTCCAAAAGCCTCTGAAATTTTAGATTTCTCCGTAAAGGTTTGACCGTTTGCGACAATTTTTGTTAATTCATTACGTTCATTTTTGAAGTGTCTAGAGATTTTCCACAGGGAGTTAATCTCTATGATTGAATTTCCCTAAGAATATCTTTCATATGTAGTTTTTGTATTCGTGTACTAATGCGTTGATTGTGTTTTCGTAATGTTTGAGTTGTGGTCTACAATAATTGTCATGTCTAGTTGATTGCCATCTTCTGAGTATTTTGTTTTTGATTGATTTTTGTGAAATAGTTAGGAAGGATGTTGTTGATTTGAGATTTGAGGTTTTTAATTATGTTTGTTAGGTGATTTGTGTTTTCTACATTGTTGGTGTTTGTTTTAACTTTTGATTTATGTATTTTCTGAGTTTTATCTAGCTAGTGACTTCTGCTACGTACTGCTTGTTAATCCAACAGAAAAGCAAAATAAAGGTGAAGTTTATCATTGTAATAAGCAATTATGACAATATTTTGATAATAATTTCTGATATTTTATGTAGACAACCTAAATAATTCAGAAAATAGCCTGAGGTAACTTTGTCAAAAAATATATATCTGCTTCCAAATCTTCAACAATTTTTATTGTAAACAATGGCTGGGATTCAAAAAATGCATTGGATAATCAATAATCCTTGAGGCATTAAGCGGCCTTCTTAAAAGCCGCTTTCATTGATGCATATCTCACGAAAGTCCAAAAAATGAAAAACAAGAATGATTATCGACAAAAGTACAACACGCTACGGTTTTGAAATCACCCTTCACATTGTATTTTTCCTTATGTTACGGACTGGTATCATTAATTGGTTTTTACTCTTGTTTATTTAGTGAGTTGTTGAATATAAATGAATATATATTGGGTGTGGTTATCCATATCAGCGAAATAATTTAAGGTCATTGATTGAGCACCAGCTAAAAGCTAAAACAGATACACTGTATTTATTATATCCTCTCACATTATCATCAGAGATTTAAAAGTTAAGCGAGTTAAAACGTCAAAGTATTCTTCATTTAATTACAATTACTGGTATTTATAGCACAATCTAGCATATGGCGAAATGAAATTTCAAATTATTTTGGTCGCAATACTAATGTACAACCAGTTTAACAACATAAAAGATGACGGTTCAAAAAAATTATAGTATCAAATAATAAAAAGCTACATAAAAATTAATTGTTATCTGTTATAAACAAGCTAAAAAATTACTGATGGCCATAATTATTTTATTAAGTACACTGTAGAATTTTAAGTACTAACTTCAGATAAATGTTAGGCCGCTCTCTAAATACGAATTTCGACTATATTTTTATTTTACATTTTTCTTCGAGTATATAATTTGTATGTGTCAGGTAGTTATAAAATGCTTAGTTTATGAGATATTCGCACTTCAAGGTAGGGAAATATGTATATTGGCTTCCATTTATTTCTGTTGAATTCAAACAAATGTACTCAAATTTATTTTGAATATGTTTATTGTGTCATTCTTTGTAATGTATAGTTCTTAGTCAGTTGCAATCTCAAGAATATTTATTTCGTTATAGTAGGCTTAGATTTATGATGAAGTACTGACACTGTCAGTCTAAAATATCAATAAAATATCAAAGTATATGTTTCGGATGAATTATCAGTATTAATACTATAGGTCTGTTCCAACCAACACAAAAACCGTACAATTACGATACAAACCCAGTTGACCTGCTGCTTAGTGAATATAATAAGTCTGTGTAATTTACATCAAATTTGCTGCGTTACTGAGATTGTACGGTAATAAAACGGTATTTACTTTGGTTGGAACAAACCTTATGTGTATTGATGTTGCAATATGCTACGTTTTAACAAGTTCGCAGTCGCATTTTAATAGTAGAGTAATATCTAGAATGTTAGGCTAATAGACGACAACCAGGGCACAAACCTTACAAATTCCTTTACGATAGATGAATGTATCATTTTTGTCCAAAATTTGATACAGGACGAGGATAAAGTGACTATCGTTTCGCAACCAAGTACAACATATCTACAGCCATCGGAGTAAGTCGCTTTGTGAAAAGATATTGACAACGTTCCAGCATTGATGTTACAAGTCACTTTGAGTTTTTCAACGCAACAATTTGTATATTTTTCCACTTACGATTTGATGCAGTTCAAATATTATAAACAAGTCAGTATAACTTAGTGGATTTGCCTAGGGGTGGTCTATAAGTAATTTAATTAATTTTATCTTCAGTTTAATACAAACTAAATGAACAGTATCAACAACTGTCAAATACTTCCGAATAATTTTAAAAAATCGATTCAAATTTACCTAAGAGAAACTGGGTGGTTCGTTGGGAAGATAACCAACTTAAAACTAAACTGTAGTTGAAATATAGCCAACAATTTGTACGAGGATCACCAAAAATAGTTACATTTCGCCAATAAATGCTCTCAAAATTTTGAAAACTGGTTGTTACTTTATGCTAATCTTGACTCTATATGTGCCAAATTTAATGAATTTCTATGTTCGGTTGATTTAATTAAACTCTCCACAATACTTATCAGCGAAACTTGGCTTAAGTCTTTAATTTCGGACTCAGTGGTTCGAATTGATGGCTTCACTATTTTTCGAACCGATAGACCCAACCGTCCCGGAGGGGGAGTTTGCATATACCTCTCTGATTATATAACTAGTAATTTTTCTGTATCTGAAATAGATATAACTAATAATAATAATATCCAAAAGTCTCATGTACATACACTTAGCCTGCATATATCGTCCAAGCGACTCACAATTGGCAGATAATGTCACTTTCCTCGATAAACTGGATGAGTTATCCATACTTGACAATCTAGTTATCATTGGGGGTTTCAATTTTCCAGATATATCCTGGCCGATAATAAATATTCCTGAGGGCAATAATGCAAAAAATTTGTTTATGCAATTTATCCAAAACTCGAATTTAACCCAAGTTGTCCACGTATCTACTCGTTTCCTACCCAATGATAATCCTTCTACCCTCGATCTTATTTCAACCAATGACGATTGTTTGCTATCATCCCTGGAGATCAGTTTACCAATAGGTAAGTCCGATCATGCAGCAATAACTGTCAATATTCAACCTAACTTACCCGCTGCTGACGATGATAAGAATTACATGACTATCGAAATAACAAATTTTATAAATGTCAATCGTAGTCTCTCGTCCATCAAATAGGTTAACATATTGCCTGATAATAATAACTGTATACATTTATGGAAATGTTTCTATGATACGGTAACAAAATGTTTGAATGTTAATAAGAGAGAAAGAAGAATTTTCCGTAACAAATTAAAGCCATGGACCAATAGTGAAATACATGATTTGATAAAATATAAACGAAATTTGTGGAGAAGATTTAAACGCACCAACAATAATGAAGATTTCTTAACTCACAGAAGATTCTCTAATACAATAATTAGTCGGTTGGTTAACGCCAGAAGAGGTTCCGAGGAAAGTATTGCTAATAGTGGCAACCCTAAAAAGTTTTTTAAGCACATGCGTTCCTGTCTTTCGTCTAAAGTTGGTGTCCCTTTACTTAGGAAAAGTGATGGAGTATTATGTTCGTCTAATTATGAAACTTCCGAAACGTTGTCCATTAGTTTTTCTGAAGCTTTTACTTCTGAACTAATTGATGACACTTTGCCTCCAATATTTGGTGCTCGTGTCTTAGAATCCCTTAGTAATATTGAATTTTCACCCCAGCAAATTAAAGAAAAAATATTAAATATCAAGACGAACACTTCTCCTGGTCTTGATGGTTTGCAAGCAATGTTTCTTAAAAAATGTGCAGAATAAATTTCCTATCCACTTTCAATCATAATGAATGCCTCTTTCACGCAATGTTCTATTCCACCAATCTGGAAATCGGCGTCAGTTACTCCTATATTTAAGAAGGGCAATAAACTGGATCCAAGCAATTACCGACCAGTAAGCCTGGTACCTATTGTTTGTAAAATTATGAAGTCTATTATTAGTGAGGCCATGTCTAAGTTCCTTCTTCAACAAAATGTCATACCTCTTCACCAACATGGTTTTGTTCGAGGTCGCTCTACGATGTCCAATCTTCTTCACTGTGTTAATGACTGGACAAAAGCTTTAGACAACAGAGATCCGATTGACGTCATTTATTTGGACTTCTCCAAGGCATCCGACAAAGTCCCAAAAAGAAGACTTTTATATAAATTAGATCACTTTGGCATACGGGGTAGCCTGAATTTATGGATCTCCAATTTTTATCGGACAGGATTTTCAAAGTCAGAGTCGGCCGAGTATTCTCCAATGACAGGCCTGTTTCTAGTGGTGTTCCACAGGGTTCCGTCCTTGGCCTATTGCTGTTTGTTGTTTACGCAAGCGATCTTCACATATTGGTCTCAAACTCAATTTCTTTTTATGCCAATGACACAAAAATATTTGCTAACCCTTTAAGAGACCATCTCACCCTCCAAAATGAGCTACACACTATACAGCGGGGGTGTTTGGACTGGTTGCTTCCCCTGAACATTAATAAATGTAATGTACTCCACATTGGCAAGACCAATCCCAATTTATCATACAACTTAAATGGGCAGTTACTAAATACGGTTACCAGCCATGATGACCTAGACATCTTAGTGAACTCAAATTTATCGTGGAGTGAACATGTTGTGTCCGTATGCAACCGCGCGAAATCCAGACTCTATCTGATACAAAAATCGTTCTCTAGAGTGTCACTTGAAACTTACTGTAAACTGTACAAATGTTACGTGCGTTCTATTTTAGAATATGCGGGTCCTGTGTGGTAGCCTGATCTTATTCGCGACCAAGTTTTATTAGAAAACGTGCAAAGGAGGGCTACTAGACTTGCATTCGGTCGCGTAAGGCCTTCGTATGAGGAGCGACTGACTGGGGCGAAGCTCATCTCGTTTCAAGACCGTCGACTTCGGGAAGACTTGATATTATGTTATAAAATCATTAAGCACAACTTTGGTGATCTTCAATCTATGTTTATATTCAACACTGATCTTAGACTTAGAGGTCACCCATTTAAACTTAAGAAGGAGTCATTTAGATCCCGAGTAAGACAGCACTTTTTACCAAACAGAGTGTTTGATGTCTGGAACAATCTTCCTGATGATGTTGTTGACGCACCATCAGTTAAAACATTTATGAACAGGATTGATAGACTTCTATTTAATAGTTAATAGTGCGCATTGTTGCATTCATTATTTATCTGAATTTGTTTTATTTTTATCTTTTTTCGCTGTATAGTTGTTGCGGTTATTCTTGAAAACTACGATTTTGTTAATTATTGTTAATTTGTCATTGATTATGATTATAGGCGTTTAAGCACTTATTTATGTTCTCAGATCATGGGCTTCATAGGTTCTTACCTCAGCCCTTATTTCTGTTGTAATAATAATAATAATAATAATAATAATAATAGAACGGTAGAACGGTACTAACGGACAGAACAGTGTTGGCAAACCGTCCTGATGTTATTCTTCTTGACAAATCACGAAAAATTACATATATTATTGATGTCGCAGTCCCTAACTCCAACAATATTAATGAAACTTTTCAAACTAAGTTAACTAAATACGCAGACCTGGCCTTCCAGATTAAACAACAGTGGAAACAAGACAGTGTAATAATCCTTCCATTAATTATCAGTACAACTGGAATAGTACCCAACTCTCTTAAAAATAATTTAACAACCCTCGGTCTGCAATCAGCATTAATAGCTGATATGCAGAAATCTGTGATACTTAACACTTGCCGGATTGTTCGTAAATTTTTAAATGTACAATAGTCAGTACTCATCTTGCAGACCGCCGATGAATACGAAGAGACCGCCATAAGCGAGAATACACCACAATAATAATAATAATAATAATAATAATAATAATAATAATAATAATAATAATAATAATAATAATAATAATAATAATAATAATAATAATAATCTCAATGCACTTATTCCATTTGAAGCAAAACCCCAAGATACCGAAATAATGTTGGCCAGCAGATCTAAAATAAAATGGAAAAAGTAATTTCATATCAGATTATTATTGAATATATATTTTATTTGGTTGTACAATTTCCTGTAACCTGTGCTATTCTAAATGTGGCTCAATAAATTTTAATAAGAATATTTAGCTGAAAATATTTTTTTCTTATCCTGTACATATTGATTTATATATCTATGAAACAACTGCAAATATTGGTTGTTCAAGCTTTAACTAACTGACAACTTCCACAAAAGGAACTTGAGGAACAATAGCTATTAGCTAAATTTTTAGTACCAGAGAAGTAAAATTTTAGTGGTAATAAACGTACACGAACTTGGAAAGGTTCATTAAACTTAAAATTAATAAAACAAAAGGTCATTCCTATCGCCAAAATATTTATTTTTAATGTGTACTCCTACTCTGTGTAAACATTATGAATAAAAGTTACGTACTATTCAAAAGAAATTTTTAGTCACATTGACGGTATTTGAGTGTGGTACGTTCGTTATACGGTAAAATTGATCTTTGACCTTTGAAGATTGCCAAGGCTGGATATTACGTTGTACCAATTCAGAACTGGCCTAGCCCTTTTTGATTAGTTTTTTATAAATATACTATATTCAATAAATTTACTGTAATTGTTGTAATAATTTGAATTTTGTCATGATATCAATAAAAAGCACAATGGTATGTATCCTCAAAAAATAATCTATGCCTATCAAACATCAGACAGGCTCAGTCAAAATATTGCACGCGGTTTTTATGTGGGTTATTAACAGGATAACAAACACAATATGAACGACGATATACATTTTGCGGAACATGTTAATGTCTTTTAGAAAGTGGAGTAGTTGAAATATATCACTTACGCAATCCATTATAAAAGTGATGATGTTTTTGCTTCTCTCATTTGCTTGATCTTATAGTGTGGGCATTTTAGGATAATATGCTTTACAGTCTATGTATTCTGGAGGCGGATCTTTATTGACTAAAGCGTTCGCATGTTCTATTCAAGTTTCTTTAATAATACTTCCTTCTCTAGTTGGATAAATTGGAGGTTTAGTATATTGTAAGGTTAAATTCGTTGAGCTTTGTCAAGTTGTTTTTCAATATTTGCCAAGCTTCTTCAATGGTTTTTCTTAATCTGTAATTTTTAATTGCTACTTAGATAATGTTAATAGAATAACGTTTTTAGCAGTTGTTAGAGGAGGCGATTTTGGTTTCTCTTTAACAATAACTAAAGATATATCTCATCTTTCAGAATTCGATAAAGTCATCCAAGATCGCTGGTTTTCAAAAAAAACTTTGTTGTGTGCAATGCATTCGCTGTGTTATTATTGATTATAAACTAAGAGTTTAAATACGTCGAGTTCCTTCAGAAGTGTGTTTATTAATATAACACAATTATACGCATGAGCTATCTAAATTATCTAAGCATAACTCAAAGTATTCAAAATCTCCAGAGGATATTAATGAGATCTTTTAATCACTATATTTTGTATATCTTGTGAATATTCATATCGTAAGGTATGAGCTTTGAAATTAATATTTGTATCTCTCTGTAGGTATTTCTCTATTTATTTATTTCGAACAACGACACGAGGAAAAAGCAGCTATATCTAAGAGGATTTCAGTACTCAATATTTTTAAATCATACAGATACTATTTATGATTACGTTGGTTATTAAGTATCACTTAATATTTTTCATCATCACAAACAGCTATACTAAATATTTCAAGAAAAGTAGAAAAGTTATAATATCTTATTGAAGGTTATGGAAAGTAACAGATCAAATGAAATAGAAGTTTATTTGATATATATCACTCATTATATCACAAAGATTTTGAAAACAAAGTTTTCTTAGTTCATGTTAATCTTGTCTGTCAATCCTGACGGTGCAGATACGTTACAAAACAATTTACATAAGTAGCCTAAAATGTATATATTGAAAAAAAAATCGAAACTGGAACATTTACAATAAATTTCTCAAGACGCGTTAATATATAGGTACAGATAATCTAATTCAATACCTTCCTAGTTTTCAATCATATATGTTATAGGTACTAATAAGTAAGAGTTGACAACATAATTCAACTACTTCACTACAAAATATTTTCTAGATATATACTCTTCATGCGTCGCGGTTAAGACGATTTCCCATGAAAATTGGGATTTATTACTCAGTGCAAGCCATGCAAATGTTATAGTTAGGTGGCAGTACATAGATCTACCGCAAAAAGGAGTGGTGAAAAAATCCCATTCCGCAGTTTTTATTAAATGAGGCGTATAAGTCTGTAGATTCAAAGGAAGCTCGTTAGATAGAAGCGTGGGTTTTAATAAATTTGATATATGCTGTCCTTGTAGAAGTGTTCATTATCAGTTGCGGTTAAAATATTGCTCAATAATAATAAATCTTGACAAACATTTGTGCAACTGTCTTAATTATGATAAAACACGGTTGCATTCAGAAATAAGATTTTCTTGAACCATAGGCGGTACCTTCTATGCCCTATTACTATAGATCAAAAGATACCTTTTTTATATGTAAATACAAAACATTAATTTTACTTGAAATATTTATGTTAAAATACGTAATTATTACTTTTCTGCCAACCCTATCCACGATGCGAGAAAAGTATTGGTTTACCCCAAAAAAAATTGGAATTTTAGAATTTGAATTTTTCAGTGAGAAAAACAAGAATATAATAAAAATTCTGTTAATATATCGTCATCGTCGTCGATCAACAGAGATAACAAAAATTAACGAAAACGGACAAACAATAACCAACATGACGGAGATAGCAGAAAAATTCGGAGAGTACTTCCAAAATAATTTCATAAACAACACACCCCACACACACCACCAACACAACATAATCCAAACAGTTCAACAATACTTGCACTCAACAAGCACACTAAACACAAATGACCTAACAACATGTACAGAAATATACAACACGATTAAACAATTAAAAAATAAAAACCGCCCCCGGATTAGATGGTAACCATAATATTTTAATCAAAAATCTTCCAAAAAAGCAATCGTTCAGTTAACTTACATTACTCACTACATTATTATCAAAACTGGACATTATCTCGATATGCTCAAGATTTCCAACATTATACCCATCGTCAGAGCTAACAAACAACCATGCTATATAGATAGCTATAGACCAATATCCCTACTAAACAACATAGTAAAGTTGATAGACAGAATAATATCAAAAATATTGCAATCTTTTGTAAATAAAAATAATATTATTTTCCCTGAGCAATACGGTTTCAGAAACGGACACAGTACTGTGTCCCAAATTATAATAGTGATAAATTATATTCGGGAGGGATTCCAGAATAAAAATAAATCCCCAATAGATATCCAAAAGGCTTTTGACTCCGAATGGCTCGAGGGACTAATTTCCAAACTAATTGAATTGAAAGTCTCAAACAATCTAATAAAAATTATAAACTCATACCTAAACCGAAATTCTACGCAAAACTTTATGATCACACAGGAGGTCCATTCTCAATTTAAGCTGGAGTACCTCAAGGCTCTGTATTATCACCTTTGCTATACTCCATATTCATCCATCAACTCCAAACTTCCCCACAACCGCTATGGATGCCGATGACACGTGTTTTGTAGCATCAGCAAAGAAACCAGATAATGCATTAGACACTGTACAAACACGCATTAACACTAAAATCATACCTTATTTCAATTAACACAAACTAGCTATCAACGCTTCAGAGTATTTATTATTCAGGAGAATAGCTAGGAAGGCTGATCCATTGCAATCTCAGCTCTGCGTTGACGGACATTAGATTGCTCTAAATAGTACCCTAAAATATCTAGGGTATACTATATAAGGTAACAATGCAAAACTCACACATATCGCAACAAACACAAAAAGCCAAGATTGAAATTGGCAGATTATACCCACTCATATGCAGACACAGTAATCTCACAAGCCAATACAAAATTCTAATATATAAACAAATCATAAGACCTTTACTGACATACGGAGCACCAATATACTACACAGGCAATAAACATAATTTCCATTCCCTGCAGGTGATACAAAATAAGTGTATCAGAATGGCAATAAAGCATAATACGGTATATCCCAAACTTCCAAAAACCTCCTGGTTACATGACAAAGCCAATATACCCACTATCAAAGAATTCAACAAAATTTCAGCAAACGTTTATAACTACTGCCTGCTACAAGACGTTCGGACCAAACTCAAAACCGCAAATCGCACAGAAGGCATCCGAGATAGTGGGTGTAGGTTTCTGCATCGATCGTTAATTACATAACCTGGTTGCTCATTTCCAAACCCACACGATTCACATAGGGAGTAAAAGCAGCACAGTCTCACAAACGGTGATGTAATACTCCATAAAGTTCACAAAAATCAACGTGTATCACGTTGCTTTCTCGAAATCTACTGCCCCGAATCATTTCGAAACCCTGTTTTTCAGGGAAAACCCAAGCCGAAAGATGCTAGGAGTCATAACTCTAATGTTAGGGGCAAAGTTATTTAAGTAGCAGAAACATATGGTTAATGCTTGCAAGCAAGGAGACATGAAGACACACAGGAAACATAGTAGTTTCAAAAAATAGGCTATCCATCGGCACATACATCGTATATGTTTTATTTTTTGAACTACTGTAAGTTTGGGAACCAAAAACTGTAAATAAAAACCTTTTCCTTTTTGATCTACTCTTCGTCGTCGTTGTCGTCGGCCACTTTTTGTAACATGTATTGTTAGCACGATCCGGAATGCAAAAAGTCACAAATTTTATGATTGGGTATTGTTCAGTGTATCTCACAGATGAACCCTATTGATTTTCAGCTCACCAGAGCCAGTACAACGGGTCCTATAAATACAGACATAATATTTTTTTGGCGATTTTTGGAGAAATTTCGTTTTGCTAGCACGATACAACCTCCGGAATGCATACAAGTGATCAATTCAGTGATTGGATATAGTCCAGTGCGTCTCACAGATGTATTCTATTAAGTTTCAGCCCGACAGAGCCAGTACAATCGGTCCTATAAATCCAGATGTACCTAATTTTTGGAGACATTTCGGTATGTTAGCCAGATACAGCCTCCGGAGTGCGGAAAAGTTAGTTTTAATCTTTAAAACCGTTAATTATTCTGACGATGATATTGATTTATCGAAACAGTTGTCATTTTTTTAGAATTTTCAATAACTTGTATTATATTGTGGAATCAACTAGAGACCTTGAGTTTCATTTAAAAACACTAAATGAAAAAATATCAGTTTAAAATATTCATTGTTCCTTGAAAAATAATGAAAAGTTTGAATTTACTCCTTGTAAATCTGAAGTAACAAAAATTAGCGAAAGATTTTGTCTTGTATAATTTCGTTCTTCCAAACACATTTTTAGTTTTCATTAATTATCTTCTCTTTTAACAAGGATTTCAAACATTAATTTTATTGCAGTTGGGTTTACGTTCAGTCATTGTTATTACATAGTTATGTTAGCTAAATCCATTTCATTATTGTTTTGATAAATTATTGGTAAAATAACGAGCATAATATGGGCTAATTCCAACGATTATTATTGGATTGTTTCGTTTTTCACGATGAGCATAATAAACAATATATTTTTTGTTCAACGTGAGTTTGCAAAATCAGTACAGCATATACGGCGAATCACAAAAAAGCTGATGGCCGCTCCGATATCCATAAGTGTACAACGATTTCAAAATTACTCACTAAACTTGCATAAGTACATTAAATGAACTCTTTAAATACATTCGAAAGTGTTCTAAATGCCGAAAGAAGATGGTAAGTATCTAAGATTATAATCTCAAATAACCTAAAACAGAATATTTGTCGTTTTTCTGACGAAATGCACTTGCGCTTGAAAAATTTTATCCCATTGCTATTGTTGCTCAATTACTCAACAAAAGCATATTCTGAAAGAACAGAAAATCAATGATAGATAAAAAAATGTATCAATTATAACAAAGATGGAAAGAGACTGGGAATATGAATTAGATTTACAAAGAAGATTAGGTACTTAGTGAGGAATTTCACCAAGGAAAATGCAAGGAGGCAATATTTTTTCACAAGAGTATTTATCAAATACTCTGTTATTCTGAATTATTATTATTTTTAATGGTGCCCTCCTATTTACATTACATTTATTACAGTGACATGATGCACAAAAATATTAGATCTTATTGAAAGTGAATTCCACTTTAAGATCTTCTAAATTATATTATGAAGTACAAGAGTATAACA
Source organism: Galeruca laticollis (assembly GCA_963921935.1). Classification (NCBI taxonomy): domain Eukaryota; kingdom Metazoa; phylum Arthropoda; class Insecta; order Coleoptera; family Chrysomelidae; genus Galeruca; species Galeruca laticollis. Next base: position 158,711,892 of record OY998180.1, on the reverse strand, counting down.
AACAATATTAGGACTCAATTTTAATAAAGAGTTATTGTCATGAACTAGGCAAAAGACAGCGTTTTATCAGACTAGAGATAAAGCAAAGACCGGAGAAATTGGAAGGGTATCAGGTAAGAAGTCTATCACTCAAGCTTCATAATAGCTGCAAGTATCATCAATTACTCAATAATCTAGTTATTTTAGATTGTCGGACAGAAGGTTGGGACATATATCAATTGATATGAGCAAAGCATTCTATCAAATAGGTTATGTTTCAATAGTATTTCAATATTTCATTTACACATTACAGGCGACTGTAAACGATAGTAGTATAAAGTAAGAATGAGTACCTAATAACGAAATCTAAAGATGAATTAGGAATTGTTGAGTGGTTTGTTATCCAGAAAGGAAGATGTTAGGATATATTTTGCGACACTCGGGGTTGATACAGAGACTGCAATACATGCATTATATTAAATGGGAATAAATGATAGATTTACACATTGAAAACATTGAGGCTTACTTAGTATAAAATTTTGAATTGTTTTCCACGTTTTTGGAAGTTACATAACGTCAATTTACTTATTTTGAAAAGAGTGCACACCGGTTTGCAATTAATTTTATCAATTAAATTGATATAAACTTTCTTAATGTCTGTTTTTACTTAATTAGTGTTTATGTAACACCAACGGATTTTTTTTACAAAAATTTAACAATTTACGAAAATTGGGTCGAAACAATGTTTTGTTTTGGTTATTACGCGTCTTAAATTTGCATGTATAAAAATCAGTTACATCACCTTGTTTTATTTTGGGAACTTTCTCCCTTCAGTTCAGATATTCACTATAATTTATTTTGCATATTGATGAATAACACTGATGCAGTTTTTTTCAGAAGGTTCATACGTCATTTAACTGATTATGTAATTTTCTGTAATAACTCAATTACAATTATTTAGACATTATCCTTTATATGGCAGTTATCTACATGATGACCCAATACAAATTATGAACAATAACTATTTCAAATAATTAATTAACCTCAGAATACAAAAGTATGTAACATAATTTGTTGGTAGATATCATTTAAATTAAATAAATATATACGAGATCTAGAAAAATTGGATTATTTATTTTTTACCAAGAACCTATAGTACAAAAAATAGAATATGGAATTTATTAAATTTCTATACGTTCTCGTATTGAGGAATGCCGTGAAATGTAACCTATACAGATACGAATAATTATTCTCCTTTATTGCTTCTTTCTCTCCTCTACCCCCCCTCCCTCTCTCTCTTTTTCTGCTCCTGCAGTTTTGATTGTGAAAATATGAAATCAAACATCTATTCCTGTTTTTATTTCCTCCTATTCGCCTATAATATCTCAATTCGTTCTTCTTTCCTGTCTGGTATTTATCTATCAGTCAAAATTAACTTGATCTGCCTTTTTTGCCTCGTGTATTGCCTCCACCGTTTCTGCCACTGTGTCAATTACTTTTCTCCTACAACTTAAATTTACAAAAGATTAATCTAGAATAAAATCCAAAAGATATGCACATAACAATAAGGGCATAACTTTCATAATAGCATTATTTATTTCTGTTTTTATACAAATACCATCAAGGTTATTACTGGAGGAGCAATAAATAAAAATAGAACAACCCCATTCTAGCTAACAAGCTTATTTGTTTAATATTCCCTTGAAACATTTCTTCTGAATTTAGTTATTTTCATCTACTTCTTCGAGTAATTTAATTTAGTATGGAACCAAACAAGAGCCGAATCTACATCTTAAAGTGTAATCTCTGGCTGAGTAAAAATGTCAATAAAAGGTGAAATTACGTAATTTTTCTCTATCAATGAGCAAGATACCACAGAGCTTGTGATTAAAATCACGTAAAACAAAAACTATTGGATATAATCTATCGATCAGAATTTTTAAATCTGACAATAAAATATTGACATTATAACTTGAAAAAACCTCAGCTTGATGTCGTCCCTTCGTGTGAGAACGAAATAAAATCTTCTTCAAAATTCCAATTATTTTATTTAGTAAGTATTACATAAACTTAAGTGTAAAAATATGGTTAGCGGTTCATGGAAGAAACAAATCTAAGAAATATCTGACCTATTAGTTTTGAAAAACAGTAACTAAATACTTTTCTACATATTTTATTATGATAAAGTAGTGATTCATTTACCAGTAACATATATATTACTGTTTTCTTTTCAATTATCAATATTTTCTCTAGGTCATTTATATAACAACTTTAAAATAAGTATCTTGTTCCATGTACATATACCTAGGTTGTAGATATATCAAGACAAACAGAGTATAATAACTTTTTATAGGTACATTTTCTCCGTCACTTTCTTTGATAATGTACTGAACATTTCGAAAAGATTAATGTGACCTGCTATCAAAATTGTTTGTTTCGATACTGTCTAGTATTTTATAGATCTATAAATAACAACCACGTTATATATATATATATATATATATATATATATATATATATATCAGCATTGGTAGAGATTATTTGATTATTTGTTGAAATTTATTATAGAGCAATGGTATTTATTTGTTCTGATACGTTGATAAATCTACCTGTTGTGTCATTGCCCTAGTCGATCCCTTGAGTCAATTAATCAATTTTTGAGACCCATGTCAGGCACAGAAACTTGACAAGAGATAATCTTGGTCTTCGGATGACATATTAGGAGTATAAAGTTGATCTATCGTGAGAAAAACTTGGTGGATTTATTCTTTGGATTTTTGATCACCTATTTACAGATAATTTGCGACGGATTACAGTAAACTAAGTTTTTAACAGAATAAATTAAACTCAATCAATATATCCACAAAAATACTCTACTTAAATCAGTGTTATTTTTAAATGGGAATATCCCTTTGTCAGTACCTCCTGTATATTATGATAATTTCTTAATCTCTGAATCCACTGTTTGTAACTTGAAGAGGTGGAAGAGCTATGTAAGGTTGAAGGAAGGCTTCATTTCGGATAAATTTATTAATGAAGTTTTTCAATATGGTTCGACATAAAAATCTTGCTGATATTTTGTTAGTGAGAATATTGATAATGGAGATGAAATGTTTGTATGAAAGATCTTCAAAGTTTTCGATGTATTAACTAGATTGTACTATGGGTTTTTTCAAGTGGTCTGAAATACATTGTGGGCAGTTCAACGAAAATACCTTATTAACCTGTGTTGATGAGTCTCGTGGTTGATAAGGTACAGGGTAGGACATTTTTGTAATAAACTGACTCTCACTGTAAGTAAAATTTATTTTGATCATAATTTTTCCTTAATGACGCTACTACTTTTTAAAAATAATAATAAAGAGCATGTTTGGTCTAAGTAAGCTTACATATGCTCCTTCGCATTACAATGGTTTCTAATCATAACTATACAGATTGCTAGCAAACAATTTTTCATTATTTTCATATTCATGATTAATCCATGCTGGTCTAACCAATACTTGTTTTAGTACCTACTATTCATTAACAATCTATCCACCAACTTTGGTTTTGATTTTTATCCCGAAGTGTTGCAGGAGCTTGTCAACTTAACGAGTAGAAAGTGAAATTAATCGATATCAGAATTACGTCGAGAGAAAATCCAAATATCCTAAAATATTGAAAGCAGTAAAAATTCAAATTGACTCATATACATACTTTAATTAATTAACTTGAATACATCGTTTAGTTTACGACCAACTGCATATTTTCCGTACCAGTGTCATATTTCAATTAATAGGTGTATTGTACATGTTGAACGACAAAAAAAATAAATGATATAAGTATAATTAATCCAAGGCAACAACTTAGAAAAATGACTGGAAATTAAAATTAAATTTTTTTTAGTCAAATGAAAGAACTGGCGACAAACGAAGAATAGAACATGATGAATGGGGAAAAAATTTTACAGTACCAAGGTAGAAAAGAAGAACGGGATGTAGAAGCAGAAGTAGAAATTGGAGAGAATGTAATGAATCTAATAAAACTATAATAAATATATAAAAAATACATTTTTTTTATTTTATTCTACTTTTTCATTCTGGTATTATCAACTTAAAAATGTCAACATATTTTTATCTTCAACTATTCTTGAGAAGGCGTGCTTTGGTCAGTCTCATATAATAGCACACTTTACATCTAACTGAAGGTATCGCATCCAAATTTCGTGGCTTATAGCAGCTCATTTACTTATTTACGAATCGTAAATTTCATAAATTAATCTGGAATTTTCAAATGGCACAGTATAAGAGGATGACACCTTAAGCGATTTACTATCAAAAACTACTGGCGTCTGTATATAAACAAAGCCTGTAGGTAAATGATTTTAGCATTCAGATTGTGACGAGAATCGAATAGTTCCGAGATAAAGTCTATATTCCCGGAAATATCTTATACACTATAGAGTAGGTATGAATTGAATAGTTAAATCTATAAGAGATGTCAATAGAGGATAACAACAGAAACCTAGAGTATCATAATGGGGATTGTGAAACTTCAATAACTCAAAAATTTAGCTAGTAAATACGGTTTACTATGATGTAACAAGCATTCTCAGTGAATAGCAGAACTTAGCATAGTGTTGGAAAATCAAAAATTACGTTTGAAAATGCAAAATATTAAAGTACACTCAAATTTTTCCGCGAACCACGAATTTCTACACTAATGAAATTAGCATTCTGGGCTATATATTCTGAAGCCATTTGGTTATCTACTTTATGTAGATTATCGAGAATTGCTTTCACATATCCTTGCTCCATAATGATAAAAATACAAATAAATTCTGCAGAAACTACCCAACTAGAAACGTGCTTGAACAATCACTAAAAGCGGATTAGGTTATGTTTACTTATGACAGCTTTGTGAGCATAACCTCGGATGTTTACCAAAGCTACGAGTTCTTCTTTACAGATCGACTTCAACCAGGGCTATCCTGAAATACAACCGAATCTTCTCAATCGTTTTGACACCCATTAAACCGTAGGTGACGACATCACAAATTTTAATTAAATTATTTCTAATAAACTTCAACGTATTTTAATGGAAAAAATATGCCAACGTGTTCCGTATTATACGAAATTTCATATATAAAATTATAAATAAGTGCAAACTCCTCTTCATGTATCTTGAAAAATATGAGTTACGAAACAAAATGATATATCAGGTAATAAATTGTACCCCTACAAGCCACACCAAGTGCCACTAAAGTCATATTTTCCCCAATCACCTTAACCTCATATATTTCCTGGCATCAATCAGCTTACATTTATTTATACATGATTTATACCATTTTTCTTAGTATATTAAAGTATAAGTGGATAAAGAGGTCTTTCAAACACGCGCGATTTTTCGAGCAAGACGGCGTCGTCGGCCACTTTTCGTTACATGTTTTGTTAGCATGATACAGCCTCCGGAGTGCCACAAGTCACCAATTTTATGATTGAATATTGTTCAGGACATCTCTGAGATGAACCCTATTTATTTTCAGCTTACCAGAGCCAGTACAACGGGTGCTATGGTACTTGAAGTACGACATTTTTGTAATTTTTTGAGAATTTTCAGTTTATTAGTACGATACAGTCTCTGGAGTGCAACAAATCACCAATTTTGTGATTGAATATTATTCAGGATGTCTCACGGATGAACTCATCGATTTTCAGCTAACTAGAACCAGTACAACAGGTGCTATAGCACTTTAAGTACGAAATTTTTGTCATGTTTGGAGAAATTTCAGTTTGTTAGCACGATAGAGCCTCCGGAGTATATACATGTGACCAATTTTATGATTGGCTATTATTCAGGGCATCTCAAAAATGAACCTCATTGATATTCAGTACACTAAAGCTAGTACAACGGGTGCTATGGTACTTGTAGTACCAAACTATTGTCATTTTTGGAGAATTTTCAGTTTGTTAGCACGATGCAGGCACTAGGGTATATACAAGTGACCAATTTTATGATTGAGTATTATTCAGAGCGTCTTATAGATGAACCTCATTGATTTTTAGCTCACCAGAGAGAGTACAACGGGTGCTATGGTACCTGAAGTGTCACATTTTTGGTCCTTTTTGGAGAAATTTCGGGATGTTAGCACGAAACAGCCTCCGGAGTGTATACAAGTGACCAATTTTATATTTGGATATTTTTTAAGGTGTTTCACATATGTATCCTATTGATTTTCAGCTGACTAGAGCGTGTACAGCGGGTCCTATAAGTCCAGATATACTGCGTATTTGGTTATTTTTGAAGAAATTTCGGTTTGTTAGCACAATACATCCCCCGAAGTGTATACCTCTCACAGATGCGGAAAAGATAGTTTTAATCTTGAAAACCGTTTATTCTTTATGGGTGAGTCGCCTGTGTTTATACGGTCTCTAGTGGGCAAGTGGTGGCATTTTTCAACAAAATTCTCTAGGATATATCAATTACAACTAACATTTAAAATTATTCACAGCTATACAGGATGTACCTAGGTTTTGCAGTTCTTGAGATATTCCATTTTTTGCCGAAGTGAAGAGTTTATACAACTGGAATTTACAATAGTGATTTAGGATACCTTGACCTATTAATCATGAAATTTGCCGTTCCATTATTTTACAATAGGGTGTTCAAATATTAAAGGTCACTTTGACCAAATTCAAACATAAATTGCTTTATTATTTCGAATGGAACACCCTGTATATCTTCAATGCATTGAATAGCACTATTAGTTTTAGGTCATAGTTCGTGAGGGTTCCCCATACCCGTCTCTAACCGTTCTGAAGTTATCAGTTAGCATTTTACTAAAAATAGTGTATTTTTCACTTAGACACCTGATGTCAATCCTGGGCATTAGGTACTGACTATGAAAAATAGAATTCAAAAAATCTGCCATCCAATATTACAACAAAAAAACTTAAAAAAATTGTTTGAAATTTTCATAAATATTTCCTATCCACCACAACTAGTAAACAAAAATAATTTTTAACACTAGAATACAAGAAGAAAGAATCACAAATAATTATGATGATGATGGCCAAGAAACTGAACCTAAAAAATATATAATGATTCTATACATAAAGGATGCCTTAACGAATATTTTAAATGTTTTTAATCATGAAAATCAAATCAAACTAACTTATAAATATAGATTCACAATTAATAATATTTTAACAAAAACAAAATATAAGGATGAGGACTTGAAAAAATCTAACGTGGTATATAAGATTTCTTGCAACAATTGTGACAAAGTGTATTATGGAGAGACATCTAGAGTACGAACAGAAACATAAAAGTGATATAAAACTTAATAAACAATCATGCACTTTGGCTGAACAAAGTATAAAAACTGGAAATCATCCAAATTTTAATAACATCATGGTTAAACATTTGGAATCCCACTACCATAAAAGATCCTGCCTAGAAATGTTTGAGACTGCCTTAGATGAAAACTCATTAAATAAAAAGAGAGAAAGCAACCATGTAAATCACACTTACGCATATCTTCTTTCATTTGATCATCACCATAAGAACAATCAAATTCTAGATATTTATGACTTATAACTTTAAACATCTATATAATTAATGAGTTATAACGGAGTTGTTGTATACATACGACATTCTCTCTTGTCATCGTGAGATTTCAGTGAGGTAATTAGTGAGATTAATATACCTCACAACTTTCACTCGTTAACAAGGGCGAATATATGATACACAGGACTTCCTTTGTTCATAGGATCATGGTTAAGTGACAAGCCATGGTACTGATAATGAAGACTGTCTCTTAAGTTATAAAGTTAGACACACCAACTCAGTTATGTGTCAACCAAAAAACTGTCATCAAACTGTGACACTCTGACAATCAAATAATGTTCCTTCACATTGAAAAGATCCTTCTAAATTAGTTAAACTTAAAAAGTATCTATATATAAAATATTTTTTTGTTGTTCCTAATATGAAGTGTTTTAATAATAATTGTTAACTCACTTTGCACATAAGTATAAAAATTAGTTATTTAATGAAAGAAAATAATTTTTTTCGAAACGTTGGGTAGTAAATAGGAGTTTAACTCAGCCCTACTTACATATATATATATATATATATATATATATATATATATATATATATATATATATTGTAGTAAACAAAACAAATTAATATTCTGAAATTAAACCAGATGAATTGTTTTATAGAGATTTAATGAATTATATGTTATTCAACTGTTTTTATAAAAGGCGTGAAAACAAGATGTAATTTTGGTTTACCCTTGAAAAGGTTATATTTAATTTATCATAATAAATTTGTACTAAATGTACTGAATGAATTATTATTTATCAAGTAAGTAATCACTTCTTCATATACTAACTTACAGTACTACCTAAAATTTATTTTCCTTTTTGCAATAAATTTACCCAAAATGTTCACAAGATGGAATTTGAAAAATTATATACAAACACAAGTGATAAGCTGGAGACTTAATATTGAATGTTCATACCTCTATAACTTCGGGGTCACACTTCCTTGTTCTGAGCTCATTACAAATCGTCAGTAATCCATCGAAATTTGGGAATTTCATGTAAATTTTTTTATTGTTTTTCTTTGTAATGACTTTTATAGGCCTTTCAACAATTTTAATGTTATATCTCAATCAAATTATCGAATTCTCGTACCTTTTTTATCTCTTCAAATCCTCACGTTCCACCTTCGTTTTCAAAAACCAACCACCAACCAAACAACTTTGTTTTCTCCCCTGGTAAGGCTGGATCCACATGCATCCGTGATCACGGACGTACGTGTGCGTTTCACGGATAGCCGAAAATATGATCATCCACATGTGTGAATCCGTTCACGCATTCGTTTATGGTACCAAACGTCAAAACAACCTCAGAAGATTCTAATATTTTTGTCATTACCGTATGACTGATACAACGATCTTCTTAAATTATTAGTGTTTGTCGTGTTAGTGTAAATAATAGGACTTTAATGATTTCCTGTTCAAACAGACAATTAGTGAATGTTCCTCCCTGGGCACAAAGCAATTTAGAGAAAAAAATAGCATACCTAATGTATCTGCAAAACAATAGGTTTATCACACAAAACCCACAAAAAAGAGCAATGTGGACAAGACAAATTTTTATGGAGTAATATTTTCTAGACTCGACATTTTTTTAAACTAGGTAAAAAATTCTTTTCAAAAGTAGTCGACGAATCACCAGAAAAACGTAAACAAAATAATAACGTAACCTCAATCACGCATGAAAAGTTAAAATTAACCAACTTCAATCCGTTATGACCTTGAAACGTGCGTGATTTTGATTCCTAAAATTTCATTAGTTGATATTGATCACGTGGTATACAACGGATACGTATCACGGATGCATGTGGATTCAGCTTAACACCTCAAATTGTTTCTGTTAAATTGTCTAGATCACACTACCTATATTATATAACCGTTTCCATGTAAACGTCTATTCACTGACATGAAGTTTGTGGTTACTTTAATACTTCTTTATATTCAGGATACTTTTTTTAAATATTCATATTGTTTCAACTATTTACATAAACTTTAAACATTGTCATATAAAACATTTCTAATATCTAAGTAACTATTTTTCTAATAACTATTTATATACACTAAACTAAATAATCCATTCATTTAATCCTTTTTTGTAACTGATTTAAACATTTTTATAGAGTAATTTGCATATCTAAACCAAGTAAATATTTACCAATCCACCAGCTCAATCTCATCTACAATTTAGTAAGCAGCCCGGGCATAGTTGTTTATAAGCCAGCAAATATTCTAAATTATTAATAAAAATATTACTGCATTAATGAAGTTAATTTCCGTTGCATATACATTTTATTCATATTTATCATTCCTCCAGGACTATATTTAGTAATAATCCCCATACTTTTCTCATCAAATTTAATATGCTCCTTATATATATACATCCCATACCCATCGGACAGCCCCAACTCGGTGTGGGTGATGTCTTAAGTCTTTCAAATTTTTCGAAAAAGTTTCACCCAATGGTTTGAACGTGGAGCCACATAATACTTACCACAAATCAAGCACTACTAACGACTTCCACTTGGCATTGTATGTATATATGTATTATTTCGGGGATGGTATAGTTGCTTGGTTTTGATATGAATATTTATAATAACTTTTTTCTGACCTAGTAAGGTGTGCAAAGAGAAGATAAGCTGAAAAAATCGTCAATACTGATTTGGCAGAAGTATTTAACTCTGTAAAGTCACTGTGGAGGTTTCGGTTGAAAGTGTTGAGAGTTACGGTTTTTGTCGAATTTTGTTATAATATGTGATTTAAAACTCTTAAAACCACTGCTACTATCCAAACAAATAAACATCCAATCTGTAGGGCAGTGTAGGTTCAAACAGGATTTAGTTTGGTTATATTCTATGTATGTACTGTACCATTTTCAATTAAATATAACATATAAAGGTATCAACAGATTATACTCATACTCTTGATAAGACATAAAATTTGATGATTGCAATATCCATACAGATTTCTGTTCTATTACCTCATTTCACAGTAAATTACTTCTCTGATTAAACTTCCTGCAAATGTTGGCAAAACGTTTAATTCGCATTCAAAACGTTACGATATCAATGGTCACATGTTTTGAATCGTATCTAATTAAAGATTTACGTTCCGGTTTTTACGGTACAATTTTTCCCTTTCATTGACTGGAATTAGACATAGTGTTGTTTGCCTCTAGATAAACCAAGAGGGGTAGAATCAAGATTACGTCTGTGACTAAAAATGTTATTCTAACTTTTAAGGTAGATATCTTTTCAATATATTTTGAATTTTTATTCTTGGTAATATAAATGTAGTAGAGTTATGTTGGCAATGAATTTTATTCTTCAGAGAAACTATCAATTACAGTTAAAGTTAATTTTTATTTTATAAATATATTTTATACAGTAAACCAGTCACCTGGATTGTTATTTGAAAATACTGCTTTAAGGAAATTTTGTTTATCGCTAAATTGGCATAACTGTCTTCAACTGCTACTGAAAGTATTCGTTTAAGTCTGAGAAAGCTGTATTTCACAAATCAGATAATTTCAAACGATAGGTAGGACACAACGATAACGCTGTATCTCACTGTCATTGCGAATGCTTTTCAAAAATCTCACCAAACCGTTTGGAACAACCACCGTATTGCCCTGAAGTCGCTCTGCATGACTTTTTCATTTTATAAAACGTTTTCCGAGCACCCCTTTTCTGCCAATAGTAAACAAAAAAATCGTGTTAAGTTGTTTAATCGAAATTTGTTAAAAATGATTTGATAAATAGATTATTCGTTGTAAGTATATTATTTTGGAAGGAGCCTTCTTTGAAGGCGAGTCAATACATTTGAATGACTATATATAATCTATGTTTCATATACCGATTTTGGTAGATTTTTGACAAATTGGTAAATTTACACACTCTATAATATAAGTAAGGAATAACGATACTATACCGTTAACTTTTTTTCAAGAGAAAAGTAGCGAAAATGCATTTGAATATTATCACATTATTTGCGTTAATTTGCTGCGTTTACTTCAGGTTTACTCAATAATTCTATTTAACTAATTACAGAACTGAACTTAATAAATTATTGTTTCAAGGAAACGTAATCTTAAGACAAGGTTTTGCTATTAGTGTATGAAACAAATTGAACGTTTGTATCAAATAGCTTATTATTGCATCGAACATTTTCAAAATTTCAACTGCAATTAGAATAATCAAATAAAAAATTTTGTATTAAGTGTGTGAATTTGATTTTTTATTTGTCTGATATACAATACAGTAGCCTACCCTGCACGAACTGTGATAGATACATAAATAGTAACATAACCATACATATCAAATTACCCTTGACATTTGGGCATTCATGCAATACATTAAATCAATCAATATGTGTTGAAACACAAGAAATGAATCTGGCACAACAAAACTTAAGAAATATCCCGAGAAACCACAACCAACGTATTTAATGAACGGATAAATCCAGGAAACTCTCTACTTCTATTACAAAGTTCATCTTAACGGAACGTGTTTATTGTTTTGAAATAATTAGAACATATTTTTGCAGTACATATTCAGAATCAGTATAATTACATATATGTAATCGTTGGTTTCCTCATCCTTATAAATAAGGGAACACCAGAAGATCTAAACGAATTTGTTTCAAATATAGTAGGCAACAAGAAATTAGAGGCCTAAAAACAAAACGTATATGGAACAAAAATAGAAGACGTCAACAACAATTAAGGTGTGAGAAAATGAACCAAAAGAATGATTACCATAGGACCAAGACACTATCGAAGAAATCAAAGATCTCACTAAAAGTATATATGAACTTCATTTAGGAAACGTATTGGATTATCCAAAAGACAAAATTGTATACGAAAATCAGAGTTTATAGTCTCAACATAATAGAAGTTGACATACTAACAATAATAACTGTAAAAGGAACAGTGTAAGAATCAATTAAAATATAGAAACCAGAACTAATGAAAAAAGAATGCCTGAAAATGTACGCTAGACTTAAGTACTTTGACAAATTCGAAACCTTCGATCAAACTTCTGAAAAAGCTAGTGAAATCTACAATAACTGTCAGTTTCTATCAAACAAAAATTTCAAAAACAAACATTTCATCAAAATTCATGTTTTTGATTATCAATGTGATTTCTATAAGAGTCATGCCGTTTCTAGATCATACAGCTAGCCTAAAACATAAAAGCACAAAAGTTTTTCTCCTTACTTCTAGGATTGTTGTTTCTATCAGAATATCAGATTCTTTGAGTTACAATCGGTATCGAGAATATATCAGAATTGTTATCTGATCTGCTTGATCAGCTTAGCTATCGCTCATGAATAAGGTGATTCAAATTAAATAGACAAAAAATTAGCTTACAAATCAGGGATTTTTATTTATATAGTACATATTAGCACCAAACCAAATATTCTTTCAGAACACTTGGTGGAATTAATTCTCAACTAAAGAATCGTAAACACTTTGTCGGAAGAAAATAACTTAGATGCAACGGAGCTTAACAACTCGATGCTAGACTGTTTTTTAAATGTAAAAGACTAGGTCAGAATTTTAATTGTTTTTTAAATCGCTATTATAGTACGCATTTATGCATAATAGCTATTTTCGTTACAACTTTGAAGGTTAAATCTTTTACATCTCATTCGTTTTAGTTTAGTGTAGTTCTTCGGTTGTTTAAAGAGTGAGAGTACCTTATATTATCGTTAACCAAGGCACGAATAAACGAATAGACATACAATATACACACCGATTGAAAATAGCTTCATCTAAAGAAGGACAAAAATGAATGTTTTTATAAGCACATAATGTATGACAAATGTTGTCGAAAAAAATTGTACATAGACAGCATAGAAAAATATTGCATATTAAATCTACGTGTTTCTACTATAAAATAGACAAGAAAATATTGATATAGGAACCTAAAAAGCAAATTACTTGAGTGTCGAGAAAAGAATTTTATGGATGCCGAAGTGTGTGATGAATTACATTTCTCATTCGTTATTTTAAAATAGACAATTATTTTGAAATACATAAACGCAACAAGGAATAAAAGATATAGTTTGCAAGAAGAAAATAGGATTTTATAACTGGCACAATCACTAGACAAACATACAGTTTCTATAGATGATATGGAGCTGATTTTTTCAATTTATAAATAGGAATGTATCCGATATTTTATCAATAATGTTTTTGTTAAACTTGTTTCTAAAGGATGTCACTGTCAAAATTCAAATTGTTATTAAGATTGTTCCTGTAAATCACCTTCGCGGTTCATATGTCAACGTCATACAAAATTAATTCAAAAAAAATTAAGAAATGTACTATAACTATAAGAGAGGTTCACTGGACCCGTATAAATGTGTACACTTGAATATACAAGCAGTAACTTTGAAATCCAACGCTTAGCAACCATACAAAATGTTCTACATAATATTCCTCTGTATTTACAAACTTGAAAAGTTATTTACTATATTTTTAAACAATTATCATATACTTTGTTAATAAAAGTCCTTGTAAGTACGTTTAAAAATATATCCATTCACCTAGAATAATAACATACTAATCGATTATGATTTATTTTGTTGATATTTTCTATATCTCAATCGTTGACCTCCGATAATCCAAAATACATTTTCCATAAAGAGCGAACTCTAAATAAGGATTTATTTCAGTACATTATTTGTTTAATCTCATTGAATGTATGATTACTGAACATTTTTAGGACGAATTCACTAGCTATCACATGGTATGATCAAATTTTCTAGAATTTTGAAAGGTGATTCGTTGGATATTAGGGATGCTTGCTTGTTGGAGTTTTCCAAACTAAATCAGATGGTCAGATAACAAACACATTAAAGAAACCTGATGCCAAATCAAGAAATATTCATATTTTTGCTTAGGTAGAAACATTGAACAAAATTTGACTCAAAATTTCACTATATTTAACGTGCGATCGACAAGCACAAAAAATTAATAAAGACAGATGACTTGATATTATTTAATCAGTGAACTATAAAAACATTCCTTCATGAATGTTTGGTAACAGTGTAATCGTGAGAATATTCTTGTCCTATAATGCTGTTAAACATTACACGAAATTTTTAAAAGAAGGCTTACAAACAAAAATTGAATACCTTCGTTCCAAATATAGAGTTCATGTCACATGAAAAATTTGTAATAAGATATGTGTGTAAATCTAAAGTGACTCAGCAAGCACGTGATCTTTATTTGTTTGGAAGTTTGGAAGGATTAGTAGATAGTTGACAAAATACAATCACACGTGGTTTTAGTTTCAATTTAATTATGATTACAACCTATTATTCCCCATATTTCGTTGTTATTTCTTTATTTTTAGTTGCTGTTCTTTCAGTTCATTAGCGATATAGAACTGTATTCAAATCAATTAAATTTCGATATCTGGTGGGTGGAATGAATACAACTGAGCTGAGTAGCATTTTTATTGAATATTTCATATATAGCTAATACTTCCCTTGATAAAAATTAGAAGAATTAGTAAATATTACTACTTACAGTAGTGCTTTTCCGTTTGCCTTTACTACTGTAGTTTGGAATTCATTCAAAAAAAACATAAAGGAATTCTGATATTTGGAAAACTGTCAGATGATTACTAAGAAGGGATAATATTTCCTTTTACATAAAAGTATTCTCATAAAACCTATAGTTTTAATGTTGTGCATGACAAAGGGCTGATTAAACATATTATACACTTATATTTAAAGATGATCTCCCTATTATAAGTTTACGTAACTTCCAGTTATAATTATCAAAGAAACGGTTTGCGACATAACAACTTTGCTAGAACAATCTGCTCCTCAGTTATGACTGACTACTGTTTGCAATACATCTATTCTATTTTCGTTTTTTAAACAAAACTGAAGACAGTTTTTTAATAGTGAATTAAGAGATAATTGAATTATATATTGTCCATTCTGGTGTCCAACACATTTTGCCATCTTTTTGGCAGTATTATTATTCCACATTCAAAAATGATTATTCTTTGCTGGCAAAATACTGATCCAAAAGATTTTCTATTTTCTTACTTTTAGTGACGCTTTTACCGTCTGAAATTTTTTTAGATACTATAGCAAATGTTAATCAAAAGAGCCAGATCTGGATAATATGATGTGTGTGGCAAAACATGCCATCCAAAATATAATAGCTATTAATAATCTTGTATGACGTCTCGAATAATCACTACACGTACAACAAAGTTTGGTCTCAACTGATTATATGTTTCCAAAATGAATCACCCATATATTGAACATTGAGATTAAGCCTAGACATTCCAGATGGAAATAAAAGGACGACTTCGATAAATTTATTATATTATTTCAGCAGTCACACGAGTTGTTCACACCAAATTTGACGATCTATAGATAGATCTCCAGTAATGACGTAGAAAAAGAATACACATTTATTTACATTAAATACTGAAGCCAACATTGCAAAAGCAATAACGAGATGAGCGACTATACTCTACCTGTCGCCGTGCGACATTGTCAAAAGGCGCTTTATTTCTAAAACTGCTCGAAAAATATATAATAAATTGATGTAGAAAATGCAAAGTGATATTGATTTGCCAAAGAAATAATAGTCACTAAGCATATGAAATCACTGAAAGATGACAATGAAGTTCAAAAAATGTTTTTGCGACTTAAGTTGTTGATGTGCCTACGTGTTTTCAACAATAAAGTTATTCTGCTCTACGTGACAACGCTGTAGGATCCGATCCATTCACAAAACGTATCCGTGTGTTTAATATTTCATTTTATCATAACAAATCATCACATAGTTGCCATTACAGAAGATCGTGAAATTGATTGTTTACAAATTATTATTCGGCAATTTAAGTAGTTATTGTATTACTACAGACTCAGTAAGTGTATTATTACTCAGAAACATGGTTCGGCAGTATTATATTTGCAAGAAATTGACTCCTTTGAACCAGAATATTTATTTTCTCTGGTATGTTGACATTTGCATTTGACTTTCATTTTTGAATAAGTACTGTCGTCGATATAGGTGCGGCTACTTATTGAATGATTTTCAAAGTTGAAAATTATGCAACAATATGAAATATCTAAATCATGCAATTATTTTTGTTTTACTGGTCAATTTATAAGTATAATGTATAAGTAAATATAATTCAAACTGCTCTTTTTCATGTAATTAGTGCAGTTAGTGGATTTTCAACAACATATATTACAGGTTTTCCACGAATGATAAGCTAAGAAAAATTTACTTCTCATTAATTGGTGTGGAAAAAGGTGATATAGTTCCATTGCATCTCTCATTTTGCTCCATGTGTAAAATATATTTTATCTGGTGCAAATCCAGTACTTTCACATTGAGCATTCGTTTTAGTATCCTCCAGGTATAAGCCCTATCAAAGATTTCTAGTACTTACTATTTGTTTAAGAAATACACATTAGAGTTATGAGTTCAATTGATAACCAAATATTCAGTTACTTACAGTTCAAGCTAGACCAAAAAAACGGAACTGCAGATGGAAGAATTGATGAAAGTAGTAGACTCGGGCAGAAGGTATGGTATACGTAAGTACCATACATGGTATACGTAAGTATACCATACCTCGTTGAATTTTTAGAAGAAACATTGATTAACAGTGCAATATGGTAGTTATATCCCCATTTTTGTAATTATCCAGCGAATCAGAAAAGAATGAAGTACAAATGGTACAAAAGAATTCTTTATCAACCACACTGACTGCTTAGGAAAGTGACGTAGAAAGAAATTCTTCGTACCTCCAAAATATTACAGATCCATCATGTTGTACCACAAAATCATTAAATCTCAAGAAAGTTATTAAAAAGTGATTGTTGTTCATAGAGTAGCATTTCATTAAGAAAGTTATAGGTGCAATTTTTTTCATTTGTATTATTCTGGTTTAGAAAGAGAGGCTAAATAGGTGATATGGAAAATTCTGATTTTTCCACACTGAAAAAAAAGGAAAAATTTGAAAATAATCAGGGCCAAGGTTGCAAGAGATAAAAATAAAAGTTTTTCATTACAGCAGTGCCTTCTCTCTGAAGACTCAAAAGTAAAATTGTAGCTCTGAAATCCTTGCTGGAGTACTTGGAGTGAAAAGCTTTTATCTCTGATGGATCAACAATAGTCGTAAGAATTTCTTTTGATATGAAGGATATTACTGAATTAATTTTATCCATAAAATGATGACAGCTAATCAAAAGTTTGTGCAATTTTTAAAGACTTTTGTTTTTGTTATTAGAGAAAAATAATATTACCATTAAATTCAAACATGGCATTATATGTGAGTGAATTTCATTTGAAGTTTATATATAAATAATATAGATTTGAACTATAGTATAATTCATAAAGTATTTATAATTTGATTTTGCAAGCATCAGCTTCACGAACTGCTACATGCATCTTTGAGAGAATGATGCAAGGATCAAGTACTCAAAAGTACTAACCAAAGTTGCTCTGACACTAGCGTTCTATTTACCAAGACACTTTTCTCAGGGATACATTCTATAAGAGCATGTCACACTTAACTACACTGTAAAAATGTCAGTAGATGGTCAAAGAAATATAGGAGTAGTTCAATATTAACTAAAACTATTTTGTTTAGGAATTAGTAGTGAATATTTTATAATTGTGGCATTGATAACAAAAGTGCGTGCTAAGCAACGAAACTGAAAGTATTTTATTAGTTAATAGGAAACAATATACGGAATTATTCATATAATTTAACATGGTTTTTAAAAACTCATAGTTGTTCGATAATTAAATTTGTTTCTTACCTATCGTTATTTTGTTATCATTTGAAAATTGAATTCTTTCGAAGCTTTGATTATCTCTCAATCTCCTTATTTCTTTTCAGATATTAATTGAATTAACAAAATTCAATATTTCTTTTTTTTAGTTCAATATTCTTCCTAAATACTATTATTTTCAATTCCATACACTCTTTGCAGTATGTAATTCTACTGCACTTCTACCGCACATCTATTTCTAAGATGAGAATATCCTTAAAAATTATAAAAGCAGTACGCCAAAGGAAATTTTATGATTCCATTTACACAGCGTTGCCACAGCAGGAAATTGGATGTAATGTTTTCAATTTCTAGCACATTGTTAGAGAACTTAACGGTGGCTTCAAAACAATATCGATATTATGAATGATATGCTAGGTCCATTCTTTTTGTACGTCAAACTAATCGGTTATGTTTTTGCTTATATAGCTAGAGTAAAATATGCCGTAAATTCTGCTTTCCACTTTCCATATTTGAAAATATAGCTACTGTGTAGAATCAATCAAACTTTTCCTAAGCAAATTGTCAAAATTTAGAATGATTATACAGTTTAGGTGTGAAGTTGATAATGAAAAAAGGTAAGTAAGTCCTCTATAAGTGAAAAACGAAATGAATTCCCGAACAAACTTAATAATGTTCTTAAAATTCGATGTAAGAATATTTCTAATAAATGTTTGATCAAATAATTTCGATAAAAGAAAGGTTTTGAAGGTTTTTCAAAAACTTGTTGAGTCGAGTGATACGTCTAATAAAAGATCTTCGAATTCTCTTTACAATCAGCTATATTTTTTTATAAAATTTATCGATGGGTTTGTGGAAATATATGTTTTAATAATTTTGGATTTTCAAAATAAAAATATGAAATTTAAATTATCGTTTATTTTATCAATAGGTGATCGTTGGAATTTCCCAAGTACATAACACTGGATAGCACACTAACTCATTTTTATCATGTTAAAGTATTTAGAGTTTGTTTTTCGTTTGGTTGTCGATCAATAAATTTTATTAATAAACATCCATTCCTAATACGTGCAACAAAATTTGAGGTACTTACTACATTGCGTTGGTAAAATGGTGTATACTGTTCAGGAGAGAATCGAAATTGTGAGAATTCATTTTAAAAATGATGAACGTGCATATTCAATAATAATCATCTACATAAAAATATTAATCATCGGTATGTTTCAAGTTGATGAATAGATTTGTGGTAACGGGTTTTGTGAAAAACAGACTACACGAACCTCGGCCAATGATGCATTTGAGGTGACAGTTTTGGGTTACTTACAGATGGACAATACCCAGTTAATAATGAAAGTAGCTTCTGGTGTTCACGTACGACATATAGTGTTAAATTTAAAGTTTCGGCTTATAACTTTGATTTGAATCTTGTCATAGTCCAGTCAATGTTATAATTTAAAATGCTTATTAGACGATATATTCATTTAATATTATAACTTCAACTAACAATCGTTAAAATATATTTAATAATTTTATAATTATTAAATACATGTTAAACATAACACCAGACAATTACCTCTACCTTATATCTCGTTTTATTAACAAGAATTGGTAATATAATTTTCAAATAACATATTATTTTCACTGAACTATAAGCATATTTTGAGATAACAGTTTTTTCAAACACGTTCGGGTCCGCAAGCGATAAGGACGGCTCACTATTTAGTTGGTGCGCTAGCATCAATATAGAGTGTAGTGTGTAAGTGGTATTGGTGTAAATAAACAAAATATTAATACCTTTTAGAGTCTAGCTCCGCAACATAACTTAAAGGGGATATGTCATTACATTTCTGCACTACATGTTTTGCGCGTACTATACTGGGAAGTAGTGTTTATCGAATTTTACCGTGTAGTTATATAACACTGTGTCCAATTAAGTTGGAACCATAAGGGAAAGTTTTTTATTCTTAGTTTTATGAAAAAAGTCATTTGTTATAAAAGGTTCTGCATGGTCTAAAACTCGAAATGCAATCTTCAGATATCTAATCCTTTGAGCCGTATAAAAAGTTTGTCAAAAAACATGAATTTTACTCTGGAGTAAAATACCTTTATTTTTGAAACTGACTTTTTTCCATAAAACTAACAATAAAAAACTTTTCCTTATAGTTCCGACTTAATTGGATATATATATATATATATATATATATATATATATATTTCAAAACAATTATTCTTGGGATTTTTTGGTTCTGCATAAAATTGAAAAGTATTTTCAGTTTTTTTTATTTTACATTTTAGTTTATTTTAAACGTTTCGGACAGTCAATGTCCTTCATCAGAAAGGTAATCATAAAACATGGGCCTGCGAACGCAATGTCCATCACGTATAATTAAAATATCATTCCTAAATTAAAAACTTTTTAAAATAAACACACAACATACACCTTCATCGGTGCAACACAATATATACAATATATAAAAAAAACTGAAAATACTTTTCAATTTTATGCAGAACCAAAAAATCCCAAGAATAATTGTTTTGAAAAATAAATAAAATAGGTTCAAGAAATAAACTAACCAAATATATATATATATATATATATATATATATATATATATAATACATTTTTAAATATATACATGCATGTATATCATAACAAGAACTCACTCGTAAATAATTTCGAATATAAATGCCGATTTATTTAATAAGCGCCACCACTGGTATGTAACACAAAACAGTTTTTTCTATGAGAACTGTCCAGCGCCATCAAATGAAGTAGGTTCAAGGTAAAATAACCATTTTACGTTAATTACAATAGATAGATGGAACTTAAAATAATAATACTCGAACACCTGTAAAATGCGCAAGCGCACAGGATGTTCTCTAAAGTGTGTGGGCTTGATTGTCTGGCATTAGGCGAGATTTCAGTACAGGGTGACTGAAAGCTTACTTTTTATTATTAAAAAACACGCTTGTTGCCGTCCATGAAACAATTTTCCTAACTTTGCCATTACTTTTAAAATATTTTAGCAATAATTAGACTAACCTCAGAAATGTATTGATTATTTACCATTTAAATGTTTTGGTAATGTCATATTTCTGACTCAGAAGTAAATAATCTGGTAACGGAATCCAAACAGTACTCACAAAAGTAAACATAAATATTCTAAATAAAAAACTATTTTACTTATTGCATAATAAATTGTTTCTTACAGTTTATTAGATTTGTCAAATACATTTTTTTGTTTGAAGCCTTACTTCTTAGAGAAGCTGTGATATATTTATAGTACTTTATAGAGTGCCTGGATGCTTCTATAGATTGGCGAATCTTTTTTTATATACGCTTTTATTAGCTTGACATGGAACGGAATTTTTCAACTTAATTTTCACCAATTTCAGGAAATCTGATTAAATTGAAAATTTGTACAGGGGTCAAGGGCCGATGCCAATACAATAATATAGACAATCAGAAAAAGATTGATAGGCGTTTCAAACGCAAAAAGAGATTCACATTTTAAGAATGGAAACAGAACGTAAGACGTTTCTAATACGATCTCACCAGCTGCCTGAAGAGGGAATTGAATTGATAGGCGTTTCTAAACGCAGAGGATGATAGACAATTCAAGTATGTCGTGATGTGATAACAGAATGTAAGGTCGTTTTTAATACGAGTACAATCTGCTTATCCATAGTATAATATGATCTAAGGTGGATCTAGATTTTTGTTCATAGATGAAATTTCTATGGTTCCTTATGAGATGCTTTGCATGATTGACTCTCGTCTGCGACAACTTAAAAATCCAAACGCTTTTTTTGGAGGAATAAATGTTTTATTGTTCAGTGATTTATTGCAATTACCCCCTACTCGAAGTTAACAGGGAAAATTCCATATAATAGAAATGTATAAGATGGAATGAAAAGGTTGCGTAAACAAGAATGCAGTGAATTTAGATTTATAGTCAAATATAAAATATATAAAAAATCGAAGCTCTTGATTATAAGTACTTTTTTTTGTTGTCTCCTTGAATTTGAACAGAAAATAAATTATAGTTAAAAAAGAGTAAAAAAACTTGCTTTAATAGCAAATCAAACAAAAAAGTTGAACCATTTTTTAAGTATAGGAGAGTTTGTGTTACTGCAATAGAAAATCCAACAATAAATTATGACTAATTGATTTGGAATAAAATAAATATAAAAATTAAGACGTCAACAAATAATTCAAATATAGTAAAAAGTGTGGGGTGCAAATAAATATATTTTCATAAAAACTCTAATTTTGTCAATAGCAACTAATAAAATGATTCTCACATTTAATATCAAGCAACCCACCATTTTTTATTATATTTAAATTTGTTGGTATTATCTTAATTTTTATATTGTTCTTGTTAATTAGTCATATTTGATTGTTGGATTTTCTATTAACGCAATTCCTATACTTAAAAATTATTTTCTACTTATTACTTCGATTTGCTATAGTTTTTATATTTTTTTTTAAACCATAATTTATTTTTGTTTCACCAAAGAAGCTCTTTTATTTGAAGAAATTTATGGTTTTTCTTATAAATTAATTTTGCAAATATATTCTTCATTGCAATATCGACGGCGATCTGACAAAAAGACGTTAGCGTCAAAAAAATGAAAATTGTGATTTTAATCCTGCTTATAGAGAAAAATATTCCGCACCGTTTGCGTCTGAGCCCGTAACCGACAGAATAACATTTTCTAAGTTATTCCTGTTCGAATTTCCTCTAGCGACAGTTTACAGTCCATAACCACAAATTTTGCGGTAATTGATGATCTTAAGTGACAGGTGCGTTCATGGATTTAAGTCGATTTCAGATAAATACTTTAGTTTTTTAGCATTATTTTACATTCTACACATAGTAGAGGGCTTTTATTACTTAAATGATAAATCGGGAGGAATAATAATGATTTCAACTTAAAAAGCAACTCAAACAAGTGTGTCGCTTAAGCAATTAATATAATTGAAAGTCCAGTTAGGCGGTGTATTCTTAATGGAGATTTTCAACTATATGAAGCGAAAATAAGAGTTGTAATAAACCGTTTCTATTGCTTAGAATATCGATTAATTGAAAAGTTTCATACTTATACTAATTTCAATCCATTCAAGTGTGGCGTTTAAGCCATGTTTTGTTTCAGAATGTCGTTTCGCGGGAAACATTTCTAAGAAATAGAAATATAATAACTTAACAGAGCTGTGCTGAAATTTAACTATTGAGCCTCAGTACCATGTAGAATATTATTGACTAAAAACACATAATAACGTACTTGATACTTTACCTGATACTGACATAGAAGATTAATTTTAAAGACTGCAACATAATTTTAATTCTTAGTTTGAGGATAAATAAGGATGTGCCCTATTTCTATAGACAAATATTTTTATTTTTTATTAGATTATTGTTATTTTTAGGTATTATTTAAAATACCGAGGCTGTAAAGGTAAAACCACAGGTATTTTTTTTATTTTCAGATTTTATAAAAGTAATGTGTGTGTTTTTGTTACAAATTTTTATTGATAAACCAGAAAAATATTTTTTTTTACATATTTCAGAAGCTCTGAATTATTGAATGCGGACGTCAATTTTGCTTACGCGTATGTCACAAGTTTTACCTAATGTTGATTTTAGACAGACGCGTAAGCGTGTCGTAAACGCCAAATTGGAAACGTTTGTGCTCATAAATAATTGCGTAAGTACCACATAATTAGACTTAACCACCAAATTATTTTACAAAAAGACGCATCCGACACAAAAATAATGATTTTTCGAATAGTATATATTATTTTCTAACTTTTTATTATTAAAATAACATTCTGTAGCTACTATTATAATGTTTTGATTTTTGAAACATGACGACAGTTACTTTAAAAGCTTGCAATTTTTTCTTGTTCCTATAAAATTGACAAAATGGCGCATACGCTTTTTTGTCAGATCGCCGTGTCAAAGCACCTCTTTATGGCTCCAATTGCAGGCACTATTTTTATATAATGGTTTGTATATGTATTGTCTAAGTAAAGTATTTATTCACTGTTAAATCCAGTTTTTCTGCTAGAATAGCATACTCGGAATGAATACTTATTGTTAATTTGTTTTTACACAACTAATTGCAATAAAACTTACACTTATGAAACTCTAATATTTTTAATGTCAAATTTTGAACGTTTTTTACACGAAAAAACAATTACTTTCTGGATATATGCTGCGAAGAATATTGATTCACCTTATCCCTCTAGCCTTGTATGTATGTATGCTATAGGTATACCTCCAATTTTGTGGGCACCCAAAATAAATGTGACACTAGTTGCAGTTTTATCACACGATCCAGTTGTGTTAACATAACAAACATCGGACGACTAGTTTTGCTCTTAAACACGCTTCATTATGGGTGTCCAAATAAATAATAAACGGATCTTTTTCTACATCAATCTCGATCCCCATTTCAGCATAGACCTTTTTCTTTCTTCGACCTGTTTGAGAACACTCTCAAGAGTTTAGTCGCCGTAACGTTCTTTTCTGAAAATATGTGTTTGAATAATTTGTAGAACAGTTGTAAATAAAATCGTACCTCCAGCCATCGGAGAGATATGTAATTTCACGTTCTCTTGGATTGATCTGCGAATCGGCAAGTTGATAAGCTGTGTCCTGCTTTGCGTTTACACTCCTGAGTTTATTTTCATGCATATTTTTTGCCGCAATTGGTGACAGTCCATTATTAAAGTAATTATAGAAAAGTGACTGGGTGGTATCCGACATATTCAAGTAGCTGAAAGCTTCTGCACATTCAATGGGATGACTGTAATAATCAAAACTAATTTGAGTAAATTACCTCAATTACAGCGCATCCATCCTTCAGATAGTGGGCATTCCTTATAAGGTAGTGTAGGCAAATATGGCCCAGCGGTTAATATGGCCCAAAATCCCTAGTGCAAAATCTGAAACATTTATTAGCAACCTGGCATCATATAACTGCCTGTAACCGTCACTACCAAGGACAGTTTGAGCGACCGCTTGTCGCCACAATTTTGCACGTAGCAGGCAGTTGGTCATACCCTGGAAACTTAAATGAGAATGACAGTTCTTTCTAAAATAGTTGATCCTCCAGCTGTAAGTGGCGCTGACTCAAATTGGCAAGTGACAAGTTTCTGTATTTGTCATAATGTTCTCTTAACTAAGATATTTGTTTACAACGACTTCCAATATATTTTTATTTGTGTTATTTGTATTGAATAAATTTCCAATAAAAATGATGTTTGTGAGCTGTGTTAAAGACTGTTTTAACTCTACTAAAAAATGATTTGAGATGCATCGTTTCCCGAATAATCAGGAAGTAAGTTAACCTTAAAAATGTCCCTAATGTTAATTGTTATATTTTGAATATAAAAATACACATATTTCAAACTAAATTTGTATATATCTAGCTAAAAACGTTGGTTTTATAGAAAAGGTTTACATTGTGTACTGTTTTTGAGGATATTTTGTTACAATATTTCAATAAAAGTAATTGAATAAGCTTGAGCAAACGGAATTTATTTTATAATTTTAGATGTGCAATATTTGGTTGTCTGCAATTGGACGTTTGGATATGAAGGAAAAACCTCTTGAAAGAATTCGTGAATCCTATAGAGTTTGTGGCATACATTTTGGACCAGAAGCTGTTTATGTTGGTAGCAGATATAGATCAACAATAAAAGCTGATGCTGTGCCCACTCTATTGGGCAATTCCATTGAAATATGTAGTTTTTGAAATGAAATATTAAAGATGAATGATTAACTTATTTTTGTACTATTTTGTGGAAATGAAGGAAAAGTAATTATACATTTATTTTTTAGTTCAAGAACACAATTTAAACCAAGTTGATGAGCAACATAATATAAATGCTGTTCCTCTTTTTCTGTTATTTGAAGAAGACAGTACCAACATAGTGTGTGTTGAATAATGTCGTCAACTAAGTCACGTTCGACAATATTCGAGGTCACTCGATTATTTCATTCGATTTTCAGAACCGCCGCGCCAAATTTAATTGATCCCCCAGCCGTAAGGGGCGCTACCGGTTCTCTGGGACCTCGAGTTTTAACGTAAGATTCCGATCTATCTGTGAATAATATTGTCTTATCTATGACAGTTGGTTTCTGACTGCCGGGTTATGCATGTGTTGTTATAATTTTTCACCTGATTTGTTGACCACCTTTTCAGGCAAAGAACGAAAAGGAACGGTCTGCAAAATTAAAAGAGGTAAATACATGTTTTTAAGTATCTTTGCATGGAATATTTATTCGCTAATGACACTATGACTTTTTTTCACTTATTATGTTGTCTCGATATTCTTTCGGTTGATATGGCCCACAGAAGTAGCGACTTACATGGCACTGGGCCATATAACCCGACAGATGGGCTCATTACCCTACTTAATTAAAAAAAGATAATTTTTTTTTAGTTTTGAGATGGGGAAAGTATGCAAGAATTTACGCATGCGATGATCTCAAGACCAACTTGAACAGGCCATAGCAGCTGCCAGAAATGAAAAATCTCAAAGAAATGTTTGTACTAGATTCCAGATGCCGAGGCGCACTTTACGGTGATATTTACATCCAGGGATGGTCGGGAAAAAAATGGGTCGTCAGCAGGAAACATATTTTGTGCAGCGGATTAAGCGATACTGTTCAATTGGATTATCGCTTACTCCCAAACTTGTCCAACATCAAATGTTTCGATATTGTGATATGAACAACATTCGCAATAATTTTAACAAGAAAAGCCACTTGCTGGAAAGGACTGCCTCTATTTGTTCCTGAAAAGAAATGGCGATTTATCTGTACGAAAAGCGCAACCTTTGAACCCTGCACGCGCTCAAAAACTGAACAAAGCAATTGTTTCTGACTTATGGAAACGATGAACATTAGAGATAAACCTCAAAATTTATATAATATGGACGAGAAAGGCTGTCGACTCACCATCCACCATCGACAACGTGTTATGTATGAAAAGGTAGTACGACGGGTTCATATGGTTGCGCCTGAGCATGCAGAAAACGTCACCGTTGTGGCTTGTTGTAACGCTATCGGCAATTCTATTCCACCTATAGTATTGTTTCGATAAAAACGTCTAAAACCAGAATTTTAAGACAATTTACCCCATGGATTCCTTGTAAAAATGGCACATAAAGGGTCTATGACGACGCAACTCTTCAATTAATTTTCAAGACATTTTGCTCAGTATAAATCAAACGAACCTACACTTCTTGTATTTTATGGAGCTTCCAGTCATTTAGATTACACAATTGCTGAAACAGCGGAGTCTCTTGGTATCACATTATTTTGTTTGCCGTCAAAGACCACTCATGAGCTCCAACCACTAGATAAGGCAGTATTTCGCTCTTTTGAAGTCATTTGGGACCAGGAGCTTTTGAGATATTGGGATATGTACCTTCAAAGTACCCTAAACAAGGCCAGATTCAACATAAGTTTGTCCTGCGTTTGGGCCCAACTGTATAACACCAGAAAATATTATAAGCGGATTTAGAGGTACAGTACTGTTCCCTTTAAATCCTGACACGATACCCGATGTAGCTTTTGCACCTTCTTTAGTTACAGAGTGAGCCATGCCTGATGAAATAAACGCAGGCAATAGTGGAAACTCCGAAAGGTCAAACGGTAAGATTTCGTATGATGATGATGTTCCATTGTCAGCTAGAATAATTAATCCAGTTTCTCAAGAACCTTTTCCAAATAGATTGAATAAGTCTTTTCACGAAATACTTCCAACTCCTACTGATGGAAAAAATATTTAAGTGAAAAGAATGAGGCGTAAAACTTTGAATTACGAAGCTCAGCAAGTGACAAAAGACCTTTTCTCTGAGAAACATGGCGAATCAGCTATGAAGTCTTCAGATCTGTAACATCCAGTTTCATCAACAGCCAAACAGAAGAGTTTTATCCCACAGTCTACATCTTAGCAAACTACACAGGAGTCATGGTTATGTGCAGTTTGTGATAAAGATGACCAACTTGACATGTGAATGTGTACAAAATGTCTTGCTTGGTACCATGAGGTATGCGTTGGCTTCGAGTCGGAGGATGATGAAGAATTTGAGTGCTGTTGACTTCTTGTTTTTATTTTTACATTCTAAGTTAGTTTTTTTGTGCATAAACATGTTAATTTGACTTATTTTTCATGAAATGTTCTAATATTTGTTTGAAAACATAATTTGGTTTTTAATTTTGCTAAAACACCTTTAAAAAAATAAAACCGGCTCAATCTCCCTAAGTGTAAGAATTTTTCACTCTGGGCCATATTGGTAATATGGCCCTAGAGCAGTGGAAAGGATTTCTATATATAAATCTATTACGAATCATTTATGACCAGGTTAAATTACATAGGTATGTCGGCCACATACCTATCATGTGGTTGAAGAAAATATTCCGAATAATATTCTGGTTCCATGGAAAAAAAATTATATTAAGGTGAGCCATATTTGCCTCCATTATCTTAGTGATTGATTTTTTTATTTTAACGTCGATACTTGCACTACAGCCCCTTGCTTTGAATTGACTCCTGCTACGAATTTTGTTTTCGTTCTTGATTTTATTGTCCGAGTGATGGCAAACGAACAGTTTTCGGTAGAGCATCAACTTGAGGTTAGGCCATCAATTTAGCACAATTCATTGTGTTTTGGTGCTCTCACTAAATTTCTGGATCCATGTACTGAACGGTATATTGAATTTGATATTCTCTTCACTTCGGTTCTGATTTGTCCGCACCCACACATGAATATTTGTAATGTTCTCAAATGAAATTACTTCCATCACATCATTCTCGTGCAAATGTGGGTATTGTTTCAACTAAGATTCACTGATTTCGATAATGAGCAATCAAATAATCTACTCGAACTAACTGACACTATCGACGACCAACCATTAAAATGGCGTAATTTAAATATCATAAAACCGCCAACGCCATGAAATCACTGCATACACCTAGTAACAACAGAAACAGGCTGTGCAGGAGCACAGTATATTAAGCGCAATGTTCTCACGCCGAGTATACGGAAGATATTTAAAGATAACGTATTACGATGAGCGTGGCTTGTGCTGGAGTAATGTATAATTAGTAAAATCGCTTTCTGGTATGTAGCCCAATTCTAGGCTGCTTCGACTTATTCTAACCAGATGTGGCAGAATTACGTCTTGTCCCTGTTATAGTAGAGCTGGAAAAATCCCATCCGTACCAGGTGTTTTATAAGGTTGAAAGGTACTAATTGCTCATTTCAGTCTTTCATTGCTGCATATGTGACTAGCCATTGCAATATTTCTTCTGGAAGATCTCTTGTGACCTCTAAGAGTATTATCTCTGGTGTTTGGTTTACTTCAAAATAACCCAGTAGACTTGCAGGCAAAAGGAGTATTACATAACTCATAGATCGATTTCGGCCTCCTTGGTCTTCGTGCTATCATTTTTACGCGCGACATGTAATTTAATATTGGTCGTTGCCAGAAAAATTTCATTTTCTCCTTCGAAAAACAGTCAAAATTTGGTATCTAATCTAATCTAATAATTTATTTTTGTCCATTTCTGACGTTACATATTCCAGAAAAGTCATTATTCGATAGATGTCTAGCTCCGCAAAATAGTATTTCACCAATAACTATATACGGTATTCTCAAGAATATGTCAATCGCATACGTTATACATGTTCGACACAAGATGTTATAGTTACAGTATGAATTGAATTTAGGAATATTATACAAAACTTGAAAACAATCATTTCTAAGATTAAAAAACTACTACTAACACATTCATGTATGTGTAAATAGGAAGCGGTTACCATATTTGTCCATACATTGTGTTCCATCACAAACGAAGTTGTCAGTGACAAATAAATTTATCATTAACATACACGCACTATTAAGCATTAAATAAACGGTTTTAAATAGTAAAACTAACTTTTCCTTATCTGTGAGATGCCCTGATTAATATTCTATCATAAAATTGTCATTTGTATACACTCCGGAGGATGTATCGTGTTAACAAACCGAAATTTTTCCAAAAGTAACCAAAAATGCAGTATATCTGGATTTATAGGACCCGTTGTACTCGCTATAGTCAGCTGAAAATCAATAGGGTACTTCTGTGAGACACCTTGAAAAATATCCAATCTTAAAATTGGCCACATGTATACACTCTGGAGGCTGTATCGTGTTAACAAACTGAAAATCCTCCAAAAATGACAAAAATTTATTACCTCAAGTACCATAGCACTCGTTGTACTGGCTTTAGTGAGCTTAATCTCAATACGGTTCATCTTTGAGACGCCCTGAATATCATCCAAACATAAAATTGGTCACTTGTATATACTCCGGAGGCTGTATCGTGCTAACAAACTGAAATTTCTCCAAAATTGACAAAAATGTCGTACTTAAAGTACTATAGCACCTGTTGTACTGGCTGTGGTGAGCTGAAAATCAATAGAGTTTATCTGTGAGATGTTCTGAATAATATTCAATCATAAAATTGGTGACTTTTTGCACTTCGGAGGCTGTATCGTGCTAACAAACAGAAATTTCTCAATAAATTACAAAAATGTCGTACTTCAAGTACCATAGCATCCGTTGTACTGGCTATTGTGAGCTGAAAATCAATAGGGTTCATCTGTGAGATGTCTTGAACAATATTCAATCATAAAATTGGTGATTTGTTGCACTCCGGAGGCTGAATCGTGCTAACAAGACATGTAACGAAAAGAGGCCGACGACAACGACGACGACGACATACACACAGGATTTTTTTTCTAAAAACCATTTTTTCGTGTTGTTCTTGATGAAAAACGTAAAAATAACTCAAAAATTTTTGTCAAAATTTCAACTTTTTTGTGGGTAAACCAATACTTTTCTGGCATATTAGATCGGTTGGGCGGAAAAGTAAAAAAGTCATATCTACTGATGAGGTTCATACCTTCGATTTTGGAAAGAATAAAAAATTCAAAATAAAATCTTACAATTTTGTGTTATTGATTCAATTTTGCATTTGTTATAATAATCCCCTGTTTTCAGCAATAGTGCTGTGCTGAAGTACGATAGATAATAATTAAGTTTGACATTACGCAGTGATAGTAGGTAAAATATAGGTAAATATTCTATTCAGAGATATCAATGTGGATGGCAAAATATGTAGGTATTTCAATACATCGTATCATTTACTACTACGTATTAGAGAACAGTGCTTTTTTATAGGGTTCTTCGCAGTTCATTACTAGACATTGCTTTAAAACTTTAGTGATCAACCGCACTATAAGGTTACTCCATTATAATATTTTAAATGTAAAAGGCAGTCGCATACCTACCTGTTCATATCGAAATGTTTTTTAATCTTAATTCAACCATGTAACATACTTAATATGAAAAGCGTAATAAGTAGGCTAATTAGGCATGCATAATTTTTAATATAAATCTTATGTTGTAATTTATTAGCAAATATTCTACCAAATTTATTTTTAGCATTGGTAGTTTTCTTCATAAATTCAATCACTAAAGTTCCTTCGTAATTAATATAACACTAGTTTCAATTTATTTGTTAACTGTAATGTTTCATCTCTAAATGTCAAGTGTCAATTCATGCATTTGTCTATCTCCTTGTAATAGGAGAGCTAGATGTACTCGTGTAATACATTAAAGGACAAAACAAAATTGCGAGTCTGGATGACCAATATTTACACAAAACGTGAAAATTCGAAAAGAGGTGATTATACCTAGTACACAAAGAAAATATCACAAGTTCTACCTCGCCAGCTAATCTCTTTTTACGAAACAATTTAATAAAAATCTCCAGAAACGACTGAAAGGAAGTGTGTTCGACAATGTTTTTTAAATTAGCACAAGCTAATAAAAAGTGGTTTGAAGCAAGACAACACAATTTTTTCATTATCACAATACAGAAGGAGTTCTCCGAATACAAGAAAGAAGCTAAGAAAAATCAAAAATGCCGTAAGTTAGTGTATTGGAGCTTACAGATATCACACAGTAATGACATCTGGAATATTGATTCTACGTGTAAACATTCTTAAAAATGCTCTAGGTACCTACATTGGAGAGGTCTGAGAAGACCTATGTCAGACAAAATATTTATGAGTCATTTCTGAACAAAGTGGAGATATAATCAGTAATTCAGAAAAGCTCTTACTTGGAGCTACAACCATAAATTATATACACAAGAATCATAATACTTGAGACAGCGATTGAAACGATGGTATGGTAGCCTAAGATACAGAACGCAAAGAGTGATCAGAAATCTCGTCTATCTGTTAGATCTCACCAATTACCGCTTCAGAAGCACTACTGAAACTACCACCCGTTCATATACCTTTACTGAGAGAAGAGTTTGAGAAAATAGTAGGTATTGTCAACAAATCAACCAATCAGCTCTATGGAAGCTAAATCTAAGTTGTATGATAGTGCTTGGAAACTTTACAACGCTAGGTAGTATGAGGAAACAATCCTTTGCTAGAGTATTAGGATATACGTTTCAAAGAGCCAATGAAGAGGATGGAATAGAGGTGCGATGCGTCCCGTTTCACCTAGAAGCTTTTGTAATCTAGTAATAAAACAGCAACGAGTGCACACATACTTAGTTGAGAAGATAATCTCAAGAATTCTGGATCAATATGGAAATGAGGAACTGCAAGGAGTTCATTAAATAATTCCAAGGTCATACAATACTAAGAATAAAATGACAAGTATCAATAGGAGAAACCCCTTTAAGTGAACAGAGTTGATAAACTGAATAGCTATTAATAAATCAGGCATATGCTTTGAGAAGTTCCTGGAAAATTGAAGATAATAAAATTTAAAGCAAAGCAAACATTTATAATTATCATTGCATACTATTCTATTCATTTATTAATGGGCCTTGTATCTTGGCATGTATATTCCACATTGATAATAAGTATTATTATTATCAAATATACGTGTTTTAATAGCGAAGAAAACTGTGGGTATTTGGTTAATTATTATCTGAACCGGAACAACAAGAACCCAATTAATCAATAAAGATTTTTTTATCGAAAAAATATGAATTTTTCAAATTAAATCTTGCAATAAAACATAAATCCACACTTCATTTTATTATTGATAAAGTGTACTGTAATGCATAGTCGTGCATAAAATTAGTTAAACAAACACAGATTGAACTTGTACATATAACATTTTTATGGTTCATGATCCTCATACTGTTACCATGATTCCAACCTTGAAACGCACTGCTTGCTTGGTGAGGAAAGGTAAACAATTTTTTATTTGTTGGGTTATCATTACTAAGAATTATGTTCTTCTGTAATCCACAGTCAATCAACCAATGAAAAATACGTATCGTGTACTACACGCTATGTAATTAATAAATATAACCTCAATAAATCTGTGCAGAACATTAATAAGTAAATATTTCACTTCTTAAGACAAAACAAATGTAAATATGAGGGAGGATATATGCAGGACCAGAATTTTTTTCGATGTATTCACTTTTAACTATACTTTGTAACATATAAACCTGAGCACCCAGTAAAAATTATTTCATTCCCGTGAAATTTGGCTTACATATCAGGGAGTTCGTTACAGGTAGATGATTAAAATTTCCCTCCAATCGGCTGAGGATAATCTATGTTTCTGCTCACCTAATGCATCTAGGTATACTCATATTCAGGTGATCATCCTCTTGGTGTATTTCATTCCATGCCATCTGTATCTCATGTCGAAGAGCCATCAGGGTTTGATGAGGACGTTGTAAATTTCTTAACCTACTACCGATTATGTCTCACACATGTTCAATTGGGGACAAATCCGGGGATCTTTGGGGCCAAGATAGAAGATTATTTTGGGCCTGGTGGAATTAGTCCAAGGTTTGTCTTGCTGAAAAGTTGGATTTTGAACTGTCCTGAGGTAAAGAATCAGATGAATTTCCAATGTTTCTTGAATGTATCGATGTACATTCATATTGCTATTTTAAATTGGAAATAAGTGGTCGGAAATGGTTTTGCCATGCCAATAATCGATTCTCGAGTGATTTCAGAGGCCCATAAAAAATTTCCAAAAATATCAGAATTTCTCAAAACCTTGCTGGTTTCATGAAGAAAACGTGTGAATAACGAATTTTTTATGAAAATATTTAAATTTTACATAATTTCATTCGTTTCATGAAAAAGATGTGAGGAAAATCCATTTTTTGTGAAAATATCGAACCACTTAATTTTGTTCGTTTCACGCACAAAATGTGAGAATAATTTATATTTTACGTAGATATCAAAATGTCACTTATTTTCATTCGTTTCAGGGACAAGATGTGAGAAAAATCGATTTTTTGTAAAAATATCAAAATTCCGCTTTATTTTTGTCGTTTCATGGACAAAATAGATTTTTTATGTAAATATCAAAATGTCGCTTAATTTCAATCGTTTCATAGCCGATATGTGACTAAAATCGATTGCTTGTGAAAATATCAAAATTCCACTTAATTTTTTTCGTTTCTTGGACATAATGTAAGAAAGAATTGATTTTTCGTAAAAATATCGAAATTTCACTTAATTTTGTTCGTTTCGTGGACAAAATGTGAGGAAAATTGAATTTTTGGCATGCAAAAAGGAATAAAACGAGAAGGATAAAAAATGAAATTGTGTACACCTTCTACATCATATACAAAAATAAATGGGTCTTCACAAATCACTGGTTAGGTTTCATATTTTTCTCTTTTTCTTAAAGCTTCTCAATGGAACTGCAAATAAACCTTTTTTATATGGATGCCACGAATCTCCCAATTATGCCAATTCCCCATACAATTCGGTAGTACTGAAAACTGCGCCACCAATAGTTTTGCAAATTGTATTCATGTTTATAGTTTTGACTATCCCCATTACTAATATAAATAAAATTTTAAATATATTATACCATTTTGAAAATATTATCAATGAACGGATTTCAATGACATATCACACATACTATCTAGTGCTACCAATAAAGAACCTACAGTTAGTAGAATATCACATTTTTTTCAAATTTAGATCGCTGTAGTAGGCAAACAGTTGTTGAAAATTAAAAATATTGGTTACTTCTCCCTATCCTAACTTTTCAAGTTCTATTCAGTGGCACTAAACATTCTTTCGTACATGATGAGCCTATATGAATATGCGATTTTTCCTATTCCTACAGTATATGCACAGAACAGCTTTTTGCGCGAGAATTTGAGATCTTCAGCTGTTGCGACCATGGAGACTTTTAATCGCGATGTCCTGGAGAACATTTTCCAGCTGGTTTGAAAGAGATTGACTGAAAGCCATTCTCCCATCAAAAACTGCGGGGTCCTTAGACAAAATAAGGTATAATAGTTTTTAAAATTTTAACTATGACGAGATTGCTCTGTGATTGGTGGCATCACATGCAGGTAAAGATGGCCCACTGACGGATTATTGTTTGCGTTTTATGTGTTACATTCGATCTGTGAGAAGCATTTTTAGGACAATTATTGATAAATCTTAGCTAGTGGCATAAATATTAGTTTCGAATTCCAAAATGGAGTCGATAACACTAACTTATCGAAAATAGATGCGTTTATGGTTGACGCTGATTTCTGATCCGAGGAACTGAAAAATGTTAAAACAGCGGTGTAGGTACAAGTAAGAATTATTCATTTACAAATCGTTGTGTATGATGATTAATAAATTTTGTTATATCTTATTTTAGGTTATGTTGATAAATGGTTCGCTTGGACTTTTTATAGACGTATTTGTACAATGTGCCAATACACACAATTTATACACTATTTTATCCAATTCACTTGAAGAAAAATCATGGGATTCTATTCAACTGCGCTAGTTTGTAGTTGTTATGTTTATTATCTGTGGATTATGTGAACTTTCTTACATATCTGTAACGTCACACGTGTAACGTGACTAGAAATGTCATTTTTAGCG
Source organism: Galeruca laticollis (assembly GCA_963921935.1). Classification (NCBI taxonomy): domain Eukaryota; kingdom Metazoa; phylum Arthropoda; class Insecta; order Coleoptera; family Chrysomelidae; genus Galeruca; species Galeruca laticollis. The sequence continues at coordinate 158,675,572 of OY998180.1, read as the reverse complement.
CAGGTTTGAAGATGTGCACTTTAACATTGATTTTTTTTATAAAACAGCAGATCTCCCAGAAATATTTATGTAGTATGCTTATTATATAATAAAGAATAATTTAAAATAATTTTTTTAAATTAATCAAACAGTACACACCAAGAAAATATTCATTTCTGTAGATAACTATACCAGAAATTCATTAGCATTGTCAGTAACTCATTTAAAATGTATAGAGAAATACAGAGTTTGCAATGAGGGGAAAGTGTAGTTCAATGGTGGCGTGTAAATTGAACAGGAAAGAACATCACTTTTCCGAATAAAAACGCGAGTCACTGACAATGCTATTGAATTTTTATAATAGACGGCTGTGATTTAAAAAAATTTGGTGGTAGAGTCAATATACAAATTACTTGTTATTTTTGCATTTGGTAAATTTCCGAACGGTTAGAGTTGTGGATTGATGTTATTGTCGGTATAGCAGAATGACATCAGCATTGAATGTAAATGGTTAAATTATTTTAGTTATAATATTAACTACGTATTAAGTACGTCTTGTTTGTTGTAATTATAGCAGAGGGATAAATTATAAGACTTGTCAATATAAACAATTTAAGTATACCTATTATTTATTGGAATATTAATTACATTGTCATTAAAATGCTTTTGATATAAATGATAAAAACCTTGAACCAGCCTTATGCGGCCAAAAACAAATTCAACAAACTTTATTAAAACAACAATGTCTCGGTTTCAAGGACACTTATATCTTAAGTGCTTCGAATGACTAAGAAAATGACAAATAGTATTTTTTTATAGGAATTGTTGCCAAGTGATTTACAGTTTATAGAATTTAACTGCTAAACATTTTTTATGATTTCAATGTATCATTTGCATTTATTTTATCAAAATTTTGAGTCATTCCAACATACAAATTCGGATATATGAATCGAACAGTTAATCACAAAATATGTATAATTAATTCAAATTTATTGTATCGCTTTCATTTGGATGAACGAATTTCATCAAAATATTTTCATAAATCTCTGCGAGTTCTCTGTCTATCGACTGAAAACCTTATTTCAATTCAGTCGTTATTGATAAAAATATATTAAAATTGAGAAAAACACATTATTTGTCTCACTAGCGATAATAAAATACTAGTTTTTTTTTATTTCAAGATCCAGCTGTATTCGTAAATGAGAGTAAATTGCTTACTAACAGAGTGAAAGAAGCACAGTAAACGATGAAAAACTGGAATATTATATCACGTGCTTCTATAACTGTTGTTAGAATGCTCAACACCATATTGCAATTGATTCCTGGAGACGACTCGTATAAAAGTAAAGTCGGTTATCTGAAAACTGTTTTATGCTATTAGACTTGACTGTACTACCATTTTTGTAAAACAAAAAAGTCTTAATCCTTATCAAACAACTAGTAGTCTGTTAGTTCTAGCAATCAAAACTGTACGTCTTGAAAAAAAACATGTAATAATTATTGTTAACATGTATTAAAAACAAGCAATGCAATGAGAATCGATAATTATTTAATCTGCTATTAGGTATTCACGTTTAGTCGTGAAGTGAATTTCCTGCGAAAAATCATTAGAATTGTGTCAAAAATATGAGCGACAGCTCATTCGACGCGTAATCAAATTTCGAGAAATGATTTTTATTTTTTCTGGAGATGAAAATTTCAATTATTTATTAACAAAAAACAACGCTTCAGGCTTTTGTTAATAATTCAAAAACTATTAGTGATAACGATAATTTGAAAACAGATCCTTAAAGAGGAGGATATTTTCTAACAAAAGTCTAGACACCTGGAACTCAAGGTTACAAGTAATTTATATTTAATGCTGAAAATAGGGTCTCGCGCGGCCACTTCTACATTAGCGCATCGAAGCCAGGGAGAGTACAACTCAAAAATTATTTTTTTTTAGTATAAAAAACCCGCCAATGCCTGTCCTAACCCAGGTTGAAAAAGGGTGAAGGGGAGGAGTAACAACCTAGTGAAACAACCAGGGTTCATCTGGCCCGGATGATAGCACCCTGTCAGGGCCCCTACCAGGGTACGGCGAAGCTACTGCCTTGTAGGACAGATGTTGGATCATCAAAGGCTAGGAAGATAACGCGTAAGACAAATGCCTGGCCCTCCAGGTTGGGGGTTATGACAATGGGCTAGCTCCTCGTTACATCTAAAAATACATGAAATGTTAAAAATCCTCGCAGACCGCCTCGGATGATAGAGATGGACCTTCTCGAAAACGACAATGGCAACGGAACTGAGAATTGGAACCTGCAATGTACACGGATTGAGAGGAAAGTTGGAAGACATTGTAAGAGGAATGCGTCAAATGAAGGCAGACATAGTTGCACTTACAAAGATAAAAAAGCAAGGAAACGGAATTATTGGCATCCATATATTTGGCGGAGTTAACAAAAACACAAGAGCATGTAGAGTGTATCTATATTGATAAACAAGGAATATCATAGGAACATCACTAACTGGGATGCAATTAATGAAAGAATCGTAACAGCAAATCTAAATATACATGGACAAAGGGTATTCAAATTGGCCCCAATGAAGATGCCCTACAGATGGAAAAACATGAGTTCTACAACCAGTTGGATGACACACTTATCAACTTGGGAGACCAACTCGAATATATTGTACTTGGAGTCCTAAATACACGCGTTGGGAGTACAACAGATAGTAACGTTAATGGAAAGTTTGGCGAACAAGTCTTAAATAATAACGGCCAAAGACTAATTGAGGTATGCCAACAACACGAACTAAACATATTAAATGGCTTCTACCAACATAGGAGCATCCATAAATATACTTGGCACCGAGACACCAGGGGACTAAAATCAATGATTGACTATATAATAATCAAACAAAATACAAAATGGTAGGTACTAGACACTAGAGTGCATTGAATGGAATGTGATTATTTTCCGTCTTCAAAAATATATATTCCATTTAACACATTAAATATCGCACAAAACCTGGACTGTTCAACCGATAATAAACTAATTGAGATTAAAGATTAAATAGAATATAGAAGGCCTGTAGGAGCCCAGTAAAAGAGGGTTATACCAAAATCGATTTAACCAAAAGCTAGATGATGAATTTCTACAAGGCCAAACTGAGGACCTCTATGCACATGTTATAGAAAGGCAGCAGCCATCGAAGCTTTAGGTACTCATAATACTCCTCTACATAACAAAAATAACATCACCTGTAATGAAGAGCTAGAACAGGAAAGAAACGTAAATCAAGAAGCATATGAAAGATACTTTAATACAAAAGAGCCAATTGATAATTCTACCTACAAACGTGAGCAATCAAGATTTAGGAACATAGTGAAGAAAAACAAAAATGACACATGGGAAAATGTAAAGAGGTCGACAGTTACATAGGTGGGACAAATTTTTTTAAATTGCGTATAATAGTTTTTTCAATTATCATCTTTTTAAACAATAATTGATAATTTACTATAAAATCCAAAGAAAATTTCTTTTTATTAATGATTTAATTGTTTACGAACTTTTTATAAACAAATTCGAAATCTCGATATAATTTTTTATTAAAGTAAAAAAAATACAAAAACAACTATATACATATAATAAAAGGTAAAATATTTGGAAATTCAATAAAGAATAGAGACATTTTTTTACCTTTTGTTACCCTATGGTTGTTTTGTGATTTTTTTACTTTAATAAAAAAATTATATTGAGATTCTGAATTTGTCTATGACAAATTGATAAGTTAGTAAACAATTAAATTATGAAAAAAAAAATTCTTTGGATTTTATAATAAATTATCAATTATAATTTTTAGGAAAAAAATTATTCCTTAAATATTTGTTTAAAATGTTGATTATTGGAAAAAACGATTGTAAACAATTAAAAACATTTTTGAGAGAAATTTTTTCTTTAAAAATCATAATTAACTAAAACGACCAATATTTCCAAAAAAAATTTTCAAAAACATTCAATTGTTTATAAAAATTTTGGCCTACATTAATTTATATCGTTATCAGAAATAAAACCGGAAATATTATAAAATATACCAATAGAAAAACTTTTGTTAAAACATTAATTTAATATTTCATTTTTTGTTAACTATAAAAATTCTTAATTAACAAAATAATTGTTATAAACTTTTTGGCTTATTCTTATTAAGTACCTATGTAAGTAGGGCTCCACGAAGAATTATATTTTTGGAGCTATTGTTTAAACTTTTATATTGATTTGAATAAAAACAGAGCATCTACCGGAAAAAAATTGTTAATTAACAATTGCTTATTTTTTTGAAAAAATTATGGAAAAATTCTCCAACGAAACTTGAATCCTTGAACTGTCAAGATTATACTATAATTTTTTCAAATTTTAAGCAATACATATAAATAAATTACTTGTTATTAACCTTGAGTTCCGGGAGTCGAGACTTTTTTAGGAAATTTCCTCCTCCTTAAGGATCTTTTCTGAACTATCGTTATCACCTATAGTTTTTGAATTATTAACAAAAAGCTCAGGCCTTTTTTTGTTTATGTTTTTTGTTAATACATAACTGAAATTTTCATCTCCAGAAAAAATAATATTCTCCTTTCTCGAAATTTGATTCCGCATCGAATGAGTTATCGCTAATATTTTTGGCACAATTCTAACGATTTTTCGGGAAACTCACTTCTCGACTGGACCAGTTCAAAGTTTGAAAAGATCAATTTTTAGTTACCAAAGTTTAGGTTTATGTCCGATATTTGGGCTTTTTCTGAATATAGCTACCCTTGTTTTATCTACATTAACTTGTAATTTATTAGTGTCACAATAACTTTCTAATATTTTCTTCGATCTACTCATCTGAATTTCCGAGTCTTCTAATATTATAAAGTCATCAGCATAGCCCAGCAATGAAATGTCTTTGTTTTGATCTAGACATAAACCTCTAGCTCCTCGTTGTTTAAAGTAGTCGTCTATGTCTGACACATATAAAGCAAATTATAGTGGACTTAGCGAGTCACCTTGGATGATGCCTTTGGCGATTTTAATTTTTTTTGAGGTACAACCGTTCTGCTCTCCCTAAAGAGTACATATTTTTTTAAGTTCTTATTATCTTGCCGCTGATTCCATTAGAGAAAAGCTTTTGCCAAAGTATATCCAAATTGATATTATCAAAAGCTTTTTTGAAGTCGATAAAAAGTGCAAAAACTTTCCTCCCAGGCAGTCGCAGATGGTTACTTATCACCGAGTAAAGAACAAAAATATTATCTTCCGTACTTCTTTGTTTACGAAAGCCAGCCTGACATTCTGGTAGCGTTTCAATTGATTCACTGAATGTATGTAGTCTCTGATTTATTAGTTGGGCGAATAGCTTAGTTTTGTGATTGAGTAAGGCAATACCTCGGTAATTTAGAGGATCGTTTTCAGGGCCTTTCTTATGAAAGTGAATCATGTTAATATTTGTCCAATTGCATGGTTTTATATTCTTCGATTGTATTTATGCTGTATTTATTTTTCTTAATGTTATTTTTCTTTAATTTTAATAATTTTTTTTCTTTCACACATTCTTTATCAAACCAGGGTTTCGAGGCTTTTTTTTTGTTAATGTTTTTTGTTAATACATAACTGAAATTTTCATCTGCAGAAAAAATAAAATTCTCCTTTCTCGAAATTTGATTCCGCATCGAATGAGTTATCCCTAATATTTTTGGCACAAATCTAACGATGTTTCGGAAAACTCACTTCTCGACTGGACCAGTTAAAAGTTTGATCAATTTTTAGTTACGAATTTTGCTCTACTTTAAAAACTCTACTATAAGCTGATTTATTAGTTAAAAATTATGTTGAGTCTTGTTGAAAAAACATGAAAAATAGCCGGTATCAGTTCGTAGAGGTTCATAGAATTATTGCAAATACATTAACTATTGACAAAATTGTACCTACAATGCCAAATATTTTGAGAAAATTTCATGAAACAGGACACACAGTGCAGTCGTTTATCAAAGGGGCTTTGCTGAAGGAAGAAAAAACCAATTGAAAACTGTCAATGGAAAAACATAACTAAAAATATTGATGGACCAAGTAACAGACAATGTTATTGGTGATTTGACTGATGATTCTAAAGTGAAGAGAAGTCTGTAATAGTGACATTTGAATTTTTGTATATATTTTATTATTACAATTCAATGACTAAGTATTGTACGCGTTATACCCAACGTAGATTCTACAAAAATATTATGATTTGTATCCATGAGATTTGTAACCAAAATGTGATTTATCACTTGGTCCTTATCAAAGCACACAACAAACACTGGCAAAAACAGGTAATAGTTTCTCCACCGACCATGTCCCTCCTGATAACAGCGTCCCTAAAAAATCTACTATAAAGGGAACCTGGACGAAGTGTCGTCCAAAATTGTAACCGCCTTTTATCAAGAAAGAAAGCATCTGAATAGAAGAAAATAATCAAGGAAATAATTTGAAGAGAAAATAAACAGGAACGTCCTTTGTACTTTTATCAGTTAACATAAGTTTTGAGACGTCACACAACTATATATGAAGACAGTTCACTACTTCATGAATCTGTTTTCCCAAGAGAATTATTCCAAAAATTACAGATACAAATTATTATCATTAATGCTATATACTACAACACTGTTGAGACAATAGATATAGAAATAAAAGTTCAGACTCTCGAGTAAAATATAATATGCATTTTCTACAATTCAGCCAAATTGATGGTTGTTAATTTGTATGATAATGTGTTTATTTAAATTTGGTGTAATAACAGCAAATTTTTCTACTAACTGTTTTAGATTTAGTATCAATTTAATCATATACGTGTAACGCGGGGCTGCCATTTATCTTTCAGTAACAAGAAACAGTTTTGAGAGGTGATAAATAAATATTAGTGATCAATACAGTAGTGGAAACATGTATCAATAATTTTTATATCGTTGGGAAATTTACCTTGAAATCTGTTTTATAAGTCTGTTATTTTCGATTAAGTTTGCTTCAAATACCAACCCATTAATTCAATACAATTACTGTTTAAGAACTCCTGAAGATATACACACTATTATTATTGTTCTTCAATGTTTTGCTACTTTATTCGTTTTATAAGATAGGATCAAGAATGATTATTCGAATTAAAAGAATAAGATATTTGGAACATGTTCATTGTACTTTTATTGCAATTAATAATATATCGTAAATTATTAAAAACATATCAAATACAACTAATAAAACACATATTTTGTATGTTCGAAAAGAGTAATACTAATATATTTTGATCCAAAAGTTTTATGAAAATAATCAGTAATATTTTTATTAAAATTGATTCATTACATGAAACTAAATCAATAAAATCAGAATAAAGACTTTAAAAGTACCAGTATATGACGAAACTAAAACAGGCAAGTATTTGCAGATGCATAAATTAATTTTAATAAATAATTATAGATGTTATAGAAAAACATTGAAAAATAAGTTAATAAAAATTTAAATATTTAAAATTGAGAGGGAATTAAAATTTATTACAAAAACCATTTACTTTTATCATACCAAAAAAATAAACGGTTTTAAAGATTAAAACTAACTTTTTCACATCTGTGAGATGCCCTGAACAATATCTTATTATGAAATCGTCACTTGTATATACTTCGGGGAGTGTATCGTGCTAACAAACTGAAATTTCTCCAAAAATAACTAAAAATGTAGTACATCTGGATTTATAGGACCCGGTGTACTCACTCTAGTAAGCTGAAAATGAATAGGGTACATCTGTGAGACACCTTGAAAAATATCTAATTATAGAATTGGTCACTTGTATTCACTCTGGAGGCTGTGTCGTGCTAACAACCCGAAATTTCTCCAAAAAGGACAAAAAATGTAACACTTTAGGAACCAAAGCACCCGTCGTACAAGCTCTGGTGAGCTAAATATCAATATGGTTCATCATAAAATTGGTCACTTGTATACACTCTGGAGGCTGTATCGTGCTAACAAACTGAAAATTCCTCAAAAATGACAAAAATTTGGTACTCCAAGTACCAAATCACCCGTAGTACTGGCTTTCGTATGCTGAATATCAATAGCGTTCATCTTTGAGACGCCCTGAATAATATCCAATCATAAAATTAGTCACTTGTATATACTCCGGAGGCTGTATCGTGCTAACAAACTGAAATTTCTCAAAAAATGACAAAAATTACGTACTTAAGGTACTATAACACCTGTTGTACTGGCTCTGGTGAGCTGAAAATCAATAGGGTTCATCCGTGAGACGTCCTGAATAGTACTTAATCATAAAATTGGTGAATTGTTGCACTCAGGAGGCGGTATCGTGATAACAAACTGAAATTTCTCAAAAAGTGACAAAAATGTCGTACTTCATGTACCATAGCACCTATTGTACTGGCTCTGGTGAGCTGAAAATCAATAGAGTTCATCCGTGAGACGTCCTGAATAATACTCAATCATAAAATTGGGGACTTGTTGCACTCCGGAGGTTGTATCGTGCTAACAAGACATGTAACGAAAAGTGGCCGACGACAACAAGGACGACATACACAGGATTTTTTTTCTAAAAACCGTTTTTTCTTGTTGTTGTTGATGAAAAACGCGAAAATAACTCAAAATTCCAACTTTTTTGGGGTAAGCCAATACTTTTCTCGCATATTAGATAGGTTAGGCGGAAAAGTAATATATATATATATATGTATATATATATATATATATATATATATATATATATATATATATATATATATATATATATATGCCGTATTGGGGAAATCGATTTACAGTCCATTAAAAGACAAAATACCTACCTTACATAGTAGTAATGTGGTCTATAAACTTGGTTGCAATAGCTGTGATCTTACATATATTAGCCAGACCTCTCAAAAGCTGTCTAGCCGTGTATCTCTCTATAAAAGTGATATAAGACTACATCCGGAAATATGTTCTCTTGCTAATCATGTTTCCTCCTTAGATCATGAAATAGATTTTGAAGGGATTAAAACTACAGTGAAAGATTATTTTTGGAAATGGCCTTCATTTTTCAGGAGGATTGCCGTATTAATAAGAAGACAGACATTCAAAATTTAAGCAATTTGTACTCTCTCCACTTAACTCTAGACAAGCAAAATTCCTATAAACAGATTGGTAATAATTCTAACAATATTTCTACATAGCATCGACCGAATTATTGTACCTCCCTCTATTCTATTCAAATTCATATATACTTTCGATTGTTTTTAGTTTATGTCATTATGGTCGTGGTAATTTATTTGTTCTTTTTTTCTTTTCTACTTCATAGGAAAGAAGAACCTGTCCTTATCCTTAACCTGTTTTAAAATTTCGATACAAATTAAAATAGATCCATGTGCTTGTGTGAATCTCGCTGTTTTAATGTTTCAACCTTTTAATGATTTTACAATATTTTAATATGTGACTGTTAGTATTTGTAATACAATCTGGACTTATTTCCTTAACTGTTTAGCAATTATCCTTATGTTAAGATCAAGGATACATTCTCGATTAGCGTGAGTTATGAAACTGTTGTAGCGGACTGTTTTGTAAATTATGTTTTTCTGCCTTTGTAGTTCTCTGAAGACGTAAATAAAGATTTACGAAAGCTTGGAAATCTAAGAAGAGTACACTTTTCCGTTTGCTGCTAACCTCAATAGTATTTGTCCTTTTGTGTTATATATATATATATATATATATATATATATATTCATGATGAAGCAATAAAAAATATCTCTCCCACTTAAGATGATTAATTTTCAAAATTATCAATTTATTCAAATTATATCATGATGAATTTTACTTTATAATAGTAATTAGTTATAGCCAATTTAAACTATTTCTTTTAAACGGTTGTGTCATGATTTATGATATTTTATCATAATTTCTGCAAATATGATGAAATTTGATTTCTATTTTCGTGAACTAACAAATTTAATAATTAATTTTATTGAACAGTAAATATGCATCAAACGCTAATAGCTAATGGAATTATTAGAGCAACAAATAGTCTGGAATATTTTGATAAAATAATATTTATAAGTCTAAATGATTTAGTCGTTAAGACAGTTTTTTGGTATTGGAATAGTCTATTTATGTATATTATGCTTTGACTGTTGGTAGCACTGGTTGTCTCTTATTACATCCCATTTGGAGGCAAACTATATCATTTCCTTGCCGGCGTTCAACATGGTTACACATGATGATGGAATTATTCATTTTATTTTATAAAATGTTGCGACATTTTCAATTGATGCTGTGATGCGGTTGGTTTGCCCGTCCATTAACTCAATTCCTGTTGAACATTTCACAATTTACGATCTGTAGTTTACGAATTTACAACTTTATGGAGTCTAACCTCACTTCGGAGGTAAGTACACACGTGGTTGTGAACTTCATTTCTAATTATTCTTCATTGACTACAGTATTTCCTGTTGTTTTTCATTTTAGTCTTCCTTGAAAGCTTGGACATTTTCCGCTAAGAGTATTTCTTTTCCATTTTTTGCTGCAATCCCCCAATATTCACTAGTTTTATATATATATATATATATATATATATATATATATATATATATATATATGTGATCGACAAAAATTGAATAATTAGAATTCGGTAAATAAAATGTTATAACTTAACTCCAAATCATAACTTTTAAAAGTCATAGCATCAAAACATTTTTATTTGAATAATTTAAAACGACTAGATATTAAATTCGTACATCCCTGTCGAATGGTTTCGGTTTAATTTAGAATTTTGATATTGATATTCTCTGTTGTATATTAACCTTTTTAAATCCTTCATCACACATGTCTAAATAAAATTGCCTGTTATAAATAATTTTTTTGCACTAAATTTCGTATATTTTTAGTCAATTCACGTGTAGAAGCTGTTGACACTGTACTATTGTGAAACTGAATTAACTTTATCACGTCACAAACATGGCGACCGATTGTGGCTCGTTTGTAGTCACGTGGTTCTTTTTAAAATTGTCTAAATTTTTAATTGTTTATTATTATTTAGAGAAACATCTTTGAAGAGTTTTTCGCATCGACTATTTTTACAATTTGTGTTCAAGTTTTAAAATACGGGAAAAAATTGATAATTTTTTTTATCAAAAACCTAATTCTTGATAATGTTTAGTTATCATGAAAATGATAATATTACTAGTTTTCAAAGAAAAATACAGATACTTTGAAAGGAATTTACTTGTTCATTAGGATTAATAGGATTTAACACTGTTTGCCTTTCACAATAATAATATTTACAATAGTAACTGTGAAATTTTATGACTGTTGATGGTTAACAAAGTTCTTTTTTGTGGTATTCCGTAATATTTTCACGAAATACATGGTTAACCCTACAATGAAAATAATTCTTTTTGTGGCATAGTTAAAGGCCATTTGTCAATTATATTTTTTAACAACAGAAGAAATTATACCTTCGGCCTGATGGGACTAAATAGCACTTAATGACTACTTCATTAAAAAAACGATTATGGTCTTTTTCGAAATTTGTTAAAACATTGTTTGAGGTCATTATATTGTCATTGGCGAAATATATGTGTAAGCGAAAAATAAAAATATTGGAAGTAATTTAGAGTTACTATACTTCGTGTAAAAACATGGGTGAACGCCTTCAGTCACGAAGTTCGAAAAATAATCATTCCATTTTTGGTATGTCTGCCCTTGAGCAATCTCAAAGAATCTATAATATGCGGTCAATGGCGCACGGTAAGGGTTATTATAAAGGAAATACTCAATTTTTAAATTTCATAGATACCGCAACGATTTTTTAAGGAAGTTGTATAACTGTGTGATAGATTATTAGATCAGTCAATTCTTGTTGGAATATTCTTTTTGAATAGACAAAATTACTCCAAATAACAAATTATTTATATAAACAATCATTATAAACCCACGCATTCTCTATAGAATCTGTGCATTTATATGTTGTGTTATTGTAAAAATGTTATTGCAACCATATTTAGCAGAATATGAAAACCTTGGAATAGTACAATAGAGAGGGCTAATCATTCATAAACACGTTTATTTCTGCGGTAAGCGCCAATAGTAAAATAATTTATGAATTACAAAAAGTGGGGAGGGTATTGTGTGTACATGGCCTTGTTAATTTCGGCTGTTTTTCTGACAAACTTGGCACTGACGAACTATGATAATGCAAAAACCTTAAATTAATTGACTTAAAATTTTATTTTGACACTAAAAGTCTTGAAAAGCACATAGAAACGAAAGAACTGAATGTTTACTTTCTTCTCCTAATGGCGCTCGAATGAACAAACCACGCCTGATACTATTTATTAAAATACTACATCGCATTTAAAATGATCGTCGAGCACACTATGACGATATTTGCATCTCTCTATGTGGTAATTAAACAAGGATAACATAACTAAATATGTTACACTAGACACATAAAGCAGGTAGTGAAATTTTGAGCACTTTTAGTTACAACCATAGAGGTATCTGAGGTTACAACAAATACTTGTTTAAAATTTATATAAGGATATGCGTTTATTAAATCAAATTCAAGTATTTTTAATTATTTTTATAAAGCAGCGATTCAAATGCATAAGTTAAAATGACTTTTTACTTTTCCGCCCAACCTTTCTATATGCGAGAAAAGTATTGGTTTACCCCAAAAAAAGTTGGAATTTTGAAATTTTTTTTGAGTTATTTTCACGTTTTCCATCAACAACAACACGAAAAAACGGTTTTTAGAAAAAAAATTCTGTGTGTATGTCGTCGTCGTTGTCGTCGGCCACTTTTCCTTACATTTCTTGTTAGCACGATACAGCCTCCGGAGTACAATAAGTCAGCATTTTATGATTGAATATTGTTAAGGACATGTCACAGACGAACCCTATTGATTTTCAGTTCACCAGAGCCAGTACAACGGGTGCTATGGTACTTGAAGTACGACATTTTGTCATTTTTTGAGAAATTTCAGTTTGTTAGCATGATACAGCCTCCGGAGTTCAACAAGTCACAAATTTCATGATTGAATATTATTCAGGACATCTCACTGATGAACCTTATTGATTTTCAGCTCATCAGAGCCAATGCACCAGGTGCTACAGTACTTTAAGTACGATATTTTTGTCATTTTTGAGAAGTTTCAGTTTGTTAGCACGATACAGCCTCCGAAGTATATACAAGTGACCAATTTTATGATTGGATATTATTCAGAGCATATCAAAGATGAACCCTATTGATATTCAGCTCACTAAAGCCAGTACAACGGGTGCTATGGTATTTGAAGTACCAAATGTTTGTCATTTTTGGAGAATTTTCAGTTTGTTAGCACGATACAGCCTCCAGAGAGTATACAATTGATCAATTTTATGATTGAATATTGTTCAAGGTGTCTCACATATGTACCCTATTGATTTTCAGTTGACCAGAGAGAGTACAGTGGGTCCTATAAATCCAGATAAACTAAATTTTCAGGTATTTTTGAAGAAATTTCGGTTTGTTAGCACGATACATCCCCCGAAGTGTATACACTTCGGGGGATGTATCGTAACAATTTTATGATAGAACATTGTTCAGGGCCACAGATGCGGAAAAGTTAGTTTTAATCTTTAAAACCGTTTATTTTATTTGCATTACCTCTTAACAAATTTTCGATTAAATTTTTAATTTTTTTTCTCCTCTGCAACTAAAGAGGATTTGTAAATATGGCAAAGTGGTGGAAGTGTCCGCAAGTGAGCATAGAATGTGACTCGGTGTGTGAGGCATCAAAAAATCAAAACAGACATATCTATTGTATGTGTTAATCCGAGATTAAAACCAAAAATACTCGATGTTCGTCATAGACAATAATTTCAGTTTCTCAAATCGAAAATATCTATGTACACCAAGAACAAACAAATTTATGTAGTAGTTATGTACCTGTTGTTTCTTATGACACATTTTTGAAATAAATTCGAATTTATAGGTCAGTTCTTTCAATTGAAAACTTAATCACAGAATCACCGATTAATTTATTTAAAATGATTATAAACGCCCATATTATACTTATTTACATTTTTCACGATTGCAATCTGATCAATGAATAATTTTTATATCAAGGTTGATTTTTAAATAGGACTTCTATAGACTCTACTGAAGATCCACACTATTATGAGAATTCGCACTTTGCTGGGTTTCACAGTGATTCTCAAACTTACCGAATCAGTGATTCAATAAATAATAGTCATTCTCTAAATCTCTACTTCAGTTGTGTTATATGTTATGGTAATTACTTCAACTTTCATGAAGCATAAGAGCTGTTGATTATACTTAGCAAATTTGGTGACAGTGACCAGTAATGTCTATCGTCAATCCACATTTCAGAGCACTTAAGAGGCATTCGCAGTTGTTTAAATTTAAAGCAATGTATGATCTAACTAATGGTATTTCTGAGAGATATCCAAAGCTGTTTATATGGGGTCTTGAGATTTGCAGGACTCTATTATATATATTTAAAGTATAATTGTGTCAAAATATTATTAGGAGAAAAAAGATTTCAGTACATCAAAATTGTTCGTTACAAAATTCAATTATATGCTAGGATTATCTGAAAATCTGAATAAATTTAATAAAAAAATATGTTTTCGGCACTTGATGAATTGGCAACCATTTCATGTCAAGAGGATTTTTTATCGGTACTTTTTAATTTGAATACAGCTATGAATATTCATGAAAATATAATATTAAAATATTTGGTGTTGACTATTAGGAAAACCTTGAAAATTTATTCTGTGTAACGGAAGCCATAGTAAATTGAACAAATAAATAGTATTGTCTGTGGTGTACCAATAATCTCAAAATAATGGAATAATTAATATAAACGCTAAAACCTTAACCATGTAAAATTTCACAAGTATAATATGATGCAACATTGACCGTATATTCTTGAGAAACCGTCTTCGCTTATTAAAAAACAAAGGTAGGAATTTTTATGGACAAAAATAATAATTAGATAATATTTTGCCATCTTCATTTGAATTGAAATACAGGTTGGCCAATCAATAACTAGTCAAACGTTGCCAATATCTGCTTCCACACTTTGGACAGATGCTCTTGATCAGTCAATCATTTCTTAAACAATATTTTCAAATTTATCAGGCTCATTAGCATCTAGAGTATATTCATCTCATAGGAGATGTGTGGTTTAGTTTTGTCGTATTATGTGATGAATACAGTGTAGGATCGTTGATGCACCAGAACTGGATTTTTTTCTAGGGTTTAAGCACTAAGACACTTTCCCCCTTATGCTCCATTATCTTCTGATGAGGTGCACTTATGATTGAATTACATAGATGAGATTTTGTTCAATTAATTAAAAAAAATCGGTTTTAGTCATTTGGGATACTTCTGATGGTTATTAACCCCGAAGGTCAGAAATAGTTCTTACGAACTGATATGAAGTCAGACCCTGGCAATGTTGATACACCTCGTTCATTTGTTTACCTTTTATATTATAATTCATAAACATTACACATTTTAGTAAGGCATAATTCAACTATTTGTAGAACGTATTAAAACGAATATATAAATAATATTTACTATAGATAAATATTGTAAACATCTAGACCATTATATTCTATTATGTTTATCGTAACTATGCAATCATAATGTACATTATTGGTACGAACTTGACCATTCCTAGTAATTTACAGGTCATGTATCAGTATATGTTCAGTGTTATCTAGTGTGTAAATAAAACCCAGTGATATTTGACGAGATGGTTTATCTTCCCCTCTAGTCCAGATTGGGGTCCGCATTTACATTAATTTATTGACGTATCGTGAAACTTATGGCCGTTCTTAACAACTCCTCCATCATCCATTGAAGACTTTATAATTACGTGGTGGAAATAAGTGTTTCCATGACTGCAGATTTTTTGCTAATATATCTCAAAATATCGCAATTCTAGGTCTCCATTGCTGCATATATTCTAGACGTAAGGTGTTAAGGAAATATTTGATTTTAGAATTAAAATACAAAAATTTGAAACATTTTTCATATATTCCCTGTATTTACTTTCAATTATTAAACAGAAACTTCTGTTTTCAAAATTTTTAGTTTTTAAAGCTAGAGTTTATTGATTGTTGTACGCATCTGGTACTATATAGTAATATCAGGTTTTAATTAGGATTTGTCAGTTTTTTTACATTCTGACATTGGTTGTTATTTTTATTTATAATTGGTTTTAAAAAGTAGGACACTCTATACACATACAAACATTTTAACATAATTTCACTTCGTTGCAAATTTCAATGCTATTGCAATTAAACTGATAAAAAATCAGCATTTAACGTACTGATATTTCATGAATACTTTTTCGCAAAATTAAGGTGATTACTGCTCTTTGAGCGACATATTCTTGAATAAGTAATCAACTTGTCGGCCTTTGGGTAGTCTGTGCAGAATTACTTTTTTAGGGCAACACCCAAACGTCTACATACTGTAAAAATTGATGGAAATCCACGACGATCTGATTTCTCTTGAAATATTAATTGTTTGAAAGCATTTACAATTAAAACGTGGTAATTAGGAGTATAATATCTCAAAAACATAAAACAATATACGAGGAGTTTACAGTAAGTATCACCACATCACAAAGAAACAATCAATGAAATATAAAATACGTATCACTCATCCAAATATATTGTATCGCCTTCAAAGTAAGCCCCTTACGCGAATGAGTAAATGTTACAGACTTCTCTGACGTGACGTGGGTACACGTGGGCCCACGTCATAATGCACGTGATATAAAAATGCAAGGATTTTGTGAGCTTGCGTTTATGTTGGGCAGTCGTGACGTGAGAGGGCGTCAGGAGAGTCACTTGGTTTCTCTTGAACCGTTGCCAGTGATTTTATTCAATTATTTCTTGTACTAACTATTTAATGGAAACGGTTTGTCAGTAAACTAAAAACTACAAAAATATTTCCTTAGTTACCCATCATCGAGCCGTACAGCTTAAAAATTACTCTGCGCATGTGCGTACTCATGATCGAATTCAGTTTTTGCCATTCTCTAATATCACTTAAACCGCTCTTCATCTTATGTAAGTTGAGACATAAAATTTTGGATTTCCCCGAATTTGCCTCGCTTCATATTGACAGGATACACCCACCCAATCCCTAGAACAGCAAATGGGTGCAATACACAGAACAGCCCTTTCTTCTTCTTTCAGTATGTCAAAAACACGGAATACTTTCATAATTGGTGGTTCGAAACAATCTGTCGAGAAATGCAATGCACACCAAGTTGTTGTTTTATCTGCTATATAATAGGCTAATGTTAACATCGCTTCATGCCTGACATAGTCCCACGGTGTGTAGTGTGTAGGCTGTACTCACCTTAATTCTTTCATATGAACATTTTTCAAACGAATTTTTAAGAATCTCTTTTATGTGTGCCACCGACTGAAAACGGGTATCTTGGAGTGGTAATTTGACTTTAGAAAGAGGAAAAGTCGGTTACAACAATATAAAAAAATACGGTGTTTTGGTAAATTTTGGGCCAGAAATTTGTCCATAAGAAGAGTCTTGTAAGACGATGATATTCTTTATACACTACGATAATTCAGCAAAACACCGTAATAATCGCAAAAAACAGTCAACATCACCGGGTGGAGCGAGGTTGATCTTCCATCACATCTCGATCGCTTCACGCATTTGTTTTTAATAAAATTGATTGACCAAAAGCCCATTCAGCGCGTCCACAACAAAATTCGATTCGTAATCCAAAATTTAATACTGCATTATGAGATTTAGGTAGAGAAAATCATTGAATTTTGTCAGGATAATAAAGAAACAAAATAATTAAAGATCATAAGAAACTTTTTTTTCTCAAAAAAATAACTTTTCAGTAATATTTTATAATATTATCTGGAAGATGCACTCGGTTTCCAAAGTGTAGTCTAGTATGGACAAATAATATTTTTAATATACATATTGCATTCTATTATTTACAAACGCTATAAAAACTATTAAACTAAACTAGTTTTTCTTGGTTACACATATACACGACCATTGATAATTCTATAAACTAAAGTTAAATAACGTTTGGAAAAACTCTAGTTCTTAAAATTATACATAAAAAAGGTCTCCTGCCTTTTTTTTCCTCCTTTCAAAATTAAATGAGTTGGGGAAGTTTTAACATTAATGCGTGGACGTAAATTTTTAAAAATCGTAAGTACCGTAATTTGGGGGTAAATTGATAGTTCATTTCTCTATTTGACAAATACAATATTGAATAGAAGATATTTTTTTTGAAAAAACTATATAAGGCTTCTTATGGTAATTTTGCGAGGATTCTGAGTACCAGAATTCCAAAATTATCTCGGGTATCCTTCGAAAAAAATAAATAGGGCTGATCAATTTCACACTTTGTATGGGGCGAATTGGATCACCTGTTTTACATTGCTCCCACGTATCATTCAAACCATATCCACAGAACAATTTGACTCCCAGCTAAATATTTTTCATAGTTCAAAAGTTATCCGCCCTAAAAGATCTCGGGATCAAATCGTATGGGTGAAATTGATCGTATGAGTGAAATTGACCGTATGAAGGAATCAATGCAATTGTACATTCACAGAAATATCTAGTAATTGCTGTTGAAAAGTTTTATTAAATAAGAAATGGACACGTTTCTAACAAAAAAATCTAAATAGGCAAAAACCTCTCCAGACCAAGCCAATATTATTTTCAAGCTGATGTTTAAAACAAAACTAAGGTATAATAACTGAACTCGTTAAAAAATCAAATGAAAACCAGAATTCATTTTATAAAAAAAGAAGTGGAAAATAAACAAACTATTAGAAACTAAATTTCTTATATATCAATGTCTGTTTGATATATATATATATATATATATATATATATATATATATATTCTTTATCAATTTATATTTTTATTTGACGTTTCGCTCTCTAATTCGGAGCATTTTCAAAAATTTTTACATCGATGTTAAACAATAAAATGAAAACGATTGAAAGATTAAAATTGAATGTACACACAGAGACGACAAAAACTGGTAACTAATAAAATAATTTCAAAAACAATAAAATATATATATATATATATATATATATATATATATATAACTATGCCGTCATCGTCTCCAATTTTAGGGTTTGGAAGTACTGCTACAATGTCGGATTCATCAATGACAAATTGATCATCTTTCACTACTTTAAATGTATTTTTCGTGGTATTGATGCATTTCATACCCACTACTTCCACTCCTTCGTCGGTTATGTCCTGAATTATTGAGACATACCTGTACTTCGTCTTTTTTCGACTCCTCCCTAAGACTGTAACCAGCAAAAATGCTCCTTTTTCAGATATTCTTTATCTACGGAGAAATATTCCGTCTCTTCTCCAATTTCTTCGGCACTTCGTCATCGGAATGGTTCTGTAATTCTGGTTCTGGTTCTGCTTCATTCTCTGAACTTGAGTCATGAGGAGCTGTTACGTTTTTACCTGGCTCTACTTCAAGCTTCTGTCTTTTAACATTTCGTCTTGTAGGTGCAACTTTTTAGGATTTGTAGATTTTATCTGAAGGCAGCACTACGCCTGATGCCGAACCACACATCATAATGGATGTAGCACTTTTTGTAAAATTGCAGTCCCTCTCAGGATACTTGGTTCCCCGCCGGAATCACATTTTCTTATTTCCTGGATTATCTTGGAGGTTTGTTTCATCATAATTAAAAATATTGGATGAAGGAACATCTTGCAATGTCTCGCGTAAATTGTTGAAATAATCCGTTATAGTTTGTCTTGAAACAGAAGCACGAGAGCCGTTTTATATTGGCAGCCACTTTCTTAACAATTGCATCGTTATGTCGATGAAGCAAAAAGTAAACCCAGTCATTTTCTGGTAGGATGTTTTGGAACACGGCAACGTTGCGACCTTGACTATCTAAATCATTTTTGGCAAACTGCCTCAAAGCAATCACGTCTAAAGGAAAACCCCATTCTCCACAAACACTTGCTGCACAAACAAAAAAAATTTCTTCGCTATTTGTAAAACAGGTTTGCTCCCCATTTTTTCTTATATGGCGCCAATGGAATTTATTATTTAGCGTTCCATAAGATATGCTGTATTCTCGAGCAGCCCGTGGTAGAATCCAACCATCTTCAGTTACCTTTGCTAGGGCCTGTTCAACGGTCTCTGCACTGTAGTATTTGTATCTTCTAGCAACCTGCTTCCTTTCATATACTCGTACCATTTTCGAACGATCTGAAACAACACAAAAAAATAATCAGACACAATTTCACATCTGGAAGCGAAATTGAGCTGATCACTTTCACCCCATGTGAGTAATCAATTTGGCCCCGGCGCTCAATTTTTGAAATTCCCGCGAAATTATTATAGTTGCTGCCGATCAATCGCACATGCCGTTTAAGGAGACATAAACAAACAGAAGTATGGTGTCCAAATAACGCAAATTATTAACGTGTAGTACTTACCAGTAAAAGTTTGCAACAGTCTTGGAAACCTTATATTATTTGATGAGTTTTAACCGCTTTTGTTAGCAAAACAAGGCAAAAATGGCACACGCGATCACAGACATGTCATCTTCAAAGCTTCACTGAACAATATTGGGGAACGCGACTGATGGCCGTTAATTGAATTTGGCGCTAATATCAGAAATATCACCAATGGATTTACTTATCAATTTCGCCCCCGATTTTCAATTTCGCCCCGAACTACAGTAGTAGAAAAATAAGCAGATAATTTTTTTAAAACCCTCAAAAAATGTAATCTTTAATTCTAGAGATGCAGATTTATTTTTTGTTGAAAAAAAATATAACAATTTAAAATTTTCAAATTGAAATTTGAATGCCTAAAAGGTAATTAATACTTTATTTTCGCTATATTTAGAGATTCCTCATAAAATGTCCTACATTTGACCAATACATTTTTTTAACTGGTATATTTCGTCAGGTACAGGTATAAAATTATTTTCAAATCCTACGCCGTTGTATGAAGTCCCCAGTTAAAAAGACTATTCTATTGTTTACTCGTTCGAAGGCTCGACGATTAGTATTGCGCATGCCTTAACATTCAGAAGCGCTAGTGAGAAGGCATTACTGGAGAATCTTAGTTCTCTCCTGTCTATTTTACGAACTGTTCATTCAAATACATCAGGTCCTTGCTTATTCCAATTGTTTTTATACCGGGTATCTCAGATTTTAGGCCAGCAGATATTTCAGTTATGTGCAGAAAATAAAAATTGAAAAGAATATGTGTCGTATGAGACCATTAAAGATCATGGAACATATCAAAATCCATCCCTGGCAAATTACTCCTTACTTTTGTTTTTCAAATTGCTACCCAAGGTTGTTCAACTTACAGCCCTTTTTATTTCTCATTCAACGATATATCATAATACGTAGTTGTGAAAACAGTTTGTCGAGATAATGAGCTCGTTTCATGAATTTCAATGAAAATGTCAGAAGATATATTGGGTCTGAACTAAGTATTTGCGAATTTGCGACTATTAACGCCACTCTACGATTTCAAATAAAAATGAAAAAAATATTGAAATTTGAATTCTTGTGGTAGACTGTGGTAGGCTAGAGCCAATTGCAAACAAAGATATTTTGCGCTGTTGTCACGAGGGAAAACTTTATAAGTAGACTAGTTATATTTTTTCTTTAACACCCGTTAAAGAGAAACGCAAAGTACTGTCAAAACGTACTCTTTCAAATCATGTTCTCCTAATCGGGCGCCTCTTATTAAAAAAGGTAACTCTCGCGTAGTCAAAGAAATTTGGAAATATATATTTTAAACTGCAGTGATGATGCTTTCAAAATAGAAAATATAATGTAAAATGTATGTATAATGAAAATTAAATGTTCTCCATGTAGGTTGGGCCGTTTAGAAAACATGTGGTGTAACACACATACACAAATTGCGTTACACCAGAATTCCGAACTGGATTTAGTATCGGATCGCTTATTCTTCTTCTGTTTAGGGGAGTTAGAGTGACTGAGTCACCATGTCCACATCCACTTGAGGAAGATTTGTCGAATTAGCTTCGATGAAACCTGGATCCATTTTAAAGATGTTTTTTAAAAGTCAAACAAACACAAGCACATTTTCTACTATAAAATAATACAAACAACTAAGAAGTCGGCGATGATGATATCTGTTTCCAACAGACAAAACACGTATACACAAAAGCACCAAGAATTTTATTTACAATCAATGATCAATTAAAAGAAGTAATTATTGATAAATTCATGTAGGTACATAAACAAGCGTGGTTCACTCAAAAGCTTACTTCAGTTTACTTGTATATGAGCACTTCTAAATTAAATCAACTTTACATGTGGTTTCTAACCTTCGTGGTAGATTCGAATAAACAGAACATAAAATAAACAGTTTTAACTATTAAAACTAACTTTTCCGCATCTGTGAGACTCCCTGAACAATATCATAAAATTGTCACATGTCATGTATGACCTTCGGAGGCTGTATCGTGGTAACAAACCGAAATTTCTCCAAAAATGTAGTTATATCTGGATTTATAGGACCCCTTGTACTCACCCTGGTGAGCTGAAAATCAATAGGGTTCATCTGTGACACACCCTGAAAAATATCCAATTATAAAATTGGTCACTTGTATACACTCCAGAGGCTGTATCGTGCTAACAACCCGGAATTTCTCCAAAAATTACGAAAAATATCGCACTTCAAGTATCATAGCACCCGCTGTACTCGCTCTAGTGAGCTGAAAATCAATAAAGTTCATCTATAAGACGTTCTGAACAATATCCAATAATAAAATTGGTCACTTGTATAAATTCCGGAGGCTGTATCGTGCTAACAAAGCATATTATGAAAAGTGGC
This sequence comes from Galeruca laticollis, assembly GCA_963921935.1. NCBI lineage: Eukaryota > Metazoa > Arthropoda > Insecta > Coleoptera > Chrysomelidae > Galeruca > Galeruca laticollis. Next base: position 158,652,666 of record OY998180.1, on the reverse strand, counting down.
TGACGACAATGTCGACAACATGCACACAGGATGTTTTTCCTAATACCCGTTTTTTCGTGTTCCTCTTGCTGGAAAAGGAAAAAGTATCTCACATTTTTTTTCAAAATTCCAACTTTTTTTGGGGTAAACCAATACTTTTCTCGCATATTAGATAGGGTTGGGCGGAAAAGTAAAATTTAACCCGCGAAGAAATAGAAACATTTTTAGTGCATGCTCCAGAAAATTTATATCTGGTAACTAAAGTAAGTTACACTAGTTATTTTTACCTATATCTATGAGTATTTGTTGTAGGTTGTACTAATATTTGGTATTTGTGGAGCATATTTTCGAGAGGAATTAGCTAATATTACATTCAAGATTTAGGAACAACTTTATTGGTAACAATACGAGCATCAAAAACTAAAATTTACCGAATTTTCAGTGTGCCTGACAAAGAACAGAAATTACCAAGCCACCACGTACTAAAAATACCGAGCAACGGTTTTTTGTGTACTATAATAACGGAAAATGCTCTAGTCAGATCATTGGAGAGAATACATTTGACCAAATACCTTTTAAAATAGCGACCTATTTAAATTTGCCTACTCCAAAAGAATATACAGGCCATTGTTTTAGACATTCTTCAGCAATTTTGTTACCTGATGCAGGAGAGGATATTCTTATCAGAAAGCGATATGCTGGTTAGAAGTCTACAACTGTAGCGGAAAGATATATTGCGGATTCTGTGGTAAATAATATTGAAATTGCCAAAAAAAAAATTGTCAATGTTAATGTCTCTCCCACTAGTCGCAGAGATGAGTTTGCTATTATATATACTGATCCTTTTGAGCATGCAGCTTCCAGAAGTATGTTTTTAGAAGAACTGTTAAACATAATTTCTTCTGTAAACAAGGCAAAATGTTATCTGCCAATGCACTACATAAAAATTGCCATGCTGTATCGCCAATTCTGAACACAAAAAAAAACATTTACTTTATCGCCGCGGCCTCTAAATAAACCCCCGAGCACTGAAGTTGCATTTTACGCCCGCTGAATTGATTCATGAAGTGTAGTTTATAACTCGATCTTGCATAAAAAATTTCAAACCGCTTATTTTTCTACTACCCTAATTCATATAATTTTGAAGGGAGGGAAAAAGTCGAGAGACCTTTTTTGACAACTTTTACCGTGTTCGAGCAATTGTGAAAAAACACTTTAAAACTTTTTTTTTTCAAAACCTTGCGGGGGGTGCAGACACTAAAACCTTTATACATTGTTATTGTATCATTGAAACTACATTGTATCAAAAATGCAAAGTTGTGTAAACATTTTTGATTTCAGACCTTATTTAACAGGACTATTATGTCATGGTACGGAGTTACAAACTATTCGTAAATACTACGTTGTTGCCATTGTTATTGCAAAAAGTGCATTTAGATTAGAAACCAAACATATATTATGAAAATAATTTATTAATTAACAAACAAATGAGTCTATCGTGGGAAAATAATCGTTTAAATAATTATATGTTTCTATTAGGTATAATAGCATTTAATTCTTCCGCATACAAAATTGTTCTACACTTAAACTTATTACATAAACTAATAGTTATCGATTCCCGTATGAAACATAACAAATAAGTAACCATATTCAAACATCACCATAGACTAATTAATTAAACACAAAGCAATGGAAGAAGCATGGCGAGAATATTTTACATATGAACAAATATATTAATGTCTATTGGATGGTGAATATGAAACATAGAACTAATATGGATTATATAACTATTCACTCTTTTATTATTAAAACCTTAATATCGAATTTATCTAAACGGTTTAACAGAGACATAATTGAAAGGAGACAAGCTGGACTAGGACGAGATCTGGTGAGAGAACTACAATAATCATAAAAATATACAGAAAGATGTGAATGGATAGAAGATATGATAGATGAATTATTAGAGATAAACAAAAATACGAAATTCGATCGGCAAGTAAAACGACAAAAACGAATAGGGAAGCGCCACAGTCTGGCAGTAATTTCAGTTTAATGAATGGCCCAGTATAATAAACTGAAGATTTTTTCTCCATTGGTGAGGTTTCGGACCATGTGGATTACGAATCCGTTCATATCTAAGCTCTAGCCCTCACCGCTCGTCCACTGAACCTCTGTTCTAAACAGTGATTTCAGTTTAATGAATGACGACTCATTATAAAAAATAAAGATGTTTTCCCATTGGAGACGTTTAAGACCATGCTGATTCCGAATCCGTTTATACTTAAGCTCTAGCCCTCACCGTTCGTCCACTGAATCCCTGTTCTAAACAGTGATTTCAGTTTAATGAATGACCCAGTATAAAAGTTCGTTTCAAAGTAGTTGATAGCACAGAGCGCCTATAATAAACGGAAAATGGAGGTCGGTTGTCTCAAGAAATTTTATCTCTTATTTATGTTTTACAAAGTATCTAGACTAAGAAGAAAGAAATTGTGACCAGGCCACCCGGTAATCGGTCAAATAACAATAGGTAATAAAATACAAATGAAAGCGTACGCAGGTAACCAAACAGTCCATAGCCGTAGAACAGGGTTATTTATGATTATTGCATAACGTTTATTATAATTAATATTATAATGAAAATACAAAGCAATTGTGCACTAAGATTTATATACACACATATTCTTGTAAAAAATAAAAAAAATTATAACAAATAATTGCAGGTGAACATTCCTTTAACTATAATATATACAGCATTATTAACTAAATTCTTCATCAGAAAAATCTGAAGAATCGTCTTGTCCTGAGTTAATAATTAACGGTTCGATCTCTGTAGTTTCGTCGATTAAGTCGTCAAGATTCCACATTTTGCACTCCTCAGCTATAACATGTTTCATGGCGCTTTACCAGTTTTCGGCAGTCACAATCGCCAATGAATTCATCAAAAGTTGCCGTACTTCTCAAAGTTTAAAAGTTTTGTTGTTCCTGGCAACATAACCTTTGACTAGTGCCCATATAAGCTCTATTGGCTTCAGCTCACAATGGTAAGAGGGTAAGCGATGTACATTAATACCTCTACTTTTTGCCATCTCATCGATTACAAATTTTTTAAACTCTGACTTACACTGTCTAACAATTTGCAAAAGTTCTTTTTTCACCATTGTATCATCTAAATTTAAGACTTTACACTGCAACCACTCAATTATCGCCGCTTTTTTCCATGAACTTGTGGGAAGCATTCTCTACTAATCGAGAATGATAGCTGGCGTTATCCATTACAATAACTGAATTCTAGGGAATGTATTCGATCATGTGTTCGAAATATTCCTCAAAAAACGTCAGCCGTCATTTCTTCGTGGTAGTCTTTGGTTGAATTAGAATGAAATTCCAATAATCCTTGATCCAAAAATCCGTTTTCACTGCCTATATTGGTTATAATAAGCCTGCGTCCCTTTCCAGACGGAAGTCTTAATACTGTTGACCAACCCTCCATGACAGCTTGTCGGGAATTCAGTATATTTTCATCTTGCCAGATTTTCGATACGGTGTGTCCTTCATTTAGCCAGGTTTCATCCAAATAGAAAATATTCTTGCATTCGTTGCGATATTTTCGGATTGACCTTAAGTATTCTCGTTTCCAGCAAATAATATCCGGCTTATCAATAAGAAAAGATTTTCTGATCTGTTTTTCCCACCCAAAGGTTCATTCCATGAAGAATTCTCCATACTCTAGTTCTTGATAGTTGTGGCAGATTTTCTTCAATCTAGGCAGCTTGCACAATCTTGTCCACTGTATTTCTTTTGCGAAATACATACCATGCACTATTCTACGTACACTGTTTTTGACATCGTCGTCAATTTCTAATGGTCTCTTCCCCGAGTGAGGAATTGGTTTACCGAGGTTCTGGTATTTTCCCTCACGTAAAAATCTATAAATCGTTGATTCTCCTACCCCTACCATATTGGCACAGATCGTAATTATGTCGCGAACAGAACTTGAAGAGTTTTGGTGCACAAGAGCATCATGAACGTTCAGGATTAATGTTTTTTCTAGCAAAGAATATGCACTTTTGCTAACTCGTTGAATAGGAATTGGAGAAAAACTTGAACTTGAAGCCATCTTAATTAGACGAACAGACGTTACTTGCTAGTTGCCGAATAATAACTACTTCAAATTTTATTCTATACAGGTAGTTAGATTTAAATATTAACAGGAAATTGAGTTTTACTTGTATAGGTTACGGTGCAGGTACACAGAAAATAAGGAAAGTTTGAATATAGTATAACAAAATAACTGCGGGAGATTTTTTAAAGCTTTCAATATACCTGGAATAATCTTATAAAGATAATACCAAATGAAACATTCTACTGTATTTCCATATTCTGTCATGTATAATGAAATCCCAAACTACTGAAATTTGGGAACATCAATAGGCAGTAGCATGTGAAGATATTTACAGAGATATTTTAGTTATACGAATTGTAGAATTGAAACAATATCACAAAAATATTTTTCTTCATTTCAGCGGGCATGTTTTTGAACCAAACAATACATATTTTCACTTATAATTGCACAAGTGGTTTGTATTTTATCGGGTAAATTTGGGTTGTTTAATGAGAAACTGTTTCCTAGCAATTTGACGAGAATAACTGTCAACTATTAAAAACACGACACCGAAGGTGGAGTGTTTTTAGGTTGACAGTTATTCGAGTCAAATTGCTAAAGGAAACAGTTTAGAATTTGAACAATACAAATTTACCCAATATCAATACAAACCTCGAGTGTAATTCGGCAGGACAATTTAATGAATGAGAAATTTGGAAACATATCAATGCAAACTTTATTTATGAAACATTAAAAATGAACACATTCTCATTTCAATGTACAATTATTAAAAACGACTCATTGTTAGTTCTTGAAAATTCAATAAGTTGTTGACAAACATGCCAAACTATTTATTCTGGCAACCAACACCGCGATAATTGATGAACAAATGAATAAGTGAAAAAATCACTAGTGTATTTGTCGCTGTAAAAGTTAAAGCTACCTTTTGCCGCTGTCAAAGTGACAATTGCACTGTGGCATATGCGATTTTTTATACATGAGTTAAATTGTCAATTAAAAAAAATATTTTTTCACTTGAGTAATTCACACTCATCATTCAAGAATAATTTTAAATCAATTTCTAATTATATATTTGTTTCAAATAGCGATATTCGTGATTCAATACTACGGAATCTGAAATTAAATGAATATTTGAACAAAATCAATAATAATTTTTTCATTTTAACAGTGTGGTATTTAACCAAACAATATGTATTCTAAAATTAAAGTAAATATTAGTTTCATTTGAGTATTTAATATTCTTGAATATACAAAATTGTTTATTTGCTTCGATGGTGGAATACATTCTCAGATGAAAGTGAAATTATTCTTCCATCAAATAAACGCGAAGAATTGAATGGACGAAATAAAACAATTGACATCATCTAATATTTTCTTGTATCAATCAAATATTGGTCCTGGAATCCAAATAAACTAGCGTTTTCTTTTAAATGACAGGTTTATTCCGCCATATTGAAACAACAAATTTGTTTAACTGAAATATATTTTGTTTGATTCAATACTTTTTTTTCTGTGTAGTTCCGTCGCGCCTATGGTTTACAACTATTTTATGGTCCGAACCCCCGATCCGTGCTATCAACTCCATTGAGATAGACTTTAGTATTTTGGGTTAATAGTTTGTAAATTATATTGAGTAAAGTTACTCTCTTGAATGGTGATAACGTTATTTCTTTATTCCATTTGTTAAGTATCGTTTTGAGTTCCATCATTTTAAAACATCTCATTAGTTATAATTAGTTAAATTTCCCTAAATTCCTCAACACTTCTACAACTGAATTCGCCATTTTGAGTATTATTTATAATAACACCTATATTTTTTCCGACCTTCGTATGTTATTGAATTTGGTAAACAACATTTTTTATTATCGCAAAATTACGAATTACTTATAAGGCGTGGGCATAAATATGCTTAAATCGTATATATAGCAATTTTCAAAGTTTTAAGATGTAGTGGTGTAATAAAAATATGTTTTTCGCTCCCAATTCTCAACAGCTGTTTAACACCATTAAAAATATTCAATTAATCCATGCAGATAAAATAATATGCAGTTGTAAATTAAATAAGGCGTGTATTTTGTAGAGCAACAGCATGATTACTTAATAAATCAATAAAATATATGCATACTTTTTCCATACACAAGTACGTTGAAAAGACAGACATTATTGCCACTTAGACACATTTAATAGGTACAGAAACAAAACCAAGAGTGCATGAATAGAAAATCAATTCTGAGAGTTTAATAGATTTGTGAGATTTCCGACAAAAAACATATTTAATAGGTGTGTACTATCTAGAGTAACTTTTACATATCCATAATCAATATTGACTAAGGTAGATTTCACGTCTATCCATACATACGTTGAAGTTTATATCACTGCACATTTTTATTCATTAAATTCACATAATTACATTTACATAACCAACTTCATGATTTTGTTGAAGCTAAAGGTACTTAAGTGAGAAAATAATAATAACTAGATGTGTAATGAACTATTACAAACGCGTAGAAGTAATAATATAAAAAATGATATGTTGAGGAGAAAAATATTAAAAAAATTTTAACCTGATTGTAATTAACGGTATGCCATACATAATATGGTTTCTTCTTATTGTATCGCTGTTATGATTGATATGCACAGTTATGAAATGAGAATATTTAATTCATGATGATTGTAGATCTTGAATATAGCATATTCCAAATGGGCCAATCGGGACTACCCAATCCATTGGATAACCGATAACGTAGAGCAAACAAGACTTTCAAATTATGAACCAAATGCTGATACAGTAGCACTTATGTTATTTCCGACTTCGGTCAGGGTCTCCTTTTTATATAATGGAGTGTTATTGACACACAACAATCGAGATAAAAAGCTATTCGGTGACAAATGTCGATTTTTAATTCTACCAGTTGCTGGCAGCTCAATTCTCGTAACATTTTCCCGAGAACGAGAATAATGGTTATAAGAACCAACCTCATTTTAGTGGATCGTTTCGCGGCAAAAAAGTTATACCCTTATACAATACTTACCCCAACCAATTATCATTCCGTATCTATCTATCTATTTCATCAGCCTCAATAGCAATTTTTTGAACATAGGCCTTCTCTACTTTTTGCAGCGGATTCAGCCGTTTTTTCTCCAATCTGCCAGTTTCATATTTTAGCATTTGGCTATGAATCTGATCGTTTTCTCTATTCGATCGATTCATATCTTTGAAAATATCCAATATTTTGAGAGAACAGGGATTACACATTGCCCGAAGATTTGTTTTTGGGTTATTTTATATTTTTAGATAGCTTTCCAAACTAATCCTACGTCAACCTTAGGGTTCTCGTGCGTTTGTATCTCCTGTTTATTGATCGTTTGGATGAAACAGTATTTTCCTGTCTCACACTCTTAACAAGCTCTGTTTGTTCCGTTTGTTCAACAAGTTTTTCATAAATGTTTGAGATTAAGTCTCGTATCTCTAGTCGATCCTTCCGTTTTGTAAGACATGTTTTACTGCCCAGTGCTTTCCGCTATCGAAGACTTTTCCTATATAGTGAAAATTGAAGCTCGTTGGTCTTTCCAATGAATATTTTCATGGTTAACAGACGGTCACTCGTACTAATACCTTTTCCGGCTTGCTCTCTCGTCTCATAGTTGTCTAACTTGGATGTTAATTAATCTCGTCCCATTTTAAGTCTCTCTTACTTGCTGCCGCCTTCACATCCTCTATAACCATGCTCTTCTTGGTCTTCCTCTGAACCTCTTCTTGTATGTTTTAGCTTCAATATCTGTTTTACTATTCTTCCTTGAGCCATTCGTTGTAGGTGGCCGCACCATCTCAGTTGACTTTCTTTAATTTCCTCTATCGGTCTTAATTTTAAATTTTGTCTAATGTTATCTCTCCTGGTGTTATTTCTATTTTCCGTACAAATCTTATCTCTATCGTTTTAGTTTATCTGTCATTATCAACGTTTCTGCGCCATATGTAAATATCGGTATTACTAGTTTATTACTCACTTGTATTTTAAACTCTTTGGGTACCTCTCTTTTTTCGAGGAATCCATTTTTATATCGTTAAACAGCCTTCTTCCTGCTGTTTTTCTTTACTGTATTTTCTCCTCTAATTTGCCATCTTCTCATATAATTGAACCCAAGTATTTGAATTTTTGAACTTGATGTATATTTTCCTCTTCTTCTGTATTTATTGTATGCTCTTGTCGTTTCTTCCCTATTATCAAGGTCTTTGTTTTTTGTTCATTTATCCTCATATTGATATTTTGTAGCGCCTTCTAGAATATCTCCAGATTTTCTTTCAAATTCTTGTTGTTTCTATTTATAATCACCATGTCAAAGTTATTAACGTATGATTTTCCCCGTCTCCTCTCTTCGATAATGATAACGTTATTGCTTAATCCCAGTCGTTAGGTATGTGTTGAGTATTCATTAGTATTATACAAAATCTCATTCATAATTTTTCCTCCATTATTCAGCATTTATACAGCTATTCTATTTTTTCCTTCCAAAATTCTCACGCTTCATTTTCCCTCTGCCTTTCTATCTAGCTTTTGCTAATTTCTGCTCTGAACTAATGTTCCTAATTTTCGTTTTTAATGATCTGACGATTTAGTCTGATGGTCTTTATGCGTACTAGATTTATTTTTATGCAGGATAGTGTTATTTTGTTCTCCAAGTATAAATTTTATTCTCACTATCTAATGCAGATGTCTGATAACTCTAAAGAAGTGAAGCCCATAATAGTCCAACAAAATAAAGATTCATACATCTTTAGTTAAAATAAGTTTAATTTCAATTGGGGTAGAAAATAATTGAAAACTTCCCCAGAAATCCCTTTTTTGAAAATACCTCAAAAACATAGAAGGAAACTGAAAAAAAGTCTGAAATAAGACATGTGGAAATTGAAATTTCCTATAAAATGGTTTCGAATGGTTTTTAACATATTTGCAATAGGAACTGAGATATTTGCACTAAAAAATGTTTAGTTCGGCCGCGTGGAATATTGAAAAATTAACAAAAAAATTTTGCTGTATCTCCATAATAGGATATACTCAAAGTAATTTAAATGTATGCTAAAATGAACTTACTCAACAATGCACGCTTGCCTTTTGGATGGTAATTTGTATCTTCATTTTATTGGACTACAATGATTTTAAGTAAAATAATACATACAGTAAACTATTTTTATTACTGAAAATATATTTTTTCCATTTTCAGTTAATAAAATAAGTATACGATAAATTTTTACACAGTACAACTGATAAATTGTATAATTAACAATAAATGATTCTAATCAAATAGACCAACTAAAATATATTCTCAAATTTGAAGAAAACATCTCTAGATTGTGCGACTTCGAGCAATACTATACATTGTTATTAATCACAGTTGTGTGATATGTATATAAGAAAAAGTTTACCATATGTATGTATGTATGTATATATATATATATATATATATATATATATATATATATATATATATATATATACATAAATATATATATATGTTGTACTCAATTGGCGAAAACGGTCACTGCCCGAATTTTATACCCACAACGCGATGTGGATCTTACGAATTTCCCACATCGCGTATATATCATATACCCAAACGCGTTGTATGTAAATTTCAAAAATCCACGACGCAAAATCACGATTATCGTCGAAGACACGCGACGGTTTTCGTGTTATGGGTGAAAATAAATACCCACAACCCGAAAATACATAACCTTACTCCATTTAATTGGCAGCAATTGTCAGCAGGTGTTTGTTTTGTTTATTTATTTGTCCTTTCTCAAAGTTTTAAGTGAAATTTCGATAAAAAGGATGAATCAATCGAAAATCTTAAAAAAGACTTTGAAGATGGTTTAAATAAACTTTATATAAAGTCAAACATTAGGTCTACACTCCTCTTAGAAGGTGATTATAAAAACATTATTAGTGAAGTTAAAGAAGCACAAGAATTACGTAGATTGAGAAAACCACTTTCATCAAAACTTTATCGAAGGTTGAATCGATATGAACTGCTAAATATTGGAGAGGAGGAAAAGTTGATAGCCAGAAGATTCACTCACGAAGAAGATATGAAACTTTATGTTCATCGAGAACAGTTATTTGATATTGTGCATGTCGCTCATATTAATACAGGACATAAAAGAGAAAGGTAAGATCATTTTTTCAAAGATTTACCACTATTACATTTAAAAGTATGTAGGTAGGTACCTCTTCTTTTACACCATGACTTGTGCCTTTTTTGTGTATCACAGCCTGAAAAAACTTGATTTTTTTTATCTTTTCGCTGTATCTATTAATGTTTGATAGCCATACGGGTTTATTTTTAGGAATGGAGCATGAATTAAAAAAATCTACAAACGTAACTCGAAACATTATAAACTTGTATCTTAGTAAATATAAGTCATGTCAGTTGAAGAAAAAGATTCCAAAGGAGGGTTTAGTTGTGAAACCTATTATTCCCATAAACATGAACTGTAGAAGTCAGGTAATTTCAAATCAGTTTAATATCTATTAAAAAGCAATACCTAATTGTAATTATTATATTGTAGGTTGACTTGATCGATATGCAGACAGAACCAGATGGTCCATATAATTTTATTTTTAACTACCAAGACCATTTGACAAAATTTATATTTTTGAGACCACAGAAAACCAAATCGGCACAAGAAGTGGCTGAACACTTAGTTGATATTTTCTGTCTTGTGGGTTCACCATATATTTTACAAAGTGGCAACGGCCGTGAGTTTGTCAACTCGATGATTAGAAAACGAACTACTCTTTGGCCTGGTCTTAAAATAGTTCATGGCCGACCAAGACACTCACAGAGCCAAGGCTCGGTAGAGAGAGCTAATCAAGATGTTCGCGATATGTTGATTACTGGGGTACACGATAATAATAACTCAAAATGGTCAGAAGGGTTCAAATTCATACAGTCGAAGAAAAACCGATCTTTTCATAGAGGAATTGGCAGAAGCCCTTATGAGGCTATGTTTGGCAGTAGACAGGTTAATGATTTAGAAGATGCCGACCTTCCACGAGATGTTATTCATAAATTGCAAAGTGAAGAAGACTTAGAAGAATTAATAAATAGTTTGGAAAACGATCAAAATGACAATGATAATAATAATTTAACAAATAGAGATAATATGGAAAACAAAAATAACAACGCCGACCAGAGGAATCAAGACAATAACGAAAATTGAGCTAATGAAATGGTGGACAACAATAATGACAATACTGATGAATATAGTAGTGTGGCAGAAGGAGAAGTTGAAAATAGCTTTAATTATCAAATAGAACAAAGGGGGAAATGAATTTTGAATCAAAGAGAGGAATCACATAAAATGATGAAAATTCAAGCAACTAAAATGCTGTGTGAGTCAAATAAAAGATATACTCCTTTACAAATTGGAACAAATGTTTTGATTCAAGTGCCAGATGTTGACAGAGGCCGACTAACTCCAAGAAATGTGTTAGCTATTGTTTCTGAAATGAATAATGATGGCTTGTATAAACTGAGTATTGAGAATGGCTCACTGGACAGACTTTTTTTAAGAAACGAGCTTCTTCAAGCAGATTCGCAGTTCATGACAGAATCAGACGATACTAATATCAAAAAAATACCCTTGCGAACTGCAGCAAATATGTCATCTAAAGGTTCCGGTCAAGGTTTTCTCAGATGCAATTGTAAAAGATTTTGTGGTGATAATAAATGTTCCTGCAAACAACGAAACAAAAAGTGTAACTCAAAATGTCATGGATCACTAACATGCAAGAATAAATAATAAATATTAGTTTTATAAAAAATGTGTGTTTCATGAATAAATCTTAAAAACGTGTCATTATTTTTATGTTACATATTTTTTGATTGATTTCTTTACATTATCTACGACGAACCTACGTATTTTTCGCCTTTTGGGTATTGTTTATGACCCATAACACGAAAACCGTCGCGTGCCTTCGACGATAATCGTGATTTCGCGTCGTGGATTTTTGAAATTTACATACAACGCGTTTTGGGTATATGATATATACCCGAAACGTGATGTGGAAAATTCGTAAGATCCACATCGCGTTGTGGGTATAAAATTCGGGCAATGACCGTTTTCGCCAATTGAGTACAACATATATATAAAATATGTTTCACTACGTTGGAACCATATGGAAAACGTTTTTATTATTCATTTTAGGAATCAGCATATTGTTTATAAAAAGTTCTGCATGTTCCAAAGTTAAAATACAATCATCAGATATCAAATTTTGTGGGCCGTATACAAGGTTTATAAAAAAATATGAATTTTACTCAGAATATTGACAATTGTTATTAAAAAAATTGATCATAATTGAAATCTACGTCCAAATATGGAACATCCATTTACAATGAAAAATTAGTTTTCGCTAAGAAGCTTCTCAAAACATTTTCTATTTTCTCTTCACAAGTTAATAGAGCCTCCATTTCTTATATTTTATAAAATTTAACTAGCGATTTGACGTTTGCCGTCAGTGCATCCTAGATCAAATATCGTTCTATATGGAAATCTCTAATATACACAATTTTTCAGGGCATCCTAGATTAAATGAATGTTGATAAGTTACCAATGCTAATACGCAGTAGTTACAGTAGTTAATAAAAATAACAAAATATGGTTTTTCTTGGCAGAGGGATTATATGGGATATCTGACAATTGTTTCTAATTATGATTAACTTTTTTTAATAACAATTGTCAATATTCTCAAAAATAAAGGTACTTTACTCTTGAGTGAAATTTAAATTTTTTGACAAACCTTGTATACGGCTAAAAAAATTGGATATCTGATGGTTATATTTCGGTTTTTTTTTAGACAATGCAAAACTTTTTATGAAGAATACATTTTTTTCCGAAAATTAATAATAAGTTTTCCATATGGTTGCAACTTAGTGAGACATATTGTATATATACATATATATGATAACATAAATATATATATATATATATCTATATATATATATCTATATATATTGAACATAATTCAAGAACACAGAAACTAAAATAATATAACTCATATCAGCATACTACACAGAATTATATAAACCAGTATCGGTTAATGAAAATATTTCCAATATACAGAAGATTTAATGCAGTATTTAAAAAACTGTATATGTCTTACATGTACAAAATATTCTGGAGCATATATACATCATCTGTTAAGTGTTAGAGAATTATTAGCACCTATTTTGATCAGGATACATAATATCTATTACCTTATAAAAGTAAAAAAATATATATAGAAGAGATAGTTCTTCACTACTTAGATGGAAGTATAATTGAAATTCTCACTCTCACAAATATATTGAAGTTTGGAACATTTGATTCAATATCTTTAATATGATACCAAAAGAATTTATTGATGAAGTAATCTATTCATAATGGAATACAATATATGAGCAATAGTAATAAGAAATTTGAGTAAAAAGGATAAAACTTACCTTTAAACACAGTAGTTCATTTAAGAAGCATATCGACAATCCATTGTAAGTAATAAATAACAAGTTATAAATCAAAATTCCTTAATTAAAAGAAACATGTAATCCATATTCTAAAAATATTCATTGAACATTATTAATAGTTACAATAAATAAACATGTAATAACTTAATTATTTAACATTTAGAGAGTTTTGGTTATATATGTCAAATAATGTCAGAAATGTCAAAATAATTTTATCAATTGACTGGAATAAGGTTATAAATTGAAAAAGAAGCAGAACCATAGAAATCTATATTTATTGAGTCAAGAAAGATGTGAATTTTATGGTTTGTAATTATATATTAGGAATTATAAAATGAATCTGAAATCAAGATATTTATGATTTCGGATAGCAACGAAAAATAAAAAAAGGCGGGTTGGTTGTTGATTTTTGAATAATGATGGAAGTCGGAGATTAGAAAACTTAAATGGTTGAAGAATTTAAAAAGAGAGAATTAAGTTATTGTATAAAGAAGTGAGTTATTCCATATATTAATTCGAAATAGCTAGTATAAGGATATTAAAATCATAATTTCTACGAAGATATATACAATATATAAAAAAATACATGTTATTGGAGGCTATGGTACAAATGAAAGAGTCATTTCAAATTGAATAATTAGTTGATGCGGTATGGAATCGTAATGTAAAGTACCTGAATAAGATATTAAGTATTGATTGAGAATTCGATGCTGGAGTATAAAAGAAATTACAAACACGTGTTACCTGTAATAAGAAATCTAGAAAAAAAAACATCTCCATCTGGACGACATATTTATGCATGACATGGTTTTTTAACAGACAGAATTTCAAGAAAGGAATATTAGTGGTTGAGAGGTTAGTGTTTCTTTTTATCTTTGTTGGTACCAACATTCGGGTTAGATATGTACATTTATAATAAAAGTAATAAGAATTAGTATCTGAAACTATTAAACATATTAAAAGCATTAAAAAAGAAAGGTAATAACATAGACTTGAGTACTTACCATTTATATTTAACAAATATTTTATTGTTTGACATTTCAATATTATATTAGTATTTAAGATAGTTCATCACTTACTTTAAATTTATAATACATAATTCTTGATCAATATAATATAGTTGTTGTATTAAAGGTATTCTTGAAACTATTGTTTATGTTCAGATAATTACTTCAACTGCTGATATGAGTGACAGTTGGAATCGATTATTCTACTGATAATTTCCATCTATTTTAATTGTGAGACAAAATCGATTGCTATATTGAAAGTTTCTATACATAGGCGCACCAATAATAAAAAAAATATAATATCAGTTATTTGAATGATTCATATATATGTAAAATATTGTAGATATAGAGTTAAATTCACTTCCAGATCCCAAAGAGTAGTAAGAGTTTCTCATGCTCTCCACATAAATATATAAATACATAAAAATTTTTCTTTACTTCATTACTGAGCTAGCTATACTAGAGTTGAATATATTAAATTGATAATATAACAATTATAGTGGTATTGTCGGCAAATTATACAACAATAACAATCCATTATAATATATATATATATATATATATATATATATATATATATATATATATATATATCTATATATATATATATATATATATATATATATAGAGAGAGAGAGAGAGAGAGGATAGTCTTTGCCGACTAATTAGTTATAAAACCAGAAATATTGGGGTAATGGCAAGGTTATTAAAGAAAACTGTTCTTACTGATTTTCCAAGCTTTTGGAACATTTTATTTCTATTGATTATATATATTGAGAATAATATCATTACTATAATAAAGTGGTAAAACACTGATATTTGAATTTTTTAAAAGTGTTTTTAATCATATGTCATTTTGATAGGAATTTTATTATAAACATTTTCTTTTTTTATTTATGTTAAAATTGTTAGAAACAAAAGAAGAATATAGGTTATGTTATTATAATATAGGGTTAATATATATTGGAATATTCTTCTTTCATTATATCCAACTCAATGTCAAATTATTATACTATATGTCATGTTAATAATGTATTCATAGATATTTAAAATTATAGCGAATTCTCTTTATTTAAAATTATCTAAAATATTGATATTAATTAGCTAAAATACATTTTTTTTAAAATCATTATAACTTTCATTTATATAATTTTTAATTACGATTAAGAATTTAAAATCTAGTTATTTTTATGATCAATGATTAGTAAGTAATAATAAATATCACTGAGGCTATTATGGTCACTCTTTTTGTTAATAGTATTAGGTTCTTGAAATGCAATTTCTAAGAAAAGTCTTTTCTTGATGTTTGGTTGTATGTCTAAAATACAAACAGATTCAAAATCCATAAAGTGGTATTTATCAATTACATGTTCAGCCAACGCACATATTTCAGGATGTAACCTACAACTACTCTTATGTAGACCCATAGTAGCTTCTATAGGTACGCCAACGCATTTATTAGGTTCATATATCAGTGAAATTTCCACAAGACTTATGACTTAAATACATAATATTACATTAAAGACTCATTTGATGTTTTCAATCAATTTAGCAAATTTCAGCTACCTGATAATCATGTAATTTGCAGTTTGGATGTTGTGTCTTTATTCAGTAATGTTTATTTAGAATTTTTTTAAGAGCAATCGATAAAAAAAAACAGTCAACATTGTCAAATATCTAAAAAAAATATGTCCGCGAGATTATTACATTACTTTTTGAAAATACCTATTTAACATTTAATAACCAAATATACAAACAAACTTTTGGTACTCCAATGGGAACTACAATTTCTCCCATTATAGCTTGTTATGTAATGGATAATTTATTGGATAGAATTATACCATTATTACCATTTAAAATACTTTTTCTGAAAAAATATGTTGATGACATTATTTTAGCATTACCAAAAACTAACTTAGATAAGGTTCTTTTTGTATTCAATAACTATGATCCATATATATATATATATATATATATATATATATATATATATATATATATATATATATATATATATATATATATGTATGTACGTGCCAGGTAGTGACCGTTATGTAAACAAACTGTAAACAAAGTAGGGATGAAGAATATCGGGGTAGATGGATCGGCCGGCGAGGTCCTATAGAATGGCCACCTCGGTCACCAGATCTGAAACCATTAGATTTTTTTCTATGGGGGAACTTGAAATCCAAGGTTTATACTACGGCACCAGATAGCATTGGCGTTTTGAAAGAAAGAATTACTGAAGAATGCAATGCTATTTCAGCTGACACATTCGAACGAGTACGACAAGAGTTTACTAATAGGATGTATCACTGTCAGGAAGTAGACAGAGCACATTTCGAACACTTGCTATAAGAATCCATTGTTGATAATTGATTAATTGAATTTAAAAAAATAATTTCAATAATTTTGGTATTTATTTAATTTATCCGTCAAAATTAATTTAAACCCAAACAAAATTAATATGGCTACGTAGCCAATGTCAATGCCTTTCAAACGAGATGTCACTTGCCATAAGGTCCTATTTAAAATTATTGGCCAGAGTCGCACTGTGACGTCATCTATTACTATTACGTCACCTGTTACCATTCTTAGAGAAGTTTACAACACTTTATTTTCATCGTCCAAATTTTATTAATGTAAGTGTAGCCGTTCAAAAGATACGAGGGGGGGGAGAGGACTTTTGAATAGCACTGTATATATATATATATATATATATATATATATATATATATATATATATACAATTTACTAAAGAAAAAGAAGACAATGAACAAAGTGTTCCTTTTTCAGACACAAAATTTATAAGATAACAAATTATCTATTAACTGGTACAGAAAACCAATAAGTTATGGACGATTTACTACACATATTACATGAAAATTAAGTAAATTAATTAAAAATATACTGCATAACTATTCTCCAACTATAGACATTACAGACACTAATATTACAAACGATCATTCAGACAATATAAATTACTATATATCTTTATTATACATTAAAGAAATAACACCAAAGTTGAGTAGAATTTTCAAACCAACGAACAACATTAAAATTGCCAATAAAACACGTATCACAGTGAAGTCTATTTTCACTAATTTAATAGAACAATTCGCCGACTCTTAATCTTTCAAATGTAATATATTGTATTCCATGTAAAAGTTGTAATAATAAATATATTGGCCACACTGGCCAAAAATTAATAAATTGTTTATGTCTACATAACAGTGATTATAGGTTATATCCTGAAAGATGTGCATTGGCTGAACATGTAATTGATAAAGACCACTTTATGGTTTTCAATATGTTAGTATTTTAGACATACAACCAAATATCAAAAAAAGACTTTCCGCAGAAATGCCTCACATATTTCAAGAACCTAATATTATTAACAAAAAGAGTGACCATAACAATCTCAGTGATTTTTATTATTACTTACTAACCATTGATGATAAAAGAATTTAATTTTAAATTCTTATTCGTAATCAAAAATTATATAAATAAATCTTATTATTAATTTAAAAACAATATTTCACGTAATTTCAGATAATTTTGTTTGAAAAGAATTCGTTATAACCTTTTATTATAATTTTATATATCTATGAACAAATTATTAACATGACGTATAGTATAACAATTTGGCATTGAGTTGGATATAAACCAAGAAGAATATTTTAATATATATTAATCCCATATTATCATAACAAAACCTATATTATTCTTTTGTTTCTAACAATATCAGCATAAAGAAAAAAAAATATTCCTATAAAAACAACATATGATTAAAAACACTTTTAAATAGTTCAAATAGCAATACATTTACCACTTTATTATAACAATTATATTAATCTCAATTTACTAATCCTTGAAAATGGAAATAAAACCTTCCGAAAGCTTGGAAAATCAATAAGAAGAGTTTTCTTTAATAATCTTGCCGTTACCCCAATATTTCTGGTTTAATATATATATATATATATATACATATATACATATACATATACATATACATATACATATACATATACATATACATATACATATACATATACATATACATATACATATACATATACATATACATATACATATACATATACATATACATATACATATACATATACATATACATATACATATACATATACATATATATATATATATATATATATATATATATATATAATATGAATAACATTCTGCAATATTACCAAAATGAAGCGTAAATTGAAGTCAAAAGCGGCTGGGCCTTATAAATATATCCAGCTTATAACGATAATAAAAAATCAACCATCATTCCTATATGAAATAACAATAAATAAAGTAGAAAGAGTTTTAAATATGGAAGTAATATTATTACTTAAATTCCAGACGTTACAAACTTTATACCTGATGTTGCAACTACCTTAAAATATAGACTGTCGGAGAGAAATGCCTGATAATGCCATTAGGATTCGAGACGTTCAAAAACGCAGATTGTAAACATAGCTATAAATTTACCATCCAGGTCTAATTAAAGAATGACAACCTCTTAATCCTAAAAATAAAATATCGTAGATTAACCGCACTTCATTATTGCATCCTAACGAACAAGGCGATATATTTAAAAAATAATACTACCATAATGTTACTACTGATATTAATTTATTGTAACTGAGAAATATGTAATTAGTATCTGTTCAATATTTATAATAATAATACTTTGACGGTGATATATTTACCAAAAGAAATTTGAATCGGTTTCTTTCCTTTTCAGAACTAAGAAAATTGAAATATAACATTCGTCTTTTAATTTATAACTATTTTTATCCAAAATGTAATTAATGTCACTAAATAGGTTCAAATAGAAATTTTAATATGAAATTTGGAATTTAAACCATTTTAAATACTCCGTATCAATAATTGTTATTATTTAATAAAACTGAAATTAATTTTAGGTAATGATTTGTTAACAAAATAATTTCTTGACACAATCTTCACCTTATATAGAGTGAATTTTAATATAACATTAGTTTTTGAACATACATATCGACAATTCACGACATGGCTCGGTTACGCACCTTTCGTGAAATAATTACGAAAAATGAATTAAAGAAAAGAAAACATTTAAAAAGACAGCAACGAATAAAATGAAATCAGTATTATACTAAATAGTTTTTCTCACAATGCAGCTTATCTATAACTTTCCCTTGGTTTACTATTCCCTCCAATGTATATTATCCCAAATCATCTAGAAATAATCAACCTTTCATTAAATATTCAAATACTATTCAATAACCAAACTACGAACATATCTTTACAATCATCAAAAACTAAATCCATATTAGTAGCTGCTGCCAGACATGGATCTACAAATTTACCATGTAATACGCCTTCCTCAAAACTTCGTTTACAGGAAGGCCTGTTAATATCAACAAAAAGTATGAAAATATTAGTATGAGTACATAAAGTATTAGATATACCAACAAACTATGATACTCAACAAAATTTGATCAATTATGTATGATTTTCCACTTCAATCGATTCAATCGACGACTAGCGTATTGAAGAATCCATATATAACATTAATAAACAATGCCTTATCAAAACAATGAATAATTAAACTACTATTTAATGAATAAATTATAAAGATTGAGTTAAATGTTTTAAAGTGCACTTAATTCAATTTTGAAAATCATTTGGTTACTGGTAGCTAATAAAAGTAAGGTTACCAATTTTTCAATAAATAACATACCTATATCACTGTGTATTTACTTCAAGCCTTGATTTGAAAAATCTCCAGTAATACAGAATTTCCTTTCCCCACCCAGATATAATAAAGAGGTACGAAGTCAAGAAATGAAGAATTGGAAGTAAGTGTTGCCAATAAAACGAGAACTAGAGTTTATCTCTCATCTATAATGGGGACGGGAATCTTATTTCGGAGAGTCAACCTGATGCAAAAAAACTAGTAGCCAAAATGCTGAAGTTAAATGATCAAAAATACAACAAATTGTATTTAGTTTAGACAAACTTGGCCAAAAAATTCAACCAGTTAAGCTTTAGGGCCTGATTTTTGTCCATAATTTGAACTAGATGGTCAGATTGACGCTATTTGCACAGATATTTTCTCTGAAACAATTGCAGCACTTCTTACGGATCAGTATTAGGAGAACTGCACAATTTTACTTTGGTCCATTAATACATAGATATGGTATATCATTCTGAAGGAATTCCAGTAAGGCGAACAGGATCTACATTTTGCAGAAATCTATGCATGGTTTATAATGCTGTTTATGATGCGCATCGTCAACCATTATTTCGGAAGAGCATAATTCGTCCTATATATAAAAAAAACTTTATTGCTGCTCACAAAAATAGTGCAAAGTTTTCTTTTTGGTTTCATAGTGTAGAGTATTGCCCATTGTTTTTGAAGTACTTAAACTTGTGTTATTTTTCACTTCTTTTCTACAGATTCTTGCCAGCTTCACTGTTTTAGGTTATTTTAAATTTTATTTTTATACAATTGTGACTTCAAACAAGTTATGTAAAAGTAGTCAATAAGCGCATATCTATCTATTTTATAAAGCCCATGAAACTTCACATTGTAGATGTATTTTGTAGATAACAATAAATATAGTAAGACTATACCCAAGAAGATATTGTAGTTCCTGTTACTTATATCTATTCATCTATCTCAACACGTGTAAATATTTTTTTCTACAACCATTTACAAAAAGACGTCATATTGTCATATAATACGTTTAGCGAAAACATAATTTTCGTCACAAGCGAGAAAAACTCTCATAACGTTAACTTTCGTCTCTAGTGACGAAAGTTAAATTTATATTTTCAATCATATCTCGTCCTCGTATTTAATGTTTTGACGACTTTAAATTTTTAATAAACAAGAATCATATTTATACTTAGAATATTTTTTTTTTCGTTTGTTTAATTAAAAATCAAAATTGAATTGTAAAAACGTGAGACTTAAAACCAATTTTTATCTAGTTGCCTGGGTTCATTAGTTTGATGTTTCTCGTTAATCGTCACTTTGCACTGAAATACTTAAACGATACATAAAAATCTTGAATGTAATACTCCTATAATTTTGAATATTTGTTGGAATGTAACAATTAACCAATATTTAAATCTTAAGTAATTTTTAAACAAATACTATTATTTTTAATTTAGAATAAAATATTTGTTGTTCTTTATTAGTATATCATTAGGATGTAAACAGGATTATCGAAAAAGTATAGTGTTTCACTCGTCGAAAACATTTCTTGAAACTCGTGAACATTACCAGCCACGCATGGTAAATTGTTCATTCTCTTCAAAAAATGTTACTTTCGTCACTTGTAAAACAGTATACTATTTATCATTTAGTTTGTCTCTAACAAAAATACGTAATAACTACCTGCAATGTTGTGATTGGAATGATCATTTTTATTTGATGTTTCTTCCAGATGAATTGTTATATGGCATGTTTTTCCTATAAATAGGAATTGAATACGAGTAATTATTTTAACATCTTATCTTCTATAGAATGTAACTTGACAACTGAATAACATAAACTAGATGTCTAATTTTCGATCCTCTGAAAACCTCTAATATTGAAAAATAAAAGTATGGATAAAATTTCAGACAAAAAATGATAACATTAATTTAGTGTTATAATAATTCCAAGTGTTAGCTTGAAATAAAGGAAAAGGGAAAAATAATAGCAGAGTCAGAAAGATTAAGACGTAAATTGGCGAACTGGAGTGCAGGGCCTGCTAGGCTATTTAATACGGCAAAGAAAGAAAAGGAGATAAAAAATAAGGAATATAGGTACTTACAATTCATTTGGTCAATAAGAATACATTTCAATATAACTAAAAAATATAGTTAAGTTACGGAATTTAACCCAAATCATAATATATTTAGAGTGGAGAGAAATAATTGAGGAATTTAATTCAATTTCATATATATCCAGCTGTCTGAGAAAGTTGAATTTTGCGATGTCAAATATTCATCAACCTATGCTAACAGATTGCGATTTTTAAAAATAAGAAAGTTTGAACATCGAAACGGTTTGTTAGGAGACTGCAGTTCAGCTGATAAGGGTAACTAAGTATAATATAAGATTTAACCATCTAATTTCCATCAGAAAAAATCACAGCTTTGTATTTAAATATATGTCATATAGCAATTATAACTGCACAAATTTCAGATTTTGAGATAAGTTGATAGTATCTAGTCTAATTTTATTCAATTATTTTCCTACAAACCTCAATCTTCATTTTGCTTCATTAAATAATATCCCAATAAGTGAAAGTACATGCAACTTCAATCAGATATTTATTTCAGTTTTATTTGAACAACTTTATTCAAAATGATAAATTTAATACTGAAATAATTTCTAAAGTAGATATCTTGAAATTTGGTTCATTATTAATGAAATTCAATTTTCATTGTAACTATCATGGTCATTTTCAATTAAAATTATGAGGACTCAATGTATGTAGCTACATTCATAGTATCTCCATCTATAAGATACTATAAGAGATTTCTATTGGCCATCCTGTATATTTGTCTATCAAAATCAACTGAAGATACAACTGAAGCTTGAAGTAAAATTAGACAATGTTGAAAGAGTAAACACTTCAAACATTATTGTTACGTGTATTCCAATACCTTCGTTTTGTTATTGATTACTTAATGTCAAACCGAAACTTCATAGTTAAACATATTTCCTTGTTTACATCATTTCCCTGAATATCTGACTCATCAAATTATTATTAGTTGGAAATTGATAAAGTACCTAACAGTAATTTGAAGGTGATAATGTATATTAAAGATATTAATATGAAATTAAATTATAGTTGAAATAAATTCATTTTGATAGATTTTGCGAGAACCAAAACAAATGAAAATACATTTCTATTGAAAATTAATAAAAACAATTTATTTTAAAGATTAAAACTATCTTTTCAACAGTTATACACTGTATCGTGCTTAGAAACCGAATTTTCCTCCAAAAATGTAGTATATTCGGATTTATAGGACCCGTTGTACTGGCTCTGGCGACAATACAGTTCATGTGTGAGACGCCCTGAACAATATCCAATCACTTGTATATGTTACCGTAAATACTCGAAATCCGTTAATACGCGTAATAACTAGTGAGAACCCGAAATAACTAGGAGTATCGGTAAATTCGCGTTCTTACTAGTAAGAACGCGTAATTACTACGAGGTTTAGGAAAATGCCGAATTAAAACTTTTATTCGGCTATTTACTGAAATTTTCAGTTAGAACGCGTTCTTTCTAAGCGTAAGTTAGTAACCACTGAGTGTTACTCGATCTTTGCAGGGATTAGCTACATTTCATCTCGCGATGTCTCGAAAGACAGGGGAAGGTTCCCCCGCACCTTGCGCAGCTCCATAATACGTTATTTTACCTGAAGTTACTGTGTGTACCACGCCGTTTGCCGTTTGTTACTTTGATAAACGTTGTTCTTCGAAAAATGAATTCTTCGCTGATTGCTTGGAAAGAAAAATTTACGAATGATTTATTAAGTACGTGCAGTAAAAATCCCAAATTATCGAAATATACTATTATGAATAAAGAAACTTACGAAAATCTACTTCAAGAAATTAAAGAAGCTAAACTGACAAAAAATAAAACTACCCTACAGTATCGTCGTTTAAACCGTTTTGACATCATGGAATTAAGTGGCGTTCAGCATATTATAGCAAGATCCAAGAATGATGAAATATTATATTACCTCCCAATTGAAGAAATCTTTGATGTTATCGAAGCTGCTCACGTAGCAATTGGGCATGGTGGTCGGTACCGACTTCGAATAGAAACAGCAAGAAAATATGCAAATATTACTACCAGAATGATAAATTTATTTCTGTCAATGTGCGAAGTCTGCTACAGTAAAAAAACTAAGAAGAAAAGGGGATTGGTTTCTAAACCAATTTTACACAATGAATTGAACAGCCGATTCCAAGTAGATCTGATCGATACGCAGAGCCAATCAGATGGAGAATATAAATTCATAATGGTTTATCAAGACCATTTAACCAAGTTCATTTTGTTAAGAGCTTTAACATCTAAACGAGCTGAAGAAATCGCATACAAATTGAACGAAATATTTTTGACTTTTGGAGCGCCGTGCATATTACACAGTGATAACGGTCGAGAATTTGCGAACTGTGTTATAAACGAATTTAAATCCTTATGGCCAGAACTTAAGATCGTTCACGGAAAGCCACGACACAGTCAGAGTCAGGGATCAGTCGAAAGGGCCAATCAAGATGTTGAAAATATGATTGCTTCATGGATGTCCGATAATAAAACTGTAAAATGGTCAGAAGGTCTACCATTTGTACAATATATGAAAAATCGTGCCTATCATTCAGGCATAAGGCAAACTCCATATAAGGCCATGTTTGGCATCGAACCTAGAGTTGGATTAACTACATCGTCTTTGCCTCCTGAGGTTATTTCATCTTTAGAGCGGGAAGAGGATTTAGAAAAAGTCGTTAATGATGTTACCACGATGAAAGAAGAAACTCAAAGAGAAAATTCAAATTCAGAAGAGGACATTGCTGAAAAAGATCCAGAAGAAGATCAAGAACAAGAACGCTTTTGCAACAACTGTGGTGCTATTTTACCGACTAACATTGATCGTGACTTCTGTTTGAATTGTAAAACAGAAGACAATATAAAAGCAGTAAAGTCAGAAGCAAGCCAATCGCTAATTCATCAGGCAAAAAAGATGAAAAGCTACAGTGATAAAACACATCCACCTGCAAACGTTGGCGATAATGTTACGGTACCTATTCACGATGTGGATAAAGCAAAAGGTGCTTTCAGAAATATAATAGCTGTTGTGTTACTGAAGACCGACGACAACATGTACCAGTTAGGTACAAAAGATGGAGTCCTAAATCATCTGTATACCAGATCCGAATTTGATATTTGCAAGCAAAAATTTATTGACATTGATTTAATAAGGAAAGATAAACAAATTTCTTTACATCAAGCAGCTTCATCTAATTTTGGTTCTAGCCAGGGTTTTTTATGTGCAAATGCACTAAAAATTGTGAAAGTAAATTATGCAAATACAAAAAAAATAATGTTCTATGCAATTCAAATTGCCATAATAGTACCTCTTGCAATAATAAGTAAGCTAAGTTATATTGTTCACTTTTGTTTGAATTTCGCTTGTTCTATGTTTCATTTGTTCTGTAAATTTTTTTGTGTGCATAAATTAACTGAAACCAACCGCACTTTATTCTCTAACAGATACTTACCTACAATATTAATTTTAGGCATTCATAAATTTTAAAATTCGGTTATTTACTGTTGTGTGCTTAGAAAGAACGCGTTCTAACTGAAAATTTCAGTAAATAGCCGAATAAAAGTTTTAATTCGGTATTTTCCTAGACTTCGTAGTAATTACGCGAACTTACCGACATTCCTAGTTATTTCGGGTTCTTACTAGTTATTACGCGTATTAACGGATTTCGGGTATTTACGGTAACATATACACTCCGCAGGCTGTATCGTGTTAACAAACCAAAAATGACCCGTTGTACGCCTGTCCTGGCTTATTGGGTTAGGTAGTGTTTCACATCGGCCTGCAATCAATTGGTATTTACAGTGAAATCGTGATAAAAAAGTTTCAAAAGTTAGGACAACATGTAGGACAAAAGTTAGGACGGAAGTTAGGACAAAAGTAAAGACAACATTTTAGTTAATAACCGTACTGCAGTAAAAAAAGGTGAGTTCACGCAAAATTCATTATTGTAGATGTTTAGCCGAATTATAACTCAAATCAAAACATTAAAAGTCAAGCAAAACGGGTATTGTAATCGATAATTAGAGATAAGCGACGTAGATATCGGAACCTCATACACCCACACACCCATACAGTGATCGCACGCGACTGATCATATCGCGATCTACAGGTTTGGTTTAATGCGATCAGTTTCGTATAGGCTGCGCCGAAAATAGGTTGCAGTCACACAAGTGTACGAACATACCTCGTCTCATTAGGTAAACTTGCATTCGCAACTGGTTTCGTGGCTGCAAGGAACTGGTTTCATTGGTTTCGTTGCGTAAATGGACGAGCCGCCTATGTAACTTTGTCTCTCTCTCTCTCTCTCTTTCCTACATCTAAATAATAATTTGTCCTTATAAAACACTAATTGTCTAGTTGTTTTCATGGAAAATAACTATATTGTTTAATTACTTTTATTATAGTTTTTAAACGAATGATTATATTACAAATTTATTAACCAGTATAACTATAAATTCCAAACTATTTTTATTGAAAATAAATCAATAGTATCAATCTAATTTGAAAATAAACGGTTTTAAATATTTATCTAACTTTTCCGCATATATAACACGCCCTGAACAATATCCTACCATAAAATTGGTCACTTGTATACACTTCGGAGGCTGTGTCGTGCTAACGAATCGAAATTTCTACAAAATGACAAAAATCTAGTATATCTAGATTTATAGGATACGTTGTACTAGCTCTGGTGAGTTGAAAATCAATAGAGTTAATCTGTGAGACACCCTGAACAATATACAATCAAAAAATTGGTCACTTGTATATATTCCGGAGGCTGTATCGTGCTAACAAACCGATATTTTTCCAAAAATGTGGTACCTTAAGTACTATAGCACCCGTTTTACTGGCTCTGGCGAGCTGAAAATCAATAGGGATCATCTGTTAGATGTCCTGAACAATATCCAATCATAAAATTGGTCACTTGTATGCACTTCGGAGGCTGTATCGTGCTAACGAACCAAAATTTCTCCAAAAATGTAGTATATCTGGATTTACAGGATACGTTGTACTGGCTCTGGTGAGCTGAAAATCAATACAGTTCATTTGTGAGACAATTTGAACAATATCCAATTACAAAATTGGTCAATTGTATACACTTCGGAGAATGTGCTAACAACCCGAAATTACTAAAAATGTGGTACTTCAAGTACCATAGCATCCGTTGTACTGCCTCTAGTGAGCTGAAATCAATGGGATTCATCTATTAGACGCCCTGATCAATATCCAATCATAAAATTGCTCCCTTTTATACACTCCCGAAGCTGTATCGTGCTAACAAACCGATTTTTTTCCAAAATTGACAAAAATGTGGTACTTAAGTACCATAGCACCCGCTGTACTGGCTCTGATGAACTGAAAATCAATAAGGTTCATCTGTGATATGTCCTGAACAATATTCAATGATAAAATTTGTTGCAGTCCTCAGGCTGTATCGTGCTAACAAGACATGTTACGAAATTGGCTGACGACGACGAGAACAACGACGACGACATACACGCAGGATTTTTTTTATTAAAACCGTTTTTTCGTATTCTTCTTGCTGAAAAACGAAGAAAGGAAATTTTTTCAATATTCCAACTTTATTTGCGGTAAACCAATACTTTTTTCGCATATTAGATAGGGTTGGGCGGAAAAGTAAAATGGGAAACTTGTGAACTGTATTTATTTCACAAATAGCAGTATATTTGAAGAACCCAGAATAACAAATTCAGAAGACTTTCTTGAGACACAGATGATATAATTTACTTAAAAAAATGTATGTAGAAGATTGTAATCCCCGCATTTCGATATGATAACCTCATCTATAAAAACCCATTTTCTTCATAAACAATCTTAGAAAGATATGTAATGCTGTTTACAAGTAACTAGAGACCTCAGAATTTCAGTTATTAAACTTTCGAATTAAGGTCTTGCTCCAAATAACGTAATTTTCTGAGCAAAAGTCTTATCAGAAATAAAGAATTTTTTTGTAATTTTAGATATTATGTTCGTTATTATTCCAATTTCTACCCTGTATATTTAAACAGTAATGTAAAGTATCTCATATCACAGAAAATAAGATAACATTTTCCAAAGTTTGATTATGATCTTAACTTTTTAAGACGCCACTATTAGTGGAAGAGCGCTACGCTTTTATCTCGGAGCCGTTAAATGTTTTTTCGCAAAAATGTCGAATATTCAAAGTATCACAACCTTTACAAATCAAAAATTGACCCGCTTGTCCTGGAGTGTAAGCCACCTTTTCTAGGGGGTTAAATATGTAATATTAAAAATAACTTTGGAAATCAATAGTGCGATAAATTCTAAGCAAAAAGTTCCTTATGAGCACTTTTCGATAAGTCATTATTTTCTTGGGTATTCGCAATTGATATTGCTTTTTTTCATTAGAAAAAATCGTTTCTCAACAGATTTCCTCGAATAAGTAGAAGAATTGACATTCTACTAAGAAAAATATTGGAAAGAAAATGAAGCTTACATAAAAAAGAAAAGATTAAGTTTGCTTATAAATATAATATGTGCAATTAAAAAGGAAACTATGCCATATACTTTTTGAAGTACTTTGAAAATTCGTTAAAATGAACTTGATTTGAAGCCATTAGCATAAAAATTAACGAAGATATAAAGACTCATCAATCACTTTTTCTGAAAAAAAAATCAGCACAAAAACTGATTTAGATTAATGCAAAATTAAAGACAATCCTTCAATAATTCACATTATTTATGCATTAACATTGTGTCCCATAAGTTTAAGCGATTTTCGGAAATATGACGTTTAAAATGAAGAAAAAGATTTCAAATTTAGTGAATAATTAGATATTTTTGAAAATAGCAAAAAAAGTCAACGGTTTTAAAGATTAAAACTAACTTTCCCGCACTTCGGAGGCTGTATCGTGCTAACAAACCGAAATTTCTCCAAAAATTATCAAAAATATAGTATATCTGGGATTATAGGACTCATTGTACTCTCTGGTGGGCTAAAAATCAATATGGTTAATCTGTGAGACGTTCTGAAAAATATCCAAATCATAAAATTGGTCACTTAAATCCATTCCGGAAGCTGTATCGTGCTAACAACCCGATATTTCTCCAAAAATGAGAAAAAGTGTGGTACTTCAAATATCATAGTGGTGTGACTATTCCATATAATTCCAATCATCCCATGTCACATAAATTAGCAGCATATGATTCAATGATACATAGAGCATTTTCAGTTCCTATGAACAAATATAATTTTGATAGAAAAATCAATTAAATTAAACAAATAGCAATATCCAACAATTATCCATTACATATCATAAATAAATTACTTAATAAAAAAGAGGAAAAAGTGGCATTACAACTAATATGCCCTAAACAAACTAAAGAAATAAAAAATTACAAATCCATCACATGTGGTGGTAATATTTCTGATAATTTATCAAAGATAATATCTTTAGCAACAAATACAACATGTTTATTAAGTTACATTGGGAGTTACAACTTTTGGTAGGGATCGTAACTATTATTATGATTTATATTTGTCTTATCCTCTTTTGGCTTTGGGAAGTCTTATAAATGTTATTAATACTTCCACATCTTTTACTCTCATTACAAAGTATTACATCGTTTAATCATTACTGAGTAGAACGGATGAAGCTTATTTTTTTTCAAATATTTAAAAACTGTAGATTTACTGAATTTTCCGTTGCTATTTGTCTACTGGATATGTGTGAATTTTCTTACACAGTTAGTAACAGATTCTATTTCTCATCACCAATTACAAAACGAATTATCACACAGGTTGCCGAATTCTCTATTTTTTTTCTATTTTCGATACAGTGGATTGACAAATAAAACGATCTGAACATCCACCATTCCCTAGATCACAAATCGTTCTTGGGTTCGGAACTCGTTACCATACCGACACATGAATCAAATTTCAATCCTCTCTTTTTCAATTAAACGTGAAGTACGTTTCACAAGATTTCGTTGACTCTGCATCTGGCCTTAAGGATTTAGCAATAAAAGTTTTTAAATAACTCATTGCACAGTAAACAGTACTAGATCCGTAGTCGATAAACTTTAGATACCAAAACATAAATAAAATTTATTTTGTAAAATAAATTTGTTAACATTAATACCATAGAATTCTGTATTAATGCACTGTATATATTAAAACATTTTTAAATTATACCTTCATTCGTTTTGAGAAAGCTACTGTGTTAGTGAAACGCGTCAACCAGTTTAAATTGAACATTAGTTCGAATAAATGAAGTTTTAAACAAATTAAATTGTTTTATTTCATCGTTTACATATATTGTTCTTTCGATTATATCCTTCTGCATTTGTTCAACACATTTGGTTTTATTAGCGTCACTTCGTTTTTCCGTTTATGTATTGGCTTATTTATAATGTCTTTTACTATGGATATTGGAATTTTGGTCAACTTACATGTTTCTTTTGCTGCATCGTTTATACTATAACCTTGATGATTCAAACATTTTTTTCACAATTCGCTTCACATCCGGCGATAAATGCACTTTTTTTGTCCTAGGACGCTACATAGTTTTAAACACAAGTTTACTTTCGAAGTGAAATGTTTATTACAAACTAATAGTCTGAGACAATATTAGAAATGATTATCCCGAATTCCCCACCTTCTATTTTATATATAAATATTTTAATCCTATTATATGTGAATATAAATAAAAAGGGCATTGGGACTAAAGTAGGTATTTATAAAGTTCACATCTACGATATTTATTGTTTAACATTGGTATTGTAAACAAAACCAATACAATGAATAAACGATATTAATAAAAACCTACTATGTTTATTAATCCATTCCTTCCAATAAAATTTTCAATTGAAAATGTTTGATATAATATTTGTCTCCGATTCACAAACCAATGATTTTTCAAATACGTTAAGGTTCAATTAAGAAATCTAATTAATTTAAAAAAATTACCATGTTTAAAGCGTAATTAATTATCAATTCTCTGTATTATTCATAATATATAATAACCATAAGTGTCATAATTTGTATTTCATTCAGTATTTCATTAAAAATTAAGATTGCCGGTGAAGGTACCTTCAAATTTATGTATAAACAGAGCACAATTTAATTCAAAAATTGAAATGTCCCAGCGTTGTGTATAATTTTCAGAAATAAAATCACAAATAATTTTTATCTGTAAGTGGTTTTACATCTTCATTCTCTGTCTAAAAATTGTCGACCATTTACGAGTACTTTTAATTTTTTAATGCCTTTCATTGTTAATAAAAAAGTGAAATATCAAAATTTTTGAATTTTTCCAACGGGGATCTCTTCTAAACCCTTTTAAGAATATCTCCAAACAAACAAACAAAATTCTAGATTTCTTGTTTTGAAATAATCAGCGTTTTTATGTTAACAATAAAATGGTGAAAATTAACTAATTAACAAAACCATAATTAATAAGAAAATTGTGATAAAATTTTTTTTACGGATTATTGTTTATTCATATGTCTACTTAGTACCCTAATTTTTTTATTCCTTAATATTAATATTTAATCAGTTAAAATAATTTTTTTAGTTCATGTGTCAGATTGGGGTGATGCGCGCGGCATCCGAACCACGCGTTTTTACCGTTATTTTCGTCGCTAAATTAAAATTATATGGATTATCGGTACAGTTCCGGAAGGCAGGACTTTTTATAGGAAATTTCCTGCTCATTAAGGAACTTTTTTCAAATTTCTATTATCTCAAATAGTTTTTGAAATATTTCAAAAAAACCAAACACTTATTTTTTATTTTACCTTATTGTTTATAACTTTTGCATTTTTTTCAGCCACTTTTGCAACTTTGATAGAATGTTCTAGATGCCAATCCGAATCGAATGAGACCAAAGTCATAATTTTAGGTGGTCCGGTTTAGGTTCTGAGGAAAATGGGACTTGTGAACCAGACTATGAGTCACGTTATAAAAAGATATATTACAACAATCATATTTCGCCTGATTGATTAAATAAAAACATTTACCCGTGTGAAGTTATCCACGGATTTTTTTACGCATCCACGAATATTTTTAGACAAAATAACCTGAACTTTTGCAAAAAATGTTAATATAGGGGATATATATAATGACATTTTAATAAGCTACATAATTTTTGATAGTAAAGATTAAGTGAATAAATAGTTTTCAAATACGTGTTCCTTTACATATTTCACGATTCTGAAAGGAAGACCCAAAAATTTTAAAAAATGGATTTAGCTATTACAAAGAACACCTAATTAGAAACCAGTTAACAAAAAATTGTGATGTAAGTATTTTTATAAAGTCAAAAAAATTCATAAAGATTACAAATGCAATCTGACGCACATCATTCGTTTTGAACTCGAAGTTCCAAAATTAGTCCAATTTTTTTAACTATTGCAAAGCACACTTAAGAAAAAACCTATTAACAAGAAATTGTGTTGTAAGTATTATTAATAACGTCAAAAATAGTATATTAAGTACCAAGTGTCAAAAAGGTGACTAAAGACGTTTTTAGCACGAGGTGCTTACTATACTTTTTCTTCGCCCGCAGGAAGGAAAAAATTATATTATATTCATTGCATGGCGGACTATGGCTGACGGCTGACTGACAAATCAAATGACGCAGAACAACAAAATTATCATGGAACAGGAAATTTAACATACAAAAGATACACTTGATTTGACCTTTAAAAACACTAGTGTATAAAGAGTCGTTTCGTGCATGTCAAACCCGTGTTGAAAATTCGGTTTTCGTAACGGAAGTAGAAAAATTCATAAAGATTACGACTGCGCGCTGATGCATTCGTTTTGAACTGTAAGCTCCAAAATTTGTTCAAATTTTCTTTAATTCTTATATTCTTCCATGGAGATACACTTATTACATCGCTCCACTACCCTATAGAATATAGTGGCACTACCTACTCATTCAACGTCAATGGCAAAACTTACTACTGTCTACATTGAATAGACAAACTATGGTTAATTGTGAATTTGAGCATCGTTATACTTAGATTCTGTTTTCCGCACCTCTTAATAACAAGATCCTAAGAATCTACGTAGATTTGTCATATGAAAATGTGTTTAGATTCTTTTTTGGCGCATTTTTAAAATGTGTTATTTCTTGCGTTTTGGCCGTTTGTTTGTCCCTATGAAACTTTATTTTATTGTACCTTTACCAATCTCATTATTTTTTTAACACTTTAAGCGTCACCATGTTCTGAAAAAAGTAAAAATAATCGGCCGCTAAGGTAAATTTAATAAAATCACGTAATATGTATCCTAAATGCCTTTTTAACCATTTTTTTGGTGAGCTGAAAATCAATAGGATTCATCTGTGAGATGTCCTGACCAATATTCAAATATAAAATTGGTAACTTGTTGCACTCCGGAGGCTGTCTCGTGCTAACAAGACATGTTACGAAAAGTGGCCGACGACGACGATGACATACACACAGGCTTTTTTTTCTAAAAAAAAAGCAGAAAAAATTTCCAAATTTCCAACTTTTTTTGGGGTAAACCAATACTTTTCTCGCATCGTAGATACGGTTCGCGGAAAAGTAATACTAATCTGAAATACAATTCACATATTAGTGTGTCACGCTATAAAAAAGAAGTAGTGCGTGGAGACCCTCCGCGCGGAAGAAGTGAAACTTCGTAATGTGGAAATGAAAATATGAAGAGGTAGAAATTGATTTTTAGTAAAATCATATTGTTTCTTTATGACAAACTTTATTAACATTGCTTACAATTCACAATTGATCACATCTTTTAATTATCATTTTCGAGTGCAGATATATACAAATGTATAACATTTACAATGGGTTTATGATAACTAACTGGCCTGTAACAGGTATACTACGCGCATGCGTTCTAGTGCCACGCATTCCCTCTCGCCCTGTCTATTTTTATTCTCCCTCCCCAGGACAGTTGAACGTTTAACGCAACAGTGCTTTCATACCCCCTGCATAGTAGCGTTAAACGTTTAACGCAACCTTGTTGGAAGTCGCATTAGAAGTTTCACTTGAAAAGACTTTTTAAAACAATCATATTTCACCTGATTGATTGAATAAAAACATTTTGGTTTATCCTGTAGAGAGAAGATGAATGCAATTAAAACTTTATTTCAATGGAGAATCATAGTGTATAATCAAGGTCGGGTCATGAAAGTATACTTACATTGGTATATTACAACAATGTTTTAAACTGTCTAATGTAATTAATGTGAAATATGTAATTAACGTTTTTTGAGTCACGTTTCCTTGTTCAATAGGCCATTACGTTAAACATTATTTTATGATCAAAACTAATTAGATATTCTTAAATTCTTTGAAACCTTCAAATTTGTGTGAAGTAGTTTATTGGAAAAATAAATGTTGTAATTAAATTATTTTGCATTGAAAAGTTCTTAATTGACCTTTAAGTTGTTTAAAAATAATTCAATTTCCGGAAAATGAACAAGTATGACAAGCAATCAATGGAAACTTTCGGGAAGTCGTATCATATAAAAACGAACTCTTGAGGCTAGATATTATATGATGGGGATATGTATTTTCGCCAAAAATAAATTATTTAATTACTTGTCGATTTTTATGATCATAATCCGAGATGTAATTTCACCAAAACACTTTCCAGGAAAAATTTTATGACCGTATATTTGGGGTTGTACATATCATGGTTTAAATTTAAAAACTGGGATTCCCAAGTTAAATGGTTAAAAAAACACGTTTGACATTATTTATTACAAATACTACAGCGCCATCAAAATTATCGTGAGGCACACGCTGACGATATTTGCATATCTCTTTATATGGTAATTAAACAAGGACAACACTACTAGATAGCTGAAGTCAGACACATAAAGAAGGTACTGAAATTTTGAGCAATGCTGCCACTTTTAGTTACAACAAATACTTGTTTAGGATTTATATAAGAATATGTCTCTATTAAATAAAATTCAAATATTTTTAATATTAGTATGACTTTTTTCATTTGCATAACTTTTTAACAAATTTTCAATTGAATTTCAAATTTCATTTTTCCTGCCACTAAAGAGAATTTGTAAAATATGGCAAAGCGGTGGGGAAGTGTCCGCAAGTGACTTTAGAGTATGACCCGATGTTTGAGGCATCAAAAAGTCAAAACTAACATATCTATTTTATGTGTAAATCTGAAATATTAACCATCCCTACCTATTCTATTTCTAATAAATGTAAAAACATTTAAGATGTATAAGGGTACATTTTTATTTAATCTTAAACTATCATCGGTTTACTAATTAATGTCAACTTCTGTTTGCTCTCGTCTGTTGTACTTAATGATATTTACTAGGTATACTCAACCTAACCTAACTAGTGGTATTTAGTAAAAAGGGGAAAGAGCTCTTACTAATTGAAGTATACAAATTCGTTCTCCGCTAAATTTTGATTCTAGTTCAAATGGTCTAAAATCATTTTAGAATTTAATAATCAATTACAATAATACTATAATGGAAGAATATGTTATTTCTTCAATATTCTTTAAGATTTAATTTCATTATCTTTGGAGAGAACTCGACCCTACCATTTTGGCCAGATTACATGTTAAATTTTATACCTGAAAAGGTTTATGGACGAAATTACATACAATAAAATGAGTTTATGCCCTTCCTTGGCGAAATTACAAACAACCAATATAATCTAAAGAAATATTCTCGAATACAATTTCTAAATATTGCTTAAAAATAACCAACTAATATTAGTTTTATTCTCGAAATATCCCCTGATTCTTTGATTGAAACAAATGTTTCGGCAAAAACCTTTCTAATACAAACATCATCACCAATTAAATACAAATATTTCCAAAATGAAGCTCACAAAACACTCTAAATTCATTATATAATCGATTCTAAGGTTTCAAACAAGAATATAATAACTACTTTCCATCGATTACAAACAAGTAATTTTTTTACATACCTCTTTTTAATTTTTCTATGCAGTTTCAATTTTTTATCCAGCAATATGAATCGCCTTTTCGTTAGAAATATATACTTAATTATCACTATATTTTATGTCGGATATTTTTATTTCAATTCTAATTTTACTGGTATTGGTGAGAAATTGAAAGACAGAGAAGAACCAACTATCTGGACCTGAATAGATTTAGCAATTAAATCTAACTATTATTTTTTATCATATCCTACTACAAACTATCTACTTTCTGTAGATTCAAATATATCTCAAGCATTCTTTCTTTGTGAAAAAATCAGGAAAATGTGAAGCATTGATAAAATTATTCATTCAGTATCGCATAATTCTAATAGTTTTTGTAAGTTGTTTAAAGACAGATATAATCAAATAATTAGGATATTACCCTGTACAATGAAAAATAAAACAAAAAAATCAAATATTTTATTTGAATGATTATTTTCTTCCACTTTTTTTACAAAATATAATGTCAGCGATTTCGGTATTTTTTCTTCAGTATAGTAAAATATGGGCTAGTTGCTGTTCTACAATAAATTAGATTCTCTAATGTCTGTACATTTAAAATTAACCATACCGAATACAAAATCGAAATTTAACAGAGCAGGAATCCATGATCGCCGTCAGTGGTGAAGTGAGAAATCAGATCAACAACTCAATGAGAATCAGTCTACCATTAGTAGGGCTTTAAGTCAATTTAGAGAAACAGGGCAGCATACGAGAAGACTAGTCCCAGGACGTCCAAGGGATAGTTTCCTTCGATTAGTAACACTTAAAACAAGGACTGTAACCGCACCATATTTACAAAAGAGGCTTGTAGATGCCCATCAAGTTCATGTAAGTCCTGATACTGTAAGAAGAAGGTTTCGTGAAAGGAATCTGACTCCCCATCAAGCCACAACAGCACCGTTACTAACTGCAAATCGTAGGAGAGAAAGACTGTTTGCTCGAGATCATGTAAATTAGGCAGAAGACGATTGGGCCAGAGTTCTCTTCTCTTATGAATCCAGGTTTTCTTTGTTCAATAATGTGATCGACGAGTAAGAGTAT
The DNA here is from genome assembly GCA_963921935.1 of Galeruca laticollis. Lineage (NCBI taxonomy): Eukaryota > Metazoa > Arthropoda > Insecta > Coleoptera > Chrysomelidae > Galeruca > Galeruca laticollis. The sequence goes on along the minus strand of OY998180.1, from coordinate 158,615,199 downwards.
ATAGACGCGAAGGAGAGCCATATGCCCAGTGTAACATTCTTCCTAGAGTGAAGTATGGAGGCAGATCAGTAATGGTGTGGGGAGGAATTTCATTGGGTGCACGTACGGAGTTGGTACTTTTTCAAAATAGAGCTCTCGCTGCTAGAGTCAGTTTTAGAACCTCACGTTATGCCATATTCCCCTTTTATTGGAGAAAATTTTCTGTTTATGCAGGATAATGCACGGCCCACATTACTATAATTGTACTGGAGTATTTGGAAAAGGTAGAAATCGACACCATGGCATGACCAGCTAGAAGCCCTCACTTCAACCCCATAGAACATATATGGGATAATATGGGCATACGAATTTCAACCCATCAACACACTCTGAATAACCTGCATGACCTTAGCACCACCCTGCTCGATATATGGGAGACAATACTACAAAATATCATTAAGAATAATATTCTCAGCATGCCAAGATGTTATTTATGCACGTCATGGAAATACGAGATATTAAAAACAAAAATTAGTGTAGTTGATTTCATTATTTATAAATCGAATACTTTTTATTTATTTGGCTGGGAAATGAAGTTTCATGTTACTTATTTTGATTTATCAAAGATGAATATACATTATTATACGTATTTACTTTAAATAATTAAAAAAAGATTTGTATTTTGGTTTTTTGGCGTTTATTGAAATTATGCGATTATTTTGCTGCTAAGTATCGTTGCGGGACGTTCAGTTAAACAAAAGCCATTATTTCATTCCTCCAATAACTGAGCTAAGCTGTTCAACTATTTAACTCAGCCTAAAAAAACTAACCGAACTAGACAGAAAGTCATCATACGGTTTCAAATTAACAAAATATTTATTTCTACATGATCATATATCCAATAATTTTTAATCGGTCCGGATCGGTTACAAATAGAGAATATAGGGGTTCTGTATTCTTCGTGTTTCATTTATGGGCATACTATACTGTATATTGTTTACATTTCAAGTAAGGAACAACACATATACTTTATTCACAATCCATTACTAAAGCAGATGTGATATATTAAGTTATAAATCATCGGAACATAAGGAAAGATTCAATAGGTTCCTTCGTTCACAAGAAGTGATATTATTTTATCAAAACAAACGTTTTCAAATTATTAAAATATCAAATAAGAAGGATACATCAAATAACATCATGAACATATAAATAAACACCCTTGTATTACTTATAATTACGCCAAATGTCCTTCTGCTTTTGAAATAGAACTGGTATATATTTCCACCGATTTTACACAATTAATGTATATTTTTCTGAATTAAGCATAAGTATTGGATGATGAAGTTGTTCCACGGTGGATTGAATCTCATAAACCAGTTAGGTCCTTCCCGTATACCCTAAATAAATTCTGATGATTTTGTAACATTTTAATATAAAAACTTCTACAAGACTAGAATTGACAATGGAGAATGACTATTACACTGTTTATAAAGGATTCAGAAGAATAAATCCAGTGTACATACTTATTCGTATGAGATCAGCGTTATTATAACAAAAAAATGTCAATGTGTTAAATTTCAAGATGCTGTCGTATTGTCTATTGTAAATAAGTATGATTTAAGAAAATCTTAATACAGGTAAGCTGTATTCAAGATTGTTAGTTTTTTTAAATAATCAATTCGTGGCTAAATAAACCAAGGCCACTGGAAAAAGTGTTCTATCATTGTTATCAAATAGTAATAATAAACAACATGTCAAATATGTTATCATGTTGTACTGAGTAAGTAAAATATATGTGAAATTAACTGTCTCGACCCTTACTTCGTGGAATCTACTCATATTAGTGTTTTAAATGAAACTCGCGGTTTCTAGTTATTACCACAATATCATAAAAATTGTTGAAAATTCTAAAAAATAGACAATTGTTTCGATGATATTGATTTGTCGAAACAATTGTCAATTTTTTAGAATTTTCAACAAGTTTTATTATATTGTGGTATTAACTAGAAACCGTGAGTTTCATTTAAAACACTAAAATATATATGTTCCCGTATTAAAAAAAATAACGGTCACCATATGTTTACTACTTCATTCAATCTTCTAGTATTTATTCTCAATTCAAATGAAATTTGAGGCACCCTGTACAATTATAACCTTACTCACCGACAATGACGTAGTAATAATAAATTATTGTGAATTTAGTGAATAAAAAATATGTAGCAAATGACCTCTCTATTAATATATGAAGTATAATTTTCAAGATATCAAGGTAACACTTGAGGTTGTTTACTGATGTTGATAAACATTGCTGTAAACAAAGAAAATTTAAAATTCTGTGAACTTACCTGAGTCCAACTACAGGAACACCTCCTACATCATCCACTAATTCTGAAAGTACTAATACCGTAGTACCAGGTACCTGTGCTTGAGGATACTGTAAAAGTCCTTGGCCATTCCCCTGTAGAACAACGGACACTGTTCCTGGGGGACTACCGACAGTCTGCCCACTAGAATTTACCATAGCGTTTGTACTACCGTCAATTAACACATCTGTTATTTGCTGACCATGAATTTGGTGTGCACTGATATTATTTATTGTTATTTCTCCCGAATTATCCGCGGAATATATTTCGAGTCCTTTTTGATCTGGGGCGGTTGTATAAATTACAGTTTTGTTGCCGTCTTCGTATATTAAATCTATCGGAGTATCATTTTTGTCTGAAATTCCTTGAGCATATATATCGTCGTCTTTGTCGTATAAAACTTCGGTTTTAACCTGAGCATATAAGGGAGTTCTCCCCATGGCACTTTCCTCCTCCATCTCTTTCTTGAGCTCCATGACGTTGACCGGCGTCATAGTCGCTAACATGGCTGGTGAGTCTGGATTGTCCCTTAAAGGCGAGCGATCTGCCGGGGAAGCTTGAGGAGGTGGTGGAGACATCATTCCATGATCCACTTCCACCGAAGGTGAAGAATTAGAGGACAAGTTATTATAATGTCTACGAGTCATTATGGCATCAAAAGTTTTTTTTATCACAGAAGTAACTATATTGCACTTGTTTACGTAGTAAAGTCAGGTTATGGCACTGCTATGGCTATGAAACTACGAGTTATCAGTTACTTTGTTTTCTTTAGTTTGTTACGGGACAATAATTAACCTGAAAATAAAATAAACACTTTGAGTGCAAAGTAACTACTGTTAATAAATTGGGTCATAAAAGGCACGTGGAAGAAAATGTTTACTACAAACGATTCATCTTTACTACTGGTACCGGTTTAGATCAACTCTATTATTTCAGATCCAAAAAAGTGTGGTTAAAGAGCAAAGCTGGTCCGGTTTAGCGACGATGAACAGGGTTGATGAGGAATACGCCGGCGTTGGTGTAGACGGTAGCAAACCGGAACTTCCACGTGCCGGCGTCGGGACAGGTTTGACAACCATATGGAAGAGTATACACATTAAGCGCGAATTCTCCTGGTAGCGATCGTATCGTCCGTATCTATAAAGTTAAGTGATTCCAGACATCCTAGGAGGGAGAAATTAACCGGTTCCAAAATGATTTTTAGCTAATCTTATACATAATTCTGAATAATAGGTAAATATTAAAGTTATATAGCATTTCGATAATTAACGTAATTTTGTTTTCATGTTCGTTCATTGTAAACAAACGACAGCCGCGGCCTATTAAAATTTGAAAAGCGTATACGTATACAAAGCCTAATTTGGAATTCATGTACATCAAGTAAATCGGGATTGGTTGGGTATCGGAAATTTCTCACTATTGGTCGCATAATTTGTCATAATTAAATGTTCGGGGCGTGTTAGTGTGTAGGTAAGAACCTAAAACGTAAATCTTAAAAACCATGGTGTACTAAGTAAGACGAGCTTAAAGGGCTAGCGGCGTTGAAGGTTAAATTCATTTGCATATTTCTAAAATGATTTTGTAATGATAGGTTACATAGGAAAGCTCGTAGACAACCGGCGCCAAATTCTGAATAACGGCGAGAGTGCAAGTGCAGATATCCAAGCAGGTAAACTAGTAGGGGCGTAACGAGACGCCATTCAAGATTAAGAGTGTGCAATAGTTGATGAACAGGTCTGCCAGTTCTCGGATAACAGGTATTATTGTAATCATTCAATATTGAAAACAACTAGGTGTGAGTGAGCATGCTTGCTGCCCGGCCGGTGTGTGTATGTCAAGTGACAGTGAACTATTTATTGTTTTTGTGATATTTAAATAAAATGATTCGTTTTATAACGAAATAATAAAGAAAGTAAAAGCAGTGCCATTTGTTAGTGACATATTTTAAAACAATTAGCAGATTATAAACATGCGAAATAGGTGTTTGTTTTTACCTATAGCTGCAGATCGCGGATCGTAAAATCCCTTTGTTTGGCTGGTCGGTCATTCACAAGGGCGAAAGAGACATATTGACGGGGCCCGCACTACACCACACGGACACACTGCCCGACAGATTCATGCTCACCACTCTCTGACAACATGCATTCCCCAGTATTGACCAGAATTCTATATTCAATCACATACTAGCGTCTACAGGTGTTTCGAACTAATACTCTACTGACTGTTAGTTGCGGCGGCTTAAAGTTGATCGCAAGTTCCGAACTGCGTTCGCGCACCTCGTCTCGTCTGTCCTTTGAAATTTTTAGTGCTTGATGAGAGAAAGAATAAGGTGAGCGCGTCTTTGATTGATTCCGAGGCCGCTCGCTGCGTTCAGAGCTGTGTTCAGCCTCCGGGCCCCCGCGGCTCGGCTCACTCACTTCGCCAGACCGATACCCACTCCATCTCGCTTCTTCGAACGTTTCCTCTCTCTCTATTTATTTCTCTCGCGCACCACGCTCTCAGTCTTCACAGAATACGTGGGAGTTTTGTTCGCTTAATTCTTCTCATCTCTGCGCGAGGGCACCATCGCTCGGTCTCGGAATCATGGCTGCCACTAGATATCTCACCTGTAATAACGCCACCGTTCTTCGTAAGAAAAATACAGCGACATATTTACCAATATCACTTAACGCTCTTCAATGTATTTTAGTTATAATGAATTAAAGATAAGTTACAAAAATGATTAAAATAAAATAATAGATACTTACATATATCTAACAACAAACCGCGAGTTTTTACACTAAAATACTTTCTTTAAATGAAATGTACAGGTGTTTTTTTATTTATTTGAACAGCTGCTTACAAGATATGTTTATTATTTGTTATAAGGTCTAGTAAAATAAACTTGAAAAAGGTTGAATAATGTATTGTTCATTACGCTGACAAATACAAAATTCACTTGTACCATTGAGTATTAAAATAATATTTTAATACTCAATGCTAATACCTACTTACTGAAAATTACCCAAACCATCAATGATAAAATTTGTTATTAGTGTGTTTAATGGCATAATCGGCAATCCATTTAGTGTTTTTTAATAACATAAATTATTCAGTTTGTTGATCTTAAGTTTTCTTTGAAAATATTTGCAAAAAGTCTAACGAAAAGTATTAGGAATTAGGTATTGAGTCGTTCTTTTTTCAATTTTGAAATTCTCTTACAGCTTCTGCAAAATCTAGTTTGTAATTCAAAACATTAAAATATAGATGAAATGAGAAAGGGAAAATGCCAATTAAAAAACATTTCACTTTTTATTGAAACAGGTAACCATTAACTGTTATTCATAACATCAACACGGACACAGGTAGGTAATATTTTTGTTAAAAATAGGAAATAAATTCTTCGAAATATAATATTTCTTAAAGCTCAAAAGAGCTTATTGATAATTCCTTCTGAAAAGGGGGAAAACATTTCGTGACTTTATCGGAAAAAGTATCTAGTTGATTGATCTTTTAATAAAAGTAATATTTTACTAGTATAAAGGATTTATAATACATATATCGTCTAACCCTTTCATCAACTTCTTTTTAAATCGTTTTCTATATGGAAGACAATGAATGGAACATTTGACCGTTAAGGACGTGATAGAAGAATTTCCCTCTCTCACGATTACACGCTGTATCAACAGTTAATTGTTGCTGCTTCAACGAGCAGTAAATTTTACACTCATATCTTATCCCTATCATATTTTCATTTAATAAATAAATAAATGAGATGTAGCACCAATAACTGTAAGGGTAAAATACTAGATAGTTTGACCTAAGCTTGTCATTCTATTTAGGAATCTTGTGTGATCGAGCGTTAAAATCTTTTATAGACTAAGCTTCGCTGTTGTACCATTCTTGTGGACGGTAAAGGTTAAGTTCAATGTCATTATTTTTTGTTTGTAAAAATTATTGAGTGTTGAAGCTGATATATATGTATATATATATATATATATATATATATACATATACATATATATTCGTAAACAATTTTTTGATTTTACGAAGTGTTGTCTACGTTGACAGGGATTTATTTTTTAATTTTGTAGTAAAAATTAATTAATTAATACAGTTTATTTTTTAGTGTGGGGTATTAGATTATCCGTAAAAAAGTTTGTAACAATAATAATTTATTATTTGAACTACTTCAACATTTAAGAATGAGAACAAAATTTTAAAATAATAACAAATACTTGAATACAAAACAATACCAAAAATAAAAATAATTCTTAATACCTAACCTCAGCTACATGCCAAGTTAGTGCATCAGGTAGAAACAATTTTGCTAACAGCAATACTGTTAAGTACCAAAGCTTCTTCAAATAATTTGATCGCATTACTGAAGAATTCAATCTCAAATATCTAGATTTGCAATGTTTTTGGACAAATATGCAGTCAAACATCATTATAGACACTATAAACTTCCAAAACATTTACATAGATGCTTTGGAAAATAATAGAATGCAACTTTTTCACTTCAAACAATGGGTTTAAACCAATGACATAGAAAAAGAATAGACCTAGCATCTCATTCATAAAATCGGGATTGTTTTGAAGCCATCATTAAATTCTCTAACAATGTGGTAGAAAATGACAACAATACATTCATTTTCCTGCTTAGGCAACGCTGTGTATATGAAGTCATAAAATTTCCAGTGGCGCACTGCTCTGATTAGTTTTGAGGAGGTTCTCAACTTGGAAATTGATAAGTAATAGAAATACTGTAAAATTACATACTGTAAGGAGTGTATTGAATTGGAAATAATTCAATTTAGGAAAAATACTGAATTGAAAAGGAATTTTAAATTTAGTTAATTGAATAAATATCTGAAAAAATGAATATATAACGATATTGAGAGATAACTGAACCTTCGAAATCATTTGATTCAATTTTCAAATAATAACAAAATCACAATAAAAAAGAAACTAATTAAATTATTGTACAACTATGATTTTTTAAACCACGTTAAAGTATATAGGAATAAATGCACATAATGTTTGCTACTAACTAATAAAACACTTTATTTCAAAACACAACAGCTTGTCATCAGTAGTAGTCCCTAGTAATATAGGCAAGCCTGATACACTAACATTAACTAAATAGTACATTTTGAAAAATACAAACCTACAAAACAGTTAGCTTACTAAAATATTAAAATTTACAATTAAAATTTAAAGCTCAGAATTCAAAATATGTTCCAGTATCAAAGATTTAAAACTTAAGCTTCGTTATTCTCTTACAGCTTTTGGTAGCTTATTGAATTCATTCAGGCTTTTAAAAAATAAAGAATTCATACAGTTTTTTAATTTGCTCTTTGATCATTAAATACAATTTATTAGAATATTGTGTTCAACCACCTCTGCTTCGTATAGTCCCAAAAAAGAGCTCTAGATGAACTTGTGAAAGTTTATATGTTAAAACATATTGTATAACTTTTTTAGCTTGAAATAAATCTTCATAAAGATATTTCAAACTCTCGATCAAAATGAGGAAACCTAGAAATCCTGTTTGTCTTCCAAATTTAATAATTGGAACACAGTGTGAGTGTCAAAATGTAAAATTTTGTGGAAATAAAAAATGTGAACATTTATGAAGATGTAGTTAGTGAGAAAAAGCACTTCTCGTATTAAATATATCAAATAGGTTATTGAATTGCAGAATAATGTAAGATGTTGCCTTTGAGTTTCTGAATCCTTGACAATTCAAATCTTCTCTCAAGAAACTTAACGCATCACTAACACTGTTGCTCATAGTTTGTGTTGCAAAATGAACTTTACTTTTTACTCTTGTCCACTGAATATGCCTAAGTTTCAACTTTCTAGCAGCCTACAATCCTTCAACATAATGTCTCTGAACTAATTCAGAAATATATTCCCATTTTTTCATTTTCGCCTTCTCCATTCCTCATGTCAGTTGTGAAAGCTAAGCAGTTTTTAACCAATTTGATCATATGATATGCATCAGGTAAGATATATACAGGTTTCTTTGTAATTGGATGGTCAAAATGAGTCTTTAGATTCTTAGGATTATAAAAATCTGCCCCCAATTTCTCTACCATAGAAAAATTTACTGGTGCGTCATCAAAAGTTAGAGATGTTACTGTGATTCCAGTCTGATATAAGAAATCAAGGCATTTTCTTACAGTTTCAGCTCGTTCTGCAGCTGTTACTCCATCTATCAAGAAGTATCCCACTGTAACCTTCCAATATCCATTAATGCATACTACCATCGATACTAAAGTTTCACGTGCTTCTGGAACCTTATCAGAATTGAATTTTATTCCAATGTCAACAAGGCCACAACATTTTTATCCTGTCCATTCCATTTGTCGTTTTATCTATTAGCAAATTGAAAAATAATGGATGATTACTACTTTTCAGTTTGAATTGCAAAGCAGTTATAGATTCAGAGGTGAATCATGTAGAACCATCTACTGACATATGCGATTTTGACAGAGTAGCTCAATCTGGCAGGCTCTTATTGACTGTACCCCTGACAAAAGTGTACGCCCTCGGTGAATAGAACGCTAGTGTCAGAGCAACTTTGGTTCGTACGTTTGAGTACTTGGTCCTTTCATAATTCTCTCAAAGATACCTGTAGCAGGTTCTGCAGCTGATGCCTGCAAAATAAAATTTAAAATACTTGTGAAATATACTAGAGATTATTTCCCGCATGTATTAAAAGCCAATAAAAAAAGTCAACTTTCAACCAATGACAACTGAGCTTTCTTGATAAAATAGCGTCTAGCTGGACCCAGCTGTGAATGTTAGAAGTGATTAGCAGCCTGCAGCTTTTTGCAATGCTATCGCAACAATAACATTATTTGTTGTTGGTTTCAATCTCAGTTATTCAAGAAATATCCTATAAATTAAAATCGATTAAAATATCTAAATGATTTTGCTTTTTAACAAAGAATTTCATACACAATAACTTTTTAGTCCATTCAACTATTTTCCAATCAAAATCATGCTCAAAATATTTCGACAGTTTAATCGATTAAATTCATAGGTCTCGGGATATTACCTATGATAAAATATCTGACACTTCAAATGAAATTCATTTACACTTTGACATAATGCCATGCATGAATTTATTGGTAAGATTAGTTGTTATTATAGTTTATTTACGATAAAAAGACGATGATGTCATTTTTAGTTACTTTCCTGCTTATCAGAATAAATATCAATTTACCAACCGTGAATACAATTTATCCTCAACAACCAGGGCAATTTACAGCTAACGGGTTGGTAAAACTTCAAGACGATGTCAAATCAACTGGTAAAATTCCCCAGTTTGTTTTGACGTTTATTGACATTCGATCAACGTCTAATATTCACAAGTTTTTTATTGCTTTCAAATTCATTGCTTCTTCAAGATTAAAAAAACAGTTATTCTCATAACTAATTATTTAGGCAAATCTGCAGTGTGCGGTTAATTAAATGCCGAAGCAGCTGAACAGAACATGTCAAGAGATGATAACATCTTTGTTGAGCTATTTTGAACGAGAATGCCGAAATGGGGGCCCGCTCCTCCCGCTTACTGCTGTAAGAGACGTAAGTAATAGTTTTCGCTATTTGTATTCATCATTATTAATATTATTGTTACATATTTAAATGTAAATGATTAAATGGTTTTAATGTTAGGTTAGGTTAATTAAATTTGATAATATATTATTCTTTCACAAATTGAAGTAATTATATTGTAGAGAGTTGCAGAAGCTTTACAACTTAGCGTTACCACCGTATTGCCGCCAAGCATAATAGAGGGGAACAGCCTAAAAGGCCACCTAAAAAGAGACAACGTATAAAACCTACTGTTAAAATTGATAACTTTGATCAAAATGCTTCCCGAAATGTTATATACGAAATGTACGGAAACAGTGAGTATATTGAATTTACTGTTTTATTTTATTCATAATTAACTAACACAATATTTTTTCAGAGGAACACATAACCTTGAAAACTTTAATAGACAAACTCCAGGAGCGTGAACTCTTTAATGGTTATTTAACATCACTCTGGAAGATAGTGAAAAATATTGGATTCAAATACCAAAAAGATGATCCTCGTCGTGGTTTAATGGAAATGCCACGTATTGCATTAAAACGTGTACATTTTCTACATGAATTTGTCAAGATAAAAAGGGAAGGTTTATATCAATTTGTGTTTTTGGATGAGATCTGGATATTTAAAGACGGTACTGTTGAACATTCTTGGCAAGATAATAATCATAGAAGAGTGAAAAAAACCAAAATTGGTGGTCCAAGGTAATTGAATAATAAAATTTAGCAATTAATTTATGATGTACTAACATTCTTGCCATTTTAAGACCTTTTCAAATATTTACTAGTCACACTATTTTATTTAAATCTATATAATTATTAATAGTTGTTTTGAGCTATGCAGTCTATCAAGGAAACCTAGTAGTAATTTGTTATTTCCTTATTGTAGGTATATAGTATTGCACGCTGGTTCCTCTTCTGGATTTATTCCTGGAGCAGGGCTGGTTTTTTCTTCCAAAAAACAAGATGGAGATTACCACGGTGAAATGAACCGAGAAATTTTTTTGCATTGGTTTGAATACCAGCTTTTAGTGAACGTGGAAGAACCTGCCACAAGTGTAATGGATAATGCAAGTTATCAGAGTACAGTGATCAATAAAGTACCAACAACAGCTACCAAAAAGGCTAATATACAGAACTGGTTGATACAAAATGATATTCCTTTTGAAAATACTTTCCTCAAAACCCAATTATTGAATTTAGTACAATGGTAAGTTGATATAAACATTCTTCAATATATTATGGTAATACTTAGATAACTTATTTTGTTTAAATATATGCATTTTTGTAGGAATAAACCACCAACAGTACATGAAGCTGACATATTATCTGAAAAATATGGTCACAAAGTGCTTCGACTTCCCCCTTACCACTATATGTTCAACCCAATTGAACATATTTGGGGCATAGTTAAAAATTTTTATAGAGATCATGTGGGAACTGATGGTTCTTCAACAGAACAAGCAATAGGTGGATGGAAAAAGTCTTTAGAAAAAGTGACTCCTGATATTTGGTCAAAGACAGTAGAGCACACTTAAAAAATTATACAAGATGGGTGTGATAGAGAAGTAGTATTTGATAGACAGGATGTGCCTCCACTTATTATTAATTTTGACAGTGACGATGAAGATAGTAATGATTTTTTTAGTGGAGTAGTGGAAATCTTGTGTTTTATTTTTTGTATATTTTTATCCAATTTGCTCTATTTCCACCTTTTCAAAATCACTCATAACTATTATTAAATTAATTAGGTACAGTTATTTTATAATACACAAATTAAAACAACGACCACAGTATCTCTACATAAATAATACTGATAAAATGGGAGATTTTTTATTTTTATATCTTGTAACAAAATTTTATTTTGTGTATCTATACTTTTCTTTTCCATTCTATTTTTATTATAATAAATATAATAGATATTGTATAAAGAAACAATATTTAAATTTGCATGAAGATGATTACAGCTTGTATTGATTTCTTTTAGCGTAAACCCTTGCAGTGCTCTTGAAGATGGTTCTAGAGAGCATAGAATAAGGTATAAGGACCTACAGTTCGTCATTTAACCCTCTTCTATGTAAAATGATTGAATGTGAATTCGAATATAGAATGATTGGTTACTGTTTCTTGTATCTTATCCATAGTTTTTCATGAATAAATATTTATATTAAATTAATCAAGCCTATCATACAAGCCTTTCATTTTCAAATAAATATTTTTGACTTACGCCCTACGAGGCACGGAACAATGAAAAAGAAGAACTGTCAATCTAACATCTAACATCAGATTGACTTTTCTAGTTTTCGTTAGGTAAAAACTACAGGCTGGCAACATCACAATATTTTGTTTTGCTACGTCATCGTCTTTTTATTGTAAATGAACTATAATAACAAAAACAAAATTCTTTAAAAAATCCGCAAACTTTTTATTAGCTGCCATTGTCTTGTAGATGAAATTTATTCAGATATCCTGCATATTAAATAAAAATTCTTGCCAGTATGGTTGGTTCTGATCCATAAGAGATAAAAGCCTTTTCCTTAGTAATTCAGCAAGGATTTCAGAATGACTTTTGAGTCTTCGGACGGACTGCTGTAAAGAGCGAATTTTATTTTTATCTCTTCCATCCAAGGCCTTGATTATCTTCAACTTTTTTCTTCTTTTTGTCGGTGTGGAAAAATCGGAACTTTCCATTTCAACCATTCTAAATAGAATAATATAAATAAAAAACATTGCATTCATAACTTTCTCATATGAAATGCTAGCTTATGAGCAATAATCACCTTTTAATAATTTTCTTGGGATTTAATGATTTTGTGTTACTACCTGATAGATCTTTAATATTTTACAGGTACAAAGAAATTTTTCTACTTCACTTTCCGAAGCAGTCAGCGTGGCTGATGAAGAAGGATCCTTTTGTACCATTTGCACTGTATACTCTTCTGATTCACTGAATAATTCCAAAAATAGGCATATATAATTGAAATATTATATACTCATGTATATCATACCTTTTGCTCGAACCTAGTACTTTCATCAATTCTTCCATCTGCAGCTCAGGTTTTCTAGTGTTTTTATTAGATATTTCTCCAATAGTCAAGGTCGAACTGTAAGTAAATTAATATTTGATTGTTTATCAATTGAACTGATAATTTTTAGTCATAATTCTAATGTGGAACAAAAGGAGAGGAGCATATTGAAGGTGTAATGGAACGATATCATGTTTTTCAACAATAGTCAATAAGAACCACATTTTCATTTGCTCTTCGTTCGTGGAAAACCTGCAATATTAAAATTAAATTGCACCAATCATATAAGAAAAGTAGAATGAGTTATATTTGATATTTACTTACTGTTTACTTATTAATAGAAAATGGCTCTACTGGCCAGTAAAGTCATTCAATAAGTACATCCCCCTATATCGACCACACTGGTTTTTCAAAAATGAAGTTAAAATGAAAATATACAACTGACTGATGCAAAGATAATCTGATCTAATAATCTAGTTTGTGGCGTATATAACATTAACGAAACATGTTTTTGAGTTTTAATACACTTACGGAGTCTGCAACAGTACAAAAACTGGTTAAAACCCGAATAATAACTTGTAAACAAACACATTCCCGATCTTCTGTAATGACAACTATGCCTAGGTTTTGTGAATGGATCTTGTCCTTTAGCGTTGTTACGTAGAGCAGAATAATTTTATTGTTGAAACCAAATACATCAACATCAATCGCAAGAAAATTTGTTTATTCAATTTCCTTTATTTTCATCTTTCAATAATACCATAATATTCCTCATGACTATTATTTTTACTTTTCCGTCCAACCTATCTAATATGCGAGAAAAGTATTGGTTTACCCCAAAAAAAGTTGGAAATTTGAAATTTTTTACGCATTCCATCAACAACAACACTAAAAACGGTTTTTAGAAAAATAAACGGTTTTAAGGATTAAAACTAACTTTTCCGCATATGTGGCCCTGAACAATAATCTTGTCTTGTCACTTGTATACACTTCGGGGTGTGCTAACAAACCAAAATTTCTCCAAAAATAACCAAAAATGTAGTATATCTGGATTTATAGGACCCGCTGTTCTCGTTCTAGTCAGCTGAAAATCAGTAGGGTACATATGTGAGACATCTTTAACAATATTAAATCATAAAATTGGTCACTTTTATACACTCTGGAGGCTGTATCGTGTTAACAAACTAAAATTAAATTGACTGTCTCGACCCTTACTTCGTGGAATATGCTCATATTAGTGTTTTTAAATGAAACTCAAGGTCTCTAGTTAATTCCACAATATAATACAAGTTATTGAAAATTCTAAAAAATTGACAATTGTTTCGATAAATCAATATCATCGTCAGAATGACAGAAGTTACATTTCATTTTATGCCTACCTGATGTTCAGTAGTTATATTTTTGGCTAGACCATGAAGTAACCTAACTTGTGATTGGCTTAATTTATGTTTATAGAAAAAAAAAAAAAAAAAAAAAAAAAAAAAAAAAGAAGAAGATGTGATATTACAAATATTGAAGCTTAGATATTATTGGCCCTATGGTGATATCCAGGATATCACCATAGGGCCAATAATATCTAAGCTTCAATATTTGTAATATCACATCTTCTTCTTTTTTTTTTTTTTTTTGTTTCTATAAACATAAATTAAGCCAATCACAAGTTAGGTTACTTCATGGTCTAGCCAAAAATATAACTACTGAACATCAGGTAGGCATAAAATGAAATGTAACTTCTGTCATTCTGACGACGATATTGATTTATCGAAACAATTGTCAATTTTTTAGAATTTTCAATAACTTGTATTATATTGTGGAATTAACTAGAGACCTTGAGTTTCATTTAAAAACACTAATATAAACTAAAATTCTCCAAAAATGACAGAAATTTGGTACTTCAAGTACCATAGCACACGCTGTACTACATTTAGCGTGCTGAATATCAATAGAGTTCATCTTTGAGGCGCCTTGAATAATATTCAATCATAAACTTGATCACTTGTATATACTCCGGAGGCTGCATCGTGTTAAAAAACTGAAATTTCTCCAAAAATGACAAAAATGTCGTATATAAAGTACTATAGCACCTGTTGTACTGGCTCTGGTGAGCTGAAAATCAATAGGGTCCATCTGTGAGATGCCCTGAATAATATTCGATCATAAAATTGATGACTTGTTGGACTCCGGAGGCTGTAGCGTGCTAACAAACTGAAATTTCTCAAAAAATGACAACAAATTCGTACTTCAAGTACCATAGCACCCGTTGTACTTGCCCTGGTGAGCTGAAAATCAAAAGGGTTCATCTCTGACATGTCCTTAACAATATGTAATTATAAAATCGGTGACTTGTTGCACTCCTGAGGCTGTATCGTACTAACAAGACAAGTAACGAAAAGTGGCCGACGACAACGACGACGACATACACACAGGATTTTTTTTCTAAAAACCGTTTTTTCGTGTTGATGTTGATGGAAAACGTAAAGATGACTCAAAACAAAATTTCAAAATTCCAACTTTTTTTGGGGCAAACCAATACTTTTCTCGCATATTAGATAGGTTGGGCGGAAAAATAAAAATCCTGTGTGTATATCGTCGTCGTCGTCGTCGTCGTTTTCGTCGTCGTTGTCGTCGGCCACTTTTTCTTACATGTCTTGTTAGCACGATACAGCCTCCGGAGTACAATAAGTCACCAATTTTATTATTGAATATTGTTAAGAACATATCACAGATGAACCCTATTGAGTTTCAGCTTACCAGAGCCAGTACAGCGAGTGCTATGGTAATTGAAGTACGACATTTTTGTAATTTTTTGAGAAATTTCAGTTTGTTAGCACGATACAGCCTCCGGAGTTCAACAAGTCACCAATTTTATGATTGAATATTATTCAGGGTATCTCACAGATGAACCCTATTGATTTTCAGCTCACCAGAGCCAATACCATGTGCTACAGTACTTTAAGTACGATATTTTTGTCATTTTTGGAGAAGTTTCAGTTTGTTAGCACGATACAGCCTCCGGTGTATATACAAGTGACCAACTTTATGATTGGATATTATTCAGAGCGTCTCAAAGATCAACCCTATTGATATTTAGCTCACTAAAGTGAGTACAACGGGTGCTATGGTACTTGAAGTACCAAATTTTTGTCATTTTATGAGAATTTTCAGTTTGTTAGCACGATACAACCTCCAGAGAGTATACGATTGATCAATTTTATGATTGAATATTGTTCAAGGTATTTCATAGATGTACCCTATTGATTTTCAGTTGACGAGAGTGAGTGCGGCGGGTCCTATCAATCCAGATATACTACGTTTTTGGTTATTTTTGGAAAAATTTCGGTTTGTTATCACGATACATCCCCCGAAGTTTATACAAGTAACAATTTTATGATAGAATATTGTTCAGGGCCACAGATGCGGAAAAGTTAGTTTTAATCATTAATACCGTTTATTTTATATAAAGTTCATTTTGACAATAGCGCACGGTGACGGGTAGGGTATAGTTGCCCATCTCAGTATTGCTTTTGCAATGTTGGCTTCATTATTCAATATAAATAAACGGGCCTATTTTCTTTCTGCGTCATTGGTTTAACATTAAAAATTTCAAGTTCTAAACATTCCTACTCATAAACTTATTCTTACTAATTTTAAGCGCAATTTCTTTAGTAAATGCACCCTATTAAAAAAGCGTTATTAGAAATGAGATAATATTGGAATTGAAGACTACCTTAATTACGCTTCATTTGTTAGCACGATACAGCCTCCAGAGAGTATACGATTGATCAATTTTATGATTGAATATTGTTCAAGGTATTTCATAGATGTACCCTATTGATTTTCAGTTGACGAGAGTGAGTGCGGCGGGTCCTATCAATCCAGATATACTACGTTTTTGGTTATTTTTGGAAAAATTTCGGTTTGTTATCACGATACATCCCCCGAAGTTTATACAAGTAACAATTTTATGATAGAATATTGTTCAGGGCCACAGATGCGGAAAAGTTAGTTTTAATCATTAATACCGTTTATTTTATATAAAGTTCATTTTGACAATAGCGCACGGTGACGGGTAGGGTATAGTTGCCCATCTCAGTATTGCTTTTGCAATGTTGGCTTCATTATTCAATATAAATAAACGGGCCTATTTTCTTTCTGCGTCATTGGTTTAACATTAAAAATTTCAAGTTCTAAACATTCCTACTCATAAACTTATTCTTACTAATTTTAAGCGCAATTTCTTTAGTAAATGCACCCTATTAAAAAAGCGTTATTAGAAATGAGATAATATTGGAATTGAAGACTACCTTAATTACGCTTCATTAAGACCCAAATCAAATCCAGTGTTTTGTACTCGCATATTGAGAGAGAGAGAGAGAGAAAGAGAGAAAGAGAGAGAGAGAATATCATATCTGTAACAGTTGTCAAATTTGCTGTCACATGAATTAAGTTTCAAAAAGCAATAACAAAATGGAAACTGTTTACAATTTACACAATTGTTTGGTCACATGGCAAATATGTTGAGTAAAACCGGCTGCGATCTGACCAAACAATAATCTATAGAATTACCAACTTAAATTCAAATCACTCCTCCTATACTCTGTTTTTAAACTAGGAGGACTGATTTGAATTTAAGTTGGCAATTCTGTAGATGCCCGATTGGTCAGATCGTCAGATCCCAGCCGGTTTAACTCAGCACTTTTGACATATGGATCGATCAATTGTGAAAGTTTCAAAGAAACAGTGTCCATTTATAATTTCCTGCGTTCTTGGTTTCTTGTTACTGTTTTATTAAAATATAAAAACATTGTCAGGTGTAATTTGAAAATGAACTCGTCTACTTACCATCTACAGAGAAACGAAACATTGTAAATCTGTATAAATAAATATTAGGTGATCAACTAGAGACAAAAATTATTGTCACCGTTGTGTAAATTAAAGAAAATAGCAGTTTTGTGTGAAATTAATGTGGACAAATTTTACTTTTTGGCATTCACTAAATCAACTGATCATACTATCAAAAATAGAGAAATACTGGAACATTTCTTTCTTCTAACCACCTTGGAAGTCGTCCGGAAATTGTTAAAACATTCGATGACACGACTAAAAATATAATTGACGTATCATTCATAGTTTCTTTTTTAAAAATGAAACTTTGGATATAATTTTGACTGAAATAAAGAATTGCGCAGATTCACCACAAATATCTCGGTCATTATTATATAAAGTTAGAAAGAAATTAATTTCAAGTACCAGCCAAAAATATGACATTTAAATTAAAAGAGGTACAGGAGCTCCTAATACAAGCGTTGGAAAATATTAGAAATATTCACTGGCAAAATTGTTTGCACATTGTTATAAAAGAAGCAGATGAAATGTTCAAGATAGATAGGATTATGGATGATCTTATAGAACCAATAATAATCGTTTCTTTCTCTAGTGACGACAGTGAGGCAGATTCTGAGTGAATAATTATTTATATTTTATATAAATTCATTTAGTGTTTCTTGAATTAATAACTAATAGACAACGTAGTTCATGGTTCAGATATACTGTAAAATTTTTATTTGTTACATATAGTATTATTAAAAAATTATGCAAGTAGTTCAATTACTAAACTATTTTTATACCAAATCTGATTACTGTTTTCAGTGTGAGGTTTAACCAAAATAGTTTGACTTTCCAGCCTATTGGAAATTAGGCCCCTTTTCATACCATTTGGAAATTTCCTATTCGGTATAGGTACCTCATCTCGCTATGAAATATTTATACTAAGAAATCTACGGAAGAAGTGATGACAAATACACTATTTTGGTGTATCACATACAGATATTTTTGATGATTTATTTTTAGATCCAAAAATATATTTGTTGTATTTTTAAAGCAAACATAATAATAATAATAATAATAATAATAATAATAGTAATAGTAATAGTAATAGTAATAATAATAATAATAATATTATTGGGAACATGCCGAACCGTCCGACGAGTGCTCACACATGACTAGGCTGCTGAAACCTTGAGAATCCCAGCCTGGACATGCCAATCCTCCACTAACAAGTGTGATATAAAAAAAAAAATAGTAATAATAATAATAACAATAATAATAATAATAATAATAATAATAATAATAATAATAATAATAATAATAATAATAATAGGGGTCTAAAGGGTAGTGACGCGACTCTAACAGCCTCTCCTATCAATTCCTACTCGCACCTCTACGTCGGCAGACCCTGGTAACTATCTCTGGAGATCCAAGATCGGGTAACCAACCCCCGGTGGCGGATCAACAGCAGATAGGCAAACGCGAGAAGGGAGAACTACTTTCGTTCTGGGAACTAACAACCCCGGAATGAAACCACGGGCGGAGCCTTGATGACGACCTGGCAACAACAAGAAAATGATGATCGTCTCGGCGTCTTGGCCCGCGGGAAGTGCTCTATTGGAGCTGATGTGAGCTTGCTCTGCCGAAGTGTGGCTAGGACGCTGGGGCAGGAACCAGCCCCTTCGGGCCCTGATCAGGAAGTGTGGCATGGATGCAGAAGTCGGATTTTTGCATTGCTCCGGGCGAGTGCTGGTTCGTCCGTGTATTCCGGAACCGGTTAAGCGGTGGCTGGGCCCCGGGGAACTGGGGTAGGATTGCGGATTGCATCCGAGGGTATACCCGCTCCCAGCTATATCGACCCGCCCCCTGCCACACGAAGCGCTGGAAAACAAAGGGATGGATAAAGACAAGACAAAAACAAAAAACGGTGTATCCGCCACCTCAAGTGCGGATAATTTGCCAGAAACTCAACTTCCTGGTAAACAGAGACAGAAAAGTCCACAGACAAGCGAGGTGACGGCGGTGAACTTGCCCCGGTTCCTCCTTGTAAAAATGTCAGGAGAGGGTTCTCCTGTAAATTTTGATAAAGTTAGCCCATTCCTGATAGCAAAAACTTTATATAGTCTAATTGGTGAGACACAATATATAAGAAAAGTTAAAGATGGCATCCTAGTACAAACTAAAGGCAATGCTCAATCCAGACGGCTCTTAGATGTAACCAAATTTGGCGATTTTAATATTGAAGTTCTACCTCATCCCAGCCTCAACCAATCAAAAGGAGTTGTTTACTGTAGAGACTTTCTCAACACTACCATCGAAGAAATTAAAGAAGAACTAAAACCAATAGGCGTGATAGATGTAAGAAGATTAAAGACAAAGAAAAACAATACCCTGATAGAAACCCCCCTACACGTCTTGACATTCAATGAGCCAAAACTTCCAAGTGAAATAAAAGCAGCTTACTATGAATTACCCGTTAGACCGTACATTCCTCCCCCAATAAGATGTTTTCAATGCCAGAACCTTGGCCACGCGGCCAACAATTGCAAAAACGCTGCTGTGTGTGTATGTGGAAAAGCTCCACATGGGGATAACCCTTGCATAGACCCAAAAAAATGTGTCAACTGTGGTGGTCCCCACTCAGCAGTTTATAAAGGATGTCCAAGATATAAGGAAGAATCTGCCATACAAAAAGTTAAAGTTACTGACAAAGTATCATATGCTGAAGCAAAAAGAATTGTTCAAATTCGAACACCAAAACCAAACCAATCCTATGCTGCTGCGTCAATAATGAATCAACAAAAAACGACAACCCCCTCCACCTGTGCCACAATCACTCCAGTATCAAACACTATCGACCTAACCGCCGTACTACCGCAAATCATTCAATCAATTCAAGAAACAATCACTAAAATAATCAATAAACAGACATTCAAAACACCAGAAAGACCCCCTGAATATTCTCACAGAGACAGATCAGATTCAGTCTCTACAAATATATCTAATATATCAGAACAAAGAAAACGAGATCGAAGCCAAGTAGAAACGACCTCTGAAGAAGATGATCCCCTGATCAAATCCACTCGGCGAAACAAGAAAGGTTGGCCCAAGGGCGTTCATCGTAAAAAGACCAGTGATTAAAACAACTATAAAATTGCCAAATATAATCCACTCTGTATCTGCATTGATTTATTCTCATTTTTTACTTATTCTATTTATACTATTTTTAATCTATATTATAATATATCCACATTCATATTCGAAAATCAAACTTGCAATATACTACATATAAAATTCATACGTATATATATAAAAATATATTAAATGTATAAACTGGATAAACTAATTCAATGGAACTGTAGAGGATGCATAAATAACTATTGCTACATAAAGCAGTTATTGCAAGAACATGATCCTATGTGTCTTTCCCTTCAAGAAACGCACCTCAAACCCAATCAACCATACTCTCTTAAAGGGTATTCAGCAGTTAGACATGAAGTTACTTATGAAAATAGAGCACATGGAGGAGTTGCAATTTTTGCAAGAAAAGATGTTGTATTCTCGGAGATAAACATTATTACCGAACTACAAGCTGTTGCAATAAAAATTATCAGTCCTGTGAATATAACATTATGTAATATATACTTTCCAGACACGACTTACACAGTCGAACAAATAGACCGTATTATTGAGCAGCTTTCCTCTCCATATATAATAATGGGAGATTTCAATGCCCACAATGTACTTTGGGGCTCAATAAAAACAGATACCAAAGGTCGTATTCTGGGAAAATGGTTAGAAAGAGATGATTTAGCTATTATTAACACAGGATCCAAAACACATTTCAACACAAAATCAAACAACTTTTCTGCAATAGATTTAACGATAGCATCCACCGATTTATTGTCAAAACTTACTTGGAGTGTTGATGATGATCTACACAATAGCGACCATTTCCCGATATGCATCCAGCTAGGAAAACAGAGAATCATACATCCAGTACCCATCAAATGGAATAGAGCCAAAGCTAACTGGGAGACATTTAGAAATTCATTAAGACCACCGGCACAGCCGAGTGTACAGGAAATTACAAATTGCATTATTAGAGCAGCAAACAGTAGTATCCCAAAATCAGGAGGTAAACCGATTCAAAAAGTTGTACCTTGGTGGAATGAAGAAACCAAAAATATCATTAATCTTAAAAAAGCGGCTCTAAACAATTTCAAAAAGTACCCAACCACTGAAAATTTAATAGCATTTAAAAAGACTAGGGCGATGGCTAGAAAAATAATACTTAAAAACAAAAGAGATACTTGGAATCAATACACAACAACAATTACACCAGATACCGAAATAAATACAGTATGGAAAAAAGTTAAAGCAGTGTCAGGCAATACCACTCACAATGCAATTACCTCCTTACAAATGGAAAGTGGAATTATAACTGAAGATCCGGTGGAAATAGCGAACATAATGGCCTCTCACTTTGAAAGAATCAGCAGCAACGAAAATTATGATGAAAACTTCCTACAAACAAAAAACAGCTCGGAAGCAAGTATAGATTTCTCAACAGACAATGATTTATACTACAATCTACCATTTACCATGGAAGAATTAAGTGGAGCTCTTCACCAATCAAAAATCGGTGCTCCAGGTATAGATACAATTTCAAATGATATGCTCCAAAACTTGACACCAGAAACCAAAGAAATGCTTTTAAAGCTCTACAACAAACTTTGGAATGAAAATACCTACCCGGATTCCTGGAAAGAAGCTGTAATCGTTCCCATACCTAAACCTAATAAAAGTAGGTTATCGCCATCAGGATATCGCCCCATAAGTCTCACCTGCTGCTTAGGAAAACTAGTCGAGAGGATGGTAAACAACAGACTTCAAGATTATCTAGAAAAAAATAATTTACTAGTTTCCTACCAAGCGGGATATAGAAAGAAAAGATCAACGATAGATCACTTAGTTTTACTGGAACACTTCATTCAAGAAGCTTTTCGAAAAAGAGAACACCTAATAGCTGTTTTCTTTGATATTAAAGGCGCTTTCGACATGACGTGGCGGCATGGAATCCTGGATAAATTGTCAAAATTTGGACTAATAGGAAAACTACCATTATTCATAAAATCGTTTCTCGATAATAGACGTTTCAAAGTTAGAGTTGCAAATGAATTTTCAACAAGTAGGACACTGCAAAACGGCGTACCGCAAGGATCAACACTTAGTTGTACTCTGTTTGCAATCGCTATAAACGAAATTTGTAGAGGCGTCGATCAAAAAATCAATAAATGTCTCTATGTCGATGACGTTGCAATTTTTTTCAGCGGTAAAAAAGTGGGAGACATTACACGTACACTGCAACCAGCAATCAATAAGATTATTGAAAATGGAGAAAAAATTGGTTTTAAATTCTCTGAAGAGAAAACAAAATGCGTACATTTCTGTAGACTCAGAAAACCCCATTACGATCCACTCTTATATTTAAAGGACAACATCATAACCTGCGTCGATACTATTAAATTCCTGGGTTTAGTATTTGATAAAAAATTAAACTGGCATGAACACTTAGAACTTATCAACACGAAATGTAGAAAATCCCTTAATATACTCAAAGTCTTGGCACATACAAAATGGGGAGCTGATCCAAAAAGCCTTCTTATAATATACAAAGCTTTAATATTGTCCAAGATAGATTATGGCAGCATTGTTTATTCCTCTGCGAGGAAGAGTCATTTGAACAGATTAAATAAAATTCAAAATTTAGGAATACGTTACTGTCTGGGAGCATTTCCGACGACCCCTGTTCAAAGTCTTTATTGTGAATCCGGTCTAATGCCACTAGAGCAACGAAGATTAATCCTTCAAACATCATACTTCACAAGAGTTAAATTGAATACTAAAAATCCTAATAACCAATTTTTATTCCCAAATATTAATGAATACGACAATAGAGGCATCATCACTCGCCCCCTTGCAATAAGGTATCTTGAGTACTTGAGAAGTATAGACGTTGAATTCCCTAAGATTATTGTTGATGATCAAAGTGACGAAGAATCAGCCAATAATGAAGCAGTCAGAAAAACTGATTTTATGAATAATCTAAAAAGAAAAATTATTAACGAATGGCAAGCTATATGGGACGAAACAAATACTTTACTCCGTAGACTAGAACCGGAGGTGAAGAAGAAGTATGAATCCACAGGGTTGAGTAGGTTAGAAACCATTAAAGCATTTAGACTTCGTACAGGACACACAAGTCTCACCCATCAACATCTTCTGAAAGGCGACCCAGCACCAATTTGTGATCAGTGTAATGTGATTATGTCAGTAATTCATGTTATCAATGAATGTCACACATTCAATCCGCAAAGACATCAATATGACATAAAACACCAACTCGAAGAGAACCTGAATAACGAAAATATAAAGAACACCTTAGAATATATGAAGTGCATCAAACTATTCGACAAAATCTGAAAATATAAATGTAGTAACATATATAAAATGTAGTAACAAGAGCTAATGACCCCAGTAGTCGATGCTCCTTATGGGTGGGTTTTTAGTGAGGTACAAATCCCACACTGTTTGGCAACCTACAACTTTTACGCCAAGCGCCTTTTGAAGGTTTTCCCACCCAAAAAAAAAAATAAAAAAAAAAAAAAAAAAATAATAATACCACGGCCATAAATAGCTACGCCATATCCGCTCTTCAGTACTCCTTCGGAATAATTAAATGGACTCAAACGGACCTGGAAGCAGTAAACAGAAAGATTAGAACCGAGCTAACAAAACATAGAAAACACCATCCAAAAGCGTCCGCCGAAAGGGTAAATTTACCTAGAGAAAAAGGAGGTAGAGGAATATAAGATGTTGTGGAAGCTTGCACTCAGCAAATTGCAGGCTTGAGGAGTTTTTTCCGCCACCAAAATAGTCAACTTCATAAAGCAATAGTGAAAACAGATACGGGTTATACACCTTTAAACCCCTTTAATACACGAAATGAGGAAGATAAAATTAGAAATTGGCGTTCAAATGAATTGCACGGAAGATTCATTAATGATTTACAGAAAGACACGATAGATCAAGCTAAATCGGTTGAATGGCTTAAAACTGGAACGCTGTTCCCAGAAACTGAAGGTTTTATGGTTGGTATACAAGATCAGGTTATAAAAACGAGGAATTACCAAAAGTATATCTTGAAGGAAGAAATACCAACAGATAGGTGCAGAAAGTGCAACAGAAGTCAAGAAACGATTGAACACATTCTTTCTAGTTGCCAAAGCATAGCTGAAACTAAATATCTAGAACGACACAACAAAGTTGCCACAGTAGTATACCTAGAAGTACTGAAAAAACTTAACCTTGATCCACAAAACAACGAGCCATATTACAAATATAAGCCCCCTCCAGTTATCGAAAATCAGTATGTTAAGATCTACTGGGATAAAACTATCATGACGGACGTAACAGTACGACACAACAGGCCGGACATCACAGTCATTAATAAACAATCCAAACAAGCTCTGCTTATTGACATATCGATCCCAAATAATTCTAACACAGAAAGCAAATACAATGAAAAACTAAGCAAATACGCCGAGCTAAGGACCGAAATAAAAGAATTGTGGAATCTTAAAGAAGTCAAGATCATTCCAGTTGTTTTATCCTGTATGGGGCTAATTCCCAAGAAACTAAGTACTTCCCTCAAAGACATTGATATTCCTGAGTCAACCTACCGATTAATGCAAAAATCTGTAATCCTGGATGCGACAAACATTGTTAGGTCATTTCTAGAATAGTGACACCCAACGAAAGTCTTGCTGTTGAGGCCGACTGTCGTTGAAACACGCCGGGTGTAAATCCGGTGACACAAAAAGGAAAATAATGATAATAATAATAATAATACGTCCCCGTAAAAATGGAGGCCGAGGTCTTGTGGTTGCAACAGAAACAAATCAATAGTCTCCAGCGTTATTTTCTTCAAAAACGAACACCTTTGCATGAGGCTATCTCGCAGGTTGATCACTGCTACACCACGTTGGATCTTCTACATGCAAGAGACACTCAACTTCCCACTGATGCCGCCTATGAACAGGATGTGACTATAAACTGGTCCAGTAAGGCACTTCACGGTAGACACCCGAATGATCTCGGCCAACCTTATGTAGACAAAGAAGCGTCGAACAAATGGCTGACACAAGCGGATATATTTGTCGAAACTGAGGGATTCATGATATCAATCCAGGACCAAGTTACTATAATCAGGAACTATCGGAAATTTATTTTAAAGGTGTCGGATGTCATCGATCAATGCATAAGATGTAAAGAAAATGGAGAGACAACACAACACATCACCGCCGGTTGTAAAGTACTCACTCCGACTAGCTACCTTCAAAATACATCACCGCCGGTTCTAAAGTACTCGCCCCGACTAGCTATCTTCAAAGGCACGACCAAGTTGCGAAGATAGTACATCAAAAATTAGCCCCACTGTACCAACTCCACTCCTTACTATAAATAACAACCCGACAACGTCATTGAAAATGCGCACTATCGCCTCTATTGGAATCGTAGCATACTAACCGATAAGACCGTTACATGTAATAGACCAGATATTACCCTTACCAACAAGACTGCAGCTATAACTTATCTTATAGATGTCGGCATCCCAAATTCTCACAATCTCCAATCCACGTGGAATGAAAAATTGGTGAAATATACTCCTCTTGCTGAGAAAGTAAAGACAATTTGGAAGCAAAGTGAGGTTAACGTGGTTACTCTTATTATTTCCACAACTGGAATAATCCCAAAAAGCCTCCACACCAGCCTACAAATACTTAACCTATAATCGCTCGTATACATACAGCTTCAGGAAGCTGTTATTCTGGAAACAGCAGCAATAGTAAGAAGACACCTCTACTTAAAATAGTTATGAAGGAACTTGTACTCGTACCGTTCCTCTCTAAAACACCGTTATAAGACGAGTATACACAACATAATAATAATAATAATAATAATAATAATAATAATAGCCAAAGCATAGCTGAAACTAAATATCTAGAACGACACAACAAAGTTGCCACAGTAGTATACCTAGAAGTACTGAAAAAACTTAACCTTGATCCACAAAACAATGAGCCATATTACAAATATAAGCCCCCTCCAGTTATCGAAAATCAGTATGTTAAGATCTACTGGGATAGAACTATCATGACGGACGTAACAGTACGACACAACAGGCCGGACATCACAGTCAATAATAAACAATCCAAGCAAGCTCTGCTTATTGACATATCGATCCCAAATAATTCTAACACAGAAAGCAAATACAATGAAAAACTAAGCAAATACGCCGAGCTAAGGACCGAAATAAAAGAATTGTGGAATCTTAAAGAAGTCAAGATCATTCCAGTTGTTTTATCCTGTATGGGGCTAATTCCCAAGAAACTAAGTACTTCCCTCAAAGACATTGATATTCCTGAGTCAACCTACCGATTAATGCAAAAATCTGTAATCCTGGATACGACAAACATTGTTAGGTCATTTCTAGAATAGTGACACCCAACGAAAGTCTTGCTGTTGAGGCCGACTGTCGTTGAAACACGCCGGGTGTAAATCCGGTGACACAAAAAGGAAAATAATAATAATAATAATAATAATAATAATAATAATCCCTCCCAGGAGCTGTAAGACCTTGTCGTTGGTGGAGTGGCTGAGTAACTTCCTCCCTCCTCGAGCCGCAAGGACGGGAAGGGAGGAGTGAAACTAAAAAACAGCTCAGAAATGGTCAGTGGGGCTATCTATGCCGATGTGATAGCACCAACAAATGCCAGTAGAAGATCCAACATGCCCAAGTTACATCCGAACACACTGGCAAGTCCTGACCAGACATGGGGGACGAGCGGCGAGTTTCCGGCGCCGAAAAACTGGAACCCTCGGCTATGGTATGGTAACCCAGACAGAAGAGTCCCGATGGAGTAAACCAGCGATAAAAAATCCGGAATCTAATCTGCTCTACGTAAGCCAAGGTGGAAGAAATCGTGCCGAAGGCTGCATGGCCATACGGAGTTGGTTGTGAACGATTCCCTGTGAGTACCAGGCGACACTTACTTGTATCTAGCCTTACTTTGGTATGGGAGCACTGCCAAAGCGGACCTTTAATTCTTCCCTACACGTGGGACTTGAAATGAGTAAAACTAGTTCTCCAAAAACAAAGGAGATGTCGTCCTCCTCCATTGGTGGCAACAACATGAACCAGGAAAAGGTGGTATATCCCCGGTTTTTGGTCATAAAAAGAAAAGAGGGTGATTTTTTCAATGTCAACCCTTTTTTAATTCAGAAAACTTTATTTGGTATTTGTGGGTCATTGAAGATGATAAAGAAGACCAAGGAAGGGCTTCTGCTAGAAACGGTTTCTGCTGCGCAAAGTTACAGGATACTTCAGATTAAAAAATTAGGTGACATCGAGGTAGAAGTAATCCCCCATAAAACCCTCAATTACTCTAAAGGTGTTGTGTATTGCCCCGATCTTTTGAATTGTACTATTGAAGAAATATTGGAGGAATTGAAACAACAAGGAGTATGTGCTATTTATAGAATGAAAACAAAAAAGGATGGTCAATTACTAGAAACACCTAACCACGTATTAACTTTCGACAATCCAATACTCCCAAAGACAATTAAAATAGCTTTCCATTCTCTGAATGTCAGAATATATGTCCCCCCACCTATGTCATGCTTCAGATGCCAAAAGTTTGGACATACATCCCTGAATTGCCAACAAAACCAAGTCTGCGTGTGTGGTAAACCCCCACACGAAGGCAGAGCATGTGAAGAACCAATAGAGTGTGTAAATTGTAATGGTAATCACTCAGCCAGATCCAATCAGTGCCCAATTTTCAAAAAAGAGTCTGCTATCCAGCAAGTAAGGGTAACAGAAAAAATTTCTTACCGCGAAGCGAAAAGAAAAGTTGTTATTGACACGCCGACTGTTGGTATATCATTTGCACAAGCAGCATCCAAACAACAGAAAATTGATATCGACATATTGGTCAAACAATTAACACCTGTATTACTGCAGGCTATAACGGATGTCATGGGAAAATCAAAAACATCAGATGATACCACACCTCTTCCTGCGTCTGCAACCCCTTTTCGTACACCGGCTCCCCCTTTAATTAATAAAAAGAGAACCGATGTTGATGCTGAGGAAACAACTGAATCCGAAGGTAATTCAGAGACAAGTGGAACTCTAAAACGGAAAAAAAGGTTGGCAAAAAGGTCGACCGAGAAAACCTTTTAATTCAAGCGAAGGCCAAAATAATGATAAAATAAGTGATACAGATCTTTACTGATACAGAAATATTCGGTTATTTTATTTATTTGCTTACTTATAGTTTATACAACTATTTATTTGTATGCGTCACATATTCATAAGTATACCACCATTTTAGAATTTCTATCGATTTTTATTTTTTATTTATTTTATTTATATATTTTAAACCATCAACTCTATGTCTGAACCAACTCTTATGAATTCGATAATTCAATGGAATTGCAATGGTTGTATTCTCCATTATTGTGATCTCAAGTTACTCATAGCTGAAATAGATCCAATTTGCCTATTTCTACAGGAGACACATTTTAAACCTAACCAACCGTACTCCATCCGAGGGTACGAAATATATCGGAAGGACACAAATCCCTCTATTCGAGCAAAGGGTGGCGTGGCTGCGCTAATTCGGAATGACATACCTCACGCCTCACTGTATTTGAATACCGCTTTACAAGCGGTTGCTGTTCAAATTCTGGCCCCCGTTACAATGACTATATGCGGTCTATATCTACCTAATGCTGACTGGCGAAAAGAAGACTTGGAAAACCTCATATCGCAATTGCCCATCCCGTTTATACTAGTAGGAGACATGAATTCCCACAACCCCCTCTGGGGTTCTCTCCGACGAGACGCCCGTGGACTAATTATAGAACAATTGCTAGATAGAGACGATTTAGCTCTATTGAATTCTGGCGCGATGACTTATTTTAACGCAAGATCCAGAGACTTCAGTGCTCTTGACCTATCGTTTGCATCACCAAGAATAGTCCCTCGTTTGTCCTGGACTGTGCTGCATGATCTACATAATAGCGATCACTTCCCTATCGTAATATCAACGGACATTCCAAGAAGTCGACTACATTTACCGCCTAAGTGGCTTGTAGATAAAGCAGACTGGCACATATTCGAACGACATCTTGAGCTTCCCGGGGAATCTGATAATGTTTTTCTAGAGGTAGACAAGCTCACTCGTAATATCAAAAGAGCAGCTGAAATGGCAATTCCAACTAGAACACAGCTAGCCGATAGACGTATGGTTCCTTGGTGGAACCCCTTAGTGAAGGATGCCATACAAACAAAGAAAAAGGCCTTCAATAGATTCAAGAGATTCCCATCACTTGAAAATTTGATCATATTTAAAAAAGCAAGAGCAACAGCTCGCCGCATTGTTGTCCAGAGTAAGCGAACATCTTGGAGTACATTTGTGTCATCGATATCTCCAAGTACAACTATATCAGAGGTATGGCGTAAAGTCAAGGCGGTTTCTGGAATGAATTTTTCACCACCGCTCAAATATCTGCGGACCGAAACTGGCGAGATATCCGATTGCCCACAAATAATCCCAGAGTGCATGGCAACCCATTACTGTGCTGCAAGCAGCAACCAAAATTACGAAGAAGAATTTTTACAGTCCAAAAACCAACAAGAACTGCCTTTTGACTTTTCTTCACTTGAACAACTCTATTATAACTCCCCCTTCACTTTAGTCGAATTTGAATATGCTCTTTCTTGTTCTGAGCAGTCATCCCCAGGACCCGATTCAATATGCTATGAAATAATCGTTCATCTACCATCTGATTTCAAAGCAGCACTACTCACCTTATACAATAAAATATGGCAGTCAAATATCTATCCACCCCAGTGGAAAGAGGCTATAATCGTCCCCATTTTGAAAGAAGGAAAGGATCCTTTAGTTCCCTCTAATTATAGGCCCATTAGTCTCACATGCAGCATGGGAAAGATTCTGGAAAAAATGGTGAGCAATAGACTAGGCTGGTTGCTCGAATCACAGGGACTTTTAGATGAACACCAGGCAGGATTCCGAAAGCATCGCTCAACTACAGATCAACTCGTATATCTCGAACATACCATACAAGAATCTTTCAAGAAACGCGAACACACTGTCGCTGTGTTTTTTGACCTCGAAAAGGCTTACGACATGACGTGGAGGTACGGAATTATGAGAAAACTTCATGACTGGGGATTCCGGGGTAACTTACCTCTGTTCATATCTTCCTTCCTATCTGAAAGAACTTTCAGAGTGAGGGTGGGCGACACGCTGTCCTCGCTCAGACTTCTGGAAAATGGAATTCCGCAAGGTTCTACTTTGAGTGTAACACTCTTCGTAATCGCAGTCAACCACATGGCTACCTTGGTCGACCCGACAGTCGGAATTTGTTTATATGTGGATGATTTGACGATAGTTGCTTCTGCACCTACCGTTGGATCCGCTACCCGTAAGCTACAACGATCGATAGACCAGATTGTTCGAAACGCTAGGGGAGTGGGATATAAGTTCTCCAGAGAAAAAACGAGTTGCGTTCATTTCTGCAGACTTCGTAGGCCTCACTATGATCCTATGTTATACATTAATAACTCATTAATTGAATGCAAAAATCTATTAAATTCCTCGGACTCATTTTTGATTCAAAGCTAACTTGGCGCAAACATGTAGAGAATTTGGTAGTGCGGTGTAAACAGACAATGAATATAATAAAATGTCTTGCCAGCACCAGCTGGGGAGCTGATGCAGATACCTTATTAGATGTTTACCGATCTCTTGTACTCGCTAAGATAGACTATGGGTCCATAGTTTATTCATCGGCACGGAAATCAACGCTGAGTTTACTAGATCCCATACATCATGCTGGTATGAGGTACTCAATAGGTGAATTTCGTATAACACCCATTGTGAGTATTTGTAGTGAGACAGGGCTTCCACCTTTACGATTACGCCGCCAGAAACTACTAGCAAGTTACATCTCCAGAATACGAGCACAACCCAACCATCGAAATCTTCCGATTCTGTTAGAAGAACACGACGGATATGCTGATAGACCTACTATTACAAGGCCAGCAGGAATTAGAGCACGTGAAACTCTACCACCACTGGAATGGTATGACTTGTCCATTCTTTCCGTAAATGATTTCGAAGTACCTCCATGGCAGCTGCTAAAAATTTCTATCCGTTTAGATATGACTGTCTTCCCTAAACATTGCACTGCCCCATCAGTCTATCGTCAGCACTTTTTGGACATTTTACATTCAACACATTCAACAATTTTATATACAGACGGATCTAGAACATCGACCGGCACCGGCAGTGCTCTATCCATCGGCGATCAAACATACTCTTGGTCCCTGTCCCCTTACGCATCATCCATATTTACAGCTGAACTTTATGCTATTTGGCAGGCACTCCAGTTTTGTGGTATAGCAACAATAAATCGAGAAAACATAATCGTCAGTGACTCTCTCAGCGTCCTTGAATCGATTTCGAATCCTTTTTCGGATGATCCACTAATTAAAATGATATTATTTTCTATACATCACCTCCACAATATCGGCAAAAATGTTAAATTAATTTGGTTACCAAGCCATGTCGGAATAAGAGGCAACGAAAATGCAGATACAGCAGCTCGTGACGCTGCTGAGAAAAGGACCGTCGAAGTTAACGTTTTGAGGGCAGATGACATAAAAGGGGAATATAAATTACTATTGAAAGGAATATGGCAACAGGAATGGGATCAAGTGAACAACAAACTAAAGTCAATTAAACCATTTGGTGGGCCTTGGAGACCTCCAGGAGCATTACCCAGGACTGACAGAGTGAAGACCCACAGATTGAGATTTGGACATACAGCATTAACGCATGCGTTCCTTCTAGAAGGGCAAGATCCTCCGATTTGTTCCCATTGCGGCGAGTTAATCACAGTATCACATATCATATGTGTGTGTCCAGGGTATGATAATATGCGGCAGATTTTTAACATATCTGAACAGCTCACAGACAATTTCGCGAACACTTACAAAATTCAAAATTTAATTAAATATATGAAAGCAATAAACCTATTCAGTAAAATCTAATTTGTTCATAAAACTGAAATGGTGCTAATGATCACAGAAATCGATGCACCTAAATCGAGGAAAATAATAATAATAATAATAATAATAATAATAATAATAATAATAATAATAATAATAATAATAATAATAATAATAATAATAATAATAATAATAACAACAGAAAATACTCAATTCACAACTGACAAGATACCCATTAAACGAGGAATATTTCAAGGGGATACACTGGGTGCCCTGTGGTTCTGCATGTGTCTCAATGTTATATCTCAGGCCCTCTCTAAAACAAAACAAGGATTCACCATCAAATTCAACAAGAACAACAATTATAAAATCAATCACCTTTTCTACATGGACGACATCAAACTATTCAGCTCGACAAGAACACAAATGAACTCCCTTATTAAAATAACAGAAACCATGTCCAACGACATAAAAATGGAATTCGGGTTAAATAAATGCAAAATTAACAGCATAGAGCGTGGCAAGTGGACAAACACCGAGGGCATCAGGACTACAGGATGCATAATAGAGCACATGGATGAAAACGACACATACAAATATCTTGGCATCGAACAAACAATCAAACTCAACCATACAGATCTCAAAAACAATTTCATACAAAAATATACGAAGAGACTCACACAATTACTAAAAAGTAAACTCACATCCAGAAACCTTACTAAAGCCATAAACTCTTACGCCATACCAACGCTCACTTACTCATTCGCAATTCTCAAGTGGACACCGACAGACCTCGAAAATATCAACAGACAGACCAGAACACTACTGACAAAACACCATATGCACCACACTAACGCCTGTATAGAAAGGATTACTTTACCTCGAGCAGATGGTGGGAGAGGAGTTCTTGACATCCACCAACTACACGACACGCAAATCTCAAACCTAAGAAAATACTTTCATGACAAAAAGTCCAAAAGCGAACTTCACCTAGCAATAGTACACGCCGACATTAACTACACTCCACTAGACTTACACAACACCGACCTTTCACTGAAGGACAAGAAAACCACATACAAAGAGAAAATACAAAGATGGGCAAGCAAAGAACTACACGGACGATACTTCAATCAGACACAAGGTGAAGACATCGATAAAGGACTGACACATAAATGGCTCCAGAAGGGTGACCTCTTCCATGAAACGGAAGGATTCATGCATGCTATACAAGATAAAGTAATAAAAACGAAAACATATAGCAAGTACATATTAAAAGACCCCTCAGTTACAAATGACAAATGCAGAAGATGCCATTCAGACAGAGAAACAATAGAGCATATAACCAACGGCTGCAAGAGTCTTGCACCAACCAAATACCTGGAACGACACAACACAGTCGCAAAAATCATCCACCAGGAAATGGCATATAAACTTTCACTAATAAACAAAACCGTACCTCACTACCAGTACACACCATCCGAAATACTGGAAAACCAGGAATACAAAATATACTGGGACAAAACGATACAATCAGACAAAACATTAGCATGCAACAGACCCGATATCACATTTACTGACAAGAAAAACAAACACACCTACCTAATAGACGTTTCCATCCCTACCGATCAAAATCTAACAAACAAATATTCGGAAAAAATACAAAAATACACCCCCCTCGCAATAGAACTGGAGAGAATTGGGAAGCAAAAGGCGGTCACCATTATTCCGTTGATTATGTCTGCTACTGGTATCACCCACAAAAAATTCACAGAACATCTGACAGAACTCGACATACCTGAAAATATACACAATCGAATACAAAAAAGCGTCATTTTACACACATGCAATATAGTCCGCTCGTTTCTTAGAGCACAATAGACTTCGTTTATACTTGGCCCGCCCGTATAAAGAAGAAATCCAAGGAACAAAAACCTTGTGAATTCCTAAAATAATAATAATAATATAATAATAATACATGGATGATCTTAAGGTGTATGCCAAAAACCCTCAACAATTGCAAAGTTCGCTAGAGCTTGTTAAGGCGTTCAGCGATGCGATTAAAATGGAAATGGGGCTAGAAAAATGTGCAGTCGTTCATGTGGATAGAGGAAAGGTCACACAGTCCCAAAATATGGCACTGATGGATAACATAACAACAATCCCATCCCTAGGCCCAGAGGACAGATACAAATACTTAGGCTTTCAGCAAGGATTAAGCCTCGACAAGAAAGGTAATCAAGAAAGCGCAACAGCAGAATTTTTCCGTTGAATTAATACCGTTTTGAAAACACAACTGAACTCTAAGAACAAAATACAGGCAATCAATGGATGGGCAGTACCCGGGTTAGCGTACTCATTTGGCATAATAGTTTGGACACATACAGACATACAACAAATAGACAGACAAGTACGTACAACGCTCACAAAATTTCGCCTACACCATCCAAAATCTGCGATGGAGCGATTGTATATACCCAGGAAAGAAGGTGGCCGTGGACTGACTAATCTCGAGAGCATGTTAGTGGATGAAACTCAAAAGCTGAGAGGATATTTTAAAAATAAGAACTTACCTCTATTCAGATGCCTAGTTACAGTTGATGATGGATACTCGGCACTAAACCTCGCCGACGGGGAACCTGATAGGTAAAATGACTGCGTCAATAAAATGAAGGAAACTTGGCAGGTAAAAGTGTTACATGGCAGATATTACAACTCACTGCACCAGGAAGATGCAGATTTCAGAGCAACGAATACATACCTCATGACGGGGTACTTGTTTGCGGAAACCGAAGGAGCACTCCATGCAATCCAGGACCAAGTGGTGGCAACGCGTTGCCACCAGAAATATATCATTAAAATGGACATCCCAAACCCCCGCTGTAGACTCTGTAATAAGGAACAGGAGACGATCCAGCACATAATATCAGCCTGCACCCAATTAGCCCCCACCGCTTACCTGAGTATACACAACAATATGGGAAAGGAACTACATCTCGCTGTGACCCAAAGATTAAATCTAAAAACAGGAGAAACACTAGGGTACAAACATCAACCGTTAAGTCTAGTTGAAAATGAGCACTATAAAGTCTATTGAGATACTTTGATAAGAACAGACCGAGAAGTTCAACACAACAAACCGGACATGATCGTGCTAGATAAAAACAGCAAAACTGCGATCATTATTGATTTTTCGGTCCCACTGGACGAAAATCTGGGAAAAGCTTACAAAGACAAGATAATGCGATATCGTCCGCTAGCAGATGAGGTAAGAGATTTATGGAATTTAAGGAAGGTAGAGATCAAACCATTCATAATTTCTGCAAATGGCTTAGTGCACGTTAAAGTAACTAAACACCTGGAAGAGCTAAGCATATCTCGACATATCTGTGGTTTGATGCAAAAAGCAGTAATTCTGGGAACAACTGAAATTGTCCGAAGAACACTAACCTCCTAATTAAGTAGGTTTATACCTTGATGCAACTGCGTCCGGTAGAAACTGCTACCACCAACCACGTACAAGTGTGAAAATAATAATAATAATAATAATAATAATAATAATAATAATAAACTTACCATGAAACACATTCTTTTTGATTGCACAAAATTTAGAAATATACGCCAACAAGTAGACATGCCAATTACCATCTCAACATGTTTATCTTCTGCGGAACACTCAGATAAGATCATTGAATATCTGAAACTGATTGAGCTATATTCCAAAATATGATTTATATTACAAATGAAAGATAACGTTTGTTGATAATTATAAGGTGTACCTACAACGTAAGCTAATTGAACAGGGTTTTTTTGGTTGGTAGGTCATGAAAATGGAGTCCAACACTACTCTCCCGAGTGAACATGAGTTTTTCTCCCCTGCCACACAGACAGAGCCAATGACCTTTAGCAGTCGACGCTCTATAATGAAAAAATAATATGAATAATAATGTTTAAATACAAAAACTTAGCAATCGAAATTTCAAAAAGATGGCACACAAAAGTAGAAGTAATTCCAGTAGTGATAGGAGCTCTCGGGACGATAACGACCAACCATGTGAAGTACATTTCAATGATACCAGGAGAACCAGATGCAGCAGTCTTACAGCAAACTGCTTTAAACGGAACAGCCCATATTATACGGAAAATATTATTAACCTCAGATGTCGGGAGGTTTACATACATTAGACCCAGCAAATGAGCTGTGTTATACTGGATAATAATAATAATAATAATAATAATAATAATAATAATAATAATAATAATAATAATAATAATAATAATAATAATAATAATAATAATAATAATAATAATAAGGGGTCCAAAGGATAGTGAAGCGTCTCTTACAGCCTCTCCTATCAATTCCTACTCGCACCTCCACGTCGGTAGACCCTGGTAAACCATCTCTGGAGATTCAAGATCGGGTAACCAACCCCCGGTGGCGAATCTACAGCAGGTGGGCAAACGCGAGAGGGAGAACAACCGGTACTGAGGGCTAGCAACCCTCATACTGAGAAATAATACCGCTCCTGTAACTACTAGGAAGCAAGCCTCGGATGCCTCTGGTGGTGCGACTGCACCAGATGGCGGGAATGTACAGTCACTAGCGGGAAGGCGTGGAGCAAGTGGCACGCGCCCGCAAACCGGAACCACAAGGCCAAGGTCAAAGGACACCGAAAGCGGCAATGGCGAGCGACGCTTGGAAAACCTATCCCAGGAAACTCCCGCTCACTCACCAGAAGTCCAAAGACGGCGTATGCGCTGGACCAGGCAAGACAACCTTGACCTTATGCGCGCATATTTCTTTGTGACACACGCCGGACAAGACAAGACTAACTATAGAACCAGACTACACGAACATTGGTCCGAAACCAGACCCGACTTCCTACGGGACCCACAACAATTATCTGATCAAGTAAGATCTATTATCAGACGTAAGGTCCTAACAGAGGCTGAAATAGAATACCTGAAAAACCATTCAAGACGCCAGGATAACCAGGAAAATCAAAACACCAACGGAGAACCAGCGGCTGTACAGAGAAGATCAACCATTTTTGAAGTAGCAGCAGAAGATATTCCAGCTGAAATTGAAAACACATTAGAAGCAAACAAACTAAAGTATGCTGGAGTACCGTTCCAAAATCGTCCGATTCTCCCAAAATTAAGGTACTCGCAGGTAGCAAAAGAGATCGTTACGCAAACCAACAGTGCCCTTAAGGAGAAACTGAGAGACTGCTCGTCACTGGAAGACACATGTCATTTGATGTACTGCTCGGCGCTTACTGTGTTAGAGCTGCTAGGCACTCCACTGAGACGCCCTGAAACTGTTAAAGAGAAACACACAACAAATACAGAACCTCCATGGGTTAAAAGAATACAATACAAAATAGAAAAATTTAGAAGGGAAATTGGACAGATTCATGCTTACCTCAATAGCCCTGAGCCCACAACCCGCATAAAAAATATAATACATAAAATACACAAGAAACTTAAGTCCAAATATAACTCACCTGACAGGAATCAACGTCTGTCATCTTATATGGAGGAGTTAAAACAAAAAATCAAAATGTTGGGAAATAGAATAAGAAGATACAAAGAGAGGGTTGCCCGGTACAAAGAAAATCGTATATTCCAACAAAATCAAAAGCTATTCTACCGAAACTTGGGATCGAAAGAAACAAAATATACGAACGCTCCACCTAATGAAACAAACATGCACAAATACTGGACACAATTGTGGGGAACCAGAGTGGAACATGATGAAAATGCGTTCTGGATCAAGAAAGAGGAAGAAAGAACGGCCCACACTCAAGAAATGGAGGATATCCGGATATCTTCCCAAAATGTTAAAGACGCCGCACAGAAACTGGCTAATTGGAAAGCACCAGGAATTGATAAAGTTCACGCATACTGGTGGAAGAGCTTAACGTCGATTCATCAAATCTTCGCCAACCAACTAAATGAATCCATGGAAGATCCACAAAAGATACCACCCTTCTTCACAAAAGGTATAACTTACCTCCTGCCCAAAAACGAGAAAGTCGAAGACCCCCAAAATTACCGACCGATTACCTGCTTGCCCATCGCATATAAAATACTCACCTCAATCATAGAGCAGAAAATTAGTTCCCACCTAAAAAGAAACCAACTGCTAGCTTGGCAACAGAACGGCTGTAAGGCAAGGGCACGGGGAAGCAAAGAGTGGCTGATTATTGATACAGTGATCACTAACCATGCCAAACAAAGGAAAAGGAACATTTCGGTTGCTTGGATAGACTATCGAAAGGCATTTGATTCTGTCCCGCACTCGTGGTTACTCAGAGTACTAAACATCTACAAAATCAACAACCACTTGATTGAGTTCCTTGAAAAAGTTATGGAGACGTGGGAAACCTCCCTGAACGTGAATGTGGGAGCAACTCATTACACCATCGCAGGAGTGAGAATAGAGAGGGGCATTTTCCAAGGGGACAGCCTCAGCCCGCTATGGTTCTGCTTGGCTCTAAATCCACTTAGTAGTCTACTTGAAGACAGCTACTGTGGCTACACAATATCCAGGGAGCCATCCGTGAAAATCAATCATCTTCTCTACATGGACGATCTGAAACTATATGCGTCGAACTCAGACCAGCTCACCTCACTGCTAGAACTGGTATCTAGTTTCAGCGGATCCATCAGGATGGAATTTGGGCTTGAGAAGTGTGCATTTGTCCATGTCAAAAAAGGAAAAGTACAAGACTCCGAAAAT
Organism: Galeruca laticollis; assembly: GCA_963921935.1. Classification (NCBI taxonomy): domain Eukaryota; kingdom Metazoa; phylum Arthropoda; class Insecta; order Coleoptera; family Chrysomelidae; genus Galeruca; species Galeruca laticollis. The sequence goes on along the minus strand of OY998180.1, from coordinate 158,575,504 downwards.
ATTACACTTATAGATCAAAGCCAATTTGCACCACTTCCTCCAGAAGAAATGTACAAATACTTGGGAATCCAACAAACAGTTAACATAGATCAAAAACACTCAAAGGAACAGATTGAAAACACACTGCAAAAGAGATTACAATCAATCCTCAAATCACACCTCTATTCTAGATCAAAATTCTCAGCTATCAACTCTTGGGTGGTACCAGTGGTAACATACAGCTTTGGCATTGTCAAATGGAGTCCTACTGATCTGGAAAGTCTAGACAGATTGATTCGAACATCGCTTACAAGGAGGAGGTTACATCATCCCAATGCATCTACAGTCAGGTTATATCTCCCAAGGAGCAAAGGCGGAAGAGGACTTATAAATCTGAAAGAAATGCACAATAAAGAATGTGAAAAGCTGTTTACTTATCTGAAGTCCGTAACACACCCCGCATATAGAGCAATAACAGCTATTGACTCCTCTCTTTCACCCTTAAAGTTAGCGAATGAAAATCCACCTGAAAAAGAAAATAAAAACTACTTCGCTGAACTAGAACAAATCTGGAAAGGTAAAGAACTGCATGGAAGATATGCTGCAGCTTTAGCAGGGCAAGAGGTTGATAAACGCTTATCAAATCTGTACCTGTCGAGTGGAACACTCATGGCCGAAACGGAGGGTTTTCTACTGGCCATACAAGATCAAATAATAAGCACACGAAACTACAGACGATTCATCATCCGACAGGAAATCCCATCCGATAGTTGCAGATTATGCCAGGAAAAACCAGAGACCATTCAACACCTCTTGGCAGGATGCTCCTACTTGGTATCTCGGGACCACAAGAAAAGACACGATGATGTAGCCAAAGTATTCCACCAGGCAATCTGCATAAAATATGGTCTGCTGACAGAACAAGTGCCCTATTACAAGTACACCCCGAAAGAACAACTTGAAAACCAAAATGTAAAAGTATACTGGGACAAAAAGATAATTACAGATAAGGAAATAGCACACAATAAACCAGATATACTTGTACTAGAAAAACAAGGAAGGACAGCTAATATAATAGACATCACTATACCTAACGATCACAACATTAAAGAAGCTAGGACCCAAAAAATACACAAATATATTGACTTAGCGCACGAACTAAAGGATGCTTATCAATTAGAACACGTAACCATACATCCGCTGGTTATCTCAACCACTGGCCTCGTTGAAGTACATTTACAAAACGAGTTAAAGAAACTGAAATTGGAAAATGTTGATAAGAACATAATTACCGCCCAACAAGCAGCTATATTGGGAACATGCCGAACCGTCCGACGAGTGCTCACACATGACTAGGCTGCTGATACCTTGAGAATCCCAGCCTGGACATGCCAATCCTCCACTAACAAGTGTGATATAAAAAAAAAAAAATAATAATAATAATAATATTAATAATAATAATTATAATAATAATAATACGATACGATACGATTTATTGACCAGTTTTAAATACAAAAGCATTTGTGTAGTCCTAATACTAAATTACTAAGTAGTTATCAAAATTCCTAAATCAAATAATAGAATAGAAATAAAGTTAAACCAATATTTTCATAAAATTAGATTTCTGAAGTAACATATATGTAAGAATGAATTAGTAAGACTAATAATTGAACGACATGTAGTCCCGAACTGCGTAAAAACAATTTTGTAGTAAAAATTGTTTTGAAAATCTATAGAACTGATTCTGGCTCATATTTTTCACATTCTTATCAGCATGCAAATCTAGAAACTTATTATACAATCTAACATCTAGTATGTTGTATTGTGTTTGATGCAGCCTAGAAAAAGGCACAATGAGTCGCTCTGCACCTCTGGTGGTATAACAGTGAACACCAAAATGAGTTGCCATATGTAGTACACCCCTATGAATACACAGAAGTGTCTCAAACATGTACATGCAAGGCAATGGCAGGATCCCATATTCCGCGAAAAGTCCACTGCAATGTACTCGATAATAATAATACACTAAACCTCGCCGACGGGGAACCTGATAGGGAAAATGACTGCATCAATAAAATGAAGGAAACTTGGCAGGTAAATGTGTTACATGGCAGATATTACAACTCACTGCACCAGGAAGATGCAGATTTCAGAGCAATGAATACTTACCTCATGACGGTGTACTTGTTTGCGGAAACCGAAGGCGCACTCCATGCAATCCAGGACCAAGTGGTGGCAACGCGTTGCCACCAGAAATATATCATTAAAATGGACATCCCAAACCCCCGCTGTAGACTCTGTAATAACGAACAGGAGACGATCCAGCACATAATATCAGCCTGCACCCAATTAGCCCCCACCGCTTACCTGAGTAGAGACAACAATATGGGAAAGGAACTACATCTCGCTGTGACCCAAAGATTAAATCTAAAAACAGGAAAAACACCAGGGTACAAACATCAACCGTTAAGTCTAGTTGAAAATGAGCACTATAAAGTTTATTGGGATACTTTGATAAGAACAGACCGAGAAGTTCAACACAACAAACCGGACATGATCGTGCTAGATAAAAACAGCAAATTTGCGATCATTATTCATTTTTCGGTCCCACTGGACGAAAATCTGGGGAAAGCTTACAAAGACAAGATAATGCGATATCGTCCGCTAGCAGATGAGGTAAGAGATTTATGGAATTTAAGAAAGGTAGAGATCAAACCATTCATAATTTCTGCAAATGGCTTAGTGCACGTTAAAGTAACTAAACACCTGGAAGAGCTAAGCATATCTCGACATATCTGTGGTTTGATGCAAAAAGCAGTAATTCTGTGAACAACTGCAATTGTCCGAAGAACACTAACCCCCTAATTAAGTAGGTTTATACCTTGATGCAACTGCGTCCGGTAGAAACTGCTACCACCAACCACGTACAAGTGTGAAAAAAATAATAATAATAATAATAATAATAATATATAGATCAACTGGATATCCAAACAACCCTAATATTATGTGACTCTCTAATTTCACTTCAGGCAATTGAAAACATTTTCAACAACGATTCTTTTGTCAGAAGAATTCATGCGTCTTTAAAGTGGCTTCAAGAACAGGGTAAAACAGTAAAGTTTATGTGGATACCCAGTCACGTGGGGATTCATGGCAACGAAATTGTAGATGAAGCCGCCAAACAGGCAGCGAATAGTGAACACGTCGAAGACATACCAATAAGATTTCAAGATCAAGAAAATTATTTAAAACAAAAAATATTGCAAAAATAGAAAAGGGAATGGAATGGAATCAACAAACACAACTAAAAGAAATAAAACCATCGATTGAAGAAGAAAATGCTTTTACAGAATTTAGTAGAAAGGAACAAACCATAATTACTAGACTAAGAATAGGTCATACAAGACTTACCTCGTGCTATATGCTGAGAGGACAAAGACAGCTACTATGCAATACCTGTCAGACCACATTATCAGTGCAACATATTCTAATTGATTGCCCCAAATATGAAATTAGCAGACGGCAGCTATCTTTACCTAAAAATATTAAAAAATGTTTGGATAACGGAAATGCGACTAAAAAAGTACCTACCCTTCTTAGATCAAATAATATTTACAAAGATATTTAAAAAAGTTGAACTAGATTGATCTGTGAATGGGCTAATAATTCTAAGTAGTTGACGCCCATACTCAAACAAAAAAATAATAATATAATAATAACAATGTTTATTTCCAAAAACAACAGGAAAATAAACATGATAAATCACTGAAGCTAGAATCTACCAATAATTATAATTATGCATGTATATTATTTAAAAGCACTATTCAATAAAATAAATAAACAACAAACATAACATACACATCTATTTCATAGGATAAATAAATAATTAATTTTTGGCTATGCAGAGTTCACAGATCACAGTTGTGTTGGGTAGTCGTAGATCGGGTATGGTCGCGTTTTGGTATTTTAGGTCGGATTCTGTTTAATTTGGCGTATTGGATTGTTCGTAGGATGGTTTTTTTTGGATATCTTATATAAGGTGTGGTTGTGTAATGCAGACTAAAATCAATTCAGAAATTTTGTCGATGAGGTCGTTTATGAATTTTCTCTCGTTGTTGGTTATCCAGACATGATTTGAAGTTTTTCATATTCTTCAAATTTTCCGGTAGCAAATTGTACAACTTAGGAGCCAGAAATTCAACGGATCGTTGACCTATAGTTCTTTCTCGGTTCGGTACAAATGTGGACGTCTTTCTTGTTCGAGTGTCGTATTGATGTTCAACTGGTTGTAATTTAATTTTATTTTTGTGAATAGTCCTTAGTATTCTATGGCAAAATAATTGCCTTATATCGAATATATATATATATATATATATATATATATATATATATATATAGCTGTCTTCGAATATAACAGGTCAGTGGAATATCTTATTTTTTTTTCTTATAGATGATTCTCAGAATACATTTCTTAACAATATTCAAGTTATACAGATGATACATATTCTGGTACTTACAATGGAACAACTTCCGATATCTGCTTCATACTTAAAATTGTTAATTTAAATCAAATTTTTTATTCAATTTATCTTCATTTCTCATATAGCATATAGCTTCATTTTTGTTTCTCTTCTCTTTCAATAATTATATTTTCGTCTATTGTGGTTCCTTCATTCTCAATTATCTACATTTTATCAGAAACGACTTTTTTATAAAATAATACAAAACTTTTTGAAACTTAAAACTTCATGTGCCACCAAATTTGACAAATGTTATTGACGTATTAACAAAAGTAGTCGCCTGCCTTGGAATTCTGTATAGATTTAATTTTACAATTCGTTATATTTGTTTTCGTTTCCAATAATATGTATACCCTCTTTTAGCATGTGTTTATTGGCTTAATTATTACTTAGTTGATGGTTCATTATTTCCAGACTGTATAATTTTAGTATTTATTATAGTATTTTATGGCATCGCTCCCAATCTAGTAACTTTATAGTGATTTCTAGTGGTGTGATTCAGGTTTCTTAAAATGGTCCTCCTAATTATAAAACAGTTATAGTTTAAAAATAGAGTATATTTTGTGGCAAAGGTAACCATAGAATTGACGTTCCGCAAACAGAAACAGTATTTTCGTAACAAAATTCATCGATTTGTATTGCTCTAGTGTGCAAGCTACAAATCAACTGTCAAATCACTTATCAAACAAAACAGTATAACTAATTCAAAGATGTGAACTTCTTAATAAAGCACTGTATTTGATAATGCGTTTCAGTACTGCTATGCTCATACCAATAATAAAGTAAAAAATTTGCATTGTAGCAATTAACTGAATTTGTTCTGTACTTGTATAAAAACAGCAGACATTTTTCAGACAAAATATTATTCTCAGTGTTCTAATAGTTATGAAAATGTTGTTTACATATTTCTAGCGTTTTCTTCATCTAGCAGCATTCTGCCAATAATTGTTCGATACGTGTTTTTAATGTGTTATAGTCAAATGAACTGTATGAGAGTGATTAGAAATTAGCGGATACAGATTTTGTGGAAAAATGTATATAAAATGTGTATTTTATCTATCTGTTATGTATTATTTATTCATTTTATGTGTCTTTGTACAGTTTTTATTTTATTTTCTTTTATTCACTTTTTAAATGTTTATTAAAAGGTGTTCGATGTATTTTTGTAATTTCTCATTTCTACAATGTATCATTTTTTAGATAACACTATACATAATTTGTAAATGCACATACTTCTGAGAGATGGCACTCGTATTATATTATAACAATTGTTTTGTAAATTGTATTGATATTTTTTTTATGGAAATAAACTTATTATTATTATTATTTGATCGAAATATGTTCCATTCCCATGTAATACATTTCAAACGTTACACAATACCTATTCTAACGGAATACAGAAGGAAAACATGAACCTTCATTGATTTGAATAAAAACATTTTCATATGTATGTATTATTTTAATAGTACTGGATACATATAGAATCCTTTAATAAATCAATACTTTATCTCACGTTACCAAGAACATTCGTAGTTTTAAAGATTCGAATACACCTTGCGTTCAACATTCGCTTCATCATCAATGGACCATCGATAGGAATATACTCTTGAAAAGACTGTACCTGAAAGCTTTCTTAAAACTAAAGGGTTAGGACCACAACCATAAAAAATGTGAGTTAATGGTCGTCAGAGGCTCGGTTGTTTCATGGGCGGATTACCTGAATTTTTTTAAGTGTAAATAAAATATGTCCAATAATGATATTTACTGTCTCGACCATTACTTTGTGGAATCTACTCATATTACTGTTTTAAATGAAACTAATTGTTTCTAGATAATTCAACAATATACTAATAAAATGTTAAAAATTCTAAGAAATTTGACAATTGCTTCGACACTAAATATCGATGATATTTACTAACGAAACAATTATCAACTTTCTTAGAATTTTTAACATTTTATCATTATATTGTGGAATTATCTACAAACAGTTAGCTTCATTTAAAACAGTAATGTCCAAAAATATCTAACAGAATATTAAGAGGCTATGAATATACATATTATTATAACAAAAAAACGTTTAATACTTTTTAAGGTTTGCCAAATTAATCTTGAATTGGACTGATAAAATGGTCTAACATGTGTTTCGATCTATTTCGTTTCTTCTAAAGGCAGTTTTATTATTCTTTTCATAATCTTCCACTTTCGTTTTCAATTTCTATCATATATTCGTGCGATATTCCACTACATTTCTACTATTCCAATTGTTTAGAGTTTCATGTTGATACGTCAAATGTTATACGATCATTTTCCTTTCTCCGTATCCTTCCTTTAGATCTTACAGGTCAAGTTCTTTCAAATTGATTTCACTCGTAAGCCTTGTTCAAAATTTCCAGCACTTACGCATATTAAATTACATAATTATGCATTTCAAAATTTGATACAAATTCTTTTTTGGATATTTTTATCTACTATGCAAACCGCCAAACACACTTAAGATGAACTGACAAGATAGAACAATGTAAAGAAACTGAACTGACACTGCATATACCTAGAGGACAGTTGCATTAACTAACCTACAGAAATAATTCCGACAATTGCATTAAGCGGACGTTAGGATTGATCAATTCGCATCATATTGCTGACCAAAAAAAAAGAAAAAAATGGTCATCAAAGGATGACAAGACACTTAAAGAAGAGCTAGAAGAATTTATAAAGGGAAACCTAGAAGTAGAACTTTCTGTAGCAACAATAAAGGGTGAAAAAGTATGCAGGATAGAAAAAAATTGCATTACAGATAAAATTACCATTCTAAGAAACAAGAAGAAGCTGAAAATTATTAAGGAACACAAAATATACATAGATTCAAATACAAAAAAAAGAAAGAGAGATTCAGAAGATAATAAGAGAAAAATAAAGGAAGAGAGAAACAAGGGACACCAAGTAAAAGTGGGATACATGAAGATACATATAAATGGAATGGAGTGGAGAAAATATTGCAAAAAACGGATAAACAAAGAACAAACACAGGTACAGATATCGACATAGACTATGAAAAAGGACAAGAATGTGAAAGAGAGGAAAAACGACTTTAGACAAGCGAAATACATAGAGATTATTACGGGAAAACAAAAAAATGGAAAACACTAAAATTATGACAACGATAAAATAAATAGAAAGCAAATAATAACATTGGGAACATGGAATGTAAACGAAATAGACGGAAAAGAAAACGAACTGACAGCATAACTAGCAAAAATAAAAATGAACTATGTAGGAATAACCGGAACGAAGAAGAAGGGAACTGGAATAATGGAAGTAACCAATGGATACTGGATGTAGTGGTCTGGCGTAAAAAAGAGGAAAATGGAAGAGCGGGAGAAGCTTTGCTAATAAAGGAAGAAAAAATTAGAATTGTTAAAGGAGAAACATTTATAAATGAAAGAATCATGACGGTAAATAAAAAAGAGAGTGAAGAGGAAGAAGAAATAACCATAATAATATGTTATGGACCAAATGAAGATGCCAAAAAAAGAAGATAAAGACTGTTTTTCACAGATTTACGGGAAGAAATAGACAAAGCAAAGAACTAAGTAATAATAATGGGAGACCTAAATGGATGAGTTGGAATCGAGAACAAAGGCATAGAATGGTGCTTAGGTAGAAATGGAGAAACATCGAGATATGGACATGGAGACCGAATAATAGACCTACGCCTAGACTAAAAATAGGAAACACACATTTTGCCAAAAAATAAATATATAAAATAACCAGACAAGTAATATCAAGAAACGAGGTCAATAATAGACTATTTTCTAATAAATAAAGAACTGTGGAAAACATTAAAGGCATAACAGTAAGAAGAGGACCAAGAATAAGTAGCGACCACTTCCTCTTTCAAATGAAAATGCAAATGGAACCAATAGAGGGAAATAAGAGGAAAGTAACAAACTACAAAATAAACTTAGATAAAAAGAAATTAGAGATGAATATCAAGCTGTTTGTGAAGATAAGTTGAACATTGTAACAAAAACGCCTAAATGGAAGAAAAATGGGAAAATTTTAAGAGAGTTATTCTAAGGCAGCGGAAGGTACTTGTGGAATAACAAAAATAACAAACAGGAAAACCAGAAGAACTCATTGGTGGACGGAAAGAATAAAACACGCAGTGGCTGATAAAAACAAAAAGAAAAATACTTATAAATGAAAAAACAACTAGGAACCAACTCAAAAACATAATAAAAGAAGAAAAAAGAAAATCATGTCAATATTTCGGGGAAAAAATGAAAACAGCATACAAGGATAACCAAAAATTCTTCGTAATACTAAAGCATACGAGACAAGGGATGGAAGAAATTACATCAAACATAAAAGACAAAAATGGAAACCTTATAAGTAACGAGGATAAAATCAAGGAAATATGGAGGGAGTACTTTAAAAGCTTTTAGAAGGGACAGACGAAGATAAAAATAAACATGATACAAATATACAAACTAGACAAGAAATTGAATTAGATCGCAATGAAAAAATGAACGGTTATAAAGATTAAAACTAACTTTGCCGCATTCTGAAGGCAGCATCGTGCTCACATACCGAAATTTCTCTAAAAATGACCAAAAATATGATATATCTGGATTTACAGGACCCGTTCTACTGGCACTGGTGGGTTGAAAATCAATAGGGCTCATCAATGAGACGCCCTGAACAATATCCAATCATAAAATTGGTCACTTTTATACACTTCAGAGGCGGTATCGTGCTATAAAACCGAAATTTCTCCAAAAACTGCAGTATTTCTGGATTTATAGGACCCGTTGCACTGGCTATGGTGAGCTGAAAATCGATAGAGTTCATTTGTGAGACGCCCTGAACAATATCCAATCATAACATTGGTCACTTGTATAGAGTCTGGAGGCTGTAGGGTGCTAAAGAACCGAACTTTCCCCAAAAATGACCAAACATGTAGTATATCTGTATTTATTGGACCCGTACTGACTCTGGTGAGCTAAAAACAATATACAATCATAAAATTGGTCACTTGTATACACCCGGAGGCTGTATCGTGCTAACAAGAAAAAGTGGCCGACGACGACGACGGATTTTTTTCTAAAAACCCGTTTTTCTCACGGAAAAACATCAAAATAACTAAAAGAAAATTCAAAATTCAAATGTTTTTTGGAGTAAACCAATACTTTTCTTATATCATAGATAGGATTGGCGGAAAAGTAATAAGCAAAAGGAAGTCAAAGAAGCTACCTATAGAAAACATTAAACTAGGGAAAGCACCGGGACATGAGAAAATAGCTGCGGACATGCTAATCGCAATGCCAGATAAAGCAGTGATTTATTTTACAGAGCTCATGAACGAAGTACTTGAAGATGAAACACCAGAGAACTGGAATTTGGGGAACATTACCTCAATATACAAAAAATAACAGAGAATGCCAAAATTACGGAGGCATCACATTGACAAGGCAAAGTGTATGCCAGAATTTTGGAGAAAAGACTAAGGGTAAAAGTGGAACACACGTTAAAAAAACGCAGTTTGGATTCGGACCCAACAGGGGCTCAACCGACGCGATGTTTATCATGAGAAAACTAGAACAAAAAGTCATTAGAGAGGAACAGAACATACACTGCGGCTTCATTGACCTGATTCACAAGATGAAAAGGAGAGGATATATGGAAAACTACAAGAAATTGTAGAGTGTTTGAAACTGTAATAAGAGGAATACAAAACATATATGAACATACTCATAATTATTTAAGAGTTAAGCAAAGGAAGTCAGAACCATTTGAAACCACTTTAGGGGTAAAACAAGAATGTATCTTGAGCCCACTATTATCTGCGTTGGTAATAGATGAAGCAATTGAAGAAGCAAAGAAAAAAGTTAAGCCATATGAAGTAGGATACTTGAAAATGAAGAAGGTACCAGTATCAGAATTCTGCTACGCGGTGATTATAAGTAAAAACAACAAAAAATTGCAAGAAAATCTGAATATATTCAAGAAGGCGCTATAAGATATTAATATGAGGATAAACGAACAACAAACAAAGACCATGATGATAGGAAATAAACAACAAGAGCATACAATCCATATAGAAGAGGAAAATATAGAAGTCCAAAAATTCAAATACTTGGGTTCAATTATATCAGGAGATGGGAAATTAGAGAAGGAAATACAGGAAAGAACAACAGCAAGTGGAAGACTGTTTAACAGTATAAATAATACATTCCTCGAGAAATGAGAGGTACCCAAAGAAATTAAAACAAAAGTGTATAAAAAAAAATGAAAACGATACTTACCTATGGCGTAGAAACGTGGACAATGACGCATAAACTAAAACAAGAAAAAATTGAAGAAAGTCAACTGAGATAGTTCGGCCACCTACAACGAATGGCTGAAGAAATAATAGTGAAACAGGTATTTGCAACCAGAACATACAAGAAGAAGTCCACAGGAAGACCAAGAAGAGCATGGTTAGAGGATGTGAAGGAGGCAGCACATAAGAGAGACTTAAGGACGAGATAAAAAGCTAATGCAGGAAAAAAATGAGTGGGGAGAGAGCTCCACCACTAAGCAACCCACACCTATAAGGGTACAGGGTTACGTAAGTAAGTAAAGTGAGTATTGCTGACCGTATGTCACACTTAATATTTCTTTTCATCACCTATTTCTTCCAATATCGTTTTATTCTCACCTTTTTCATATTCTACTTGTTTATCTCCAATACCTAATGTTTCATTCGTTTTGTTGAAGTGAGTTTCTTCTTCAAATTTTTGATGTAATCTCACACAGGAATTTAGTGAACTTATTCACTATACTCTCTAGATTAACTTGGTATTTGGTCGAATAATTCTTTTCCTTCGAAATATGGAGTATACTCTACATATAACTGCCGAAATAATAAATAATTCTTAGCCAGATGGTGACATGATCAACCATGTTTATATGGTAAAGATAAAGAAAATAAATAGAGACAACAAAATAAACGTTGAATATACTTAGAAAACCGATAATAAATGAAGAAAATAAATTGACCAAAAAAGAAAATTAATACATGGAATTTATAAAATAGGTAAGAATAATTAACAGTGATATGAGGATTTAACAGTAAAACACCTTCATTTACTGATAATATTCCTGTGATCTACCTTAATGTTTTCTGGATTCATTTTAAAGGCATTGTTCTTATTTTTGAGTTAACACCTTTCATATGAACAGAGGACTTTAAAAAAAATGCCAAGTGAAATAAACAATTCCACGCACAATATGATTTGTCTGCAGTTAGATAATGAAACAATGGATATTAAAAAATTATGTTTAAATGTAAGCATATTTGCCTTGACCCTCTGATATATCCGCCTGTGGATTATTTACCACAAAGAAGCTGTGAAGAGAGATACAAAGTTTCAAGAATTTAAGATAGATAGAGACGACGGCCAACAAAAAATAAACAGGTAGATATTTTATATTCGATTTATAATGGGAAACACTACGTACTTTCCGTCTCAACTCAAATGGTGAAAAGATATTAAAAATGTTTTAAGTATTTCAGATGTTTTTATGGATTGCATTTTTATTTGGGAATGAAACCAAAACAGCATTTTTAATTTGTTTATTTTTAAAAATCCGTTGAGGATATATAAGTAAAATTACAATTCTTACAATAAACTACCGATTATATATGGTTAGAATTATATATCAAAGTACAATAATACACTTTCATGAAATATTGTGGATAGGTTTATTAGTGTGGTCGGTGCTAGGGTCGGGCAAGAGGGGCCTCTGCCCGGGGCGGCAAATTGGCTCTAAATTTAACTATGTTATGTAGAAAATGTTTTGCTCTAGTAGAAATCCAGTGAAATCAGTTATATTGAATACAACCAATCAGAACAACATTATATTGAGGGCAAGAGCTGTTTTCACTCTATTACGTTGCCATGGATACATTTTGATTTATTTCGATTTCGATATTTCAAAATGTCACGATTTGTTCATCATACTGACGAGAATAATAATGAAAACATAGAAGTAAATATACCCAAAAATACTGTTTACAGTAAAAACTTTGAGTGGAACGCATTTATGGACTTTTGAAATGATAGAAAGTATCAGTTAGATGGGAATCGAAGAGGGAAGAATTTGCGTCGATATTAAAAGGGTGTCGTCTCATTTCAAGACCTCTCATTTGAGGACCTATGCAAAATTTACCTGTTTTTGTCTCATTTACGGACCTAGCCTACGATACAAGTTTAAACCGAATCACTTGCGGACCTTTCAATAATCGATTAAGATGCGAAATCAAATATTTGATTAAACTATATTTTTATTGAATTAATTTAACACAAACTCAAGAAAATAAATGAAATTATAAACACATTTATATATGATGATATTTTTATATTGTGTAGTTGAAGAATGGGGAGGAAATATAATCATTGAATTCACCCTTCCCCTTAAAAGATATCCAATACTTTGTTACGCGTATATCAGATTATTCAAGAGGGGGAAGCGTGAATCCAATGATTATATTCCCTTCCCCTTCTTGAATAACTTAATGTGTAAAAGTCTTCCGATTTATCGGTTGTTTTTCTTTTCTCTAAATTTCTAACATATTATGTTCACTAACAAGAGACAACAGTTCCTCATAACAATTTTGAAAAACATCTACCTAAATGTGAATTTAGAGAGGTTCTCGCCTAGAGGTCCTAAAATGGTACTTCATGTTATGGAAAATTTTACGGCTTTGATGAAGGTCCTCAAATGACACAAACGGGGCCGATGTCCTCAAGTGAGAGGTCCGCAGGTGAGACCGTCCCATTAAAAGATTGAGCTGTGAACATGAGAAGAAAATATGATACAGAGTTTAAAGAAGCTACGGTCAAAACCATGTGGAGCCTAACAAGTAAACTGCTACAAGAAAAATATAATGAAATGAAAGTTATTATTGACCCATTCAAAAGTGATGTATTTCAACAAGCGCAAGCTGACCGCGATTCTATATGACGAAAACGGCAATCGGATCCCTTTAAAAGAAAACGAAGTTTGGCAGTATTAAGTTCAACAGAAATAACCAAAATGGTAAATTTATGGAATGAAAACATTCCCGAAGGTCTGCAACGGAAATTCTATCACATAGCCGCGGTAGAATTAGCTTGGCGAGTTGGGGAAGCTGCTGCTTTCTTGACTGACCTTTTTCGTATCGAATCAAACAACGATGATTCTGTAACAAATCGAGTTGAATATAACCTTGTATGAAGCAAGACTTGCCAAGGTGGTTCAAGAATGTGTATTGAAAGCAAATGTTTAGTAGAAAACAACGACAGCAACGTTTGTCCTGTCAAATTATTTGAAAAAATTATGTCAAAAAGTAGCCCAAATATCAAAATTATTCTTAAGAACAAATTGGCACTGGAAAGCCGAAAATGATCACTGGTATGATAATACGCCTATTGGAAGAAATACGATTCAAAATTGGACAAAATCGTCTGTAGAGGCGATTGGCTATAACACTACCTGCGTCATCGGTCTGTTTCCAAGCAACAAGCTTTCGAAACCATTATCAATGTCCTTGGGTTATTACTACTGAAAATAATCCAAGATTCATTTGAATACTTATGAAAAATTAATATGTGGAATTTTAATAAAATTTACTTTTAATATATTTATATGGGATATCTAAAGAAGAGATATTTGGTACAATAATAAATTCAGATCCGATTTCCTGGCCAACTAGCCTATCAGAAAGTGAAATATATTTTTTGGTAGAAGGACCACCTCAACCATTAAAGGAACAGAGTTTTCCGTATAATGATAACGGTTGAATATTTAGCGCTCTTCATTATTTGAGACATATGAAAAATGGTGAAAAAGTCATGCGTAACTTATTAGTTTATTCAACTACAAAATGCTGTGTTTATTGTTTTAGCAGCAAACTTTTTGGTTATATTTTAAGTTCCATTTCTATTGGAGGTTTGAAGATTGGACGCACCTGGCTGAGACTAATGAATATGAAACCTTTAAAAAACATATCCAAAGTAAAAAGTAGTGCATTGAATTAAGTCAAAGAATACAGTACTCTAAAACGATTGACAGTCACTCACAAAGATTCGTTACCGCAGAAATAAATCATTGGTACGAGGTGCTTTTACGAATTGTTTCAACAATAGAAATGCTTGCTTAAAATTGTTTAACTCTCCGAGGGGATTTCGGTAACAAATTTTTTACAACTTATTCAATTTTGCTAACTTTAATCCAGTAATGGAAGAGTATCTCCGCAGAGTGTTTTAAAAAGAGGCAATTAGAGTCCACTATCTCGGAAAAGAAATTCAAAATGGATTAATTATTCTTTTAAGTGAAAATTTGACATCTCATATTATTAGCGAGATTAAAAAAGCTAAATATTATTCAATAATTCTAGATTGTACTCCTAATATCTGCAAGATCGAGTAATAATGTATCTATCTATGGACAAATCCAATCCCAAGGAGGTTTTCATTGAAATTAATGAAAGCTTTTTAGGCTTTCTTCCGGTTGAGAGATCAACTGGCTATGAACTTTCAACTCTAATACTTAAAAGACTTGAAACATTGGGTTTTAATTTACAGGATATCAGGGGACAGGCTTACGATCATGGGACCAACTTGAGAGGCAACAAATCGGGGGTATACAATCTAGAATAAATGCGTTAAATCCAAGAGTATTTTACCTCCCATGTAGCAGCCACTCATTAAACTTGTTAGTTAATGTGTTACAAGTTAAAAGTAACTAGCCCTTGAATTTATTTGTTAACTAATTACCAGATCATGCCTCATTAATAGAAATAAATATAGTTGAATCAGTATTTAGATGATTCAATCACTTAATTGAAGTCACAATAAACACTTAACAACAGTAGGTAATTAAAAACAATAATTTTGGTGTGCTTTTGTCCATAGCCGTTCTTCCAACTGGTGTGGTCAGCTTTCATTTTCTAAAAAAAAATGGATTTAATTAGAATAGGAAAACTAGATATAAACAAAAGGGATTAGAATTTTGTAGGATGTAAGACAGATTAACTCCTTTTCTTAGAACGAAATATTGACATGTAGGTATATTAGCATAAAACCATGAAATAGATTTTATTACAATGACGTCACGAGAGAGTCAGGGATACCACTCTATTAAATATAGCTATAACTAACCTTCCCGGTCAAAATTTTGATAGGGATTGTAACAAAAAAAAAGGAACTTGGTTTTTGTAAACTCCTTTGTTAAAATACATTTTCTAAAGATAGACGTGCTCGCTATTTTTCTGATTTTTTTACAAGAAAAACTAAACTTCCCAAAGAAATAATAATGACTCTGTGAAACTGAATAGTTTATCTCGTGGAAGGATATCAAATTTCATGGACATTGTTTTTCGGTCTCACTGTATCACCGATTCCATTGAAGCCCTCTTTTTAAAGTCACCCTTCAACGAAGGCTTTTTAGTTATAGTTAGTCCTAGTCTTTAATCTTAGACTTTAAGTCTTGCATGCTATCACTTATCACCTTTAAGAAAAAAAAAGAAAATAGAGAGCTACCTACCACTGAAATTTGGAGGCTCCTCTAGCACTTGGACGGCACTGGCACCTGTAATAGAGACACCTAAATCTTTTTTATTGGTTAGAAGTAGTAGAAGCAAAGAAAATACTGTAAAAATACAAATCCATAGAAGAAAACGATAGTTCCTTTACCTGTAGTAGTTTTTGAATACGAGAAGGACTCGTGTAGGATGGACCCCCCCCCTGCTAAGTGTAGTTTTAAGAGTAGCATCATATAGGAATACATTTATTCGATGCTCATTTGCTTAAACGCTTAATTGCTTACATTTCTATAAATTATTTTTGTCTTTCACTTACTGCAGTATAGTGCTTCTGCTAATTTCCTAAAAGTTTAGTTATATATAAGGTAGCTGGGTCATGTAATGCTTATAGAAGTACTATCCCCCATTTTGTCAAAGGTAAAGAAACGCACATTTATTCGCGCGACACCCCCCCTGAAACCTATTACCGTAGAAAAATGTAATAAAAATATAAAACTCACTTTTTGTGTTTTCATTTCATTTCATAGTTGATTATATATATTAGTGACCAAATAGGTGGTAGTAAACTGGCCTCCAGCGTGCTTTAGTGCGTTTCTTTGTCCTTTGAACTCTTTATTAAAATACAACAGTTCCAGTTAGTGGAAGATTTTCATTTTTGTTTTGATTTTGTTTTGAAGTTGGATTTTTGACAGTTCACTTTTAGTATTGTGTGTAGCGAAGACAAGTGGTACTTGGACCTGTTTAAAAAAGTTCAACAATATTCATTGTATAGAGTTGAGAGTGGATACTTGTACTATCATACTAAGTCTAAGTACCCTGACTTAACTTGGTCGTAATGGTTAAAGGTAGTACCCAAAGACCAACGAGTAGCTATTATCAGGGATAATCATGATCCACCTACGGCTGGTCATTTAGGTGTCTCCAAGACTTTAGCTATGATAGAACAAAAATAGTATTGGCCAAAACTTAGAGTGGATATGTGGCGCGATACATTCGAAAACGCATAACCTGTTACAGGATCAAGCCGGAGCAAAAACCACCCATTGGGCAGATGTTATCTGCTCAAGTAGCCGCTCCTCCACCATGGGAACTCATCAGCTCTGATCTAATAGGAGCGTTACCGAGATCCATTGTTTCAGTAACTATCTTTTGGCGTTTCCTTTGAGAACAGCCAAGGCAACAAATATAATTAGATAAGTAGAAGACCACGTATTTTTGGTATATGGAGTACCCAGACGATTAATAGCGGATAACGGATCTCAGTTTGTCAGCAACGATTTTAAACACTTGATGAAAAAGTACAATGTCACATTGAAATTTACAGCTTTGTACCTCACACAAGCTAATCTGGTCGAAAGGACGCATCGAGTAATTAAAACGATGTTAACCGCTTATGTAGGAGAAAATCAGCGTCACTGGGATACCTATCTGGCGAAAATAATTTATGCAATAAGATGCACCAAGCACGATGTGACAGGAGTGACATCTAACCTAATAATCTGTGGCCGTGAAATATGTTTAAATGGCACAGAGGATAACGAAATTCCTAAGACTCGAGTTACTGTTTTGCAAAGAGCTTTAGAGCTTAGTAACTTATTTGGAGATGTGAAGAAACGTCTTAAAGACACCCATAAAAGGTCATTAAAGACCTATAATCTTCGCAACACGAGTGAGAAATTTTCTGTTGGTCAGAAGCAAAGAAAATACTGTAAAAATACAAATCCATAGAAAAAAAAATAGTTACCCTTACCTGTAGTAGTTTTTTAATGCGAGTAGGACTCGTGCAGGAAGGACACCCCCCTGATCAAACAGCTAAGTGTAGTTTTATCCACAGCATGATATAGGAATGCCTTTATTCGATGCTTATTTGCTTGAACACTTACTTGCTTAAATTTCTATGAACTATTTTAGTCTTTCACTTACTGTGGTATAATTCTTCTGCTAATTTCCTAAAAGGTTAGTTATATATAAGGTCGCTGGGTCATGTAATGTAATGTAATTTTGTCAAAGGTAAAGAAACGCACATTTATACGCGACACACCTCCTGGAACCGATTCCCGGAGAAAAATGTAATAAAGATATAAAACTCACTTCTTGTGTTTTTGTTCTTGGACCTATAGTTGACTATATATACGAGGGCAATTCAGAAACTAACCTCCGATTGGTCACAGTGCGGGTAGTGGGGGGAGTAGCGCGCCATCTGTGCATTCACACGCTCAGCAGGTCAGTCGGCATCAAGCCGTAGACGAGTGAACATCGTACCTGCGCTAGTTTAGTTTTTGTGGCAGTTTGAAATGTGTGCTGCAATAGAAAATCCCGCCAAATGTGAAGTGCATGCTGTTATAAGGTTTTTTACAGCCAAAGGATACTCTGCAGCAGCTATTCATCGTGAGCTTTGTGCCGTGTACGGACCAAAAGTTATGAGTGAAGGAGTTGTCCGTGAATGGGTACGTTTATTTAAAAGTGGACGAGAAAACGTTCATGATGAAGAGAGGAGTGGTAGAGCATCCTTGGTGACTGACGAACTCGTTCAGACAGTTGATGCAAAAGTTCGTGAAAATCGACGTTTCACAATGGCGGAGTTGTCTACTGATTTTCCACAGATTTCTAAGACTCTTTTGTACGAGATAGTGACAGCAAGATTGGGTTACCGTAAGTTCTGTGCACGATGGGTGCCCAAAATTCTTACCGACCACCACAAAAGTCAAAGAATGGCCTCTGCATTAGACTTTCTGTCACGTTATGAGGACGAAGGAGAACCATTGTTAAACAGAATCGTGACCGGTGACGAAACCTGGATTAAGTACGTGAACCCTGAGACAAAAGAACAATCAAAGATGTGGGCACATTCAGATTCGCCTACCAAACCAAAAAAAGCCCGGCAAGATTTTCTGCCAGAAAACTGATGGCAACGGTGCTTTGGGATGCCAAAGGGGTGTTGTTGGTTGAATTCATGGAACGTGGGACGACCATTAATCAAGACGTGTACTGTGAAACACTAAAAACATTACGACGGGCTATACAGAACAAACGCCGTGGTATGCTGACTTCCGGTATCGTTTTTTGCACGATAACGCCCGTCCTCACTCTGCTCGCAGAACAACAGCCCTTCTTGAGTCCTTCAAGTGGGACGTTTTCAACCATCCACCTTACAGCCCAGATCTGGCGCCAAGCGATTATCACCTCTTCATGCATATGAAGAAATGGCTCGGGTTCCAGCGGTTTGATGACGACGAAGAGCTCAAAGATGCGGTCACAGGCTGGCTCAAGGCACAAGCGGGTGATTTTTATGCAGAAGGAATTTCAAAGCTTGTGAAGAGATACGATAAGTGCCTCAATCGTTATGGAGACTATGTCGAAAAATAGTGCAAAGATGTAGTTGTAAGATGTATATATTAAAATATTTTTACTTAACTTGGTGTATTTTTTTCAATCAACCGGAGGTTAGTTTCTGAATTGCCCTCGTATATATATATATATATATATATGTGTTTTTAAAAATGAAACTCAAGGTCTCTAGTTAATTCCACAGTATAATACAAGTTATTGAGCATATTCCACGAAGTAAGGGTCGAGACAGTCAATTTCATATATATATATATATATATATATATATATATATATATATATATATATATATAATTTTTTTAATTTGAAAAAAGATATTTGCCAACTTATTTGTAATGGATATTTTTGATAAGTTGGCAAATATCTTTTTTCAAATTAAATACTATTATGGGGTATTACCAAACCATTTCAAGAACTTATGGTCGATCCGCAGTAATAAATTTAAAAACATGGTCAAAAGCTAAACTCAAATTGGCGAGAGAATACAATAGAAGATGCTTCCTCCTACAATGCAGAAAAAAGAACATTATTCCTACTTTTTTACAAAATAACATCAAACATTTAGAAAAAATACTCATACGCCAAGAACAAGAAGCAAATAACAGTTATCATATCTACAATAGGTTAGTAAATAAGCTTTTAAATAATGAAATTATTTGTAATCAAAAAACAATATTTAGACTTGAAAATAATCTTATTGAATTGAAAAATCAAATAATTAACACAACCAATGAATTCATTTTTAAAAATTTTTCTAATAGACAACAAGTTATTTATAACAAACTATTCTTTGAAATCCAAAATAAGCAAAAGAACAAACTTAATAATCTAATCAAGAAAAAAATTAATTCAGTTCTATCAACACAAGAAAATTGGATTAAAAATCTATCAGATACAGAGATACCTAAGGATATATTACAGTTCTTATCACTAGGCCCTAAATTCAGCATTGAACCTATAATTACCAAGGACATTTCAATAAAAACTATATTAGCTAATGTTGATTACATGTCATCGTTTATAAAAAACGAACAAGAAAGAAATATCGTTATTGCTAAAACAACAAATATATTAACTAATTATATTCATGAACCTAAAAAATCTTCTATATTCCGAGAACTGTTATATAAAACAAAAAAATTTCTAAAAGAAAATCCAAATTTAATAGTCATACCATCAGACAAAGGTAACATTACAGTTATCATGGAAAAACAACATTATTTAGATTTATGTAATGAATTAATTGATAATAGCTCATCATGTAAAGAACTGAATAATGATCCAACTCTTAAAACCACTAATAATTGTAACAAACTAATAAAAAAATTATTTAATAAAAAACTAATTGATGAAAGTACAAAAAAAGAGTTAACTACTTATAACGGTATTTCCGCAAAATTTTATTGCTTACCAAAAATTCATAAACCAACATTATCAGCTAGACCAATTGTAGCATCAATTAATACTCCAATTGAACCTCTTACTCTTTGGTTAACTGAAATATTGACAAAATCTTACGACTATAACAATGAATATTATGTTAAAGACTCCTTTGAAATTAGTAAATCATTCAATAACTTACTATTACCATCAAATTACGTTCTTTTAAGTTTAGACGTGGTATCACTGTTTAGTAATGTCCATTTGAATATATGTTTAACATCTCTTCAACATAAATGGAATGATATAAGTAAAAATTGCAAATTGGGAAAAGAAACTTTTTTAGAATTAATTACATTTATTTTTAATAATACATTTTTCACTTACAATAACAAAAATTACCAACAAACCTTTGGAACACCTATGGGCTCTTCAATATCTCCTATATTAGCAGACTATGTCATGAATTATATTTTAGACTATGTTATTTCTGTTTTACCCTTTAATTTGTTTTTCATCAAAAAATATGTAGATGATATAACATTATCTCTTCCATGTGATGAAATAAATAATATACTCTTTTACTTCAATAGCTTCGATCCACATATACAATTTACAATGGAAAGGGAAAATACAGAACAATCTTTACCTTTTCTTGATACCAAATTTATTAGAAATAATGATAATAGAATCTTGATTGACTGGTATAGGAAACCTATCAATTCTGGGAGATATATAAATTACCATTCATATCATCGACGTAGTACAAAAATTAACTTGATTAAACAGATGAAAACCAGAGTCCTAAAAATTTCCAATCCAATATTTCACGATAAAAATCTAAAAATACTCTACAAACTTTTCTATAATAACTCATATCCTTCATATCTTTTGAAACATGTTTTATATAATACTTCTGACAATATAAATGACATTACTGTTGACATAATACGAAACGAAGAAAACAGTGACATTTTAACTACTAATATTACATCTCCAACTTATATTTCATTTCCATATATAAAATCTATCACACCTAAAATTTCTGGAGTATTCAAACCACATAATATCAATATTGCGAATAAACAATGTGTTACAATAAAATCAATTTTCAGTAAGATCAAAGACAAGACTCCTACTACTAAATTAACTAATATAGTTTATGAGATTCCTTGCAATATCTGTAATAAGAAATACATTGGTCATAGTAAAAGATCGCTAACCAATCGAATCGCCTCTCATAAAAGTGACAGTAGATTATATCCTGATAGATGTGCTTTAGCGGAACACGTGTTTTATGAAGGCCATTCTATGGATTATCAATCTGCCAAAGTCTTAGCAATAGAAAGTAATTATAGAAAACGCCTTTTTTTGGAAACAACATATATTGCAGAACAAAATTATGTAATAAATAAAAAAACAGATTTAAATAACCTTAGTGTTATCTATGCATATCTTTTAGATTATGAAAAAAGAACAGAAGATTCATAACAATCTTTAATTTTATGATTAAAAAATAAAAATTGTAGTAGTTCAAGATCAAATATTTTGTTTATTGTCATATTGTTTTTTGAGTTTTTCATTGAATTATGTTTAAAAGAGTTTATTATAAAAATTTACAACTATTCCAAAATTCGCTATAGATTTTATGTAAGTATTCATTATTTCATTTAATTATTATTAATGATAACATTGACCAATTATTTATAGCCCTTGATAATGAATGAAAATCATTCGAAAGCTCGGGAATAAATATCTGAAAGAATTTACTCTGGAGTCTTATTGCCACATCCCCACAAAAATATCCATTATATATATATATATATATATATATATATATATATATATATTAGTAACCAAATAAGTGGTAGCAAATGACATGGTAAAATCATGCTTCGAAGCCGCCATATTTTTTAATATAGTCCAAGATATCATCAACTTTTCGATGGATATTAATAAAATACGTTGACAGAATTACTTTGAAACCTCTGATACTCGTTGAGAAAGCCGAATAGATACATTAAAACCACTGAAGTATCAATTAGGAGCGATATACGATGCTATACTTGCCGTTTGTAATAATTCGGAGATTGGCGAGATTGAGAGTTGAGGCTTCTGGACTATTAAGTTGTGTTAAACAATTCTTATGCTGCATTGTAATTTGCTACAAAATCTTAAATTGTATCAATCCTATAAGTAAGCTCTTGCACACAAAAGAATTTGATTTACCATTTGCTACGGAGCTCTTGAAAAATTATAGAGACTTTTTCAAGGATCTTAGATCGGACACAGCCTTTAATGAGATGTTTTGCGATGCTCAAGAACTTGCCGACGAAATTGTCATACCGGCTTATTTTGAGCTCACCCAGCCACGTCATAGAGTCCGAAAAAGGAATATTAATTTTGACTATGTAGCACGAGATGGTCCGATAGAAGATCGTACTTGTAAATATAAGATAGAGTTACATTTTTCACATTATATAAAGCTATCAATGCACTTGAATCTAGGTTTGATTTGATCAGTACCCACAGCAACTATTTCCAGTTTTTATACAATATATGCGATTTAAAAGATACTCCTCAAACGACTTACTAAATATTGTGGAAATATAGAAACAGTGTTAATTTGATGGGAATTCATCAGATATAAACGCGAATGACCTGGCAGATGAGATAGTAACGGTTTTGGCTTTGCTAAATAAAAAAGAAAGTCCAATCGAGGTTTTAAAATTCATATCAAACTTGGATTTAGCTCCAAATCTCGGTATAGTTTAAAGAATATTGCTTACTCTCCCTATAAGTGTGGCAAGTGGAGTTTCTCCAAATTAAAATTAATTGAAAGACTTTTACGCTCCACAACTACCGAGGATCGGCTAAGCGGCTTGTCAACAATAGCCATTGAACATGAGCTGACTGAAGAAATTAATGTTGAAGAAAGTATAGAAAAATTCTCAGAATTAAAGGCGACAAAAAAACACGTTTAAGTTTAGCTCTCGGTTTAAATGTATTTTTAATATGTAATTAAGGTTTAATATTTAGTGGTTCTATAATTTTAGTATTTTTTTTAGTGCCAAAAACATGAATTAATAAATTAGTATTTTTGGCTAATCGAAACTTCAATATTATTGATAGCAATTTTTTTGCTCACGTTTTATTTCACTATTAAGCATGGGAAGGGTTTAGGTTATCTCTTTTAATTTTTGGTATAAATGGGCGGCATTTTACGTCTTTGCCCGGGGCGGCGAAACTGTTAGCTCCGGCCGTGTCTCCAGTCCATCTAATGAGAATTTATATATTTGTAGACTCTTATTGAAGTATGTCTGTGATAAATGAAATTGAATATAACGATTCTGGAGTTTTTACCAAGTAAGGTTGTAATGGGATAAATATTTTTTGGTTTTGGATAATGGGGTATAAGTGGTAAAATTCTGCAATTTTGGATTTCAGGATGGGTACATATACAGTAAAAATGATTTTGGATTTGGAAAAGGTTACTGGGGAACCCAAAAGGAGATAATATATTAAGATATTATTAAATTTTGGAATTTGTCCATCTTTATAGATTGTATACAAATACTTTATCATTTCTACAATTTTTTGATTTGAATCACTGAGCTATGAATAGAATTTAATTTGGAAAATGTAATGAAACTTTCGAAGTTATTAATTAACGGAATTAAATTTTGACAATCCAGATTAATCTGTGAAATCGTGCTATATGAGGTGATAAAATTATTTAAAGCTATAATTCTATGTTCTATCGATATATGAAATGTTTCCAAATTATCTTGTAATTTCTGTTGATTATGCCATAAGGTAGTTAATGATTTATTATAGTAATCAATTAGTTTCTTATTTAAGGATATTTGCATATTTACCTCTTGAATTATTTGTATTTGGTTTTGTTGCAATATATTTATCGCGTTATCATATCTCTCTTCATCGTCGGAGTCAAGAGTACCAAAAAGCCATTTATCAATTTTTCCAACAGCGTTTATTAATCCCGTCTTTGATCTAATATGAGGATAAATGTTTTCTGATTTTCTATCCAATGTATTGATTAAACTTTTTGTTCTTTCCATCATTTGCTCAGCCAAATTATGGTATGAAATAGGGTTTGTTGCATTAGAAACATTGTTTAACAGTTTCTATTTGCTTACTAACTTCATTTAAGTTTATATTATATATAAAAGTATATTTAGTACAAATAAGCTTACATAATCCTAGATTAATCGGTAGTATTAATTAATTTAATTTAGTAACTTGTATGTCTTCGGTTCTACATTTGGTATAAAGAACCAGGAAGAGGACTACAATTATCATCAGTTTAATTTCGCTGTAACGTTTTGTTAGAATTCATTTTTGGTTTCCTGATTATATTTTTCTGATAATTTTCTTTATTAGTTTCAAAAATTATGCCTAAATCTTTAGTAATTTCTGCTCTTTTGAATTTTGGTAATTTTTTATCTATGAATTTCGTTTGTATATATGCTATTTCTTGGTTTGAATTAGACGGTGGATCAATTCTGTTTTTATTTCTTTTATTAATACTTTTTTCTTCAACTGGAGCATTTTCATCTCGAATTTTTTCATATAATAATTTAGAGAATTCTGTGTGATTTTGTATATAATGAGATAATACTAAATGATCATCCAAATCAAAAGAATTTATTTAAATCGGAGGAATATTATTCAATTCAAGAAGATTATTTAAATCAAAGAAAAATCATTTGAATTAAAGAAATATCGATTAAATCAAAGTTATCTTTGAACTCAAAGTAATCCAGATCCATTAATTATTTCGAAAGATCTCAATTTACATCCTAACAGAATGAATAAAACCATTAAACGAAAGAATTGAATATTTCATATTATTTCTTTGAAAATTATTATTATATCTATATATTTGTATGTCTAATTATCGTATTGTTATTAACGTCTAGTTCTACTGTTATAACTAAATAATCATTATTTAAATTATTGTTATTATGATATTAATTATTATATCTATTCTAATTACATATGTACATAAATTCTTCACATATTTCAAACCACTTAATTACTTTTTGTATTGAGAACCATCTTAATGCAAAATGTTCCCAATGTTTTCTTATAAAATCCTGCAATCCTAGAATGTTGGATTGTCCCAATATTTTATCTTCACGATTCTGAATGTTCTTGTTTACTTTTTCATTGCTTTCTTCATTTCTCTTGTTTACGCTGTTACATTCTTCAAATTTGCTTATTTCTATCCTTCTTTATATTCCCATTCATTTGCTCGTGCCTTTCTTTAATTTTCTTATTTATAGTTTCATTTATGTTCTTGTTCCTTTCATCAATTTCATTATAGTATAGTTATTTTCTTCTATCTCCTTGTTGAAGTTTTCCATATCATTTTCATTTACTTGACTTA
The DNA here is from genome assembly GCA_963921935.1 of Galeruca laticollis. Lineage (NCBI taxonomy): Eukaryota > Metazoa > Arthropoda > Insecta > Coleoptera > Chrysomelidae > Galeruca > Galeruca laticollis. The sequence goes on along the minus strand of OY998180.1, from coordinate 158,549,295 downwards.
CTTTTTCTTCAAGAATTCGTATATTTTCATTTGTTTTGATTATTTCCCTATCTATTTTTTTGTATTTCCTTTTATTTCCATGATAGGGTTTTCTAAGTACGTATGAACTATTTCTAAATTGGTGTCGTTCGATACAAAACTAATATTTGGTGATTGAATACCAAATATACACATTTTATTAATATTATTTTCATTATTCTCAATTTCGTTATTTTCTATAATATTTTCAATATTAAATAAACATAACAAATCAGGTACTGAATCTATTTCATTTGCATTAAAATCGCAATTTGGTTTTATACCTGATAAAGAATTAATCGCTGGATTAGATTTACCTAAATGTATTTTATTAATTAAATTTTTTCTATTTGCTTTATTGTCTGGTAAAGATTCTGTACCACCAGTATCTACTAAAAGTTTTAATTTTGGATTTTTTATTTCAATGTATGGTAGCGGATTATTTGAAGCAATATTTATTTCTACTACCGCGGATTTCATTTCTGAGGAGCTTTTCGAAAATTTTAATTTTGTTCTTTATCATTATTTTCTTCTATACGAGCGAAATTTTCAAAATCATGTGCCAATTTTTACTGTTTCTTCTATTTCTTTCATTTCGCCATCGTTATTATTATATAGTTCTTAAGATATGAAGTTTGGCCTTTGATTATTATTTTGGAAGTAATGATTATTAGTATTTCGGAATCTACTATTATTATTATTATTATTATTATTATTATAATTATCATTATTATCATTATTATCATTATTATTATTATTATTATTTTTGTTTTTTATCTACCTCCAAGAGGCGTGCGGTTTTAATATGCTAGAGAGGAAACAATTCAGTTTGTCTCTGCTAGTTTAAAAATTTCCTGACTATATGGCATGTTTGCAGTAAGACTGCTCTTTGTCCGATGTCCACTATATTATGTGGCAACTCTAATTCTCCTAAATTTTTGGAAAGCTGGTCACTAACAATCCCTTCCACCGAAAACACTAAGGAGATTATTTTCACTGTATTTAGTTTCCAAGTGTTCTTGACTTCATAGGCGAGATTTGGTACACTTTTCTGTCTCGGTCTTCCTGATATTGTGACTGAGAGGCACAGCAATGTCGATGATAATTCCAGCTTTTTTTTCCTCATGAATCAACACGATATCTGGCCTATTGTAATCCACAGTGCGATCAGTTTGCATCGGTCTATCCCAGTAAAGCACCACGTCATGATTTTCTATAACTGGTAGGGGGTTGTACTTGTAGTACGGAGGAGGCATCACGTCAAAATGTTTATACTTAATTCCTATTTGCTGATGGACAAGTTTAGCTACTTGATTGTGGCTTCCTAAGTAGGAAGATTCTGCAAGAGCTGTACAGCCAGCGGTAATATGCTTGATGGTCTCACCAACCATCCCGCACTTTCGACATTTGTCAGTTACATCTAACTTAAGACAGTGCCTTTCATAATTTCTCGGTCTTATGACTCTATCTTGAATAGCAATAATGAAACCTTCTGTTTCCGGGTAAAGTTCTTTTCTAGTAAGCAACTTCAAAGACGATTTATTATTATTATTACTATTATTATTATTATTATTATTATTATTATTACCATTTTCCTTTTTGTGTCACCGGATTTACACCCGGCGTGTTTCAACGACAGTCGGTCTCAACAGCAAGACTTTCGTTGGGTGTCACTATTCTAGAAATGACCTAACAATGTTTGTCGCATCCAGGATTACAGATTTTTGCATTAATCGGTAGGTTGACTCAGGAATATCAATGTCTTTGAGGGAAGTACTTAGTTTCTTGGGAATTAGCCCCATACAGGATAAAACAACTGGAATGATCTTGACTTCTTTAAGATTCCACAATTCTTTTATTTCGGTCCTTAGCTCGGCGTATTTGCTTAGTTTTTCATTGTATTTGCTTTCTGTGTTAGAATTATTTGGGATCGATATGTCAATAAGCAGAGCTTGCTTGGATTGTTTATTAATGACTGTAATGTCCGGCCTGTTGTGTCGTACTGTTACGTCCTTCATGATAGTTTTATCCCAGTAGATCTTAACATACTGATTTTCGATAACTGGAGGGGGCTTATATTTGTAATATGGCTCGTTGTTTTGTGGATCAAGGTTAAGTTTTTTCAGTACTTCTAGGTATACTACTGTGGCAACTTTGTTGTGTCGATCTAGATATTTAGTTTCAGCTATGCTTTGGCAACTAGAAAGAATGTGTTCAATCGTTTCTTGACCTCTGTTGCACTTTCTGCACCTATCTGTTGGTATTTCTTCCTTCAAGATATACTTTTGGTAATTCCTCGTTTTTATAACCTGATCTTGTATACCAACCATAAAACCTTCAGTTTCTGGGAACAGCGTTCCAGTTTTGAGCCATTCAACCGATTTAGCTTGATCTATCGTGTCTTTCTGTAAATCATTAATGAATCTTCCGTGCAATTCTTTTGAACGCCAATTTCTAATTTTATCTTCCTCATTTCGTGTATTAAAGGGCGTAAAGTTTTCCATGCTTAGGTTTAAAGGTGTATAACCCGTATCTGTTTTCACTATGGCTTTATGAAGTTGACTATTTTGGTGGCGGAAAAAACTCCTCAAGCCTGCAATTTGCTGAGTGCAAGCTTCCACAACATCTTTTATTCCTCTACCTCCTTTTTCTCTATGTAAATTTACCCTTTCGACGGACGCTTTTGGATGGTGTTTTCTATGTTTTGTTAGCTCGGTTCTAATCTTTCTGTTTACTGCTTCCAGGTCCGTTTGAGTCCATTTAATTATTCCGAAGGAGTACTGAAGAGCGGATATGGCGTAGCTATTTATGGCCGTGGTAAGGTTTCTTGAATTTAGCTTACTTTTTAAGAGGTTGTAAAGGCGTTTTTCGAATTCGGTGGTTAATATGGCTTTTATTTCTTTATGTTATATCTTGTGTGTCTGAAGGATTCCTAAGTACTTGTAGGGTTTGTCTGTCATGGCTTCAATATATTTGCCTGGCTCTAGTTCTATAGGTTCTCCTTCTTTCAGCTTTCCCTTTTCAACCGATACAGTTTGGCATTTTTCCATACCAAACGACATTCCGACATCTGTGCTCCACTGGTGCATGAGTTTTGAGTTGGATTCTAGGTGTTTTTTGCACGCGGCATATAGTTTCAGATCATCCATAAGGAATAGATGACTTATGGTTATTGAGTTTCGATCCGCTCTAATAGTTGCTCCATATCCTGTGTGGTTTAGGCCACGTGATAATGGGTTTAAACACAAGCAGAACCATAGAGCGGAAAGTGTATCTCCTTGAAAGATTCCTCTTTTAATACTGATAGATTCAGTTTCTAGTTCTGTGTGCTTTAGGTTAATTTTGAGTTTTGTTTTCCAATTACTCATAGTACTTTTTAGAAACCTAACCACCACAGGGTGTATATTGTAAATTTCCAAAGTTTTTATTAACCAACTGTGGGGCACTGAGTCGAAAGCTTTCCGATAGTCTATATAAGCCATGTATGGATTTCTGTTCATCTTTCTGATTTGTTCCAATATCACATTATCGATTGTTATTTGTTCCTTGCAGCCCATATATTTTCTTTTGCACCCTTTCTGCTCCTCAGTTAGAATATCATTAGTTTCTAGGTATGCGTACAGTTTATCACATAGTGCTGCAGTGAAGATTTTGTACATTGTAGGAAGGCACGTAATGGGTCTATATTGAGAAGGATCTTGGGTTTGATCAGATTTTGGAAGAAGATAAGTTACACCATTTGTAAGGAAGTCTGGTAGTTGGTCAGGGTTTCTTAGAGCGATATTAAATTGGTTGGTCAGGTGATGATGGGTAGCCGTAAGTTTTTTGTACCAGAAATTACCGTCGTTCCCTGGTGCTTTCCAGTTGGCCAAGTTTTTTATTACCTTTTTTAGATCTTGTAATGTAAATATTATTTCTTGCATATGTAGATGGTTGTTGTTCTGAATTTCTGTTTTGATCCAAGGTGTATTTTCCTGGTGTTCGATTTCCTTCGACCACATTCCTTCCCAAAATGTTTGTAAATCCTCCTTCTTTGGCGGTTGTCCTTTAGAACCAGGTTGTTCGTTGAACGATCTATAGAAGCCCTTCTGATTTTTTGAAAAGAAGTTGTTTTGGATTTTGCGTTGGTAGCTCTCCTGATATCTTTTTAATCTTTTAGAAGCAACTGCAAGTTTTTGTTTCCAGGTATCTAAGGTATCATCTATAATTGTTTTTATTTCATTTGTTGTTTTTCCTTCCAGCTGTTGTTTAATCTGGACCGGGATTTTATTTAGCAGCTTTTCGGATTTTTGCCCATTTGCTATTTGTTGAGTTCTACCAATTTCTTTTCTCAAATTCTTGATTTTGGTACTAAGTCTTTGTTCCCATCTCGGTTTTTGAGGCGTACGTGTCTTAGGTGCTTTTAGTATTTTTTGTTTGTTGGCTTTGATTGTTGCTAGAGCTGCGCAATACACTTGAAGATGTATTTCCTCGAGGTTCATATCTGCATCCAATTGACTTTCCAGAATTTGATTAGCAATTCCTAAGAGAGAGTGCGTGTTTGGAGTATAAATGAGTTTTGGTAGCGCCGGCCTGCTGGCAGGGTCGGATCCTCTGAATTCAGTAAGATGTTGTTGGTAGTTTTCTTCCCATAATATTTGACGGTTGATTACTGAGGGTCGAAGACTTAATAGTGGTAGGTCAGCTTCAGGTCCTCTACTTTCTTGTTCCTGAGTCTCTGGGGTTTCATTTATAGGCTGTTGATTAATCTCCCTCTCCACCTCTGCCCTTATTTGTTCGATTGCAGGTAGAGGTATTAGGTTATTTCTTATGATAGCTCTACGTTGATCTGCTATTCGTTGTTCTGAGAGGTGATTTAGGTGTGGCATTTTCTCAATGAAGTGATTATGCAGTCGCATGCGGTACATCGTCATATCAGTCTCCAGTGCCGTAACTGTGAAAAACGAACGTATTACTTGTTTGTTGGTTTCATTGTCCCATTTCATACGTCGTCTTTCTGATTGTGCCTGATTTGGTTCAGTGGGTGCGACAGGCTGTCGCACAACACGTCTCCGAGGCGCCGTAGGTTCAAGCGGTTGATGGGGTACGTTTCGATGAGCGGTGCCCCCACCATTCTCATCTACATGCTGGACATCCTGACGGTTCCGATTGGAAGGACCCGCATCTAATCCTTCCCCGCCCGAGTAACGATTTCTTCGTGTGTTGAAAGCACTTTTTTTTTCACACCATACGGGATGCTACCTCGCGTGGTGGTGGTTCTCCCTCTCGCGTTAGCCCATCTGCTGCAGATCCGCCACCGGGGATGGTTACCCGATACCGAATTCCCAGAGATAGTTACCGGGGCTACCAACGTGGAGGTGCGAGCAGGAATTGGTAGGAGAGGCTATAAGAGACGCTTCACTACCATTTTAACCCCTTTATTATTATTATTTATTATTATTATTATTATTATTATTATTATTATTATTATTATTATTATTATTATTTTCCTTTTTGTGTCACCGGATTTACACCCGGCGTGTTTCAACGACAGTCGGCCTCAACAGCAAGACTTTCGTTGGGTGTCACTATTCTAGAAATGACCTAACAATGTTTGTCGCATCCAGGATTACAGATTTTTGCATTAATCGGTAGGTTGACTCAGGAATATCAATGTCTTTGAGGGAAGTACTTAGTTTCTTGGGAATTAGCCCCATACAGGATAAAACAACTGGAATGATCTTGACTTCTTTAAGATTCCACAATTCTTTTATTTCGGTCCTTAGCTCGGCGTATTTGCTTAGTTTTTCATTGTATTTGCTTTCTGTGTTAGAATTATTTGGAATCGATATGTCAATAAGCAGAGCTTGCTTGGATTGTTTATTAATGACTGTGATGTCCGGCCTGTTGTGTCGTACTGTTACGTCCGTCATGATAGTTTTATCCCAGTAGATCTTAACATACTGATTTTCGATAACTTATTATTATTATTATTATTATTATTATTATTATTATTATTATTATTATTATTATTATTATTATTATTATTATTATTGAGTTGAGTTGATGTTGATTCACACATACGTATTTCCTTAGTGCTTAGAAATTCTTGAGTTTTCTGTTGAAATTGGACTATTTTAATTTGTGAAAAGTGCTTTTGGAGTGATGTACTACAAATTAACATCTATGTAACTGTTGGCAAGTAAAAAATCACTCTATTTCACGATATTATAAACATATGAAACTTTTTTCGCATCAAAAATACCAAGTTTACTTCGATACTTTTTACTGATTCATAAAACCAAATTAAATCGACGTGGACAATTGCACTCTGACTAATTTTTAATCTGAAATTTTGATTTATCAACCTGTTTGAGTCATTAAATGCTTACAATAGAATCGTTGGAGGAGAAAAATATGGATCTTGATCATTGCGTTAGATGTAGAAAGCCCGTTAAAACCGGATATAGATGTCAAAAGTGTAATCGTCTGTCGCACTATGCATGTTTAAAAATTGTGAAAAACGTACAATATTTAAAGGATAACATGGTTATTTGCTGCGGTGAATATGGAGGTACATTTGATACTTTATCAAGTGTTGCTTCTACTGAGGTTGAAAACAGGTCTGGTCTAGCCCAAGAGCAGGCTGTGGACATTAATAAAATAACAATACGACATATGGAAGAACTATTAAAGCAAAAGGAGGAGACTATCCATTATCCAAAAATTGCTATAGGTTCGCTTCACCACCAAATATCTTTGTTAAATGAAGAAACATCAAGATTACGGAATTCCATTGTTAATCCAACACTGCAAAATAGTCAGAAGCCAAACCCAAAAACGAGTGTTTCAGTGCGACCGAAGACCAATGTCGAACAACAAGCTCCGCAAAATGATCCATCTACGTCAGATCATACCATTGTAACAAAAAGTAATGTCAAAAATGCCTTACATAATGTGGAATCCCAGCTTCTATGTGAAAAATATATTGGCCTTAATCAACATTATTATGCAAATGCAAATGCGAATATTGGTAGCCACGTTGGAAAAAGAAGATCTAGACAGTTGCTAATTGGAAACAACCACGATATATCTGGTCCACTGAAAGCAGCGAATCAAACCATGGACAAATACTATCATTACCACGTAACGAACTGGCATCCAGATGTGTGTGGCGATGAGATATTGGACTATTTAAAAAGCTTTGCTGCCAGTGTAAAGGTGGAGAAGCTAAATTCGAGAAATCCAGACTTATATGCGTCTTTTAAAATAAGTGTATTATCTAAAGAATCTGAAAACATTTTAAAGAGCGAAATTTGGCCTAGTAGAGTTACTTTAAATCGGTTTTTTCATACGAAAAGAGTTGATGCACTTTCGGGGTGATATCTCGAATGTAATTGATAACAGTGATGATATATTCAACAAACATTTTTTCAGAGATTTCAACTTATCAATTTTTCACCTAAACGTTCAGAGCTTACATAACAAAATAACAGAACTGCAAGTATTTTTAAATAGCAAACCATTTGATATTTTTTGTGTTTCTGAGCATTGGTTAGACATCAATAGCTTAGACAAAATTAAATTGAACAAATATTCGTTAATAGCGTCCTTTTGTCGCCGAACAAAAGAAATGCACGGTGGGGTGGCAATATATACAACATCTAAAATTTCTGTCAGAAGAATTGATATTGGAAGGTTCTGTAGGTCGTTTGATGCGGAATTCTGTGCTATTGAAGTTAGATACTGCAGTCTAGCTGTCATTGCGGTTTATCGGTCTCCCACCAAAGGAAATATGTCAGTTTTCATTGAAACACTAACGGATTTGGTTGAATTCTTGAATGAAAAATATAAAAAAATCATTATCATGGGTGATATGAATCTGGATCTCGATGGTAATACGGATCACGCAAAAAATCTGTGCAATCTCTTCAATATGTATGGCTTCAGCCACTTAATCCACCAACCTACTCGAATAACTATCTCGTCAAGATCATGCCTTGATAACATAGTAACTAATGTTGGCGAGGAGAATCTTGCCTCTGGTGTACTAGAGCCACTTGTATCGGATCATAGTGGCATCTATCTCTTTCTGAACTCTAACATTTCTAAAAAACCAGAACACTTTAAGAAAAGGATTATAAACGAGAACACAATAAAAATTTTTGTTGATAACTTGGAAGGGATAAATTGGGATATTTTTAATATCGACTCTCTGAACTCAAGTCAGTCTATTGATAAAAAGTTTTATCAAATGCTGCTGAAAGAGCATTCCCCTTAAAATCCATACACTGTACACGGCCTGGATTGAAGTGGTTTACCCCAGAGTTAAAACTAACGCGGCAGCAAGTATATGAATTTCGAAATAAATTTAAATCTTCAAATTCACCATTACATTGGAGCGAATATTGTATATTAAGAAAAAATTATAAACAAGCATTAAAGGAAGCTAAGAAGAGTGCTTGTACGAATAGAATCTTAAAATCCGATAATAAGAGTAAAACGATTTGGGGTACTATAAATCAACTAAGGCATGAAAGTAAATCCCGTTCAAATAGCGTTAATATTAATGCCGACGATTTAAATAATTTTTTCACTACCGTTTCTGAAAAACTTATTGAATCACTTAATGATCCATATACGCACTATATTTCCTTCCTGAATAAAATGCAAAAACCTCCATCTTCATTTTTCATGCTACCATTTTTAGAATCTGATGTACTTGAGGCCATTCATTCCCTCAAAAACAAATTAAGTACCGATTACTATGGCTTAAATGCACAAATGATTAAGGCCTCCAGCACTTCTTTACTTGCACCCCTAACAGTTGCTCTAAACAAGTGCACTATCGAAGGCATTTGGCCCAACTCTTTAAAAATATCAAAAATTGTGCCCGTTCATAAGGGGGGAGATGTGGATGGACTGGATAATTACAGACCAATAGCGATCGTTCCCATATTATCTAAAATATTTGAGATCCTGATAAGGGATAGGTTTATATCTTATTTGGAAAAACAAAGTATTCTCTCGGCGTCACAGTTCGCATTCCAAAAGAACAAGTCCACTGTCTCTGCATTGGTTACAATTGTAGATGACGTAGTGGACAGCCTCGATAGGGGACATGAAGTTCGTGCTACTTTATGTGATTTGTCTAAGGCGTTTGATTGCGTTAATACTCAAATTCTTCTGGATAAAATGAAATTTTACGGGTTCAGAGATAAGCAATATGACCTTATGTTTTCTTATCTCAATAATAGACGGCAATACGTTAACTTGGACAACGTACATTCACACGAACTTAAAATGAATAACGGAGTACCCCAGGGTTCCGTTCTGGGCCCTTTATTATTTTTAATTTACGTCAATGATTTACCCCAATCTTTGGAACAGCAGAGCAGAGTGGTTCTATATGCTGATGATGCTACCTTAACTTCAAACGAGGGAGTTGCTACGAGGAATGGAAGTCTTGATATGGCAAAAAACTGGTTTCAAGCAAATAAACTCAAACTAAATGAATCAAAAACTCAACATATTCTTTTCAGTGTTGACAAATTTGCAGAAAAGTCGGAGCCTGTTAAATTGTTGGGAATTGTATTCGATACTTAGTTGACTTGGTCGAGCCAGATTGATCGATTATGCTCAAAAATATCTTCTCAAATGTTCGTATTGAGACAGTTACGTAAAAATATTAGTGACAATAATGTAATGAAAGTCGCCTACTGTGCCTTGATTCACAGTCATCTGTCTTATGGCATATCGCTATGGGGTAACTCAAGCAGGCTCCATAAGGTTTTTTCGCTCCAAAAGGCAGCAATCCGAATTGTGGACGGATCAGCATACCGAGCGCATGGTATAGAAATTTTTAAGAAATATAAGATTCTGTATCTACCCTGCCAATATATCTTTGACCAACTTCTAAGAATATATCGGGACCTAAATTCTATTTCGAGTCATAGCGATTTACACGGTTACAGTACTAGAAATGCAAATGATCTAGTAAATATCTTTTCACGTCTGTCAACGGCTAAACGGAACCGACTTGATTTCAATCTGTTTAATAAATTAGATAAACTATACCTTGAGGAAAAAATAAAGGAAATGAGCGATGCGAAATTTTCTAAATTTGTCAGAATTTATCTGATAGAACACTGTTTTTACAGCATTGATGAGTACATGAGCTATTCCTTTGAGAGTGCATTATACTTGAATACCTGATGAAGTATGGTTAACCTACGATAATTGTTTATTTTTTCTATACAGTTCTATACTTTTATATGTTTTTATATAGTTTTTCATCCTTTTATAATATGTCTTGGTGTACTTTTAGATTTTTATTCTATTGTAGATATTTTGTAACTATTTCTACTTTTTATTGTGTGATTGTTCTCTTTTTTTTTGTTTTTTCTCATAATGTAATTAATTATCTATTAATCGTTTGTAATTATATTAATATTTTATATGAGATGACTATAAACGTGCCCTGTACGGTCAATAAACGAATATATATATATATATATATATATATATATATATATATATATATATAATTATTATGTACGGTTTTAAACACTACATAAGTAAGCCAACGAGAATTACTCCAACATCTAGATCATGCTTGGATAATATCATTTCAAACATGAACCCCGATGAAATTTGCACTGGAGTTTATGATCCCAGTTTAGCGGATCACTCTGGTAACTTTCTTAAAATTAAAAATGTTATAAAAGAAACACGTAACGAATCGGTGAAAAGAAGAATAGTGAATAATGAACGAATTCTTAATTTTCCAACAGACTAACTAATACCAACTGGCATGATCTGGACTTTGATGATTGTGATCCGAATGAGACAACTCGGAGGCTGACGAGTGTTTTAACGCTAAATGTGGACAGGTGTTTTCCTCTAACAACTTTTAGGGTAAAAGCTAGAAAATGCGAATGGTTCAGTGGGAGTCTGCGTGAAATGAAGACCGAGGTATTCAGACTTGAGGGGATAAGTAGAAGATCAAATGCTTTTAACAACTGGTGCAATTATCGTACCGCTCGCATAAAATATAAAAAAGCCATAAAAACACAAAAACGGGAATTCTACTCTGGTAAAATACAACAATCGGATGGGAAGAGTAAAGCTATTTGAAGTATAATAAATTCCGAAAGGAATACAAAAACTAAAACTAGTGGTGCTCTTGTCGCCGAACTGACTTCGGATGATCTAAATAATTTCTTCGTATCAATTGCAGATAAAATAACTGCTACTATTTGCAACAATGCCATACATCCGATTGAATATCTCTATAAAATCCCTAAGACCTCGATCTCTTTTTTTATTGGACCCATTGTGGGAGCTGACATTGGGCAAGCAATATTGAGTCTAAAAAACTCATCTTGTCTGGATTTCTACGGCCTAAATAGCTTAATGATGAAGGTGTCATTTGGGACTCTTATTGAACCATTGGATATTTTATTCAACAAATGTATCCTAGAAGGGTGCTGGCCTGATGCACTAAAAATCATCACTAAAGTGATATCCATTCACAAAAAAGATGAATTCAGTAACCCTGACAACTATAGACCTATCGGGATTGTACCAGTGATTGGCAAGATCTTTGAGGTACTAATTAAGGAAAAACACATTTATTACTTCGAGCACAAAAAATTACTGTCGCCTTCTCAATTTGGTTTTCGTAGAAACATGTCCACAATTAAGGCCGTAGTAGATATTGTGGAAAGTGTAGTCGATGGCTTTGATGAGAGATATGACACATTCGCTACTATGTGTGATCTTACCAAGGCTTTTGACTGCGTTAACAATGAATATCTTCTAGATAAATTGTCTTATTATGGTCTGAGGGGTAACGAATTGGGGTTATTTAAATCATATTTGTCTAATAGGAACCAGTATGTAAGCTTTGGAGATGCGGAATCGCGATTGGCTCCAATAACTAAAGGGGCTCCGGAGGGATCTATACTAGGACCAATTTTGTTCATAATTTATATTAATGATCTACCAACTGCGCTGGAGGAAGCACGTTGTGTTTTTTTTGCGGATGATACGACCACATTGGTTAGGGGTGAGGAGACTTTGAACAATTCTAGCATGAGGATACTAAAATCATGGTTTAACAGCAACCGTTTAAAGCTGAATGAAGAAAAAACACAGAGAATCTGTTTCACATCTAGTAAGCTCAAAACAGCTTCGGAGCCTGTCAGCTTACTTGGGATAACTCTCGACTCGCGACTGGATTGGGCGGCTCACATAGAGGGCTTATGTTCAAGGCTCGCTTCTCAAATATTTGCCTTAAAGCAAATGAGGAACTGTCTTAATAAAAAGGTTTTAAGAACAGTCTATTTCGCCCTTGTACATAGTCACCTTAACTACGGTGTTGTACTGTGGAGCAGTGCCACTAATGTTGCGAGAGTCTTCCGACTCCAGAAAATGGCTGTACGTGTCATCGTAAACGCTGAGTATGGTGATCCTTGTCAAAAACATTTCAAAAATTAAAAATACTTCCGCTTCCTTGTGTATATGTCTACGAGTGTCTGAGGAGTATTCATAGCAATATCGATATGTTATTACTTCACTCGGACGTACATGGATATAACACTAGGAATGCGACATCTATTGTGCCTCAGAGATCTAGAATTTGCTTATCTCAGAACAACAGGCTCGATTATAATTTATATAATGCCTTGCAAAAATACTATAAGGACACTGACATGAGAAGAATGAATAAAATTGGTTTTTCGAAATTAATCATTTCTATTCTATAGTGTGGATGACTTTGTTATATTCTGCAGTAACCCTTGACTTACATATCAGTTCCCAAAAGGATGATTTTTAATTGTATATATATATTCATATTTATTTTTTCAATTATTGATCTTTTAATATAATATTTGACTGTTGTCAGTGACTCTTTGAGTATTTATTATGTATTTGTACTGTGTTAAACTAATTAACATCTACATTTATTTTCATTTTCAAGTATTATATATTTATGTTATTGTGTTATATATATTTTAGTTGACTTTAGAGGACTATGAAATTTACATGTTTGAATGACAATTATTTATGGAAGAGATTTTTTAATTTTTATGTCAATATCTATAAAACAATATAATGTATGACGATATGTACTATTTGTATGCTAAACGTCAATAAACTATACTATACTATACTATTATTATTTTTTTTTATTATAGAGCATCGACTGCTTTGGTCATTAGCTCTTCTAATTTGGAGGAGGGAAAACTCATGTTCACCCGACGTATAATCGGGTAGTGTTGGACTCCTTAATGGCCTACCAACCAAAAACCTCCCCCAATATTTGAGGCTACACTTTTGTATTTTCAGATACAAATTGTTTGCTTTTAGAAAATTTAGGAGCTTAATTTGCTGGTCTGTTGTTGATGTGCATGACTTAACATCTTTTGCAATCCCCATATCTAGACGGCTGCGAGAAAGCAGTGGGCATTCAACTATTAGATGACTTACGGTGTTTTGTCTTCCGCATTCACAGACAGGTGGGTTTCTACCGAGAAGAAAGTGAGAGCTGGTCAGGTTAGTATGTCCAATTTTTATCCGGGTAATTATCACTTTATCCCTACGTTTTTGAAGTTTGTATTCTGTTGGTTTGAGTTGTATGTTTGGTTGTATTTGTTTTAGGAAGTTATTATTTACAGTCCATTCTTCTTGCCACCTGTCCATAATTTTTTCTTTTATGCACTTTTTCTGTTCTTCTAGGCCTTCATCATTTTCCTCTGTGCTGATATTTAGAGAGGACAGTAAAAGTGATGTTCTTATAGGAAGTGATAGACTACTAATTCGTTGGGTATGGAAAGGTGTCGCTGGTGCAGATAGTATTTCATGAACTGGATTTGTAGGGTTGTTAAGAATTTTACAGTAGTAATTTGACATTAAGTTTTGCCTTCTGTACCGAAGTGGTGTTACTCCTCCTTCACAGCATAATGAAAGGTAAGGGCTTGTTCTGTATGCACCTAGAGCTAATCTTAGGGCAGTACTTTGAATATGCTCCAGTACTTTCAAGTTAGATTCACTTGCCGAGCCGTAAATGATGGACCCGTAATCCATTTTTGATAATATGTACGTCTTGTAAAAATTTATCAGTACAGTTGTATCAGATCCCCAATTGATATTGGCTAGGGTTTTTAAGACATTTAACCTTTTTTTACAGTTCGCTGCAAGCTCTTTTATATGGTCTTGCCAAAGAAGTTTCTTGTCAAAAATGAGACCCAGGAATTTGGTAGATGTTTCAATCTGGATATTATTTCCATACAAGTACAGCATGGGTTCAGGATGACTTCTCTTTTGCTTGCAAAAGTGTATGCAATGTGTTTTAGCTACCGATATTTTAAAACCGTTGTTTTCCGAATACTCTGCGATGGCATCTATGCTATTCTGTAATGTGCTGACTATATCTTCCATAAGCGGCGAGGAGTAAAATATCGCCAGATCATCCACATACAGACTTTTTTGTACTCTTTCGCTTACAACATTTGCCAAGCCGTTGACAGCTACCAAGAATAGAATTACACTCAAGTTTGCCCCTTGAGGGATTCCATTTTCCATATAATGCCTTCGTGATGTTTCCATTCCGACTCTAACGCTAAACTTCCTTTCACTTAGGAAGCTTCGAACAAATTTCGGCAAGTTGCCACGAAAACCCCATGTATGTAATGTTTTGAAAATCCCGTATCTCCATGTTGTATCATAGGCTTTTTCGATATCGAAGAATATTGCTACCGTATGTGATCTCTCAGAAAAACTTTTTTTTATGTAGTTATCCATTAATACGAGTTGGTCGACAGTGGATCTTCCTTTACGGAAGCCCATTTGATAATTTGATAATAGTTTTTCTTTTTCCAGATGTTGCAGTAATCTTACGCATACCATTTTTTCTAGTATTTTACCTAGACAACATGTTAGTGAGATGGGTCGATAGCTAGATGGAATTTTTGCATCTTTTCCGGGTTTTGGGATTGGTATTATAATTGCATTCTTCCATTGTGTGGGGTAAGTACCGTTGATATATATTTTGTTAAATGAATTTAATATATATATTCTTTTATTTTCAGGTAAGCGCCTAAGGAGTTCAAAAGGGATCTCATCACTACCTGGTGCTGAATTGTTGGTGGTTGATATTGTTTCCTCAAGTTCCTCTAAGCTGAATGGTATATTATATGGTATGGTTTCTCGTGTTTCGAAGTTTATCGTTATGCTTTCCTGTATGGTTTTAAGTTGTACAAAATTCGGGTTATAATTATTGGTGGCACTCACTGTTGCAAATGATTTGGCAAGTTCTTCTGCTATATTATCGAAAACGGGCTTTGGCTCTGAGTCTTTTGAAGTTAATCATGTTATCGTTGCTCGGCATTCTCTTAAATAAATTGAAGGCTCTTTTCTTACTTTTAATGGCCTCTTCCAATTCTGGGTTCCACCAAGGTACTCTTCTTTTTTCTACCAAGCCACTTGTTTTAGGTATACTTAAATTAGCAGCGTTTTGAATGGCATTGGTTAATTCGTCTACTTGCTCCATGATTGATACTCCTGTTATGTTTTGCGAATCTAAAGTATTTCCATAAAGTGTCCAGTCAGCTTTATCGAAAATATATGTTTGTCTACGCCTTTTGTTTATGCTTTTATCTGCTATTTCAATCGATAGAGGAATATGATCTGAATTCCATTCTTCATTGACGTACCAGTTGAATTTGTGTGCGATTTGTGCTGACGCAATGGTTAGATCGATTGAAGTCATATTGTTTGATCTTAGATTGAGATATGTTCCTTCTCCTGAATTCAAAATGATCAGGTCTCGTTCATTTATTATATCCTCTAGGATTCTACCTCCTGGGCATGTTTATGCTTTTATCTGCTATTTCAATCGATAGAGGAATATGATCTGAATTCCATTCTTCATTGACGTACCAGTTGAATTTGTGTGCGATTTGTGCTGACGCAATGGTTAGATCGATTGAAGTCATATTGTTTGATCTTAGATTGAGATATGTTCCTTCTCCTGAATTCAAAATGATCAGGTCTCGTTCATTTATTATATCCTCTAGGATTCTACCTCCTGGGCATGTTTTTGTCGAACCCCATAGTTCGTTATGTGAATTAAAATCACCCAACAGAAGGAATGGCTCCGGTAATTGTCTAATACAGTTTCGTAACTCTGCCGGTGTCCAGTTTACATCGGGAAGATACATATTACAAATGGTCATTTTGAAGGGAAAAAGTATGGATATAGCGATAGCTTGAAGGTTTGTGTTCAAAGGAATGATAGTGAATGGTATGTGTTCTTTAACAAACGTTATTACCCCGCCTCTAGCACGTCTATCATGTATGACGTCTAATCTGGCAGATTCATAGCCTCTTAAATTAAAATGTTCTCCTTGTTTCAGATGTGATTCTTATATGCAGATGAGGAGAGGTGTTTTACTGAGAATCAAGCTCTTCAACTCAGGGTAGCGCGTTTTACACCCGTTGCAATTCCATTGTAGTATATTTTCATTTAGAGCCATGAGATATTAAGTTTATGTTATGTGCTTTGAAAGGTGAAGAGCTGCGTGAGTTTAAAATTGAGTATAAATAAAATTTATAAATGGATAAAATGTGTGAATAGATAAAAAGTAGAATAAATGAAGTATATAAATGAATAAAATGTATGACTAAAGAGAATGTATAAATAAATAAATAGCGCAAGACTAGAATAGACGAATTTATATTACATGTTTGAATCCGAAGCCAAAGGCTCTTGGCCCGGAAGTTGTATTTCTATATCTATACCAGTTTGAGGTTTTCTTGGCTTGCCTTTAGGCCAACCTTTCTTTTTCTTTTTATTTTGCTGAATATCAAAACCGTCTTCAGTGGTAATAGATTCAATATCAGAGGTCTCCGAAAGATGGCGTTTGGATCGCTGCGAATGGCTTTGGGATTCTGACTGACTAGCATTATAGTTTTCAGATGCGAGAGATTGATATGGGTGTAAAGGTCTTCTCATTATTTTTGGTGTTATATCGAAATTGTTTTTGAGAGCATTCATAAGGGACGGAATTAAGTCATTAACCAAGTCTTTTATAGAAGTATTTGCTACAGTAGAGGCTACCTGGGCATAAGAAGTATTTGGTCGAGGAACACTTATTTGTGTTCTTTTTCTTGCTTCAAAGTACGAAATATTTTCTTTAACTTTTATTTCCTGAATTGCCTTCTCCCGTTTAAAAACTGGGCAATCTTTAGAGGTTGAAACGTGAGCTCCTTCACAATTGACACATGTTACAGGTGGTTCGCACGGGATTCCTGTATGTAGCGGTTTTCCACATATACACACCTGTTCTTTGTCGCAAGACAGGGATGTGTGACCAAATTTCTGACACTTAGAGCATCGAAGTGGAGATGGTATATATGGGCGTACTTTTAGTAGGTAAAAGGCAACTTTGATGTCTTTCGGAAGTTTCGGAGTGTCAAAAGTTAAAATGTGGTTCGAGGTTTCAATAAGTTCTCCATTTCTTTTTGTTTTTATTCTTCGAACTTCTAATATACCTTGGCCCTTCAGTTCTTCTAAAATTTCTGCTTCTGTACAGTTTATCAGATCTTTACAGTTGATTACTCCCTTACACAAATTTAAACGTTGGTGTGGTTTTACTTCAATGTCATAATCTAGTAACTTTTTCATTCCACTAATTGTTTTCGATTGGTTTGCAGTCGCTGTTTCAACGAGTAATCCATCTTTTATTTTTCGTAAGTTTTTAACCTGTCCTACTATTGAATACATTGCTCTATTTATTTGAAAGGGGCTGACTTTTGAAAAGTCTCCTTCCTTCCTCTTTACGACCAAGAACCGGGGTGTTGTTCCCGTCTCCAGGTTCGTATTTTTATGGTGCTGAGTGAAGGCAACGGCAGTTATAGCACCCCTAACTGCAGCTGGTTCTGGCGTATTTAATTTTGGTTTCATGTAGATCCCACGAGTAGGGCAGAAATAACAAGTCCGGCAGGGCAGTGCTCCCATACCCTGCTAAGGCTAAATACATTGAGGGGTCGCCTGGTATCTCAATGGCATCGTTCGCAGCCTCTCTGTCGTGGGGCTACTCACCGATCGACACGATTGCTTCCATCTTCGGTTCCGGATTTTTTATTGAGGTTCACTCCTCTGGACTCTTCTGTCTGGGTTACCATACCATAGCCGAGGGTTCCAGTTTTTCGGCGCCGGAAACTCGCCGCTCGTCCCCCATATCTGGTCAGGACTTGCCAGTGTGTTCGGATGTAACTTGGGCATGTTGGATCTTCTACTGGCATTTGTTGGTGCTATCACATCGGCATAGATAGCCCCACCAGTGCCCCACTGACCATTTCTGAGCTGTTTTTTAGTTTCACTCCTCCCTTCCCGTCCTTGCGGCTCGAGGAGGGAGGAAGTTACTAAGCCACTCCACCAACGACAAGGTCTTACAGCTCCTAGGAGGGACTATTATTATTATTATTATTATTATTATTATTATTATTATTATTATTATTATTATTATTATTATTATTATTATTTTTTTGTTGATGAAGGCGTCGACTACGTGGTCATTAGCCTTATATATGTCTTAACTATTTACATTTTGGTATTAGTTAAATTAAATTTTGTTATATACATTTATCATTTTCAAATAGGTAATAACTTTTTTTATATTTTTTGTAATGGTTAAACAAAGTTTTATATCATTTGGAAGCATAACCTGTTGGCGTTGGTTAATATATTGTGTACATTCTAATAATAAGTGATCAATTGTTAAAATTGTATTGCATATTTCGCATCTTGGTGGATTTTGTCCTAGTAACATGTAGGAGGATGTAAGATGTGTATGTCCAATTCTCATTCTTGTCAATTTCACTTGTTCCTGTCTCTTTAGTTGCAAATTCGCTGCCCAGGGTTTGACATGAATCTTTAACCTTCTCAGTTTTGACACATGTTGATTCCATTGTTCTTGCCATGTTGACATAATTTTCAGTTTCATGTAATTTTTGTAGTCTTCTGATCTTATTGGGATATCTTCTGGTTGATTACTTAGTGCTCCTTTTGCGGCAACATCGGCATACTCGTTACCAGCTATACCAATATGACTTGGTATCCACACAAATATAACTTTTTTTCCGACAGTCTCCAAGTGGAATATATTGTTATGAATGTGTCTAATTAGGGGGTCGGGATTGAAGTTGTTTTCCAATGCCTTCAGTGAGCTAAGCGAATCAGTACATATTATACTGGTACCATGGTTTTCATTTTCTATGTATTTCAAAGATTTCCAAATGGCAAATAGCTCTGTGGTGAACACTGTAGTAGTTTCTAGTAATGTCCAAGATCTAGTTATATTCTCAGTGTAGAAGGCACATCCAGCGCTATCATTACCTTTTGAGCCATCCGTGTAAATAATTTTGGAATTTGGATACGAGTCTATAATAGATAGAAATTCTTGTTTAATAAGGTCGGTTGGGTGTTGCTCTTTTTGATATTTTAGACATTCAAAATGTATTTTTAATTTACTTAATAACCATGGAGAGACTTCATATTCTTGATAAGAGTAGAAAGGAGGACAAGACATATTTAACTTTTCTAACAACTCTTTAAATCTAATTCTGACGGGTCTGGTAATTGTTGACCGCATTTCAAATACTTCATTCTCCCGAACAGTGAGGATCTCATGAACAGGATGTTTATGTAGGGCTAACATTTTCAAAGAGTAATTTGAAAGTAATAGCTGTCTTCTGTACTGTAGTGGTGGTATAGATGCTTCACAACAAAGTGATAATGTTGGACTTGTTCGAAAGGCACCAAGGGCAACTGTTCTTTGGATGGTATCGAGTGGTCTTAGTGAAGAAGGTTTTGCTGAGGCATATATAATACTTCCATAATCAATACGTGGTAAAATAAAAGATTTATAGAATTTGAGTAAGATCTGACTATCGCATCCCCATCTTATACTTGACACTGATTTCAGAATATTCAAATATTTCTTACAGTTATTGGTAAGTTCGTTGATGTGTAATTTCCAATTGAGTTTTCTATCCATAGTTACACCCAAGACTCGTGACGATGATTTTATTTCTACATTGGTATCTTCCAAAAACAGAGTTGGCTCGCGGTGAGAGGATCTTAATCTGCAGAAATGTACACAATGCGTTTTAGTTTTTGAGAAAGTGAAGCCTATTCTTTTTGCAGCATTATTAATTTTATTTACATTTCTTTGCAGAATCTCTTCAATATTTTCAATATCTTTAGATTGATAGTAGATAACTTAATCATCAACATATATACTTCTCCCAACATTCTCTTCAACTATATTTACAAGATCATTAACGGCTATTGCGAACAGAATAACACTTAGAGTTGAACCTTGTGTAATAGCATTTTTTTGGACACGGATAACGTTTGTTGCACTCTAACTCTGAAAGTTCTTTCCTCCAAAAAGTTTTTTATAAAAATTGGTAAGTTACCCTTGAATCCCCATTGTTCAAGAGATTTGAGAATACCTAATCGTCATGTTTGATCAAATGCTTTTTCTATATCAAAGAAGACTGCAACTAGATGGCATCTTTCTGCAAAGGAGTTTTGAATAGCATTTTCAAGTAAAACAAGCTGGTCATTTGTAGAGTGATGTTTGCGAAAGCCCATTTGATGATCACTTAACAAATTTCTTTTTTCTAATTCCCACATGAGTCTTATGCTTACCATTTTTTCTAATAATTTACCCAAGCAACAGGTGAGGGAGATAGGACGATAACTAGTTGCAGACTCGAGATCTTTTCCTGGTTTTGGTATTGGTATAATCGTTGCTTCCTTCCATTGTGTAGGGTAAGAATGCTTTTGCCAAATATTGTTGAATATTGTAATTAAATAATTTTTTTGTTTTTCAGGTAAGTTGTCAATAAACTGATAAATAATTTGATCGTGTCCTGGAGCTGATGGTTTCGCTTCTTTTAATACATTTTCTAATTCTTCTAATTTAAAAGGAATATTATATTCAAAATATTGATCCGTAGCAAAGTTAGGTAAGGGATGCGTCTGGCTATTTATATTAGTTTCTCCACTTACTTGCTCAAAATACTTCGCAAGTTCATCTGATATGTCTTGATGACTAGATATTTTTGTATCACGAATTGTTAATTGAGGGGAAGGTAGATTGAAGGTTTTTCCAATTATGCTACGAATCTTTTGCCATACTTCTTTACTAGGAGTCTTTGTATTTATTGTACTGATATACTCTTGCCAAGATCTCTTTTTGGCTTCTACAATTAGATAACGAGCTCTAGCTCTTAACTGTTTGAATTCAATTAACGTTTCTCTTGTCATGTTTCTTTTAAATAAATTGAAAGCTCTCTTTTTCTTTTTCACAGCTTCAGCAATTTCTTGATTCCACCATGGTACTTTTTTGACATTTGCGCAACTTTTAGTCATGGGAACCGAAACGGTTGCAGCATCAATTAATGCATCTGTGAAGTGTTTCAGAAGCTAATTTATATCACCCACATTTTCAGGAATAAAAGATTCAAGAAGTTCGCGATAGAGAGGCCAATTTGCTTTGTTTGGTAACCATCTTTTTGGTATGTTCTCGTATTTTATTCTAGCTGCAAATTCAATGACGATAGGGATATGATCGGTATTATGCTCATCTAGAACACTCCATTTTATATTTGGCTCTAATATAGGTGAACATATTGTAAGGTCTAATTGAGAGAGAGAGTGTTTGACCGACTATTGATATAAGTACCTTCACCGGTATTTAAGATATTGAGATTAAATTCTTCGAGTATTTCCTCTATAGCTTTTCCTCTATGATCAGTATATGATGAGCCCCATAGAGTATTATGTGAGTTGAAATCTCCAAGGATAATGAAAGGAACAGGAAGTTGTCTAACAAGATCTTGAAGGTCGTCTGGTCTCCAATAGATGTCAGGGAGGTATATATTACAAATGGTCATTTTTATTGGATAATTCAGTTGGACTGCTATTGCTTGTAAATTCGTATTCAATTTTATTTCCTCCATTTTGATATTTGTCTTAGTATATATAGATACACCACCATGAGCTCTTCTGCGGGGATCGATACTTAAATTGACACAATTATAGGTTCTTAGAGAAAATTGTTCATGTGGTTTTAGGTGTGTTTCTTGTATGCAGATACAGAATGGTTTATATTTTACAATAATTTCTTTTAGCTCTGGGTAATGGTGTTTTAGTCCATTACAGTTCCACTGTAATAATGTTTCTAGGTTCGCCATTAGTTAAGTGAGTTGAAAAGAAATACTTATTTTATATGAATGTTAATATAATTAAGCATTACCTAGAGTGAAAATAAGTAGTTTAATAAGTTAGATATAAAAATGTGAATAAATTGTAAAATATGTATATAAAAATTATTTAAAATTTAATTGTTATAAAATATCACAGTTGGGTTAATGTAACATTACAATCCTGGATATTGGCAATACCAATATCAGGATTGCTGATTTTTCGTGGCTTGCCACGAGGCCAACCTTTCTTCGATTTTTTCTTTGTTGACTCTGTTTGCTAAGTAGTAGCTTCGCTGGTAACTGATTCTATATCAGAACTATCTCTTCTGTTTCTTTTGTGTCTAGAAATATGCGGCGAGGAAAATTCTTTTGTGCCATGAGAGCTAAGAGAGATTGACGACATATTTTGATAGTTCTGTATTTCCCGATTAATTGCTTTAGTGATAATTTCTTCTAGACGGGGCAATATTTGATTAAAAGTTTCAATATTATTAGATATAGGAGTTTTAACTGCTGATGCATAGGAAATATTCTTAGATGGCGTGGGTATTTGTATTTTCCTTTTTGCTTCTCCATATGAAATTTTTTCAGATACTTTCATTTTAATAATTGCCGTCTCAGTTTTGAATTTCTCACATTCCTTACTATTCGCAGCATGCAGCCCTTCGCAATTGATGCATTTAATTGGCTTCTCACATTCTGCCGGTTCATGCGGAGGGAGTCCACAAGAACATAATTTCTCATTGGTACAATTATTTGCGACATGTCCAAATTTTTGGCAGTTAAAGCATCTAGTTGGGGGTGGAAAATAAGGTCTAATTTTTAGGTTATAATAGGCTATCTTTATTTCATTTGGCAGTTTAGATGTGTTGAAAGTAAGGACATGATTTGCAGAATCAGAGACTTGATTGTCAACTTTGCGCTTTAGTCGTCTTACTTCAATTACGCCTTGGTTCTTAAGATTTTCTTTAATTTCTTCCACTGTACAATTCAAGAGGTCTCTACAGAATACAATTCCTTTCGATATATTTAAGGTGGTATGTGGTACAACATCTACATCATAGCCGGCGAATTTGTTCACTTCCATCAACCGCTTTGTCTGTAGATTTGATTTAGTATTTACTAACAGACCATCCCTAATTTTTTTAACATTTTTTACTTCACCTATTAATCCATAAATCACGTTTGAGATGACAAACGGGCTAACCAAATTAAAGCTCTCACCATTATCACCTTTCCTTTTAACAACCAAGAACCGAGGCAAGTCCATCGTCTCCTGAGTTGCTGTGGATTTTTTAGGTGATCCACCAACACCTTTTGTTGATAAGTGTGACTTTTCCATATAAAATCCCACGAGAAAGGAAGAATAATCGGTCAACTGCAGCAGTGCTCCTTACTATAGCAAGGTCTTTCATACAACTAGATTCGACCAGGTGTCCAGAGGGCATCGTTTATAACCAACTACGTATGGCCATTCATTCCTCAGCACGATCGCTTCCACTTTAAATTACGGATTTTTATGCATAGGCTGGACGAGGTTTACTCCTCGTGAGTGGGAGTTACAGTCCGCGTGTTGCCCAATCACGTGAGCTACCACAGAGTGATAACTCCTTCATGTGGTGGGACTCTTCTGTCTGGGTTACCATACCATAGCCGAGGGTCCCGGTTTTTCGGCGCCAGAAACTCGCCGCTCGTCCCCCATATCTGGTTAGGACTTGTCAGTGTGTTCGGATGTAACTTGGGCATATTGGATCTTCTACTGGCATTTGTTGGTGCTATCACATCGGCATAGATAGCCCCACCAGTGCCCCACTGACCATTTCTGAGCTGGTTTTTAGTTTCACTCCTCCCTTCCTGTCCTTGCGGCTCGAGGAGGGAGGAAGTTACTGAGCCACTCCACCAACGACAAGGTCTTTCAGCTCCTAGGAGTGGTATTATTATTATTATTATTATTATTATTATTATTATTATTATTATTTTTTTTTTTTTCTTGGAGCTTCGACTACTTTGGCCATTAGCTCTTTTGAATCCTTCCTTTCACTCTTTTTAATTAATTATATTTTTCTAAATATGTCGATTGCTTGTAGGAAAGTAAGTATTTTCTTTAAAGTGTCGTTGTTTTCCATCGCTTTTAAGTCTACGTCGGCATCCAATCCATCAAATACTCTCTGAAGTCTATATTTTTTACATTTCAATAGGTGTTCTACAGATAAGAGTGTCTTACATGTTTCGCATTGTGGTCTGGATTTGCCAGTCAATAGATAGTGATGTGTGATATACGTGTGGCCTATTCGAATTCTGCACATAACAACTTGTTCTCTCCTTGTTGCCTTTGGGTAGATCCATTTATTTATACTAGGCTTGATCATTGACAGCTGGCCTCCAAAGTTAGTCCATCTTTGTTGCCAAAGAGAGCGTATTTTTGTTTTTACTGCCTTTTTCAAATCATCCAGAGGGATAGGGCATCCAACGTCACTTAGGTTCTGTGTTGCTGCTTTGGCTGCTTGATCGGCAAGTTCATTACCAGGAATATTGCAGTGGCCCGGGATCCATATGATAGTGCAAGCTTCCCCTAAAGAGGTGAGGTGAGTGTTTAATTCCAGAATATTCTTACAATAGGGCTCATTTGGAAAAAATTTGCCAATGGCTTGGATAACACTAAGGGAATCGGTGCATATTAGGCAGGAGAGAAGATTTGAGAAGGAAAAATATAGGAGTGCTTGCCAGACTGCATAGATTTCCGCTGTAAAAATTGAACTCATAGGATCTAGGCACCAGAAGTGTGTTTCGTTTTCTGTGACAAAGGCTGCCCCTACCCCTTTTTGAGTCTTGGAGCCGTCGGTATAAATTATAAGGTTATTGGGGTAAGATTTGAGTATTTCTTCAAATTTTTCTCCGTAAACGGTTGGTGGCGTTTCCTCTTTTTTTAAGCTAGCTAGTGTAGTATCAGTATGTGGGGTAACAAGAGTCCAAGGGGGAGTCACTGAAATATTTTCTTGCATAACTCCTTCCAGATTGATTGATAACATGTTGCATAGCTCTTTATTGCGATAGAATGTTGATTTTTTGTTAAGCTGTTCGTTTGAAACGAGATTTTTATTTGGGTGAGATGGATAAACTATAGCTTTTGCGCAATATATTATGGTCTGGTATTTTCTTCTCAGATCAAGAGCCATTTGTCCGGTATCGCATTGGAGAGAATTTATTGGACTTGTTCTAAACGCACCACTTGCAGAACGTAGAGCAGATGATTGTATTCGGTCTAGCTGTTTTAGGCGTGTTGCAGTGCAGGAGTTGTATATATGAGCTCCATAATCTAACCTTCCTTGAATTAGGGACTGATACATATTCAATAAAATCTCCCTATCTGCACCCCTCGTGATGTTAGCTAAGCATCTAATGATATTGAGTGCTTTTTGGCATTTGCTGACAAGATAGTTCACGTGTTCTGCCCAATATAAACCCTTATCCAATGTCATACCTAGTATACGAACAGTATCTTTAATATTAATTAGGTGGTTTTGCATGTATAACTGGGGTTCGGGATGTGGTTTTTTATTCCTGCAGAAGTGTATACAATTGGTTTTCTCACGAGAGAAAGTAAAACCTTTTGATTCGGCTGATCGATTTATAGTGTTTATATCTGTATTTAATACATCTTCAATTGTATCCATTGATTTGTGGCGACATGACATAACTAAATCATCGACATAGAGAACTTTCTTAGTAAGTTGGTTTGTTTCTTCTAAGATAAAGTTGATAGCTATTGCGAATAAAGTACCACTGAGGACTGATCCTTGTGGGATACCATTTTGTAGCAGTTTATTAGACGACTCTTGATTTCCGATACGAATGCGAAATGATCTGTCTGAGAGAAATCCTAATAATACTGTTGGCAGAGTACCTCGGAGGCCCCATGATTGTAATTGTTTTAAAATTGAGAATCTCCAGGTTCTATCATATGCTTTTTGTAAATCGAAAGTTACGGCTACTAGGTGTTCTTTCTTTGTGAATGCTTCTTGAATTTCGTTCTCAAGGTACGTCAGTGCATCCATTGTTGACCTATTTTTTCTGCAGCCGACTTGGAATTGGGAAAGCAAAGAGTTGGATTCTAACCACCAGGTTAGTCGAAAGTTAATAATTTTTTCATATATTTTCCCCAGACAACTGGTGAGTGAAATTGGTCGATAACTGTTCAGGTCGGATGATGGTTTATCGGGTTTGAGGATTGGGATCACTATAGCAGTTTTCCATTGTTTAGGATAAATGTTTGACAGCCACAATTTGTTGAAGAATTCCAAAAGTTTGTACTTTTCCGTTGGTGGTAGTTTCTTCAGCATGCAATACAGGATTTCATCATGGCCTCCTGCTGATTCTGGGGTGTTTTCTAAGGCTTGTTTCATTTCATCAAATGTGAATGGCAGATTATAATATTCTTCTTGTAGCGGCGTGAAATCAATATCGACAGATTCTTCTCGTTCTTTTAAAATTAAAAATTCATTTTCGTAATTGTTTGTGCTACTCTGGGATTCGAAATAATTCGCAAATATTTCACATATTTCTTGGAGGTTATCTATAATCTTATTTTGGTGCATCAGATATTCGGGAAAATCTAGAGTATTTTTTCCCGAGATTATTTTGATTTTCCTCCATATGTCGCTAAAATTGGTTTCTGATGTTAGCGTTGATACATATTTCTCCCATGAATTCTTTTTGGCTGTTGTGATTTTTCTTTTAGCTGAAGCTCTAGCCCTTTTGAAGGTTATGAGATTTTCTATGGTTGGATGTTTTTTAAATAAGTTATAAGCTCTTTTTCTTTCTCTGATAGCAACTTTAATATCCTCAGTCCACCATGGGACAGGTCGATGTGATTTTATTGGTTTGGATCTTGGGATGCTAGATGTGGCAGCTTGGATAATGGCGTTTGTGAGAGAGTTCACGGAGGTCTGGATGTCATTGACAAGTGGAGGAATATTTATGATTGATGAGTATTTTTCCCAGTTTGCTAGGTTTGGTAACCATTTCTCACGATTTGTGTAGGATTTTCTTAGGAGGTTGTCAATATATATAATAATTGGGAAATGATCGCTCGAATGGAGATCTTCCAATGTTTCCCATCTCAGTTTTGGCGCTAATTGTGGAGAGCATAAGCTGAGATCAATACATGATGTTTCTCCTGTAATTACATTGAATCTGGTTGGAGCACCTGTGTTTAAAATCACAATGTTGTTGTCTTCTATTAGAGATTCTAAGCGGCCGCCTCTGATGTCTTGTGATAAAGATCCCCACTGTGGTGAATGGGCATTGAAGTCACCTGTTATGAGGAAAGGGCGGGGGAGGTGGTTAACTATCTGTTGTAGATCGCGTGGGTTCCATTTATCGTTGGGTAAGTATATATTACAAATTGTAATCTTTGTGGGATATTGGATTTGCACTGCCACTACCTGTAGTTCTGAAGTAATACTAATTTCTTTAGCAGGGATGTTATTTTTGATAAAGATGGCCACCCCTCCATTTGCTCTGTACTTTGGTATAGTATCTTTTCGGAAGCAGCGATATTGTCTTAATCGGAAGGGTTCTTGTGGTTTTAGGTGGGTCTCTTGTAGACAGAAAATTAGGGGCAGGAATTGGTTTCTTATTATTTGCAGTTCACTGAGATTATTTTTTAGGCCATTGCAGTTCCATTGTATAATAAAGTTTTTGTTAATCATTATATGATTTGTTTTATGATTCAGAGTAGTTATTTATAATAGCTTGATTTAAATTTGTAACAATCTCAGTTCATTTAATTAGGAGTAATGAGTATGATATATACATCTATAGGAGCAGACGAATGAAAAAAGATAGAAATATAAAATTTATATATCGAGATAGCAAATGAGTGTATGAATTAAGTAATTAATAATTTTTGGTTATATGTTATCATCTTTTGTCAATGCGTTCGTAGATGTTTCTCGTTCATGTGGATGTTTCTCTTTTTCAGATATTGTTTTGGGTGGGTTTTCCAAAGGGGGCCTTTTGGATCTAGGTTTCCCTTTTGGCCATCCCTTTTTCTTTTTATAGGATGCTGTTGAAGTATCGCTTTTCTGAGAAGAACACATGTCATCAGAATCGTCCGAGAGATTGTAACTTTTCCTTTTATTACTGTCTGGGAAATGTTGTGGTGGTAAGATATTGGATGTCGGTATAGATATCGGTTTGTTTTCAACAAGGGCTTTATAAAGGTCTTTGATCTTTGTTTCTATTATAGTCGAAATTTTTGGGATAAGGGACTCTAGTGTGGTATTTAAGTTTATCTGTTGAGAGGAGGTTGCTTGGGAATAAGAGGTATTGGGTTTTGGAGTATTCATTGTCATTTTCCGCTTTGCTTCCGGATAGGATATTTTTTCTTTAGTTTTGATTTCTTGTATAGCTGCTTCGTACTTAAAGATAGGACATTCTTTGGATCTTGCCGAGTGTGGACCTTTGCAGTTTACACATTCTACCGGCGATTCACAAGGGGAGCCAGTGTGGACAGGTTTTCCACAAACACAAACTTGAGGTTTCTCACAATTTAAGGACGTGTGTCCAAAACGTTGGCAACGAAAGCATCGTACAGGGGAGGGGATGTATAGGCGAACGCTTAATGAATAAAAGGCAATTTTAACATTTTTTGGCAGAATAGGTGTGTTAAAAGTGATGACATGATTGGGTGTGTCCATAAATGTTCCATTTCTTTTGGTTTTAAGTCTGTACACAGAAGTTACATTTTGTGAAATAAGCTCATTTTGGATTTCTTCTATAGGGCAATTGAGCAAGTCTGGACAGTAAACTATACCTTTGGAAAAATTTAGTGTTTTATGGGGTATTACTTCAACATCCATATCACTAAGTCGTGTCATGGATAGTATTTTTTTTGATTGGCCAATAGACACTGTTTCTACTAATAATCCTTCTTTAATTTTTCGAACTAGTTTGGGTGTACCACAAAAACCGTCCAAAGCTTTTTCAATCAAGAATGGGCTGACTTTGTCAAAATTATCATTTTTTCTTTTAACGACCAGGAACCGGGGTGAAACCTCCTTTTCCGGGTTCGTTCTAGTGTTGCCTCTATTTATAGAGGGAGGCGCCTCTGTTTGGGGTTTATTGTTGTGATTATCCATACAATTCCCACGAGTAACCTAGGAAATAAAAGTCATCTGCAACAGAGCCTGGATACTACAGAAAGGCTGCATACAACCGGAGGTCGCCTGGTATCCGGAGGGAACCGTTAGCGATCAACTACGCATGATCATTCATCTCTCGGCACGGTCTTTTCCACCTTAGATTTCGGATTTTTTTATCGCTGGTTTACTCCATCGGGACTCTTCTGTCTGGGTTACCATACCATATCCGAGTGTTCCAGTTTTTCGGCGCCGGAAACTCGCCGCTCGTCCCCCATGTCTGGTCAGGACTTGCCAGTGTGTTCGGATGTAACTTGGGCATGTTGGATCTTCTACTGGCATTTGTTGGTGCCATCACATCGGCATAGATAGCCCCACCAGTGCCCCACTGACCATTTCTGAGCTGTTTTTTAGTTTCACGCCTCCCTTCCAGTCCTTGCGGCTCGAGGAGGGAGGAAGTTACTAAGCCACTCCACCAACGACAAGGTCTTACAGCTCCTAGGAGGGATTATTATTATTATTATTATTATTTTTTTTTTTTTTTTATCACACTTGTTAGTGGAGGATTGGCATGTCCAGGCTGGGATTCTCAAGGTTTCAGCAGCCTAGTCATGTGTGAGCACTCGTCGGACGGTTCGGCATGTTCCCAATATAGCTGCTTGTTGGGCGGTAATTATGTTCTTATCAACATTTTCCAATTTCAGTTTCTTTAACTCGTTTTGTAAATGTACTTCAACGAGGCCAGTGGTTGAGATAACCAGCGGATATATGGTTACGTGTTCTAATTGATAAGCATCCTTTAGTTCGTGCGTTATTATTATTATTATTATTATTATTATTATTATTATTATTATTACTAGTATTGTTATTATTTCTATTCGTAAAATTATAATTAGTTTTTGGAGAAACTGTAGAATTTCTCGACGTTGTCGACATGGGTTCCTAGCAAACCTGTGTACAGGTATTTGGTTAGGTCTAAAAACATTTCGTTTTGGGCCAAATACTTGTGCATTAGTCGGATAATGTCGAAGTTGTTGTGATTGTGTCAATTGGTTGGCTTGGAAAGTTTTGTCGTTGTTAAAAAATATCGTTATATTGGTTATAACTATTTTTAAGATAATTTGGATAATTAAAGTTCTGATTTTGATTATTATTATAGTTATACGAATTATTATTTGGTGACCTATAACTATTGGAATTTTTGAATAATCTCGGCTCATTTATTTGACTGTATAACCTCTCAAAATCCTCCAATTTTTCAACGTAGGCCATCGCGTCATTTTCTGTAAGACTAAAGTCGTTACTAAGTCTCTGTATAATTTTACTTTTTAATAATTGAAGCCTAGCCCCAAAATAAATTAAATTTCCATTTTTAATGTCCTTGTTCGTGTTATTTCCTGCATGATGCAGTCCAGATCTCTGTTTCAAGGCTTCCTTGATCTTTGACCATGTATTTAGTTCCATTCTGTTTCCTACCATGGCCTCAACTTTTCCTGTCAGTTTTTCTTGTATACAATCCAATACAATGTTATTTATTTCTATGTCATTATATATATATAGCATATGTTTCGCTTAATTTTTCACATTTAGTTACAAATTTGTTTAATGGGTTACCGTCGTGTGGTTCAATATTTTTCAATTTTAGTTTAAATATCTCCCAATTTAGGATTTCTGTAGTTGCAGTAGCCATTCTGTTCATATTTTCAGTTGAAACTGAATTCTCAAAATTATTTTTAGAATTATGATTATCTTTAAAATTTAATTTATTAAGTGCTTCCAATAAATTTTCCAATCCGTTCATAAAATAAATTGGCCGCAAGTATATTTAAAATTTTTAGAAAATATCTCTTCTACTCTCTTAAAAAGGTATGGAAAGGTAAAAAAGAAACTTGGCACTTACAAGTGATTTGAAGAGTTCCGGTTTCTTTTTTCCTCGTCTATAGTAGATTCTTCTGGAATTCGTGCTCGATGTTGAAACACCAAATCGTGAGTTCTTTATTAGACTAATTCGATAAAGTTCTTTTTCACGACCGCACTAATCCTACTGACTGCGCCAATTATAACTTTCAAACTTCGAAACCTGTTTTTAAAAACTTTATCTTCACAATATAATCAAAATTACAATTAATACGTTTAAAACAATTACTTGAAATAATATAGTTATTATTATATACATGTATCTACTGTCTACTATCTTTAATAACTATTATATCTGAAACAACATTTCTACATATATTAAAATATATGCTAACTCTACATTTCTTATCTTGTTTACTGTATTATAATATTCTTATTAATTTCTGAGTTTCCTAGTCCTATAACTCGATAGACTTTTTTGTTAACAATATAGTATATTTCATTATTAGTCGAGAAAATAGGTTTTTTTCTTGCGCGAGCGACAAGTTCCCGTGGAAGGCGCAGCCGAACACGGGATATCTTGCAAGCATTTATAGACGTGTATGGAACGATATTTTTCATTATATCTACCTGAAAATCACAGATTGTTAAGAAACATTTATTTTTAAAGATGAACGAACAAAAACATGTATTTTTAATTTTTATTGATTGCAATATCTATGGTACAGTTTGTGCTAATTCTTTAGCAGCTACTTCATTTTCGAAAATTGTAGTTGATGAAATCGAAGGTGCTACATTAGTAGAAGTATTCAGTTTTTGATTTCCCCCACTGCATTGTATTCTGATGTTGGCATAGTTTTCACTGTTCTTGATTGGCTGAACCATTTACGAGAAATTTCAACTTTTCTGCTTACCGATTCTTCGATGTCACCTTCAGCCACACTTGATGAACGCCAAACTACACGCATGTTTAGCGTAAGCAAATCTCCTCCGCCCTCGACTAACATAGATGCTGAAGATCGTCTTATGCCGTGTAAAGTATAATTTTCTGGATTTTCTAGGTTCAGATATTCAGCAATCGGCTCTGTTGTACAACTGATTGCACGACACCCTGCATGTTGAGCTAAACATCTACCATTACGATACGCAATAAATAATCTTTTCTATTCATATGTGTAGGTTTTAGATTAATATATTTACGATACAAAGTGCATAGATCAAAGGTACATCCTTCCTTTGTAATTGTGAAATTTCTTGATTTGTGATTTTTGATATCTCGAAGGAATACTATCAAAAACCGACCATTATCTTCCACGTCTTCCAAAATCAGGCGAATCAAGTCATCTCTTCGGCATGCACCGAATATACTAAATATTAAAATTACTTTACTTAATAACTACTTCTCGCCTGGTGCTTCAACTATGAATTTGGCGACTTTGTCAGCAGTTAATACTGGACTTTTACTGTGTACAACCAACACTTTCTCGTTTGAGGAATGCAGTAGTTTTTGGCAAATTATTAACAATTACATATTATTTTACTGCCAGACAACTTTTGGAAATTGAAAATTGACTTCATAAAGTTGAAGCTTCCGTGGATTTGCTTTTTTCTGACAAATTAACGAGAAGAATATCATTAATTACATTAATAACTTTCTTCTGTTGGTGCCAGTTGCAAAATAGACGATACTGGTTTTCATATCCCTCACGTAACTTCTTGGGCACTAATTTTGCACTTACTTTTGAAGCTTCACGTGATATTACTTCCTCTGGTGGAATCATTTTTAAATATTTCCACTGGAAATATCAAAAAATTGTCACAAAACAAGCGTCATTTACCCCGTTACTAAGGAAATTAACAAACAACGATAATATTTTACGATTTATATCACAATGGAGACTGGATTCATCAAAAGAAATAGTTGTAACTTACCGAATATTGATTCTATGATGGTGCAAGTTTCTTTGCTAGAAACATGGATTTTTATGCAGCGGAGCTCAAAAATGTCAAAATATATTTGTAAGTTCCTATAATTTTACATGGATATACTTGATTACAAATGAGAGTGATACTTTACTCATTTTATATACTCTTTTATCATATTTAGAACTAACTACTTATCATATATAGTTTTGGAGAATATCATTGTTTGTGCCAAATATTCTTAAAAATGAATACAAAGTAAAGATGACTGATTTGATATGAAAAATTAAGCGATTAAAATAACTTGTTGATCTTTAAGATAAGTTTTAATTAGATATCGGTTTCAAAGAAACTATCTGTATAAATAAAGTTTCAGATAAAATCTTATTTTAATGTCGAATCGAAAATAATCTTGTAGGCTAGGAAAGGGGTACTATATAGACATGTATGTCTAATTCTTAAATGCAGATTGTAACGTGTTCTATTTATAGCAAAACATATTTCGTAATATTTCGTGGTTTGAAGAATATTTTAAACTCAGATAAACATCAACACGTACACAAGAAATGCCAAGGCCATTCAAGGATTCTCAGTTTTTATCAAGGTTTAACCATAAAAATGTGTTTTATGTGCTTTGTAGTCTTTGTACTTTTTCAGACTTTTTATAGAGCATATTCGCGCCTTGAAACGTTGTCATCACAATAGTATACATACGTGTGTTTACTGAAACGGCTGAAGTGAAAATTTATAGTTTTTCTTTTCTAATGGGTGCTGTTTTTTTTTCATTACTTCTACACCATCCAGATCATAATAAATTATGAAGATAATTTATAAATTAAGTACCTAGATTCTTATTATGACTAGATTAAAATGACAATGTTTAGGAGAGGTGGTAATTGGAACCACAGATAACTCACTTTCATTTCCCATAAATTGTCATACCATGGGCTATATATGAAAATCGGCAAGGGGTCAATACCTTCCATCCCATAGCTGGTGGAGGGAATAGCTATAACATAAAATGAAACCTAGATTATTATTTTTTCAATCGGTACATTTTAAAATGGAATTGTCTGAGTATGGTGTACACACTAGATACAAATTGAGTGAATGAAAAGACGAGTACTGAGTGTGTCATTTTATTAAAATTCCAGCTAAGCGGTTTCAGCCGTTAGGCCATTTTCAAAGCTGTCATCAAGAGAAAAACATACAACAGGTGTTAAAAAACACCAAACCCTGTAACTGCTACATATAATGAAATAAAATGTTTATACACATATCATGTAGTTGATAATTTAAAATTAAACATTTCGTTAAGTAAATTACAATTGTATACCCTCTTTGTAAGGTAATTTTAACAGATTTTACTAAAATAATGATGTAACATCAACCATTTTATTTTATTGTATGTAGCAGTTACAGGTTTTGATGTTTTTTGACACCTGTTGTATGTTTTTTTTGACGACAGCTTTGAGAATGGCCTAATGGCTGAAAGCGCTTAGCTGCAATTTTAATAAAATTACACACTCAGTACTCGTCTTTTCAATCACTTAATTTACATTTTAAAATGTCCGAAATTATAGCATGCTATATTGAATACAATAAAACTTACAATCAATTTTTGTTAATTTCCTCTCATATGGGAAGGCGAATCAAACTGTCTTAATAACCTCCCTTCGTCTTTCTCAAATCTAAAGAAACACTGTTTTTGGAAATGAAGGGAACATATCCTCCATCGTTTCCTCGTCGACAAATTTAATGATTTATTAGCACTGCGTTCCAGCCATATTAATTTTATTTTCCTGGGTTGGAGGAACAAAACTGTAAAAAGAAATATTTACTTTAGTAATGCAACAATTTGCAGTTTAGCTAATGTAAAAAACAACCATGATCTCTGTGTTTCTGTGTTTTATAAAAATAAAGATAATGGTTGCTAATTGTGAAAGAAAAAATGCTCAAATTTTTTTAATAAAACTTACCGAGTACACCACTTATTAGACTCCTTTAGAATACACTTTGACATTATCTTTTCAATTAATAACAATGAAGCAACGAAACAACAGATAAATATTACACTATAGCAATTAAAAAATACACCAAAATACCGAAACCTCATAATAACCTCAACACTTGAACTTGGAAACGATAACAGTATAACAGATACCTGTGGGGACGAGCAATATGACATCGCGCATACACAGTAATAAAAATCAATAAAATTTGATTACTAACGACGTTACAGTTTTCGTTAGTTTTTTGGAATTATCTACCGATTTTAGTTACTCGACAGGCTCTAGAGATGGCACGGTCTACAGTCTCCAAACCAAAATCGTTGAAAATTTTGTACTTGTAATTTGGTTGATGACAAACGGCCAAAAACATTCAACTAAATAATAGACTACCTAAGATCCAATTTGGATCATCCAAATACTTGCGATCAAACATAAGGTAAAACATTTATCGACGTTGCTACATCAGCCTAAATAAAAATAGTTTATCTATAATATTTGTGTGAAAGCTGCAAAATTAAAGAAATATGAGAAAGTGATTTATATATATATATATATATATATATATGTGGGATACTTTCTTTGACCTTTTTAGTATATTTACATATATTTAAAGTTTTTCTTGGTTTTAGGTCATTTTTTAAAATATAAATACAAAAAGACGGTTTAAGTTGTTGAGATTACCATCATTTATTTACGTTTCGGCTTATTCAGCCTTTTTCAAAATAAATCTACATCTAAAATAAAATGATTTTCTCACTAAGAGATACAATACTACAAAAAATCCTTTTTACTTACCTCAAACGTAGAATAATAGTTGTCAATATACATTAAAATGTCCAGTCAAGAACATAAAATATTCTTATCACTCTTACTAAAAACAACATTCACAACAAAGAATCCACAAGGTAGGTTTGTACACATTAAAATTATTTACAATACTGCTAGATAAATTCTACTGAGGTTGTTTAAATCTTTTTTATTGTTAATAGCATGCTGGTTTTTTTGGATAGCTATTGATTCCAAAATTTCTCTCTTTTTTGTATTTTATTCCGACCTTATAATTTTTGTGTTTTTGGAAAGTTAGAGCTGTTGTATTTTTTTTGTTGTATTTATGACTTTTTATTCGATTTTCCAAATACTGGCTAGTTTGTCCAATGTAAACACCACTGCAGTCGTTACACGGAATTTGATAAATTATATTACTCTTTTTATTTTTCGGCGTTTTTGATTTTAATTTTGAGAAATTATTGGAGAGCGTTTGATTTGCTTTATGGCATATTGTGTTTACCAAAAAGCCCTTGAATTTGTTGTGATAATCCGTTTATGAATGGCATGGAGATATATTTTTTATTACTATTATTATTATTTTTTTATATTTTCCATTGAATTATAGAATTTATTTATACGCTTTTTAAATAATTTGTTAACAAATTCTGAAGAATAGTTGTTAAGATTTAAGGCTTCTTTGGCTTTGATGATAGCATTACCTCTGTATTCCGGGTCTGATAGTTGAATTGCACGGTCAGCCAGTCCAATAACAACAGATTTTTTTTGAATGATTGGATGGTGTGAATTATAATTAAAGTACCTAGATGACCAAGTGTCCTTGGTATACCATTCAGTCCTAATACTATTATTAATGTGGTGTAGAGTGACATCAAGGAAGTTTATTTTATGATATTGTTCATTTTCGATGGTAAATTGAAGTTTTTCATGATATGAATTGAATTTTTTAATAATATTGTCAACCTGTTGTTCTGTGACAGCAGTGATACAATCATCCACATATCTAAAGAAAAATGGGATTTCAAAATCAATTTTTGAGACGACAGTTGTTTCGAGGTCCTCCATTACTATTTGCGCAATAACACTAGAAATAGATGATCCCATTGCGCAACCCTCCAATTGCTTATATAAATTATTTCCGTACATGAAATATGTAGAAGTTAATGTAAGTTCGGTGGCTTTTATAAATTCGTCCAAGGGAATGTCAGTATATTTTTTTATTTCCTTCCATTTCTTTCTTATGATTTCCAAAGCTACTCCAATTGGAACATTGGTATACAGGGATACGACATCCAACGAAATTAAGACAAAGTTATTTGGAACTTTGTCTTAATTTTGTTGGATGTCGTATCCCTGTATACCAATGTTCCAATCAGCTTATAATAAATTTGACTCAAATTGACTAATTAATTTCAACCTACCTCGAATAGTATCGTTCCGTTGATATTCTAAGATAAGTACATCGATTTTAATGCTATGTTTTTATTGATGTTATTAAGAAACCTACTAATGTTATGTTTTTATCTATCTGCTAATATTTTAATCGTCCCTTATTTTTACAATGGTATTGTTTTGAAAATGCTTCCAAAGAAGGAGCGAAACGTTAACATTATATCCATTTTTATTAGAAAAATGTGAAATTTAATCGTCTTTTAATTATTTCAATAAACCTACGAACCCAAGAAAATAAACTTTTCAATATAATATACAAATGGTTAAAGAAATTAAATGAATTTATATATAGATATATATACTTATGTAATAATTTTTATCTTAGGCTGCACGTACATTGAATTCATATATCACCCGATCAGTTCCGATCCGACGTCGATCGGATCATCGGACGACGTCGGAGGAAAAACAAATATATAGATCGTAATGTAAGTGCCGACAATGAAAACGGAACTTCCGATCTCACAACTCGCGACGATTCCCAATCTGATCCGATATGACGACAGATCAAACATGTTTGTTCCTAGTCCGAAGTTTCAACTCCGACGTGTCGTTGATAAAGTTCGAATTTCCCTATTTTACTATAAAACCAAACATATTTTATAAAAATGACGGGAAAATCAACAAAAAGTTATTAATACAGCTTGTGCGAGATGAACCTCTAGATCTATCTAAATTAAATTCATTGACCCATGTCTTTGTTCTATGTCTCTTTAGGAGAACGTTGCTTTCAAGCAAAAAACAGTACAAAAAATCATCATGGTAATCACTCAGGTCGCTATCACGTGTTTACTACAATAGCTTCCTACGCAGACTGCGGACAGCTGTTAAACTGATCACGAATGTTCTCGACGGGGCCATTGTAGGCACTCACGTCGGACGTATCGGATTCCGATTGTCGGACAATGACGGATCTGATCGGGAGAAATACGGAACTAATGTAGGTGTACCCACAGATTACCCACATATAGATGAGATCACAGATAACACACAAATAGATGAGACATCTACCGATTTTAGTTACTCGACAGGCTCTATAGATGGCACGGTCTACAGTGTCCCTAGCCCGGATGAGATACTGATTGTGGCGCCATCTAAAGAGCCTGTCGACTAAACAATTGAGTGATGTTGAAAAGATTTCTGTACTTTTAGGTATTGGCGGTATATTCAAATCCACTGTATTTTAATTATTTTATTTCAAAATAGCAATTTATAGTCCATCATTTGACATTTCATTCAAAACTCCATTAACTCAATACTGATTAGATGTTGAGTTAAATTAAATGAAATATGAAATGATGGACCATAAATGCTTAAAATGGTAAAAATCAAACAATAATCATATGAACAGTTTATTTATTTTGGTATAAAAAAACACAACAAATAATTTCTTTCACAAAATACTTTTCTTAGCAAACAGAATATATAATGTGAAAACAATGCTATAATTAAAAATAATTTGAGTAACATACATTCTAGATTGGAGTATCATTAGATATTTAAATGATGTTAAATCAAGATAAAAGTAGAAAATTATTTATAATAAATTTATTTATTTATTATTATACTCCTATAAACACACAGAGTTGGAAAAACTGGTGGAGTATAACTGCTGACTACTTAATCAAAAAAAGTTTAGCAATGAGTAGTTAACTACTATTTTGGCAACTTTCTGTGAAAGGAAATATTTGAGTATAATTACTGTGACTGTTAGATTACAATATTTTTAAAGGAAACGTAGTTAACTACTGCCCAGCTCTGTAAGTACAAGGTACCAAGTAATAACATATAAGTGGGCTAAACAGCACTTATGACTGTACAAAATTTAAAATAATTTATCTAACATTTCATTTCCACTTAAAACACATCTTTATTTCTCTACTGGAAGTATTAAATAGGTCTTCATGGCTCTTAAAAATCCCACCGTCTTGTGGAAATCCTTTCTCGTTTCTGGATCAGCTTCTACAACTAACAACAGTTTGTTATATAAGTAAACGCACAAAATAACAACAGTAAATAAGTAAACACGCACAAATATGCTTGAAAATTTATATAAACAAAAGAAAACAAAATGTGTTTACTATTGAAATAAGAATCAAAAAATGTTTAAATTTTGGAGTTTTTGATTTAATGATTTTTTTTATTTTGAATTATTTCTTGACTTATAGGTTTTTTATTTTTTGTTTTTATTGGATATTTTGGATTTTTGGTTACCGCTAGACCAAATACTAAAGGCTGAACAAAAGTTAATACTGACTTTTCCATAAATTGTCATACCATGGGCTATATATGAAAATCGTTTCTTAAGGAGTAAACTCAAAATATAAGTACTTAGTGGAAAAATGGTGCTTTTGCTAATTGTAAAGCATTCATTTTCACTTTGTAAATGCCTTTAATTGAACGTTGGAATAAACATTGGCATTAAATAGAATTATCAATTTATACCACTTACTGATCAATTAAAATAAATGAAAAAAACATAATAAACAATATCGTCAAGTTTGCATATATACGATTATGAACATTTACATATTTATTAATTTATTTCTTAAAACTATCTACCTACCTTTGAAAAATGAAAGGATTTTATGCCGATTAATGGTTTTTTGGCTTCGCAGCACATTTATTGAACGTGGCAAGGACTCAATACCTTCCATCACATAGCTGGTGGAGGGAATAGCTATAACATAAAATAAAACTCAGATTATTATTTTTTCAATCGGCACATTTTAAGATATCAAAAATTATAGCATGCTATATTGAATGAAATTAATTGTCTCGACCCTTACTCCGTGGAATCTACTCATATCACTGTTTTAAATGAAACTTACTGTTTCTAGATAATTCCACAATATATTGAAAAAACGATAAAAAATTCTATGAAATTGATAATTGTTTCGATATTAAATATCGTCGTCAGAGTGCCACAAGTTACATTTCATTTGATGCCTACCTGACGTTTAACAATTATTTTTGGCTAAACCAAGAAGTGACCTACCTTGTGATTTACTACAAGAAGTATGATATTATATTAATATATATTAAGTCAATTACAAGGTATGTCACTTCTTGGTCTAGCCAAAAATAATTATTAAACATCAGGTAGGCATCAAATGAAATGTAACTTGTGGCATTCTGACGATAATATTTAATATCGAAACAATTGTCAATATTTTAGAATTTTTAACATGTTTTCAATATATTGTGGAATTATCTAGAAACAGTAAGTTTCATTTAAAACTGCTATATTGAATACAATAAAACCCCCTTTCAGTTTTTGTTAATTTCCTTTCATATTTTTTGGTGGGCATTTCAACTTTTCCAACTGGACAATAATAAGTATGGCTGGAGGGCATATCTAGAACAAAATTACTCACCAGGCAAAAACAGGGACGACAAAGCAAACTTTCTTAATAGCCTACCTTCATCTTTTTCAAATTTTGAGAAACACTGTTTTTGGAAATGAAGGGGACATATCCTCCATTGTTTCCTCGTCGTCAAATTGGATGATTTATTCCCACTGCCTTCCAGCCATATTAATTTTATATCTTCCTAGGTTGGAAGAACAAAACTGTGAAAAGAAATAGTTAGTTACCTAAGTAATACAACAATTTTTAGTTTAGGTAATGTAAGACAACCATGATCTCTAATGTTGTCGTTTAAATGAGTATAAATTCTGTATTTCATAAAAATAAATAAAATGGTTGTCAATTTTTTTTTAATAAAACCCAGTACACCACTTATTACACTCTTTGACCAAACATTTTATCAATGTCTTTTCAATTAATAACAATAAAATAATAATAATAATACAACGCAACAACAAATAAAAGCAATTAAAATCACACCAAAATACGGAAACCAAATAATAAGCTCAATTGTTGGAACTAAGAAATGACCACAGAGAGATAACTCGAAACTATTACAAACAGGATAAACGAAAATGACTGGACGAGCAACACAAATTACGGGTCAGTTTTCTGTGACGAGCAATATGACATCGCACATACGCAGTTATAAAAATCAATAAAATTTTATTACTAACGACGTTACAGTTTTCATTAAAGTTTTCAAATTTTTTGAAATCTACCGATTTTAGTTACTCGACAAGCTCTATAGATGGCACGGTCTGCAGTGTCCCTAGCCTGGGTGCACCCATGAAGTGTAAAATAAACCATTTGTGTTTATTTACACGGAGAAACGATCAGAAAAGTGCTTAATTAGAGCAAATTTAAAAGGTAAATTGTTCAAAACGAAAGAAGACATGTTAATTCTGAAGCTACCTTCTATTGAATGCATATATTTTATGTGCTAGTAAAAAATGAATGTAATTTTTAGATTTACCCCGAAAAAATTATCGTCAACGCGACAATCCTGCAAAACTCACGTAAACAAATGATACGGTCTCATTTATTATTTGTCGACCGTGTTGCCAATTCAGTTTACCAACCAAAAATTGAAAGCCCGACAAGCGAGAAAATATCGATGTAGAGGTTAGTGCAGCGCTGCCAATGCAATGTAAAATAACTTTCTCCCCAAACCTAACAATTGATCGTATTATCTACGGATTTATGAATGACTTGGTTCGTCTATTCTTTAATTGAATGTTTTTGCAAACGACCTATGACTGATGTCTGTGATAATGGTAATTGCAAAATAGAATAGTACCACATGACAGAAGTTCCTCTACGATTCTACAAAGCCGATGGTATTGTCCAAATAGGTTTGCGTTTGTTTCAGTTCACGATTTTTT
Organism: Galeruca laticollis; assembly: GCA_963921935.1. Taxonomy (NCBI): domain Eukaryota; kingdom Metazoa; phylum Arthropoda; class Insecta; order Coleoptera; family Chrysomelidae; genus Galeruca; species Galeruca laticollis. The sequence goes on along the minus strand of OY998180.1, from coordinate 158,507,086 downwards.
ATTTTGTTGTGTAGTATACATTTTTTTATACTGTATCATCAAATGTTTCAATATAGATATTTGGAAATTAAAATTTCATTGTTTTTGATATTTATGTAGAAAAATAGATCCTGATAAAATAATTATTTTAGTCTTCCTAATTATTTTGCAAAATACTGGTCTAATGATATTTTAATGAAAAGAACATGACACCGAAAAAAACTATAGTGCTACAATGGGAGGAGGGGGTGCACAAGTTAATCAAAGCACAGCAAACCAACACAATTTCATTCAAAAAGGCTTCATCACCTTTTGTTCCTAGTAATGTAATAGGAAGTTTACCATTATTTAAAGAGTAAACATTTTATCTTACACTTAAACTGTCCAATTACTCTAAAAAAACGCTACTACTGTCAGTAGTAGCATAATGAAATTTCGATCCTATAACAATTTTTGGTGATACTTAAGGACTCGCATCCCAACTGCTATTATTAAATACATAGTTACGCTCTCAGTAAGTTCGTAAAAGCTTTTCGAGCAGTCATTCGCTAAGTAAAATTTTTATTGCTTTTAATGAGCGTGAAAACTTGCAGTGTTGCCGTGTATATTTCTTGTTATTTCTTGCTTTTCACCTAAACCCGATGTGCCAAGCTGTATGTAAGAAATTATGGTAATAAAACCCCAAAAAATCCCCATTAAACGAAATTGAATTTTAAAGACCAGATAAAAAAACAGATTTCTCACAAACGATAAAAATACTCAGTGACATGAGCTCAATAATATTATAAATAACAAATTTAACGTAATTAAGAAAATGAATAAGTTGCCATATTTAAATTACCTATATAATGTTTGAATATGTTGGAAGTGCAAATCCGTTAATATTAAGTATATTAATACATTAAAATATAATAATATCAATAAATATCAAATATATGAATGCATGAAATGTAATAATCACAATAGAATTTACTATATTGTAATGTTTTTCTTATTTATTTAAACGTTCTTATACAAAGGGTGGGATAGATTCATACAAACGGTATGTCTACTCACTTAATTTATTTATTCACAAACTTCCTTAGATTTCGACTTGTTGCAGTGAGAATAGTCTACAGGGCATGACCGTCTAGGCAGAGAGTTGGCGTTTTGGTGATTCACATTAGCTCGGTGTTCCCCTCTGTCTAATTTCCCCTGTGACTAGATTTCTTGGGTTGCAGGAGTCCTGGGGCGCTTAGACGGACTGCGGACGTGCTCTAGCTCGCCACACTTCCGGCATATGATCTTCTTCGGCTTCTTGTCAGCCATACTCTTTATCAAATTGACGATTTGGTCCAGTCTGTCTTCGTTACCCTGTTCTTGCATGGTCCTAACTTTGTTTTACCACGAATCCTTCGTGGTTGCTTTGCATTTAAGAGGTTCTTGGTTTGCAGGAGTCGTAGGACGCTTACACGAACTGCGTAAATGTTCTAGCTCGCCACAATTACAGCACCTGATCTTCTTCGGCTTCTTGTCGACCATATCTTTCAAGTCTGTCATCGTCACCTTCTTGCTACATGGTCCTATCTTTGTTGTATCCCGAAGCCATCGTGGATGCCTCATATTCAAGAGCAGCAGTTTATGCATAGACCAATGTTTTGGGATGGGCTAAACGAAGCGTCCTCTGCATATCGGGGTCACGTAAGCCATCAATAAAGGCTTGAACGCCCAGACTTTCCATCATGTTCTTTGGTGCGGACGGATAAGCAAATCGAACTAGTCGGGCAATATCGGCTTCATACTCTTGAAGGGATTCATCACGTTTATGCCTTCGGTTATTCAGCTGGAATTAGTACAAATGTTCTAGATATTCGTGAGCATATCGCATATCCAATCTCTTCTTCAGCTGCTCGAAGTCATCCGTTTCTTCCAGAGGTATCGTCTGAAGTACATCTAAGGCATCTCCCCGAAGCGTGATGGTTAAGTTCACTGCCTTCTCCCCATCGGACCAATTATTCACTCTAGCGGCTGCTTCAAACTGTTTTACATAATTGGTCCACGACATTTTTCGTGTTTCTGGCTTGCAGGGTTTTGCCCTCTCGGTCTTCTTTTCTTCCACTGGCGTGTCTCGTGTTCTTGAATCGGCAATCTTTCCCTCTAACTCCTTGATTTTCTCGTCAATCGTTGTTATCTTATTCTCGATTTTCTCGTCCATCGTTGTCATCTGATTCTCCATATCCAATTTTAGGGATGATATTTTATTTTCGACGTCAGCAGAAATGTCATTGTTCAATGATAGGATATCGGCAGAAATATCAGTCTTCATAGCAGAAAAACCGTTTTTTATGGTTGAAATCTTCTCGGCCATATTAGTGGGAAATTGACGAGATTAATGTGGAAGCCTCGTCATTGAATAAAAATGTTTCTGGATCCAAGTCGCCACTTACCAGTGCCACTTTAAGTCTTTCTACTAACTCACTTTTCTTGCCGGACGTTTCCAACTAACAATTTTCCAATTCTGCCTTTAGCTCTGTCACTTTCAGGTCACTTAGTCTCTTGGCCATGTTTACGTCACTATTTATGTATATTATCCCACTTCTGACACCTATGTAATGTTTTTCTCATTTATTTAAACGTTTTTATACGAAGGGTGGGATAAATTCATACAAACGGTATGGCTACTCACTTAATTTATTTATTCACTAATTTATATTATATACACAGTATATGCACTTAAACTAATGTATATAAACCCTTCACTACTGTTTATTTTCTGAGACTATTTACTTGTTCACTTGTTTATTTCACGAGATCACTTTATAAAATGCCTCTTCCCCCTGGTCGTTATTCTTTATATATAAGTGCCTTTTTTTCTAGATAATTCTAGATTGCGGCTTATACAAAAATAATCGTTTTTCCTGGAATCGTGTAGATAAGACTTGAAATGTCTAGATAAGAATAGTCACAAAAAATTATTGTAAACAGTTCAAAGAAATCCCGGCGCATTCGCCAAAATAATAATTTTCATACATGGCTTAGGCAGAGTCGGATTCAGGGACTACACCAGTGTGCTATTTCGTAACAATTTCACCTGAAATTGTTAATTTGATTCTATTTTACAATTTTTTGCTATAAAATGTGATAAAACGTTTTAATAATAACAGGTTCAATATCAACAATCCAAAAATGTTATATAATTTGCTTTTGGATGTAGATTTGCATAAAGATCAACAGAACAACTTTTATCCAAACTTTAATAAATCTGTTTTTATGTTCAAATAAGTACGTTCGATTTACAAATAAGCATAAAATAACAATCAATTTGTTACCAATAATACACAAAATGGATTGCTAATCCACTGTTCAGTAAATGACTGTAGCATGCGTTTCGCCATCGCGTGACAATTTCTGTTGGCAACACTGAATATCATATAAAATCACATCAATCAGCCTTAGGTAGTGTTTATGTTTAGTTTCTAAAAATAACTTCAATTATTCCAATTTTTTTGTGGTTATATTAGGGCTAATTTTCGCTGCGTTTATTGTTACTAAGAAGTAAGTATCCAAATATTATTAAATGAAATCATTTTATATTCATAGCATATTAGAGAGCAATTGTTTAATCGTAGGTCGGAGCATTTTTATATATAAAATAGTACATTATAAAATTAGTTCATAGTGTACGGGATTATGGCAGGAATTGGTGCATGAGCGCACGAATAAAACATGAAAACGACTGCCATAATCCCACATTAGGGACGAATTCTTATACGATATTTTAAAGGTGACTAGCGTTTTAATTTAATAATCCTGATAGGATTATTAAAAAATAAATATTCTAATTCATTTCATTCAAAAATATTAAACTCTTCAAAAGCAATCGTTGAACGATCACGTGTGGTTACGTTGACAACGACGTCAAACAATTTAATCAATGTAACAAAAAATGAATTCTGACGAAAATACTAATTCATTCGACGAAATGCTTAACAAAGCTGAACAAGCTGAATTGAATATAGAAAAATTAATTGAACACAGGTATAGTTAATAATGAAATTTGAACCATTTTGAATTGTTATGCCTGGTCTATCTTTTTTGAGAATAAGTATTAATTAATTGTAATATTAATGTTTGTCAACGAAATTCACTATAAAGATAATGTTTGATTATCACAAAGTATTTTGACATTGACATTTTCTTTCCACCAGGTGGTGCTGCAGCTTATTAACTTCTATATCGTATACTTTTTCCACGAGCCGTATGGCAAGTCCTGCAAATCGACCGAGCAGTAAAAATGCTTTGCGTACGGGTTGTACACAATATTTTTTCTACGACCATGAAAGTAACTTCTATATGTGTTTTATTTAAACGTTGAACAATGAGAATTTAAAAATTGAATAGTATATATAGGAAAATTAAATGAACGTAGGTATAGTCAATAATGAAATTTGCTATCCTTTTTGTTGTAACTTCCCATCAGGGGATGCTGCCACATATTAACTTCTGTATTGTTTACTTTTTCCCCGACCCCAAAAGTTTGTTGCACGAACCGTAAGGAGAGTCTCGCAAATTAAGCGAACGGGAAAAGTGATTTGCGTAGACAATATTTTTTCTACGAGCACGTTTATTAATGGAAGAAAAAGTAACTTACATAGGTATTTTATGTAAACTTTGAACAGAAAGAATTTAAAAAACGAAAAATCAGTTAAACTTAGTTATAGTTAACAGTAAAAATTTAACAATTTTGAATTGGTATGCCTGGTGTATATTTTTTGATAATACATTTTAATTGATTGTAATATTAGTGTCTGTCAACGAAATTCACTATAAAGATAATGTTAGATTTAAAAAAAATTAAATTAACATTTCCGTGGGGAAAAGTGCCGTAGTGTGTACGAAATTATTACTTTTCCAATGGATATCAAAGAAATTGAGAAAATGCCTACTTTGCTTATAAAAATGTATGAAGAGAAGCGTGTTTTGCATAGTGGTGGTAGAAACTTTTTATTATAAATATTTTCTATTATTTAATCTGTTACATAAAATAAATTTTCTGTTATTTATTGAAAATACTTATTAATTTCAATTTATTTATTTATAAGATATATTTCAAAAGTAGTTATTTGCAGTGCTGGAAAGTATAAACATAAAGTATGTATTTTGAAACAAGTATGGAAGAATCGCAGAAATATAAAACACATACTTCAGTTAATTTATTTATAGAAATTTATAATCAAAACAATACGTTTAGGTTTATGAATTGGTATGGATATACAAAGTAATTAGGGAGTAATTTAAATAATCACAAATAGTCAATTTAAAATTTAAGCGCAAAAGAATACCTACAGTTCTTTTATTTATCGATACGTAGTTAAATTATCTTTAAACATTGAATAATAACAAATATTATTTGTGGCAGGGATTAGTTATTAGTACGTAGCTTCAAATATAACAAACATTGACCAGTGTTTGGCAGGACAACGTCTGCCGGGTTCAGCTAGTTTTAATATATTATTCCTAAAAAAAGTTCTTAAAATAGCTATGCACTGTTTAGAATATAAATATATATCTATAGTAGAAATACACCTAAAATTCAAATTATTCCCTAAATAAAACTAACCAATGCATGATTGTTACTTCTTGTTCTCAATGATTTATTCGATATTTCAAATTCTAGAAACTCTTTTGGAAGAGGTATAAACATACGATAGTTTTGCCTAAGACAAAAAAGAAAACACCTATTCTTGGTTTTTTGGTTTCTACACAGTCTGTATAGACTTGCTACATTTGAATCTCAATGCAAAGAAGAAAAGAACCTAAGATACTTACTAAGATACAAATTCAGCCAAGATCATTTGGAGTTGTTTTTCAATGTTGTATGGTTAGTAACAGTTTTTTTACTGCCTTACAATACAAAGTCCACTCCAGTTTTGTCGCATTTTTTTTCACAAGAAGATACTATTTCTTTGTTCGGTTTCATATATGTAAAAAGTTTAAGTTACTTATATTTTATAATCTTCCTTCCTTTCATTACCATGTGTTCAGGCCCCAACAACAATCCTAGCTGCTTACAATTTTTTTAAATACATATATATATATACATATACATATACATATACATATACATATACATATACATATACATATACATATACATATACATATACATATACATATACATATACATATACATATATATATATATATATATATATATATATATACATATATATATATATATATATATATATATATATTTTGTTATGTATTTCTCTACTTATGATTGTAATCGTTATGTATTCTATATTTATTTATTATTTAATTATTTGTGATTGAATAATCGTTAAGCATGTATAACAACTCTATCAAAGGGTAGGGTTCAATTGCGCCAATCAAATTTACTCTAATTATTTGAATTGTGAAATTAAAATGTACAAGCTTATGATTTCAGGAATTTTAATTGTGAAATATTGTTACTGCATCTATGTACACATAACATAGGTCACAATCCAAAATTATTACCATTATAACATATAATTATAACTATCTTATTCTAAATAAAAAATATATAAACCGCCAATGATTGTCAAATTTTAAAAAATGTGTATTTAATTTTCTCCGCAAATGTTAGAAAGGAAACCCCAATGACACTGATCACGCACAGATCTGTTTTATGAGCTCATAATATTGATAAAATTTTCGTACCTTATTTTACTCCAGATTTATGGTTGTGTAGTCCAAAACAAACTTCGAATATTTTTTTTAACACCAATAGCAATGAATTCTGTAAGCACCTTTACGTTTCCCAACTCTCTATTCCATTTTTGATTCAAATTTTTAATAAATTTTAGTACGTACCAATTTGTATTGTAATAATTTGAATATTTTTATTTCTTCTGACTATTACTTTGAAATTCGTTTAATTTTCCTTTTTATTAAATGCCCAGGTTTTAATCTTCTATATTCAGGATACAGTTTTTCTAAATATCGACTTTTTAATCGTCTTTATTGACGAGATCAATTATAATATTCCTTCCCACTTTGACGTCTCTAAATTCACTGACGTTTTTCTATTTATTTTCATCAATCCATCTCGTTGCGGGTTGCTAGCGAAACTAAACTCTATCGTGTGAACCGTATATACATGAAAATAACATTTTAGTTTTATGAATTAGAATATATAGGGATGAAGATTTTTATACATATAAATATTAACATAACTTACTATTTATTAAAAATTCCTGAAATCCCTTGTATAAAACAACATATTTACTAACTATATAAAAATTTAACATGTTTCTTTTAAATTGCATTCTAATTTCGACGGATTCTTTGTTATCTTTATGGATTATTCCGCATTTACATGGAATGCCCCTTTTATCCTTTGAATAATGATCGATTTGAGTTTGAGCCTGTAATTTCTTTGTTGTTTCTTCGATTATCTTATCTTTGGCCCTACATTTTGCTTCCAATGTAGTGACTGCTACTTATAAATCGAACAATGTTTTTCGGTACAATGCTAGAAGCTTGTTTTATCAATAGTGGGTTTATCGTTTCTGAATTTCCGCATCTCTCATATATAACAAGCTCTCTTTTCTTAAGTAAACATACAAAATATATTATTGTACACTTAAAGTTAAAATAATTCCAAATAAAACTGAAATCTCATGAAAGAACATGAAAAATATAAATTGCATGAAGAATTTTATTACAAAAAAAAAATCAAAATTATGTCATACATGACGTCATCGTCAATTTATTCAAAAAATAGTTTCAAAGTGCTCATTATATTTGCTGGATGGTTCAAACTATATATATATATATATATATATATATATAACAAAAGTATTGGTACGTTTGACTGATGAATATTAACAAAATATGTTCATCAAGAACTGGGTGTAGCAGTCAACAGTGGGGCTGGTGAGAAATCAAACAATTTTATTATTCATCAAGCTTTCAACCCTTGTTTGGGGTCTTCCTCAGGATGACTACAAATATTATATATTTAAAAACAATACGTTACAAAACATAGTCGTACTTACTAAAATGGATTGTCAGATCGACTATACCATAAAAGTTGGAAACAATAAAAACTCAATAAACAATATATACATTTAAAAAACATTTAAAAATAACACAAAAAACCGTTACAAACAATAACATTGTACTGATTTGGATATTTTTATCGGACCAACCACACAATGAATATTACATATATATATATATATATATATATATATATATATATATATATATATATATATATATATATATATATATATATATATATATATATATATATATATATTATATATATATATATATATATATATATATATATATAGTTCCGTATTCCCTTTTCCGCGACGTCCTGCATTACGGCTTCTTTCCACTTTCTTCTGGGCCTACCTCTCTTCTTCTTTCCCTCTGGTCTTTTCCATGCTACTTATTTTACATCTCTTGACTGTTCCATCCGTTCTAAGTGACCTAACCACTGCAGTCTTTTTGATTGGATTACCTCAATTATTGTTGAGTCATAGTATAGCTCATACAACTCCTTATTTGTGCGCCTCTCCCATCCTTCTTCTGTTTTTTTCCACCATAAATTTTCCTTAATATCTTCCTCTCCCAGATTTCGAGTTTGGATTTCTGCTTCTTGTTCATAACCCATGTTTCACATCCGTATATCACTGTCGGTCTTAATATTGTTTTATAAATTCTTTTCTTTGTTGCTCGTGTGACTTGTTTTAATCTCAAGATTTTGAGTAATCCTCCAGCACATCTATTGCCCTTGGCCAGTCTAAGATCGATTACTGCTTCTTCCTCACATTTATCATTTATTAGGACACCTAGATACATATAGTTCTTGGTTTCCTTTTTTTGTATTATTTTATCGTTATGTAGCTCTAGCCGTAATGTCTCAAGCTCTTCCGTTACTGTTTTATTTCTTAGTTTCATGTACTGGCTTTTTGCTTCATTAATCTCCAACCCCACTTCTTTTGCTGCTGTCACTAGATCTTTTGCTATTTTCATCACTTCTTTTTTTTTCCTTGATAATAAAACCACGTCATCTGCATATGCCAAACATTGGTGGCTTTTATTCAGTAAAGTACCCTGACGGTTGATTTTGCTCTTCCTTATAACATCTTCTAACGCTATATTGAATAGCATGGTAGATAGGGGGTCTCCTTGCCTCAGTCCTTGGGTTGCATCAAATTCTTCTGATTCTTCCCCTTCTACTCTTACTACATTTATTGTCTGCTTGAGTGTCATTTCCACCAGTTTGCATAGCTTCTCTGGGATGTTGTCTTTTCTTAAGACTCTCAATAGCTTAGTCCTGTTTAACATGTCATAGGATGCCTTATAGTCGATAAACAGCATATATGTAGGAATCTCGTATTCGTAACAGTGTGTTAATACTTGTTTCAGTAAGAAAATTTGGTCTGTTGTTCCTCTAGCCCTACGAAATGCACACTGATACTCGCCGATTATCTTTTCTGTATAAGTTTCTAATCGTCTTTTTATTAGTGTGGCTAGTACTTTGTACATGCTATCAAGTAGTGCTATTCCTCTGTAATTGTTGCAATGTGGAATGTCACCCTTTCTTGTATATCGGTAAAATTACTGCTTTTTTCCACCCTTCTGGCATATGTTCAGTCCTCCAAACCTATTGTATTAACTTAGTAATTTCTCTTTTTAATACAATACCTCCGTATTTCAAGTTTTCTGCTGTAATACTATTGGATCCTGGGGCTTTATTATTTTTCATATTGTAATAATTTCTTCTATTTCTGCTAGTGTAGGTTCTTCATCTTCGGTACGGTTTTCTTCTCCCGATAGAACGTCTTCTCTTTCTTCTGTTTCTAGTTCTGCATTTACTTTTAATAGCTCTTCAAAATAGCCTTTCCACCTTCTTATTATTTCAGTTTTTGCTCCTAGCAGTTTACCATTTCCATCTTTGATGTATGGTGTTTTTGGCCTGTGTCCTTCATTTATTTCTTTAACATCCTTGTAAAAATTTCTTGTCTCCAGTATTTTTCTTCCCTTATTTTTGTTCTGTTTTCATCGTGTTCTCTTTTCTTAGCTCTGCAAATCTTTTTTGCAACTTTCGTTTGTTCAATGTATTCCCCTTTGTACCGTTCTTTCCCGGTCTGTAGATATTTGTCTCTTAAACTTCTTTTCTTACTTATTTCTTCCATACATTCGTCGTCAAGCCAGATCTTTCTTTCGGTAGCCTCTATGGCGTTTAAGCTTTCATCTGACGCTTTCAAAATTGCTGTTTCCATCCGTGTGATAATTTCTTTACTATACCCTGTCCTAATTCTGTTTCCTTAGTTCGCTCTAAGTATTTGTAGATTTTATATCTGTATTTACCGGCTACTTGAGGATATTGCTATTCTTCCATGTTATATTTCACCGTTCTTCTTCTGTTTTTCCTAATTTTTATTTTATCTGTTTCTGTTAGTTTAAATTTAGCCATTACTAGAAAATGGTCAGAGTCTATATCGGTACCCCTATATGATTTTACATTTTTTATTGATTTGGAATATTTTTCCCCTATTAACACGTGATCAATTTGGTTTGATTCGGTAGTGCCTGGAATTATACAAGTTCCTTTGTGTATATTCTTCCTTTTAAAATGTGTACTCATAATCTTCATTTGCTTTTCTATAGCCATATTGATTAATCTAAAACCATTATCGTTACTCGTATTATGTTTGCTGTCGCCTTCCGTTATTGTTCTAAATATGTCTTCATTTCCTACTTTCGCATTTGCATCTCCCATTATTATTTTTAAATTGCCGTTTGGTATTCTGTCAATAATTTCTTCCAGTTGTTCATAGAATGCATCTTTATCTTCATCAAGTTTCTCTTCTGTAGGTGCATGAAAGTTAATGGTTGTTATGCTTTTGTCATTTCCAGTAAACTGTAGTTTGCATATCCTGTCTGAGATCGCTTGGAAGTGTGTAATTTGTCCTTTCATATTTTTACTTACTACAAAGCCTGTACCAAATCGTCTTTTTCCATTTCCACTTGTAAATAGTACATATTCCTCCATTTCTTTTATATTATTATTTTTTAAATGTGTCTCCTGCAGTGCTAGTATTTCTATATTGTATCTTTTTGCTTCCTTTACTAAATTTGTTATGTCCCCCTCTCCGTATATTCCTCGCACGTTCCATGTTCCTATATTTATAACTTTATTTTCTTTTTTAATTATTTCTTTTTTGCGGTTCTTTTCTTTACCTCTTTTCCTGTAATCCTGTACCTTGTTCATTGCTTGAGTCGATGTCGGAATCGTATTATCTGTCTACTAGTTTTTTTGGTTGATCTGTAACTGTTTTTGTTCATCATTCCATACTATACCATTTACTATTAATTTCTTGTAACCTACTTTTGTTTGTTTGTCCTTATCTTTTTCTTCCTTAGCCTTTCCTCTGATTATGTTTTGTATTTCCTGTTCCTTCTTGGTAAGATCCGGCTCAATGAAAATTTTTTCCCGGAGATATCTCAGTCTGCTTTTATTTTTCAAGGTGTCAATTTTATCTGTTATGTTTTCCATTTCCATTAAGCACATATTTTCCCCTATTTTCATATTTTCCCCTATTTTCTGAGCGCTTCTTATTTTAACGTCCACTTGTATTTCTTTTGCTAGGAATGTTTCTATTTTTTGCTTTAGAGAAATATCTTCATTTGTATTCACTTCTATTCCAGTAATGATCAGGTATTTCTTTTTAGTAACTCTTTCTAAGTGTTCTACTTTTTCATTTAATGTATTAATTTCCTTCATTTTCAGATTTTCGTGTTTTATCTCTAACAACTGCTTATTTGTTTCTCCATTTTCTTTTCTCAATAGTTTGATCTCTTCCATCATATCATCATTCTTTAACATCAGTTCCTGCATCATTTTGATCATAGTTGTCTCCGTATCCACTCTCCATTCATCCTATTTCTGTTTCTTGCTTCTTCCGAAGCTTTCATCTGCTTCTTTTCTCTTTCTCTTATACTCCTCTTCAGTATCCGACCCGTTTTCTTGATACATTTTCTTTATCTCCTCAAACGTCCACGAAATTCGTGTCTCTTTTGTAGTTTGTTTACCAAGGGTCTACTACAATTCGACCCCTAGCCCACTCAGAGCTAACTGATTTCGTTTCTGTATTAAATTATTGTTTCAAATGTACTTTCTGACTATTTAAAGCCGACCCTGTGTCTTTTCCAAATTTCTATCGCTTATATTTGTAGCAGTCCTTTTCTGTTGTAGTATGAACGGTAAAAACTCGTCTTCAGTTTAATGTTTATTATCAGGTGTTTCTACTTATCAAATATGTATTTTTTGTTATTGTTGAATGTTCAATTCAATCGTAACTAGCACCCCTCTTACATTACTCTAAACTTAGACCTAATAATATAACATTATTTAGGATAATAGACTTTGTAAATATATATAACTGAAACTGCTTTATACTTATAAATAAATTCTATATGATGGTTAGGTACTTTTTCCCATATAAACACGCTATATAAATACGTTAATCTTACTTTGTTTTTTTCGCCTTCATTTGTACACTCACTCTACCACTTGTGTATCACTTTTCTAACACACAGATGATTATTTAAACTCGCAATCTGCCAAATTTTGAGTTTAAATGCAGAGTAAATTATGTATCATCTGAACAGAAAAAAACTCACATCGATATCCACAACAACACCAATTACTGTAAAACTCAAGATTGTATCCCAACTTTGAGTGTGGTTTCAGAAAGAAGTAGTGTTAATTTTTCCAGAAACAGAGCTCCAATGAATTTACACAAAAAGTGTAGTGGCTACATCGCTGGATTTGTCATAAGATTAGTTATAAGAAGACTTTCTTGCGATGTTTGTTGTCGTACAATGTAAAAGCAATCAAGAATGAAGAACTTTTGCGGCCCAAGCATTCGAATAGTAGTCAAAATTCTGGAAAATTATTTATTTCGTTAATATTCATCGAATTTGACACAGGTTGAATCAACATACAAATAAATTATTTTCTCAGTTTTTTCAAATTATTATTTTACGTGAGTATCGAAAATTACTACCAACATACCTCTTTTTTTATCAAGTATTCCCTATACCTAAAATTATCAGTTCTTGAGATATTTTGATTTTTCAATGCAAAATATTGATTAGGTACCTATCTAATCAAATATCAAAAACTGATATTTGACATAATAATAGGTGACTTAGCGGTTTGGTACATTTTTTGGTGTTTTGAAGAATTTGAACTAGGGCAAAAATAAATTTCACTAGTGAATAAATGATTGAGATGATCGGGAAATTGGGAGAATGCAATAAAAACGTCTTACTATCAGCAAGAGTTTACCATAAACGTTTTCCTGAAATGCGGCAACATACAAAAGCAAACTTGGAGAGATTGATGGAGCGGTTCAATCATACGGGTTCAGTTATTTATGGAAATCATGAACGATCAAAAACTTCTCTGATATAAGGAAATTAAATTAATGTTTTGCTGGAAGTTACCGAAAACCCATACACAAGTGTAAGGAGTATTTCCAACGAACAAGAACTGAGTTACTACGGTGTTCAAAGTGGTCATCAAGATCACCAGATTTCAATCAAATGGACCCATGTTTCTGGGGTAACATTAAGAATGAAGTGTTCAAAATACCTCCAACAACAAATTATGAAATGACGGAGAGATTACGGAATTAATTTCGGGAGACCGGTCAGTTGGACCACGAGTACCTGCATTAATCCTTTTTTGAAAAAGGGCAAGTTAAGCCTACCCTTCAATTCGACTAGGATAAAATTTTATTTTCTAATCGATTTAGTGGAATAACAATATCATTAGGGTAGTAATAGTGGGTAGTTTTCGACACTTGCAAATTTTAAAATATTAGTTCAAATCCAGCAACGATCTAGTATAAGCATCATTATCCGTCATAAGTATCTAGTCAAGTTAGTTTGTTTAAGAAGTGTAACTGCACCAAAAATGGATTTGAAGTGTATGATTAGTGAAAAACGACACAAATTATTGTTACTAAATAATTTTAAATTTTCCAAAGCCCATGTAGCAAAATGCGGAAAAATTCGTTGGCGGTGTGTTAACAGAGAGTGTTCTTCTAAAATTTATACCGAGGAAGACGAAATAACTATCTTAGAGCATAATCACATGGAAGATAGTACTCTTAAAAGGCAACAGGTTAGCAATGCTTTGAAAAGGAAGGCGTTAGAAGATCTAACAGAAAGACCCTCCAAGCTAATTCATAAGGAATTAAAGGTTTGTTCTTTTTATTATTATTACCACGCTTTATTTACCTTCTTGTGTCTGTTTATTTATTTATCTGTTTTAATTTTTGCGCTTTTATTTTTGACCGAAAAATTATTTTTTACTTTTCAGTACACTTAAATAAAGCGTGGTTTTTAAAAAATGTTTTTAAATTTTTATTTTTTATTTCATTAACTTAACTATCGCTAACATTTTTATTTTTGTTTTTAACAGGAAAACAAAATTATTGGATAAATAATATCTTCCGATTTGAAGTGTTTACGGCGGAATATATATGTCGCTTGTCGCAGTGTTTTACCATCACATCCTAAAAATGAAAATGAAGTGTATGATACACTCCTGGACATGCAAACAAAAACTAATAAATCTGAGGAATTGATAAAGAAAATGGTGTTATTGTGTTTTCGTTTTATACAAATTTGCATTTTCTTTGCTCAGTGAGTACAATATATATGGATGGAACATTTCAGTTTTGTACTAAATTTTTTCTTCAGTTACTTACTATTCATGCTTTTAAAAATGGCTATTATATACCTGTTGCGTTTTGCTTATTACCAAATAAGAACAGCTGAAGTTATTTAAAATTATTTCAACTGTTAAATGAAGAATGTAAAACTTTGACTCTGATATTTAAACCTTCAACAGTCATTGTTGATTTTGAACAGGCAATTCATAACGCTTGTTCAATAATGTGGCCGAATATAAAAATTATTGGATGTAGATTCCATTTGTGCCAATCGTAGTATCGTAAAATTCAAAATGTGGGCTTAGTCACAGAATATAGGAACAAAAACTCAGAAATATGCAATTTTGTTAAATTATTCTTTGGACTTCCATGAAGTAGGAAGCTTTTTTTCTGAAGAAATTCATTCAATAATGGCCAGTAATCCGAGTCTATCGAAATTTTGCGATTATATCGTGGAAACTTATATCGATGAAGAAAGTAATTTTCCCCCAAGTATGTGGGCTTGTACTACAGATAGTATGTACAGGACCACAAACGCGTGTGAATCATTTCATTCTCATTTTAATTCTAATTTTTATAGTTCTCACCCAAGTTTGTTTAATTTTGTAAATGTTTTAATAAACTTTCAAGCAGAAACATATATTAAAATAAATTCCGCAAAATGTTCTACCAAAAAACTAAAAAGTGCAACACAGAAAAAAAATTATTTTATTAAGGCTAAGGTAGCAGAATATAGAAATGGCTATTTATCACAAAAAGATTTTGTAAAAATAATGTCTTATTATAAATCACCTCAATAATAAGTAATATGTTAAGTAAATAGTGATTGTTTTAATTCTAAGAACACAACTTAATACCCTCGAAGAGCGGTCGTGGTCCAACTGATCGGTGTACTTAAAACAGGTACCTGGCCCGTGGTCGAACTGTCCGACTCCTGAATTTCGGAATGTTTTTGTAGAAATGGTTCGTAATGTGAGTAACTCTTTTAATTATTGCTTTCAAGGTCATTCGGACACCTATTATAATAATCAAGACGCATACCTATACTGTAGTAAGATAGGATTGTATTTTATTGTATTGTTCATGTAATTTATTTGTAATATACTCGTTTTTTGTTTGTAATTGTAATTTAATCTTTATAGTACCAAACAGCAATGATAAAATGTCAGTTTTTGGCAAACAAAAAACTCACAATTAATTGTTAAATGATTAGTAGTGAAACTTTTCCATCACGTGACTTAGTTGACTATATTGGTCCTAGTCGAGGCAATGAAGCGCTAAAAAGGCCATAGATAGGAAATCTTTTAGGATAGGACGTATCGGAATGCGGTTTTTTGCATTCGCTTGCAAAAATTATTTATATCATTCGTACCTACTTTGTACCTATTGCAAACCGGAAGTTGCATTACTGCAGCCAAAAATGCATCTTTTGAGAGGCCTTTTGGAATATTCGTAAATAAAAATCGGAATTGGCTCAAGTCGGGTACCCGGGGGTTTTCGAGGTCGCTGGTCACGATTATGATGTTCAAATTGACCCCCCGAACACCTGGAGCTCAGGAACGCCGACGAACGTCATCTCCGGGGACTATCCCGAGCTTAATGCCAGAGACAAGAGAAACTGGGCAACCGGGGGTTTTTTGGGTCGCTGAATTCGAATATACCATCGGCGAACACCCCACGGACACCTGGTGGGCCCCAACCTGGACGCGGTCGTCATCTTCGAGAATTTTTGTGGAAATATCGACAATAACGAATCGAAAATCGTTATGGGGGCTTTTTGTGTGCGCTGAATCCGAATTTTATGTTGAAAACTATCACCCGAACACCTGGTACGCCCTAACCTGGCCCTGAACGTCTTCCCCGAGGGTTTTCCAGACATAATTGAAAAAAACCACCCGAAAATCGTTACGGGTTTTTTTTGGCTCGCTGAAATCAAATATGGCACCGGCCAACATCCCACTGACACCTGGTGCACCCTAACCTGGCTCTGAACGTCATCCCCGAGGGTTTTCCAGATACAATTGAAAAAGACCAAACAAAAATCGTCCCAAAATTTCATACATTCATTCATGGGCAACTCTCCCCCGGGGCCCTAAAAAAATGTGATTCAGTCCTGTAACGAGAATAATCTCCGGCTGGATCTCCGAACCTTGCCGAGCAGCTTTTCACTTTTCTCCCAGCGCTCAAAACGCTTCAGTGTAAGGATACAAGTATACTGATGAATACGTCAGTGGGTGATGAAGAAAATGAAGAGACTAACGATGTGTCACTTGATGGAGAATTTGACATTTAGTCACGTATTTGAAAATCGAGGTTATTGATTGATAAGGTTACGTGGAGTAACGGGTGGATTATATGTCATTTGAGTTCAATAAAAAGTTTATAAATGTTAATTACATGAACATTGAATTTCTATTCATTATCTTCCTTTCGTCCATACATATTTTCACTAGAAACAACAATTCCAGTTGACATTCATGGGAATGACATCGATGTCGATGTAAAAGTTTCAGTGCACCAGGTGTCCGTGGGGTGTTCACCGATGCCATATTTGAATTCAGCGACCCAATAAACCCCCCGTAACGATTTTTGGGTGGTTTTTTTCCAATTGTGTCTGGAAAACCCTCGGGGAAGACGTTTAGAGCCAGGGTATGGCGCACCAGGTGTCTGTGGGGTGTTCGTCGGCGCTATAATTGAATTCAGCGACTCAAAAAATCCCCATAACGATTTTTGGTTCGTTATTGTCGATATTTCCAGAAAAATTCTCGAAGATGACGACCGCGTCTAGGTTGGGGCCCACCAGGTGTCCGTGGGGTGTTCGCCGATGGTATATTCGAACCCAGCGACCCAAAAAACCACCGGGTATGCAGTTTCTCTCGTCTCGCGCGTAAAGTTCTGGATATTCCCTGGAGAGGACTTTCGTCGGCGTTCCTGAGCTCCAGGTGTTCGAGGGGTCAATTTGAACATCATAATCGTGATCAGGGACCTCGAAAACCCCCTGGTACCCGACTTGAGCCAATTCTGACTCTTATTTACGAAGTTATTACATTTGCCAAAAGGCCTCTCAAAAAATGCTTTTTTCTACGCCCCATCTTTAAAGTACCTTGTATTTCATCGGTTTGCAGTGCTTAAAGTGGTTGTTTATGGTTAGAGTGAAAAAAAGTAAAAAAGCGTTAAAAAAAGTGCCATAACGTTAACTTTATTTCACGCTTCCCATAAGCTAACACTATGAATCTTGGCTGGGCATCGAGGATGGACTTTCATGAAACTTGGAATACGTATAACTAACACAATGAATCTTGGCTGGGCATCAAAGATGGACTTTCATGAAACTTGGAATACGTATAATTGTAATTTACCGAAGGAGCTTAATTAAAATATCCCAAATTTCTATTTGAATTTCATTTGTTTGTATAGGGCTGTAGAAAAAATAATGTATGCAACATGTGCATAAAGTGTCTTTTTTTCACTCATGGAATTGCCGCACTCGCCTGAAGGCTCATGCGGTCAACTTTTTCCATTCGTGAAAAAAGTACCACTTTATGCACTTGTTGCATAAATTACTATTTTTGCATGCATTTTTGGCTGCAGCAATGCAACTTCCGGTTTGTAATAGGTACAAAGTAGGTACGAATGATACCGCATTCCGATACGTCCTATCCTAAAAGATTTCCTCGACTATATTGTCTTCTTCTAATGACAGTAGAAGAGCGAAACTTAATACAAGCGTTTGTCATATTGTTTTGATTAGGATGCATATGGTTGATGTATCAGTCACGTGATGGAAAAGCCTCAGCGTTTCTACTGTAGGTACCTAATCAATGTATTGCGTGGGAAAATCAAATATCTCAAGAGCTAATCCTTTTATGTGTAGGGAATATTTGATAAAAAAAGTATCTTGGTAGTATTTTTCGATGCTCACATAAAATTTGAACAAACTGAGAAAATAATAAATTTGTATTTTGATTCAACCTGTATCAGATTCGATGAATGTTAACGAAATAAATCATTTTCCAGAATTTTGACTACTACGTGAATGCTTTGACCGCAACAGATCTTCATTATTGAATTTCTTTTACTTTGTACAGGGTATTGAACTTGTTACGAGTTTTATGGAAAATTGGTTATAACTTTTTAAATATCACGTAGAACTCATCATAACCCTATATTGTTGTAATGGGGAAGACAAGCAGATTACAAATAGGTAGTGAAATATAGGGTTCTTCATTTAAAAAAATGTTACTTTCATATGGCTCTGATATATTTTAGAACACCCTGCAGCATTTAGAATGTGAAGACTAATGATGGCTATATTCTCCCCTATTTTCAAATTGATACCTCAAAGGACATAGGAGATACTGAACTTTATCACACTAATCAATTACCATATAGGTAATGACTGGCTGATTGAACAATAGGTATTTAAAACAAAGCGAATGGTGGAAATTAAATATTAGTTTTGTCAAAAATACCAATATTCTAGAGATTATCTTCGCTAAAACTACACAAATAACTGGTCTGCAATGTTATTTGTTGGTTTAGTATTAGACATTTATATTGGAAAATAAATGGATCTATTTATATTTCCACTCCATTATCAGTATAAATGAATTAAATCGAAGATGATACTGATTAAATCTTTATTTTGCCACTTTAAGATAAATAGCACATTCACCTGAGTTTTTCAATAAAAACTAGTATTGTACAGATTCTGTACATAAAAGAATGCATTTACCTGCCATGCGTTTAAGAAATGGGTAGAGTGTAGAGATTTTGAAAAAGTGAAATAACGCTTGGAATTGTCGGGGAAGCAAAAAGGGCGGTGATCCAACTTAACAGAGAACCAATATCGCTCATTCGATATGATGTTGTTTATATTCAGTTGCCGTCTAAACGTCATGAGTTAATGGATTTCATTACATCCACATACGGTGTTGCCAATAAGGTACGGTATCAATGGTGTTTGTTAACACAATACAGTTAATTAAATCGAAGATTGATAAAAATATTAAAACGACTATATTTAAAATATCAAACAAGCCCATAGATATTAACACAAATCTTCTATGTTGATGTGAACAAAATGATTCGCAAATTTATTTATTGGAGTAATAACGCTTAGTTGTTATGAGATTTACAAAACGTACATACCATAGAAATAGTAGATACTGTCATTTTCAGTAGGTTTATAAATGTCTAATAAAAACTGATTCACATTAACATAGTAGATTCACTTGCCTGGAAGTTTCAGCTCATTGCAGTTCATATCTGGGCCATTACAACATGATTACAATCTCGACCATCATTAGCAACAATCTTATTTTTGGATCTTCCTCAAAGTAGAGTATGAGGATTTTATTTTGGTAAAATATTATTTTATTTTATTCATTGCTAATACATTATTTACATTTACCTAAACAAACAAACAGCTTTTCATGTGTTAAAATTGCAACCTAGTACTCTATATCTTCATATCTATTTTGACCGTAAAGTATTGAACTGACTGCTACTCGTAAAAAAATAGTTGCAAAAGTTATCTCCATGATCTTGGAGTGACTTACAAAGGGTTACAGATTCGCCTACGTATTCCCTTCTTGTCAGAATATCATGCATACGAACTATTGGCTTCTCTTCTTGTTGGTCCAAAATGAATGTTGCTATGGGGAAATCATCTATCATCCAATATGTTAACGTTACAACTAGAGTGTAACTGGTCTAATTAAAATTGCTGCTTATTTACAATTGAAACATTGATATATTCAGGTATCTCCATCAAAATTATTATTGCCAATATAGAAATTTAAATTTCATTATTGTATGGTTAAGTTGATTAATGTATGTTGTTAATGTTAATATCGCAAATGCTGCCAATGCAATTTTCATAGACGATCTTTAATTATGTGAGATCAGTCTATGGGTTTATGGTCAATGAAACAACAAAAATCTAGTATGGTAGGAGCTGTTCCTACCATACCCAAGCACGAACACTAACAACAACTTGAAATGTTATTTCCTTCTTTAATAGAAATTTTTTAGGAGGGACCAAGATGATAGGAAATTTTTACGAAAATAAAATAAATTCTGACCCCCTGAAGATGGCCCAATGAAGGTCGAAATGTTGGCTGAAAAAATAACAGATTTTCGTTGTTTTATTGACCATAACCCCATAAACTGATATCACACACATTGACTTGGTCAAAAAAATATTTCACAAACAGCTGTAACCAGAAATATATACTGTTTTCTTATATACCTAGTCTGTATCATTTTGAATATAGCTTTGAATACCTTTTTCGTTTGTTTTTTATCTGATTGTCATAATAGTGATTCAAAATTTACCATCATTTAGTATTTTTCATCGCTTCACCGCTCATTGAAATAATTTATCTATATACAGAATAATGTCACATCCTTTTTTCACCTAATTAAAAACTAGTGAGCCATTCCAAGTCATTCCTAAATATGCACGAAGTAGTTCATTATAGGTTTGTACCAACCTGCGTCAGAAACAGTTTCTTACAGTCAGGATTCTGCGCCCTAACTCCAAATTAAAAAGTCAAATAAATACTTCAAAAAAATCTATCGTCATATATTCTATACCATGTTTAGACTGTCCCAAAAAATATATAGGTATAACAACCCAACATCTTGAAAATAGACTTAATGGCCATACATATACAAAAAACGCCTCCACTGCGCTTCATAAACATGAGAAAAATCGAAAACATAAATTTGACTTTAATAATACTAAAATAATAAACCAAGATTCTAATTACAAAAAACTGACAATGAAAGAAATTATACATATAAAAAAAGAGGACAATGCAGAAAACGATAAACAAGATATCAAAAATCTAAGCCAGATATATTATAATTTATTATAATAATAACATCAGCTTATTAAATGTCCCTTGTATATTTTAAAGAGTTGTTTCTAAGGCAGGAACTTTCGATTTTATTGTTTTTGAAATTATTTTATTAGTTACCAGTTTTTGTCGTCTGTGTGTGTACATTCAATTTTAATCTTTCAATGTATAAAATTTTTGAAAATGCTCCGAATTAGCGAGCGAAACGTCAATAAAAACATAAATTGATACAGAATTTACGTTTAAAACCTGATGCCCAAGAAAAATGGAAATAAAATTATATATATATATATATATATATATATATATATATATATAATTTGAAGAAAGATATTTGTCAACTTATTTGTAATGGATATTTTTGTGGGGATGTAGCAATAAGACTCCAGAGTAAATTCTTTTAGATATTTATTCCCGAGCTTTCGAATAACTTTTATTCTATGGGAGCAACGATGTTGAATGAAACATGGAAGAACACAAACAACGGAAAATAACAGGACAACCAAACGCACATTTGTGCCATCAATTGGAAGATTCCGATTTTGGAACAACAACCAATATCAACACGGAGGCGCATAAAGCCCTCCTGTCTGGAAAAAACCAATCCAGGGTGAAGAAACAGGAGTCAAAAATGGATAACGCGTGAATTTAACAAAAACAAAGAACAAACAACAAGTGTTTTCATGGGAAAGCACGCAAAAATAAAGAGGTTGCTGAAGAGGAGTGGTAACCGTAAACATGCATGTTTCTAGCTCATTAGCCTTCATCAGTACGGTATAACCAAGTATGGATGTGTAACTTGGGAGCAACGATGTTGAATGAAACATGGAAGAACACAAACAACTTTTTCAAGCCGGCGATGCGTATAGAAAGACCGAGTGTGTAACAGAGGATAGGATTCTCCTGGATGCGGTCCACCTGTTCGGGGTATTAACGTTGTATTTTCATTGCGCAGCACATGCTTTAACGTGACTGATCATTTCACAACCTCTTCCAAAAATCACTCCAGGATATACAATTTCTTCTTTACTCCTAACTTTGAGATGCTCCTTCATAAAGAATAACTACCTCCACTTTCAGGTGCAACTTCTAAGCTCAGACTTTTGATATCATGTACTACTCTTATCAAAGCTATGTTTGTATTAATAATGAGCTGGCTTATTGTTCGTGTTATAATGATAATTACCGTATCGTCGGCATATCCTACAATTCGAGCACCTTCAGGGACATCAACTTTGAGAATGCAATCGCTAAAAATGATAGTAGTGGGCTCAGCACGAACTTCTGAGGTACCCCACATGAAAGCTCTAATTCAGCTTGTCACACAATTAATGTTCTCTCAAATAGATAATTGTGAATAATATTTTTGAGGTATTCAGGTATATACAGTGTCTCAATTATATTCATAATACGTTTCCATGACGCCGTATTAAAGGCGTTTCTTATATCTGAGGTTACTTAGAGAATATTTCCTGTTATTAGGTGCCTTCATTTTGTTAGACTCCATAATTCTTTGGACTTCCATAACAGCATACACTGTTCAACGGTGCTTCCTAAAGCCATACTGAAATTGTGATGGAATTTCTTTATTTTCTATCTCATTTGCTAGTCTATCCCTTATAATGTGTTCAAAAAGTTTCCCAAACACCCATAGGAGTGATATACGTCTATACTTCAAAGATTTGTGTTGCGTACCGCTTTTGTCGGGCTTCTGAATCAATATTAAAATAACGCGCTTCCAAATTTTAGGAAATATTCCATCTGAAAGCAGGCAATTATAAAGTTTAATAATGGTTTCCTTTTCCAAGAGCAATTGCTTTAACGACTTCAGGTGCAATACCGTCAGACCCAAAAGCATTTTTACTCTTAATTTTGCGGACTGCTTCTTCGACCTCTTCAGAACATATAGAAGGTACGGTTTCCTTTCTTTAATGCTTTCCTATATGCATTCTTAGAAGGTCGCTAACTGGAAACAACTCTTTACATATTTCTAACTGTTCTCCTTTATCTAATTTTTTAGTTTTAGAAGAAGGTTTCAATTTTTTCGTGGCTACCTTGTACCCAAAGCCCCAGATGTCCTCATCAACTATTATTCCAATGAAAAACCGAAATCCAGTCAATCAAAAATCTTCCGTAGGACGCTTGAAAGGATTGAATGTGTATATATACAAATTACTCTATTTCTGAATCGTTAGAAATTATGAAAACTATAAAGGTGAGAACGAAGATACTTTTCTGATTTCTAGAAATATATCATTCAAATTATAACAAGTTTTAAGAACCGCTTTGAGCCCAATAATCAGATTGGTGTGCATAGCATTAGGAAAGTTAGAATTATTACATAAAAATTAACAAAGCTTGACGTTATTTTACAATTATTTATCCTGCAAAACCTAAATAAAGGTAATGAATCTAGGAAGTCAAAAGTTCAGGAGTTAGACATCAAAACGGGAAATATTGGTTAATAATACAAGCAAAATAATAGAAAAATACAAAATACATTGATGATTTAAAAAAATTCATGGTCATTTCAAGCATCATACATCATATTTTTGTCAGACAAAAGTATTATCCTGATGTACTTCAGAGACATATTTTACGGAGAATATTAAATTCAACAAAGCAGAATTTATAATAAAAAGCTTTGGTGAAATTAAAAAAAAGCTTATACAAAGAATAAAAAAGCTGTATGATAACGATAGTAGACCTGCTGACCTCGTCATCGGCTGCAGTGAATTTAATAGCATAATATGCATTTATATTTTTCAGCATGTAGCGATGAGATCTTTATAGATAACATAAATTACCCCTTTGAATTATTCATGTATGTACTTTAACAAATTCGGATCAGTATTTTCAAATTATCAATGATTATAAAAGTAAATCCCAGCCATTATTTATCTGAATGAAAACCGTAGTTTTTCAAATTATCACATATTTAAAAGTTACCGATGTTCTACTTTTAATTACTATGTTTTTGGGTTTTTTTGTTCAAATGTGTTTTACTTTTCTGCCCAACCTATCTAATATGTGAGAAAGGTATTGGTTAACCCCAAGAAAGTTGGAATTTTGAATTTTTTTTGAGTTATCTTTACGTGTTTCATCAAGGACAACACGAAAAAACGGTTTTTATAAAAAAATTCTGTGTGTATGTCGTCGTCGTTGTCATCGGCCACTTTTCGTTAGATGTCTTGTTAGCACGATACATCCTCCGGGGTGCCACAAGTCACCAATTTTATAATTGAATATTCTTGAGGATATCTCACAGATGAACTCTATTGATTTTCAGCTCACCAGAGCCAGTACTACGGATGCTAAGGTACTTGAAGTACGACATTTTTGTAATTTTTTTAAAAATTTCCGTTTCTTAGTACGATACAGCCTCCGGAGTATATACAAGTGATCAATCTTATGATTGGATATTATTCAGAGCGTCTCAAAGATAAACTCTATTGATTTTCAGCTCACTAAAGCCAGTACAACGGGTGCTATGGTACAAAATTTTTGGAGAATTTTCAGTTTATTAGCAAGATACAGCCTCCGTAGTGTAAACAAGTGACCAATTTCATGATTGAATATTGTTCAGGGCATCTTATCGATGAACCTTATTGGTTTTTAGATCGCCATAGATAGTACAACAGGTACTATGATACCTGAAGGTCCACATTTTTGGTCGTTTTTGTAGAAATTTCGAGTTGTTAGCACGATACATCCTCCGGAGTGTATACAAGTGACCAATTTTATAATTGGATATTTTTCAAGGTGTCTCACTGATGAACTCTATTTATTTTCAGCTTACTAGAGCGAGTACAACGGGTCGTATAAATCCAGATATACTACATTTTTGGTTATTTTTGAAAAACGGTCGGTTTGTTAGCACGATACATCCCCCGAAGTGTATACAAGTGCCAATTTCATGATTTTATGAACATTATTCAGGGCATCTCACAGATGCGGAAAAGTTCTTCATTTTTTGTTTTCCTATTTTCATTTTCCGCTATTTTCTTGGGTCCTAGTGTGGTTCTTAGTATTTTTCGTTCAAAGATTCTTAGGTATTCTTGTTGTTTCTTGGTCATTATCATAATTTCAGCTCCACATGCTATTGTTGGTCTAATTATTGCTTTATACATTTTCATCTTGGTGTTTTTGCCCAGAAATTTACTTCTTAGTAGTTTTTTTATTTGCTTGGAATACTATGTTTGTCGCCATAATTTTCGCTTTAATTTCCATATCTCCATCCCAATCGTTGGTTATTGTCACTCCTAGATACTTTATTTTATTAACTTCTTCAAATTTAAAATCGCCAATTCTGGTATTACTTTTCATTAGGTGTTTGTTTACGGTCATTATTACTGTTCCGCCCAACCTATATAATATGCGAGAAAAGTATTGGTTTACCCCAAAAAAAGTTGGAATTTTGGAATTTTTCTTTGAATTATTTTTACATTTTTCACCAAGAACAACACGAAAAAACGGTTTTTAGAAAAAAAATCTGGTGTGTATGTCGTCGGCCACTTTTCGTAACATGGTCTTGTTAGCGCTATACAGCCTCCATAATGCAACAAGCCACCAATTTTATGATTATTATTCAGGATATCTCACAGATTTTCAGTTTACCAGATCCAGTAAAACGGGTCCTATTGTACTTGAAGTATGATATTTTTGTCGTTTTTCGAGAAATTTAAGTTTGTTAGCACGATACAGCCTCCGGAGTGCCACAAGTTACCAATTTTATGATTGAATATTGTTCAGGACATCTCACAGATGAACCATATTGATTTACAGCTGACCAGAGCCAGTACACCGGGTGCTATGGTACTTGAAGCACGATACAGCCTCTGTAGTATCTAAAAGTGACCAACTTCATGATTGAATATTGTCTTATAGATCGACATTATTGATTTTCAGCTCACTGGAATTGCCACATTTTTGGTCACTTTTGGAGAGTTTTCGGGTTGTCAGCACGATACAGCCTTCGGATTGTATACAAGTGACCAATATTATAATTGGATATTTTTCCGTGTGTGTCACAGATGAATCATTTTTGGAGATATTTCGGTTTGTTAGCAGGATACAGCCTCCGAAGTGTATACAAGTGACAATTTTATGATAGGATACTGTTCAGGGCATCCCACAGATGCGGAAAAGCTAGTTTTGATCTTTAAAACAGTTTATTTTTTGTATTGCTTATTACCCGTAGAATGAACTGGCCCATTCATAATTTAGAAATACTAGAAACATATTTCAATGTCGATGCAAATATATAGTGTAGTTCAACGGGTGCGATTGTACTTGATGTACGACATTTTTGTCATTTTTTGAGAATTTTCAGTTTGTTAGCACGATACAGATTCCGGAGTGCAAAAAGTCACCAATTTTATGATTGAATATTATTCAAAACATCTTACAGATAAACCTTATTGATTTTCAGCTCACCACAGCCGGTACAACAGGTGCTATAGTACTTTAAGTACGACATTTTTGTTATTTTTGGAGAAATTTCAGTTTGTTAGCACGATACAGCCTCCGGAGTATATACAAGTGACCAATTTTATGATTGAATATTATACAGGGCGTATCAAAGATGAACCCTATTGATATTCAGATCATTAAAGCTAGTACAACGAGTGATATGGTACTTGAGGTACCAAATTTTGGTCATTTTTGGAGAATTTTGAGTTTGTTAGTACGATACATCCTCCAACGTGTATACGTGACCCATTTTATGGTTGAATATTATTCAGGGTGTCTCATAGATAGACCTTATTGATTTTTAGCTCACCAGAGCTAGTACAACGGGTGCTATGGTGAATCAAGTGCCACATTTTTTGTCCTTTTTGGAGAGATTTCGGGTTGCTAGTACGATACAGCCTCCGGAGTGTATACAAGTGGCCAATTTTATAATTAGATAGTTTTCAAGGTCTATCATTCAAGGTGTCTCACAGATAGACCCAATAGATTTTCAGCTGACTATAGCGAGTACAGTGGGTCCTATAAATCCAAATATACTGCATTTTTGGTTACGTTTGGAGAAATTTCACTTTGTTAGCACGATACGTCCCCCGAAGTGTACAAGCAACAATTTTATTATAGAATATTATTCAGGGCATCTCACAGATGCGGAAAACTTAGTTTTAGTCTTTAAAGCCGTTCATTTTGTTTTGATTTGAGCAAAGTATTTTCGATTATGGTTTTTGCTTTGAAATTTCTTTTTCCTGAAAAAAATAGAACGGGGTACAAAAAGGACTCAGTTCACGTCTAATACCCTGTTTACACAGAACGCCCTTGTAGGTAAGTAATCGTTTCTCTATGTGCCCTTATTCAATATTTACTTGCATCAAGTTATATAACGAAAAAAATTTGAGACTAAACTACAGGATTAACATTATTGTACGTGAGCAAGTTATCAACAAGAGTTATAGTTTCTTTAGGAGGTATAATAGGGAATATATTTGTTACATCGA
Source organism: Galeruca laticollis (assembly GCA_963921935.1). Classification (NCBI taxonomy): domain Eukaryota; kingdom Metazoa; phylum Arthropoda; class Insecta; order Coleoptera; family Chrysomelidae; genus Galeruca; species Galeruca laticollis. The sequence goes on along the minus strand of OY998180.1, from coordinate 158,479,042 downwards.
ACGACACCTTCACTCGTTTGATAAAGCTACTGTGTTATCGAAACGCGTGACAAGTTAAAATTGAACATTAGTTCAAATATAATGAAGTTTTATACAAATTAAATTTTTTTATTTCATCGTTCCAGATATCCTCCTCTGAGTTATTGGTAGGCCTCCGAATCAAAGCGTGAGATATTATATTAATATTTGTCGTTCCTAAAAATATAATTTATTTACAAAAAAAACAGACACACAATATTGGTCCAAGCATAACAGCATCCGAACATTGTGGCTCACTTCTCTCTTCAATAATAGATTCATACCTATTCCAGAATTTCTTCTTTGATTTCTGATGGCTTATTCTCATCCTTTGTCGTTAGGGGATTCAATACAGTATTTAAGTTATTTTCGTGAACGTTAAGACATAATACAGCCAATGGACGCAAATTGAGTTCATCAGATAGTGGCTTTTCTAGAATTTGTATTTTTCAAAACAATTATAACTTTACCTTCTTTATTTCCTTATTACTTACTATTTACTTGTTTCGTTTCCGGATAGGGTTCATAATCTGGATCGGTTGATAAATCGTCATTATTGGTTTCCTTTCCTTTCCGTTTTTGTTTATTAATATTTCTAAATTTGTTACCTAGCTGCTGATTTAGAACCAAAGTTAAAAAGTTTTTGAACTGTCAGACATTTTTCAGCAAAAATAGAGGTAGTTACTCAAACTAAAACTTTCAATGAGGATATATTTAATTTTTGTAATCAGCTTAAAATAACTGTAATTAATGTGTTTATTAGGCAATCCAAACCACGTGACTTTTTAGCTGTCAATATGGCGGCGACGGTCAAACATTGGATTCAGTACATTCATTTATGTTTAGAAGCTGCAGAGTTTTATAGTTATAAAACGGTTCATTTTGTATTTTGTGGGGTTTTAAGGTGTTTTGTAGTGATTGAGAAGGACAATTTTCCTATTTTAAGATGAAGAGTGCTTATTTTAAATCGTTATTAGTGTGAAATCCAGATGTTGGAGAAACATAAATAGTTTAGCTAATAGATATTATGTGTAACCTTCTGCTATTAAATCAGTGTTGTAATTTATTTTTTGTAAATAAATGTAGAACTAAGTTAGACTTTCATTGATTTTACGGAATTATATATGTATTTGTAGTTATATAATGAGTTTATAAATGATTGTTTTTTGTTGATGTTGGCTTGTGAAATTGTTTCTAATGACCCTAGGGGTTTTATTATCTAGTTTTATTTTGTTTTTTGGAAAAAATAAACTGTTATATAAGGGTTTTGCTTTTTTATTGTCCCTAAAGTGTGTGACATTTAATGCATTAGGAAAACAATTATTTTACACTGCAAAATATAAATTGTATTTCATTTTGACATGTGTACATTATAATACATATTTCTAATATTAACATGAGTAAAATCAATGAACTTCAGCCTCATTGTTCAAATATTTTGATCTTATTGACAAAGCTATGTAAAAATAAATTACTATAATAACACTTAGTACATAAACGTTATACGTATTATGAAGAGACAAAAATTATTACTAATTAAGTACAAATCAAAATAAAACATTCATTAAATGTTGAGAAATAATAAAAGCTGCAAAGTAATATTTACTAAATGTTTAGCGTCAAAACTAAAACATATATACTTAAGCATCATAGACACCACCGTCTCCATAAATTCAATTTGATCATCCTGGAACTGTTGAGGCATTTCATCAATATCCATGACCTGTTGATAAAGTAATTAATTATAACAATTTTCAGCAACTATCAATACATAACTTAACATTGCTATTACTAAAAATTAACATTCTTTTTATCAAATTAAAGTGTGCAAAACATGCTCATGGAGTATCATATTTTCTTGACCAGGACGATCAGTTACACATATCCCAATCAATTGTCATTTAGCTCTTGAGACAATTTACATAAAAAAGGACTACTATTATTTATTTTTTACCTTAGTGTCAGTCAGTTTTGTCCTTTTATCTCTGCGATTCATTCGGTCAACATCTGCAGCCCTTTTTTTTACTTTCTGAGATACATGTCCCATATGTTGAGATGGTACCCAGTCAGGGTGTTCTTTATCTTCGAGGACAGCAAGTTTGCCTCCTTGAGTACAAACTACGTAAACTAGGAGCTAGTAGAGTTGATATATTTGATAAGAAGCCTACCAGTTATAAAGTGTCTACAGCAAACTTTCTGGTGTTTCAATATAGATTCGGTCTGATCGTCTCTCTTTATTGCTGCAATCCATGCCACAGATATCCATGCAGCCCTGCGAAGTTTGGTCAAAACGTTTTTCTTCGTTAGAAACCTGTGTTTTGTCTCTGCGGGAACAAAACGAAACTTCATCACGATTAGAACGGCTTCCACAACCAACTATAATACATATCGAAGACAAACACTATACTATTTAGAAACCACAATTTACAGCCAATAAACAGAAAGAAAATCGATTTAACGTGGGTTAAACAATCACACTCTACAGTAACTTTGTTGTTTATTTGACCGTCACCGCCATATTGAATTTATTTTGACATGTCGTTGGATTGCCTAATTGGTAAAGAGGTAATAGTAACAATCTAGCCTAAAACAGGCTTACCTTAATAATAATATTTTCGGAATACATTTATAGCTTAAAATATTCCACAAATTCCAGTTTTATTCTATGATTTGTATTGTTTTGTTTATAATACCTATGTTCTAAAAATTAACTCATCGATTACACAGCTTAATAAAACATGTTAACAAAACGAAACACAATCTTAACAGATTTTACACATTTATAACCTCACTTTTGTCATATCGTGAAATCCTAACATCGTCCCAAGTTCAAAAGTCGTATATAAACTATTTTAAGTAGATACGACAAACAGCAGAAAGAAGATATAATATTTTTGAAATGATAGGCATAATAATACTCAGTTAAAAAGTCGTAACTTTCAGATAGGATTATTTAATCTAGCACAGAACAGATAGGTACGATTTTTGTTATTTAGTAATCGCTAAATATTTGAAAGATACGGTAAAAATTCTATGTTATTTACCTATTTAGACCCTAGTTACGATTTTCTTACTTGGTACGTTGATAAGATTTACTTTATAGATGCCAAATATACAAAAATCGTATAATTCAATTTTTTATCAGTTACGACCTTTTGTCTTAGCAAGCCAGCATGGTATTCAGTTGCAATAGTTTTAGACTTCTTAATTAACTACGCGAGCAGCCCAATTTTTCATCAATTTCTAATAACACAACAATTTTGAAATAACTGGCAACAATGTGTGTACATTGCAGTGTTGAATTGCCATTGTAAAATAGCTGCACATTTTTACTTGAACATACAATTATCTGTCTACATACACAGTGCGTGAAACGATTTTCTTAAATACAACTTCAAAATGGCGGACAAATGTTAACTACTTTCTTATATCTCTTCAAATGGGTTTTTATAACGTCCCAAGAGATATATTGAATTGCAACACAGCCTTTATCTTTCCTAATTGATTCAAACAACGTTGAAAAAACATCGAATAGATCATTTACTTCGGAAAAAATAGGATTATTTTCCGTTATGTATAATAATTAGCTATCCTGTACTTAAACAAGGAAAACAATTTAATGTTTGTCTATACATCAATACACCAGTATTTGAAGCTATTGACCCTGATAATAATTATTACACAAATTGTTTTCAAGAGTATATCATTCAATAGGAATTATTTGGTCATCAATGATATTGTAAGTGCGAAATGTAGGACTTGGAGAACTAAAATGAGATTTCTATTTTATATATCATACCAACTTTGATTATTATAAGTTAGATTAGATAAACTACCATTTATTAAAATTAACCTTACTGCCTAATTTGGAAGTAAATTCCTCTAAAACTTGATTCATTATGAATAAACAAACATAATAAGCTTTTTACCGAAGTTTCAAAATATCCACAGTCTCAAAGCATAATAGTTTCATAGGACAAATCTGCATCTCAAAGATTTACCATATGACACACTCAACAAACAAATCCAGTTATTTCTTCACCTGTAAGCGGTCTTCTGAATTTTTTTGGGTGTTGTAAGTTATATTCTATGAAACAATATAAATTAATTCCAAAGTACTTTATTAAATCAAGTAATTTTTCACTAGGCATTGTGATGGCTTCTCTGCTGAAAATAAGTACTCATTAAACTAAATGAACTGAATTTACTCTTGCAAATCTATTGGTTGATTACTCGAATGCCATAACCATCGATAGTCAATTCTATTGCTGTCAAATATTATTTTATGAAGCAATAGTTAAGCTAATGTTACGAGTAGAGATACGGTAGTCAGCTTTGGATATAATAATAATAATAATGTTAATATTAATATTGATTTGCATATTTAAACAAGTTTTATAATACAGAGAATATAACAATTGACCTAATGCAAAACCAGGAACCAGAAAACAATTTTAAAAAGCTCTAGTCTGACCCCTGTAATAATTACAAAAATTAATTTTAATTAAAGTAAAAGCCTTACAATAATAATTAATGTGTACATATAGTAGACAATGAAAGGAAATCACAATTTAAATTGAATATATATATATATATATATATATATATATATATATATATAAACATATGCATATGTGAATACAAGTCAAAATGGTGGTAATGCGAGTATGAGAAACTAAAAACTAATTTGCATCTATCAAACTTTATTTTATATTGATCTCAAAACTGTTCAGATTCAGTATTTTCAGAGTAGCAGGAACCCTTTTGTATAGGCAGTCAATATTGTATGTGAAGCTTCGTTTGAACATTTGTATCCTATGGCATTTGGAACCTTAAAAACATTATCTACACACCATAATTCATGAGAATTGATTCCTAAATTGTTGAAACTTGAATTGGCTATGCTAGGCTATGCCGAGAGACAAAACCCGAAGTCCTTGCTCATCCTCGGTAGAAAGCAGTTGCACGGTGCCGTTCTCTTCAAACCTGCAACTATTTTGCAGTGCATGTGGTGTCTGATTGAATGACTAGATGAACTTTACATTACACTTCCAACCAAGGGTTCATTCTCTTACATTTTTTATTGTATCTATCCAAACCAGAAGCTGCCGAGTATCGAAAATGAATCAACACTCCAATATTTATACTTATAAAATATTTGCATTCCATCTAGGTACACATATGTTTTCGCTCCTACCTCTTCATCAATCACGTTTCAGAATCATATATCATCATCGTTAGGTATACTATTATAACATATAGGTACAATAATTCTGATCACTTTCAGCTATTTTAAGACAAATTTCTGGCTTCCATTTTTCCATTTTTATATAGTTTTACCTTTCAAGTTTTTCTTACTCAATCTCCTCTGGTCTTTATCGCCACAAACTTCCTTTTTTCAGTAATTAGCGTAGGTGGTCACACCAATGCAAGACCCGAAAGCAACATAGACTAAAGGATTGCTCTCCGGCTGATTTAAGCCTCAGCTTTGATGATAGGATCCATTGAAAAATACTAATGTTATTGTATCAGGGAATTATATTATCCCAGATTATTTAATAATTTAGAAACTGTATTAATGATGTGTATAGAAACCATAAATAAATAAAAATATTTCTGAGAAAAAATATATTTTAATTAGGTACTCTAACATTTTTTATTCATAAAAGGTAGCACTCAAACATTTATTGAATAATTATAGAAAATGTATATGTAAATATAATCAAAGATGGACTATAATCGACTTTTTCACTTAGCATGAAAATAATGTAGCGTGTCGTTAGTATTTTCATGCTCGTTGATATTTCATGGAAATAATACGCCTCAGGAAATAATTGTCAATCTAAGGATATCTGTTGTGATTGCTTGCATAGACAACTAATAATATACGTTATAAAATATGAACGTCATAATTTATACTTCGTAGTTTAGTATCGTAAAAGAATTTATTAAAATAGTCTCCCAGAAACTCCTAGAAAAATTATAGTTAGAATTGATTACAACAAAAAATAAACGGTTTTAAAGGATAAAACTAACTTTTCCGCATCTGTAAGACAATATTCTATGATAAAATTGTCACTTGTAAACAATTCGGAGGCTGTATCGTGCCAACAAAATGAAATTTCTCCAAAAATTACCAAAAATTTAGTATATCTGGATTTATAAGTTGTACTGACTCCGGTGAGCTGAAAATCAATAGAGTTTATCCACGAAATACCCTGAACAATATCTAATCATAAAATACGTTACTCGACCTCGTAGGATGTATCGTGCTAACAAGACATGTTACAAAAAGTGGCCGACGACAACGACTACGATGACAACATACACAAAGGATTTTTTTTCTAGAAACACTTTTTTCGTGTTTTTCTCACCGAAATACGTGAAAATTAAATAAAAAATTCCAACGGTTTTTGGAGTAAACCAATAATTTTCTCGCATCGTAGACAGGGTTGGTGGAAAAGTAATATTGGTGAAATACTGGAAATTGAACTGAAATTACTCATTAAAAGAAATTAGCATTGGCAGGGAATGAGAAACTATGAAGTGAAAAAGCCCAAAAGAATAATTTACTGATAATTTGAATTCCCATAGAATTGAAATTGAATTGACAGTGGAGGGAAGAATACTGTTTATGAATCAAAAATGTTGTTAGCGAAAATAAGAAATAGTGAAGAGACGTTTTAAAAAATAGGAAAACAAAGAAACTAGCGAAATAAATATGATATCTCGTATCGGTGTTTTAAAGAAACTAACTGTTTCTAGATAATTCCACAATATATTGATAAAATGTTAAAAATTCTTAAGAAATTTGACAATTGTTTCGATAGTAAATATCATCGTCAGAATGACAAAAGTAACATTTCATTTGATGCCTACCTGATGTTTATTAATTATTTTTGGCTAGACCAAGAAGTGACCTATCTTGTAATTGACTTTATATATATTAATAGAAAAAAGAAGAAGATATTACAAATATCAAAGCATAGATATTATTAGCCTCATGGGGATATCTTTTTTCCCATTTAACATCAGTATAACTCACATCCCAACTAGTCATTCATAAAATCTATGTACTTACACTCCAACATGCTCTTAAAAAAAGGAAGACGGAAATAGTCTGTTGGCATAACATGGCCGATTTGCTATCAGCTGATGTGTGACTTTATTGTGATAAATAAAAGATCGGGGTATAAATATTCAGTTTTTTACACACAACGCACTACAGAACCGTAATATTTATTCCAATAAAATGTTTTTTAACAGGTTTATATTTAAACAAAAAAAACACTCTTAGCCTAAAAAATGTTCACGTAAACAATACAACTCAAAATAAACAGTTTTAAAGATTAACTAACTTTTCCGCATCTGTGAGATGCCCTGAACAATATTCTATTATGAAACTATCACTTGTATATACTTCGGGAGATGTATCGTGTTAACAAACCGAAATTTTTCCAAAAATAACCAAAAATGTAGTATATCTGGATTTATCGGACCCGCTGTACTCGCTCTAGTCAACTGAAAATCAATAGGGTACATCTGTGAGACACCTTAAAAAATATTCAATTATAAAATTGGTCACTTGTATATATTCCGGAGGCTGTATCGTGCTAACAACAAGAAATTTCTCCAAAAATGTGGCACTTCAGATACAATAGCACCCGTTGTAGTAGCGCTGGTGAGCTAAAAATCAATTAGGTTCATATATAAGACGCCCTGAATAGTATTCAATCATAAAATTGGACACTCTGGACGCTGTATAGTGCAAACAAACTGAAATTTCTCCAACAATGACAAAAACGTTGTACTTAAAGTACCATAGCACCCGTTGTACTCTGGTGAGCTTAAAATCAATAGGGTTCATCTGAGAGATGTCCTGAACAATATTCAATCATGAAATTGTTGACTTGTTGCACTCTGGAGGCTGTATCGTGCTAACAAGACATGACGCTCTGAATAATATCCAATCATAAGATTGATCACTTGTATATACTCCGGAGGCTGTATCGTACTAAAAAACGGAAATTTTTAAAAAAATTATAAAAATGTCGTACTTCAAGTACCTTAGTATCCGTAGTACTGGCTCTGGTGAGCTGAAAATCAATAGAGTTCATCTGTGAGATATCCTCAAGAATATTCAATTATAAAATTGGTGACTTGTGCCACCCCGGAGGATGTATCGTGCTAACAAGACATCTAACGAAAAGTGGCCGAAGACGACGACGACTTACACACAGGATTTTGTTTATAAAAACCTTTTTTTGTGTTGTTCTTGATGAAAACCGTAAAAATAACTCAAAAAACAAATTTCAAAATTCCAGCTTTTTTTGGGGTAAACCAATACTTTTCTCGCATATCAGATAGGTTGGGCGGAAAAGTGAAATAATAAATGAACTATGCGTAAATATATGGAACTTTTGACACATTTACGGGTTTGGTTACCTTTGCGCTGTTGTCAAATGTTAAATTATTATTTAAATGAAGTAAACATTTCAGGCACTAATAATGAACTGAGGTACTGTTCTTGAAATTATGTTAAATTAGATCTGGAGTGAATTCATATAAATAGTTCGTCATAAGATATTCCATTAATTTCTTAAACACATGTTTACAATAAAAACTTCTATTGAAAATATAATACTATGGAATTGAAAAATAATATGGTGCATATGACAACATTACGAATTAAAATGATACGTTTCTTCCAACAGCGGCTAGAATGTGACCACGTGTTGCCGTGAAATTTTTTGTAAACAATCATATCTGTCTCGTTTATATATCTATGGTATAACTATGCAATGATATAGAAAACCAGGAAAACTATATCTGCTGATCTTTGCAATTATCACTTAAGAAGACAGTTCTAAAGTGGAGAACTCCCTAGATTTATCTGTTCGTTGACGACTTCATATTGTGGGAATCTTAAGTGTCTTCTAATTTCCAATTCTTCAAGGAAATCCAGTTCTTTTTTCTGATCACAAATATGTAGTACTTCTAGTTCTGTGTTAGGTGTCAATCAATATTTGGTGTCAAGTAGATGTTTTGCGTAGTGGGATTTATCTGATTTTTTAAAATTTGTATGCTCGTAAGCGTTCACTGTATCGGATTTCAAAATTTCTAAAGGTTTGACTCAAATAGACAGCATTGCATTCTGGACATTTAAGTTTATATATACCAGACTTTTTTAATTGGCGATATTTTTGTTTTTACATTTAACAATTTTGTAGTCACATTACTTTCTGTTTTAAAAGAAATTGCTGTATTTATTGCTAAAGGTATTATCTTTGAAATATTATTAGAAATATTACCTGCATATGTGATGGTTTTATAATTTTTAATTTCTTTAGTTAGTTTAGGAAATATCAGTTATACTGATCTTAAATATGAAGAAAGATATCCCGGATATCCCCATAGGGCTAATAATATCTAAGCTTCTATATTTGTAATATCATATCTTCTCCTTTTTTCCATCTCTATTCTATTAATATATATCACTTGAGTCAATCACAAGGTAGGTCACTTCTTGGTCTAGGCAAAAAAAATTATAAAACAGTAGGAAGGCATCAAATGAAATGTAACTTCAGTCATTCTGACGATGATATTTTGCATCGAAACAATTGTCAAATTCCTTATTTCATCAATATATTGTGGAATTACCTAAAAACTGTTAGTTTCATTTAAAACAGTATTATTAGTAGATTCCACAAAGTAATGTTGTTTATCCTACAAATATGTTACCTTTGCCGCTTTATTCGAAAATACTGCAATTGTATTGTTTTCCTCTTTTTCTCTGTCCCACTTCCCACGAGTCCTATATTCTCTTCAATATTACTTTTCCGCCAACCCTATCTACGATGCGAGAAAAGTATTGGTTTACCCAAAAAAAATTGAGATTTTCGATTTTTATTTAGTAATTTTTATGTTTTTCAATGAGAAAAACACGAAAAAGGGGTTTTTAGAAAAAATTCTGTGTGTATGTTTTCGTCATTGTCGTCGGCCACTTTTTGTAATTATGTCTTGTTACCACAGTCTCTGGAGGAAGTAAAGTCACCTTTTGTATGATTGAGTATTATTGAGGGCATCTCACAGGTGAACCCTATTGATTTTCAGCTCATCAAAGCCAGTAAAATGCTAAGTTACCGGAAGTACACCATTTTTGGTTTTTTTTGGAGAAATTTCGGTTGATTAGTGCGATATAGCCTCCGGAGTGTACACAAGTGAGCAAGTTTTTGATTGGATATTGGAAGTGCGTTTTACAGATGAACCCTATTGATTATGAGCTCATCAGAGTCAGTACAACTGGACCTACAAATATAGATATACTGCGTTTTTGGTCATTTTTGAAAAAAATTCGGTTTCTTAGCACGGTACAGCCTCCGGAGTATATACAAGTGACCAATTTTATGATTGAATATTGTTCAAGGCGTCTTATAGAGGAACCCTATTAATTTTTAGCACACGAGAGCCAGTTCAATGTGTCCCAAAGATCCAAATATGCTACATGTTGTATTGTTCCCCTATTTTTCCTTTTCCCGCTTCCCACGACTCCTATATTATCTTCAATATTTATTCATTTTCTATCCTTTGGATATTTTCCAGAACTTATTTGATTTTACTTCATTGGTATATTATTTTTAACCTTGCTCTAAATGTTTTACTTTTCCACCCAACCTTATAATATGTGAAAAAAGTATTGGTTAACACCAAAAAATTTGGAATTTTGGATAAAAAATTTTGAGTTATTTTTACGTTTTTCAGAAAAAATAACACGAAAAAACGGTTTTTGTGAAAAAAAGTATGTCGTTGTCGTCGGCCACTTTTCGTAACATGTCTTGCTAAGACGATACAGCCTCTGGAGTGCAACAAGTCACCAATTTTTCGATCGAATATTGTTCAGGATATCTCACAAATGAACCATATTGATATTCAGCTCACCAGAGTTAGTACAACGAGTGCTATGGTACTTGAAGTACGATATTTTTGTCATTTTTGATAAAATTCAATTTGTTAGCACGATTCAGTCTCCGGAGTGTATACAGGTGACCAATTTTATGATTGGATATTGTTCATGGCGTCTCACACATGAACCCTATTAATTTTTAGCCCACTAGAGCCAGTACAACGGGTGCCATGGTGCATAATACCAAATTTTTGTCATTTTTCGAAAATTTTCAGATTGTTAGATTGTTAGCAGGATGCAGCCTTTGGAATGTATACATGTGACCAATTTTATGATTGCATATTGTTCAAGGCGTCTTATAGGCGGATTTTATTGATTTTCAGCTCACTAGAGCTAGTACCACGGGTCTTACGGTACCTGAAGTGCCACATTTTTGGTCATTTTTGGAGAAATTTTCTTATGTAAGGTTTGTTGACAAAAAAGTACAACGATTAGTGGACTGCTAGTAATTTTATTTTTCAATAATTGACAAAAACGAAATACTGTGTTTTCCGTTATAAACCAGAATCAATACTCCTATTATCTACATACACATTTAATTGTAAATTCTCGAACCCGTTTTTTTCAGGCGTGCTTAAGGGTTTATTTTACAACAGTTGGCACGATACAACGTCCGGAGTGTATACAAGTGGCCAATTTCATAATTGGATATTTTTCAAGGTGTCTTAGGATGAACCCTACTGATTTTCAGCTCTCTAGAGCTAGTATAACGGATCCTATTAATCCAGATACACTACATTTCAGTGATGAGTGATGAGGTAAGTAACAATCTTTATTTATATAATGTTCAATATTAACTTAACTGGACATATGATCTAAAGTAATGTATTCATTTATAAATTTTGAATACTCTAATTTTAAGTTTGGATTCACATTTAACTTTTTCTCCAAGGTAAGCAGTTAATATTTTCCTTGAAAGGTAATCTAACACCAAAACGATCATCTGGTTCCCTATAGTAATATTTAACAAAATGCTGTTCACATAAATTTTCTTCACAATTATTGACATCGTCTTTTAAAATAACTTCCTCAATTCTCCAAAATGTTTCCAGTTGTTTTTGGATATCATTCTTTACAAGAGATGTAAAACATAAAGTTGAATTATGTTCTACGTCACAAGGTCCGGAAACTATCCACCCTAACTCGGATTCTTGAAGAGTGGGCAATCCTTCACCCAATTTGATTTTATTTTTAATTAAAAGGTCATAAAATATATTACAACCTAACAACATATCTATTCTTGTGTATACATTATAATTAGGATCAGCTCAATTTACATTACTAGGGATATTTATTTGGCTGCTAGAACAAGTATACTGACGCACGTTTTCAATTATGTTTTTAATCACAAAAAATGGCAATACAGCCTCAAAAGTAGAATTAACGCTTTTAATTGTAGCAGTTAATGGTTTATTAATTTTGGCAGCATTTATAGCATTGGTCCCGACAACTGATATATTCACCCTTTGAGAGGGTAATTGTACCCGTTTTGCTAGCTCACCAGTAATGAAACTAGATTGGCTTCCACTATCTAGTAAAGTGCGACAACGTACTGGCTTATTTTGGCTATCTAGGATATCAACTACCGCTGTGTAAAAACACAAATAAACTTGGAACAGTCATGACTGACGTCAAGCTAACTGAGTTTGTTTGAATTGAATCTGAAGCGTCAGAAGTTACTCATTCATCATTTCTATTTTTTGCGACTATTAAATTATTAATTGCTATGTTTTTATTTTTATCAAATTCTTTGAGATGGAGTAATATATTATGACGTTTGTTACAGATCCTACAAAAAAAGCTCCTACAAGCTGGAGCCATATGACCCTTCTGAAGACAGTTGGCACATGCTCTTTTCTTTTTAATGTTATCTATTCTATCGCGTACATTCAAATCTAAAAATGTTTCACAATGATATATAATATGTTGTGAACTAATACAAAAAATACAAATTTTAGATGGCCTTTCTGAAGAAGAATGGCTCTGTATTTTGTTTACCTTTGTATTTGTAATTTTACTTGAAGAGGCAGCATTATTATTTTCATCAATACATTTCAAAATGCTACAATGTTGTTTCAGAAATTCAATAAAATATTCCTTAGTAGGTGATACAATTTTATTTGTAGCGGTTTCCCACTCCCTTTTTGTTATTTTATCTAATTTATTTAATAATAAAAATAAGAGAATAGGGTGTCCCAGTTTTCAACTGGCTCACCGAGATGTTTCAAAGCCCTCAAATGCTTTTGCAATGAATCTAAAAAGTTTCTCAACCCACAAAAATTTTCTTTTAATAAACATGGAATATCAATAATATATTGAATATGGTTTTTAATTAACTTTTTCTCATCCTCATACCTCTCCTTTAACAGAGAAAATGCGATACCATAGTTAATATCTGTCGTTTCTAAATCCTCAATTAATTTAGCAGCTTCTCCCGATAAAGACGACTGCAAATAGAAAAACTTCTCTGAAGTTGACAATGTTGTATCATCGTGAATTAAAGATTTAAATCTATCATAAAAAGAGGACCAGCAATTTACATCACCAGAGAAATTTGGCTAAGATATTTTCGGTAAATACACGTTTTTAGAAGTGCTTGGTTGCGAACCTCTACTACGATTAGAACCTGTGATTGACTGGTTATCGTCCTCTGCCATTTGCGACAACAGCGCTTTAGCTTTAGCTAATAAATCATAATAAACGTACTAAAATTTTCTTCTATCGCGGGAGTTTTCTTCAAGGATACCTACATCATCACCCTGAAGATCATCTATTTCATTTTGAACCGTATTATACTCCTCGAGCACAACCTCAAACCTATTCAATCTATCAGATAAAGTTATATTTTTCTTTGAGTCTGACTCAACCTCTGCCTAGAATGACTCAAACCGGTTTAAAGCTTCCTTAATATAAAGCCTTTTTCTTTCTAATTTATTTATTTTACTCGTAACCATTTTAAACCAATGAAAATTTACCCTGAACTGAAGGGTAAATATATTTTCAATTTTTAATAATTTTTAAACCTTTAAATGCTACGCCTATGGCGGCCGACTTGTCACTTATGGGGTTCGAAGCGCAAAAACAATATAAATACGTCAACAAAAAGGTTAAATAAAATACCCATGTAAATATTATACCTACCTAAAGAAATATGCAATGATAATAGCGGAAAAGGAACCACAATGTCTGTAAATAATTTTCAGTATTATCTGAAGATAATGAAAAACATTATTTAATTATTACTTAGTGTAATAAAATGTCGATATTTATTAACAAGACTCAAAATATAACATGCTATTTAGCATAAAATTAATCAAAATCTCATTAAGAAATCCGTAAAATAACCTTTAAAACTTGCAATTTTTGCAATTAAGAAATAGAAACTTTCACAGCAAAATATTCAATAATGGAAGAACCTAAACTGTTTAAACTTCATGAAAAAAAAGGTTATAGAATGTGCACATTTGCAAAAACAGATATCTTAATTGAAATAATTGAATTATCCTCCCAGCATAAAAAAGAGCAAAGGAGACGGCTAATGCCTTATTAGGTATTGGATATTAAGGAAAAACTAGTAACAGGTAAATAACATGGAAAAATCTCACAGATTTCAATGTCTTCTTTCTTCAAAATAATTGCACTTTTCACTGGACAGGGATCCAGAAAAACACTTTTCCATGTGGCCGAAGTGACCAAATTTTCTTATGTAAGGTTTGTTGACAAAAAAGTACAACGATTAGTGGACTGCTAGTAATTTTATTTTTCTATAATTGACAAAAACGAAATACTGTGTTTTCCGTTATAAACCAGAATCAATACTCCTATTATCTACATACACATTTAATTATAAATTCTCGAACCCATCTTTTTTAGGCGTGCTCAGGGGTTTATTTTACAACAGTTAGCACGATACAACGTCCGGAGTGTATACAAGTGGCCAATTTCATAAATGGATATTTTTCAACGTGTATTAGGATGAACTCTATTGATTTTCAGCTCTCTAGAGCTAGTATAACGGGTCCTATTAATCCAGATATACTACATTTTTACTTATTTTTGAAGAAATTTTGGTTTGTTTATACAGCCTCCGAAATGTATACAAGTGACAATTTTATCATAGAATATGGTTCAGGGCGTGTTATATATGCGAAAAAGATAGTTTTAATCTTTGAAAACGTTTATTCTTATCCATTTTTATTTTTAACTTTGGAACACGAGTCGACGAAGTCTACGAAAAAATCGAAGTCTTATATTGTTCAGCGGACGAACAGTAAGTGCTAGAGCTTGGGTATAAACGGATTCGGAATCAGCATGGTCTGAAACCTCTCCAATGGAGAAAAAAATTGACTTTTGACCTTGATGGGATCCCGTGAGTTCGCTAACTCTCAAACTAAATAGTCTACAGATATAAAAATTATACCTATATTTGGAAAGTTGATATAAACTTCTATAAACGTCCTTAGTTTTTTATACATTATCATTCATTCACTGTTTAGAAGTCTACCTTTGTATCAAAACTATTTTTTATTTTTAGTTCTCATTCTCATAAAAGCTTTTTTTTTATCTACAACTTGATATTACTTTCAGCTCATTCTAAAAATTGAGTTGTTATTTCATGTAGCAAAGATAATTTTATTTTATAGCTAAATTCCGATCGAAGCTTCTACTAAGGAATAAAATATGTTTTAATGATATTGGACAGCAGCTTCTTACGTTACACGCACTACATAATTAATCTTATGAAAACCGAAAAATATCAACTGCAACAGAGTAATGTTATTTGTACATGTAATATTAACATAAACACATATAATAGTTACGTTTCCATGAAAGCTGTCGTCAAAATAATACCATAAATAATCTTATAATTACCATAGCGTAGATACGCTTTATTTTCTCAGCATGGTGTTTCTTACAACAGGACTTGTTACTCGACAGCCAGTACTCTATTTTAGACCATTTACGCATTTCATGTAATTTGTGCTAGTATCATAAATGATAACATCTGTTTTAGGTACACGGAATTCTCAGGTCACACCATATTCATGAAAAGATACCAAGAAATGCTATTGTGCAGTTAGTAGAGAATTTGTACATTAAAAATAATTTCAAACAGTTTCAAGCTTACAAGAAACAAGTAGATATACATCAGGTGGTAAGCGCTGGCCACATACCTATTGTAGACATTGTTTTTTTCTCAAAAAGGACAATTTAGGTAAAAATAATTATCGTATAGTAGTTTCATTTTCCAATGACACTAATTATTTATCGGAAAGTTTTGTTAATTTTAACAAGACATTCAAATCTATTAACACGAACTATGAAGTCTCATCGTTTTGAAAAAAAATATTGAAATTTAAATTTATTTCCTCTCTTATATACATATATACATATATATATATATATATATATATATATATATATATATATATATGTATATATGTATATATGTATATATATATATATAAAGATGTTGGAATATCCCGTGATATGTTAACAACAGCAAAGATATTTATATATATATATATATATATATATATATACATTTTAATTAACTGAAGAAGTATTTTTGAAAACTAATTTTATTTCAATTACAATTTCAAATTCAAGACTGACTTCATTATTACATATATGAATGAATATAACTTTTTACAGAAATCATTTGAGCAATAAGTATACAATAAATCAATAATTTCATTAATTTATCGTATGGCACATTCATGGAGATATTCTCAAAAGTATAAAATACGTACACAAACATGATCTAACCAATACAAATCTAACATAAATAGGAAAATACTAATATCTAGTGTGTACACCATACCCAGACAATTCTCAATACTAAAAAGAAACACTGAATAACAGTTCATAATTAAACGTATAAATAGGAAACACGGGGCTCAATTTACAGCGCAACGTCCAGGTTCTTCACCCACTCAACCACGGCGTTAATTTGATTACATCAATTGGGTTCCCAGCTTAGGCCCTGCTTGCCATGCTATGCTCACTCCCACTATAAATTTTGTCATGTTTATTTAGTTATACCACCCGTCGCCGGTAGCGCTACATAATCAATGAACTGTCAGATTTTTAAAATCTCGCCATTTCTATAACCTCCATCTCATTTTGATACTTCGATCGCCATTATCAGCCATTGCTTTCGTTTGTATATTATACGGTTATTATTATATTAATTTGTATAAACAGACATTTTTGTGCTTTTCAAGTGATTGTGTATATTAAACATTAACAATATGGTTCAATACTGTATTGTTCCCACTTGTAAAAATACAAGTAAAGACATTAAAATGCATCTCCTTCCTAAACAAACTTAAAAGCAAATGCAGTTCCAAACTTATATATACCAGCACCAACAAGAAGTATGGAGGAATTACCTGAGAAGAACCAGGACATTGTTGAATCCCAAGGTAATGTACAATACTATTGTGGAAATTGACCCATATCATAAGTAGTCGTAGCAAAAACTGGTTTTAGGAAATGTATTTTAATCTGACAGCGAAAAACACAAAAAAGTAATTAATTGTAGTTTCATCAGCTTGCTTCATAATTATGAGAAGCAGCCCAGTAAATATGAAAATTTAGATTTGCTACACTATAATTGAAGTTCTCACTAGGAATCGTTTTCAGTGTGTGCTATTGAATATGTCAAAAATAGACAAAGCCACAAACTTTGTTGTATATTACAAAAGTTAAAAGCGAAGTGGCCTATTTATTTTTGTTTTGCTAAAAAAAAATTTCTGATGATGCTTTAAAAAAGTTTCATTTTGACTTAGCAAATATAACTAAAGCTTTTACTATTACAGGTTCAGAGTCATATCCTGCCATCGCCTCCTGCAGCACTCCAACTACCTCGAACACCATTCTTACTACATTAAAGACACCCAGCAAACGTAAAGGTAAATTTTTAGAGTATGTAGAAAGTTTACTGTTTTGACCCTTACTTTGTTGAAACTAACTGTTTCTAAATAATTCCAGACTATATTTTAAAAAGTAATATGTAAAAAGTAAATCGCAATAATAAATGTAAGTAAAAAATAGTACATATAATATTTTTTCAGATATTAAACAAAGATTGAATTTACTAAGCCATGGAGATTCAAGTAGAGCCATTCAGCTAACGCCCAAAGCTAGAAAATTTTATGGAATTGCCAAAAACATGGTTTCACTAGCCAGAAAAATTGACAGACAAAATTCCGGTGTACGAAAACAACTGTTTGAGATTAAAAAAAGAGTTGAATTATAAATAAATCTAAATTTGGAATAAGTAAATTGATTTGTTTCCTGTTTTTTCATGAATAAAAATAATGTGTTCAAGCAGTCTTTTATTTTGGAATATTAATTCCACTTTTCATAAAATTCCTTATTAATAGCGTTGTCGATTGATAAAATTGGTGTAAGCTAATGTATTCTCGAGCCCTTTAAAAAGGTGCATGAAAATACATTAGAGCTCACTATTTCTATCTGTTGAAAATAAATAGCAAAAATAGTTATTTCCATATATTTCAAAAAGCCCGCTGGTTCTATATGCAGCGCTATAGCGGTGGGTTGAAGAAGTAAAATAACATTGAATAATTATTCAGTAGAGTGGCCCATCTATTGTATATTATATTATCTTATCTATGCTGCTTGCACACTCTCGAACTATGTGGGACATGGTTTGACGCGGGTTACCACAGTCACACTGAGCATATGTCAATTTTACCCATTTATGCAAAAGTCAACGGTTCTTCCATGGCCGAAGCGGATTCTGTTAGCAGTCTTCCAGGTCTGTCGCGGGATATCAAATCAATTAGGTTTCTGCGTTGGTTAAAATGGATGTCGGGCGTCCTAGCCTGCATCCACTCCTCTGATCATTTCTGTTTGATATTTATTCATATTCTGTGATGTGAAGTGATAATTATATTGTTTCTGGTTTGTGGTTTAACTAACTTGATGATTGGGTGTGGTCAAAATTAAAGTTGGCCCTTATCACTCATTTTATTCACTTTTTATTGAAATATTTATTACTGCATTGCAATTAAGAGCGTTACTGTTGTTTTTAGATATATGTATTAACTTTATTTTAAACTGTATTCGGCATTTTGCCTATTAATAAGAAAGCCGATATTTGCCAGTAATTGTTGAGAGAATATTACATGCTCGTGCTGTGGTTGGCGTAGGAAGAGAGAGATTTGTTGGTTATTATCGTATTTATGTGTGAAGCATATGGGATGAAGGGGATCGTTACTATTAGAAGTTTCTCGATGTGGTCTACGTGACTTTTTACATGTGCCAATCTAATGTTTATGTTCGAATGGAAGGTTGTATAATTAGTAGGTATTGATGAATACGATTAATTCTCAGGAAGGGTTTATTTTTAAATCCGAACAATGTTAAAATTGTTATTATACAATTCAACTGCTGTCCTCACTGGCGGTCTGCGAAATTTCAGCCGTCGGGAAGAGGCGCTGGCAATGTCTTGGTGGATGAGCAAATGCTGATCTTCCATGATTTTTGTGTATTGATGTGGGGGAGAGATGTGGCTTAGTGTTGAGTAGTCTTGGTGGATATATCGGTAACCTCGATATTTCACCGGTGAATGTAAAATCCCTGGCGCTACCGGAGATTTAGTTCTCGCAGATGCGGTTATCGATGATTCAGTTTCAACCGAATACTGCAATATCGGCCTCATCGATAATCGATCATCGACACTAGCATTGGAAGACCGCGCCGATCGAACATCGATATAAAATATCATTATTTACAAATATTATGTGAAGGAAAAACGGTGATTTAATCCGATATGATGTTATTAAAGGTATTACGAATATACTTTTGCTTCTACGGAATGAGAAGGCCGTAATCGGTATAAATAAAATTAGTATATTATTGATCGGTGGTGGCCAGTGCCACCAGATCAAAGAGAAAATACAAACATGCGGCCCGTCCCGATACCGATAAGGGCAAACGTGTCGCTTTTTGTGTGAAATATTTTGTTTCTTTCGGGGAGAAATATTAAAATAATTTTGCAATCAGGATAATATTTAGTTTTTTAAAATAAACCGATAAGAGATGCATAAATAATATATTTGTATGCGTCGCCAGTCACCGTGCGTCGGTCTTATATTTTGACTTGTCTTTGCTATTTATACTCAGGTTAGGTTAGGTTAGGTTTATAATGAGTGGGTCAATGAGGCCCTCCACTGCGACTCGCGAGAGTCTATTGTGGCTCATACCTATTCAAATTTCACCAAACAAATTCAGCTTTTTGACGAAGCCGATTAATTTGTTCAGTGAATGATATTTCAGGTCCGAGGGCAAGAGAGTGGCCCTGCCAAACATCAGATACCATATTTGCGCCGCGGCGGGGCAGGCACAAATTAATGCTCTGCTGTTTCATCATCTTCCAAACAGCGACGGCAAATCGGATCGTCCGACAGTCAAAGTTTCAGCATATGATGATTCAAACGACAGTGGCCTGTTAAAAGGCCTGTTAGGCACCGTAGATCGTGTCTATTATAGCCTAACATTTGTTTGGATACATTATTTGAAGGATGTATGAAGGCCTTTGAATGAACCAATCCTGGAATATTATGCCAGAAGTCTAAAACTCTTCTTGCAGTCCAGGTATTTAGTGTTGGTTTGGCAACACTTGTTGCGATGCCAATTGTAGGTTCTGGTCCGATAAAGTCATGAGCGGCACCCTCCCTTGCAAGAGAGTCCGCCTTCTCATTACCATCCATACCAGAGTGGCCAGGGATCCAAACCAGCGATACCCTGTTGCGTGCTCCTATTGAGGCAAGTCTTTTTTGGCAGACTAGAACCAATTTCGACGTTACACGGTACGAGCTAAGTGCTTTCAAGGCCTCTTGGCTGTCCGTGAAATTTTTTATTGATCTATGTGTGTGGTTGGATTGTCCCAAACTCTCCACACATGAAGCAATGGCATGAATTTCCGCCTGAAATACGGTTGCATAGGATCCCAGAGAGATTGAGATTTCTGTCCTAGGTCTTCGCCCGTATACACCCGCACCAGAGCCTGAGGGTGTCTTTGATCCATCAGTGTACCAACAGATGTCTGCCCTTGAGAGTTCATTCTTGCAGAGGACCCATTCATCTCTATTTGGAAATAGGACGGTATAAGGCAGATTATAGTTTACTGTGGGGGGCATTATATCAGAGGTCATTCCCAGAATACTATGACTTTCGGTGGCCGCTAGCATTCTACTTTGCTCTGTATAAGCCTGTTTCGTGCATTTACAAATATGCACAATTCTATATGCTGTCCATCTGGCCTCCTTTTCCAGAAGTATGTGGAGAGGAGGAAGGTCCAGGAGGACTTCCATGGCTGCTGACGGTGTGGTGCTGATAGCACCAGTTATAGCCAAACTAGCCTGTCTCTGTATGCCAGAGAGCTTTGCTTGGGCCGTTTTCTGTAAAGATTTTGACCACCAAGCAATGGCTCCGTATGTGATCATTGGTTTAACAATCATCACATATATCCAATGGATTTGTTTGGGACCCAAGCCCCAAGATTTTCCGCAGATCCTGCGACATGTCCACAAGGAAAGTCTGGCCTTATGGATGACTTTTTCCAAGTGAGCGTTCCAGCAGTTTGCCAGGTTAAGTTAGGGGCAGTTTTGGGATCACAAATGATTAGATCAATGGCAGAAAAGGTACCAGAAGCGATATTTAAGTGGGTACACGATCCCGTATTGAGGAGGCATGAATTAGTACAATTTAGTATATTCTCAATAACTTTACCTCGTCCAAATGTGCGTGAGGAACCCCACATACTGTTGTGGGCGTTGAAGTCACCCACAAGTACAAAGGGCTGGAGGAAATCGTAAACCAAGTCAAGTAGCTCTTCTTCATTTAGTTTGTGGTATATGGAGCAAATGGTTAATTTTTGGGGACAGTAGGCTATTATGGCAATGGCTTCAAGATTAGTAGTAAGGGGCAGATGAGTTGAGTAAAGATCTTTATATACAAATATGGATACTCCACCACTGGCTCTGTGGATGTAATGATATCCTCCGAATTCCTTTGGTGTAGGGATATCGAAAGACGTAAAATTATTTTCCGGAAGACATAGGAAATCAGGGTGGTAACTGAAGAGTGGTTTTTAAGGAGGTTATCAACGACTGACGTGGAAGCGAGAAAGATGCAAATACGTTGATTAGATATACGGGAAGCATGGGTGATTCCTTTTGGTGTCACAATTTCACCTATTGCTTTGATGTAATCGAAGAGAACTGTATCCGGAAGCGCATTTATTATGATAGCTTGACTTCTACTGGGATATGTTGTAGGTGTCAAAGTTGATTTTCTTGAATTTGATTTAGTAACAGTAGCAAAGCTTCGTGCAGTGGGTTGAGTTGACATGTTAAAGTATTTTGGATGCCAAAATATTTAATAATCTATATAGACCAAGCAACTGGCCTATAGAAGAATTAATTTTAAGTATCAAACAGTGTAAGTAAACACATACCAATATGGGCCAGCAAATATTTGACACAAGAAAAACGAATCACTTTTGTTGATAACGTTAAAGAGCACTCGAACGAAAAATAGTATCTTCACGTTCGGAGGCCACACGTGGAATAAATTTAAAATGAATTTAAAATGTCGTCGAGGTACACCATACTATTGTCAAACAGCTGCCACCTGTCTTTTGCAAAATGTAAAAAATTGGGATGACGAAACAAGTCAACAGTCAGTGAACACTCAAACGTCTAACATTCGGTATTTTCAAACTGTTAATCCATTCCAGCATTAACTGTTGTTAGATAAAAAGCCAAACAAATCCCACCCGCAAATACTGACGATCTCTACTTTCGTCTGATGTTAATTTCCATGAAAAGCAATAATAATTATATAACATTGACAATAACAGTAATAATGTTGGTTAGGAGAAGTATTTTGTAAGAGCTGTAACCATCTGAAATCGCAACTGAGCTGTGCTAGCCATAATAAAAAAAATTTAAATTGAAATACTAAATAATGTTTGTATTGTCAACATTCGACTGACCTGTCACCTCAGCCAAACATCAACTCAAAACACTAATTTGGGAATCAATCTCCTCTTTCCGGAGTGGGCATTATTAAAGTGTAAAAAATATGTATAAATCTTACTAAGTGACTCAATGTTTTCAGCTCACCAGAGCCAATACAACAATTTTATGATTGAATATTATTCAGAGCGTCTCAAAGATGAACCCTATTGATATTCAGCTCACTAAAGCCAGTACAACGGTTGCTATGGTACTCGAAGTACCAAATTTTTGTAATTTTTGGAGAATTTTTAGATTGTTAGCACTATACAGCCTCCAGAGAGTATACGATTGATGAATTCTATGATTGAATATTGTTCAAGGTGTCTCACAGATGTACCCTATTGATTTTCAGTTGACTATAGTCTATATAGAAAGGACAAGGAGTAATAAATCATTCATTTAAGTAGATTTCATAGACGTACCAAAATATATTTTAAGAGGGTATACCGTAAGGTACATTTTGTATTGAACGAATGAGTTGCAGCTATGCTAAAGAATATACGATTTAGGTCAGTGGTAACAGGATGTACTAATTTTAACAAAAAAGTGATAGAGGTACATAAATTTTAGTACGTTTGATAAAGAAAGGCAACACAGTTTATTCCGGAGTATCCGAACTCTGCCACAAAATGCAGGTAGTCATTACGGGTTGTTCGAACTCTGCCAGTGTTTAAAATTTTGGAGATTAACTACCAAACCAGTAGGGGTCTAATAGCCTAATCCGATTTAACAATTTACCTTGAACTTTAGGTACTCAAATTCAATATAAGAAAATATTGATAACATACATATATTTTCAACGTATATTTGCCACTTCTATAAAATTACATCTACATTACAATAAAATATATTCAATATACATAAACATATAAAAAAAACAAAAAATTAAACGTGTGGAAGATTTTTACATGCAACAGTTTTCACAAACATAAAGCGAGAAATAACATTTTTCCTATATTGATCCAAATGATCATTAATGAAATTAATTTTAACATTAATAGTTTTTTTGGTTTTTTTCTGGCTTTGGTTTGCCGAACGTATTTTCGCGTATACCTCCGTTTGTCAATCCAATAACACACTAGTAAATTGAACAATGTTTGGATGTGCTTTGTAAAAAGAAGCACCGAAATGCGAATGAAAACTCTCACAAGAATTCGTTGTTCTCTTAAAAAAGGATGCATTATTTGCCCAAATAAGTGGTGGAAATATCGAATTTTGCGTTATATATGTTTTATTGACATAAGTTCGGAATTCTATAACTCTTTCGTCATTCGGAAGCAAAAAATGTAGTTCATTATAAAAAAATTCTACAACTTCCTCAGGACTAAGATACATAATACCGAAATGTACTTTTAAGTATTCGCCAATTACAGAACATTTCTGTCTGTACTCTTGTACCAAATGAAACTCCTGAATCTTACGAAACCAAGCTTGACAGAGATGAAATTTACAACCAAAAAGAATTTGATCTCTGCCAAAACATTCATATATAGCGTTATGAATGTTTAGTTCAAAATCTACTACGACTTCTTTAGGTTGAAAATTTAAGCCTACTTCTTTACATTTTTGTCTTAAAATTAAAAACAAATTTGAATATGTTTGACTTGATTTGTCCGGCAGCAAACAAAAAACAAGAGGTACGTAATAGCCGTTTTTAAAACCATGAATGGTAAACATTTGGTAAAAAAAGTTGAACAGTATTTAAAAGTCCCATCCATCAAGGCGGGGTTGGCTGTCTTTGCTCATTGTTGCACTGCTTTAACTACTGCTTGCTGCTTTTGCATGTATGTTAGTTTTGGTTATGGGATGGTGGACAAATTCAGCTATCGGGTGTCTGCTTCCACGTTAGCACCGCTGGTAATGGGAATAACAGGATCATTTATGGTGCTGTTATTCTTTGACTAAATGACATCCCAACGGTTTTGTTTTACGGCTTAATCCTAAGGTGTGCGTATCCGTGCCGAGGGGATGCATGACAGTGAGCCTATCATCTGTCACTAACGGAACCTTCGGGATACTAGGCGCTCTCCCGTCGTAAGTCAGCCTTGTCATGGTAATGCAGGGCTCTGCCGTGATGGACCTCTTTTTCCCTAGCTACTCGTGGGACTTTTATGGAAGAAGTAACTAAAAATATAAATACCACAGAGGAGATGGAAGTCGAACTATCGACTCCAACTGACCTCCCTGTAACTTCGGATCAGGAACGAGACCTACTCAGGTCTCCAACTCCTGAAAATAAACCTAGGAAACTAGGTGGTGCAGCCAGGAAACGACTTAGTCGTCTCCTTAAGAGTGGGGTTCCTTACGAATCCGCCTTGCACCAAATACTAGAGCAGCGAGAGCGGGATCAGCCGCAAGAGAGGAAACATACTCCCTCTGTGGCTGGTACCAGCAAGCGCTTACGCTCTAATGATGACTCACCTGAACAAGAGGCAAAGAAGCCCTGCTCAGCTGAATCAGTGGTAACGTCAGGTGAAACTGACTTACAAAAGCCCTCTTATGGGCAGGCTGTATCCGGCATCAAGGTGGGAATTTTACATCTTGAACATCCGACAGCCTCGATTACGACCAAACAAATGGAGTCCCTTCAGTATGCCATTATGGCCGCTGTAGAGGATATACCTGATGGTGGTCCACAAGTACAGTTCCAGAGCTGTACTTTCCGGCCTGGATGGTTACAGGTCACCTGTGTAAATCAGGAGAGTGTCTCGTGGTTGACTGGAGTAGTCAATACACTTCAACCATGGGACGGTGCCTCCCTGAAATGTGTTTCAGGTGACCAACTCCCGAAGCCACACATCTGTGTGGCTTACATACCTGACGAAGGCAGTCGTAGACTGACTTCAGAACAGGTCCTCACCAGACTGAGGAAAATGAACCATGGTCTGTTTACCTTGGAGTGGACTGTCCTACACAAGGAAATTACAGGCCCTGGTCAAACATGGACTTTTGCCATTGACGATCGATCCATGGCCACGTTGGAGAGGATCGGATTTAAACCATATTTCGGTTTTGGACAGGTTGTTTTCCGACCCAAAACTCGCCCCTCCCAACTGACACCAAAACCGGGTCCCTCGAAGAGATCCGAAAAAAGCCGCGGCCCGGGGCCGAGTGGAAAACCTCCTGTTACAGTGAGGAGGACCGACCCTCCTCACAAGAGCAGGGGGAGTGTACCACCGGCACGTAGCCGGGGCACTAGCCATCCCAAAGGGAGAGCTGGTTTCCCCAAAAAGAAGACGGGTAACGTCTCTTCAACGGAACGGGAAAAAGGAACTGGACCTGCTGTCCTGAAATCGAAGACCAGTACGGCCTCGACTAAAGGACCAAAGCAATCAGCTGGATCTGCCATGGCGAAAGGTGACCAAGCCTCGTCAATGGCACCAACTACAGCCTCACCCCTGGGAGGATCAGATGGTGGCGCCTCAATTGACCCACCGTGTGATCTCCCCTAGGGATCTGAGGAGACACAAGTTTGCCTGCGGCTACCGTATTCGTCACTTTCAACTGTTTACAGGCAAACTTACAGCATGCCAAGGCCGCTTCATACATTCTTGGCAAAAGGTTCAAAGACGAATCAATCGACCTTGCCTTCCTGCAAGAACCATGGACAGGAAACACAGACCGAGTAACTGGTCTCAGCAATATTCCTGGCGAGGTAGTAGTCTGTCCTGGGGTGAAACCCAGGGCTTGTCTCCTCATTAGGAAAAATATTAATTATTTTTTGCTTACAGGCTTTTGCACTCCTGATGTAGTAGCCATCCAAGTGTCCCTACCGGAGAAGAATGGTATGACTAACATAGTCGCCTGCTCAGCATACTTCCCAGGGGACATGGATACTGTACCTCCTCTCGCTATACGTCGGCTAGTCGACTATAGCAAGAAGAACAGACTCCAGTTAGTCATGGGCTGTGACGCCAATTCACACCATACATCGTGGGGTAGCACGAATATAAATCAAAGAGGTGAGTTACTTTTTGATTATATACTAGGGGAAGGGCTATCTGTTATTAATAAGGGCTCCGAACCAACTTTTGTTACTAGAAATAGATCAGAGGTGTTAGATTTAACAATCAGCTCAAACTTTTTGAGCAATAAGATACGGCATTGGGCAGTATCTACTGAACCTTCGTGTTCAGATCACAGACACATTCAATTCAACATTGAAATAGGTCCACGGCCAGTAGTGGAATATCGCGACTCAAAAGCTACTGACTGGAGAGGATACAGAAATTCCCTTCAACGGTACATTGAGGAAGGCTTCACTACAATAAACAGTTGTGATGAGATAGATAATGCGGCGGACAAGCTTCGGGAAGCAGTGATCTTCTCCTATCATGAAAACTGTCCACTCAAGACAAAAAGAGACAATCGCAACTCTACTTGGTGGAACAAAAGCCTAGACAAGCGAAGAAAAGAAGTTCGACGACTATTCAATCGATCTAAAGAGTCAGGCAACTGGGAACATTATAGAACTGCTCTAACAACTTATAACAAAGAAATTAGAAAGGCGAAACGGGAGTCTTAGAAGAAGTTCTGCGAGAGTATATCCGACATACCTCGCAGTACTAGAATACACAAGATTCTCTCTAAAGAGCCGATTGCCGAGATAGGGTCGATGAAACGACCAGATGGCACTTTTACGACCTCTAGAAAAGAAACGTTAGAGCTTTTGATTAAAAACCACTTTCCTGGAAGTTTGACTCTGGATAACAACCGACCTCCCCACTTTGAGGGCGCAAGGCGGCCCAAAAAGAATGATTGGGAGGTCGCCAAGAACGTTATCACAGCACCGGCAATTGAATGGGCAATAAAATCATTTCAGCCCTTCAAATCTCCCGGTGAGGATGGCATCTTTCCAGCTCTGCTACAAAACGGACTGGAATTACTTATACCCATCCTCATTAAATTGTATAGAGCTAGTCTGGCGTGGAATTATATACCACCCAGTTGGTTGGCAGCTAGGGTAGTATATATACCGAAAGTGGGCCGCACTGACCCACACCCTAAATCTGTCAGACCAATCAGCCTAACATCTTTCCTGCTTAAAGGACTTGAAAGAGTACTGGACTGCCATATCAGGCAGGTAGCTTTATACAGCTCCCCCCTGAGCATCCACCAGTACGCTTATCAAACAGGCAAATCAACAGATTTAGCATTACATAACCTTGTTGAGAAAATCACACAATCCCTTAACAATAAGGAGATTGCGGTGGCCATTTTTCTCGACATCGAAGGAGCATTCGACAATGCACTACCAGCTTCCATTGGTTCAGCTTTGACTGAAAAGGGCATTAAACCAACGATTACCGGCTGGATATATGCCATGCTCACTAATAGAACAGCCACTACATCTATTCAGGACGAGGCCATCAGCTTTAAGGTTTCCAGGGGCTGCCCGCAGGGTGGAGTTTTATCTCCCCTTTTGTGGTCACTCCTGATGGATGACCTGCTTGGTACTCTCGTGGGTAGAGGGGTAGAACTGCAAGCGTATGCAGACGACCTTGTCATTTTGGCAAGAACCAAGTCAGGACGGGTTGCACATAATACCCTCCAAAGGACTTTGGACGATGTCTACAGTTGGTGCCAGAGGGAACAGATGTCTGTTAACCCTGGCAAAACTGTAATAGTTCCCTTCACCAGGAGAAGGAATTTGGCGGACCTTCCGCCACTTTCCTATAATGGTGAGGTTATTCCATTTGCAGCGGAAGTAAAATATTTGGGGATCATCCTAGATAAAAAACTTACTTGGAACGCTCACTTGGAAAAAGTCATCCATAAGGCCAGACTTTCCTTGTGGACATGTCGCAGGATCTGCGGAAAATCTTGGGGCTTGGGTCCCAAACAAATCCATTGGATATATGTGATGATTGTTAGACCAATGATCACATACGGAGCCATTGCTTGGTGGTCAAAATCTTTACAGAAAACGGCCCAAGCAAAGCTCTCTGGCATACAGAGACAGGCTAGTTTGGCTATAACTGGTGCTATCAGCACCACACCGTCAGCAGCCATGGAAGTCCTCCTGGACCTTCCTCCTCTCCACATACTTCTGGAAAAGGAGGCCAGATGGACAACATATAGAATTGTGCATATTTCTAAATGCACGAAACAGGCTTATACAGAGCAAAGTAGAATGCTAGCGGCTACCGAAAGTCATAGTATTCTAGGAATGACCTCTGATATAATGCCCCCAACAGTAAACCATAATCTGCCTTATACCGTCCTATTTCCAAATAGAGATGAATGGGTCCTCCGCAAGGATGAACTCTCAAGAGCAGATATCTGTTGGTACACTGATGGATCAAAGACACCCTCAGGCTCTGGTGCGGGTGTATACGGTCGAAGACCTAGGACAGAAATCTCAACATCTCTGGGATCCTATGCAACCGTATTTCAGGCAGAAATTTATGCCATTGCTTCATGTGTGGAGAGTTTGGGGCAATCCAACCTGACACACAGATCAATAAAAAATTTCACGGACAGCCAAGCGGCCTTGAAAGCACTTAGCTCGTACCGTGTAACGTCGAAATTGGTTTTAGACTGCCAAAAAAGACTCGCCTCAATAGGAGAACGCAACAGGGTATCGCTGGTTTGGATTCCTGGCCACTCTGGTATGGATGGTAATGAGAAGGCTGACTCTCTTGCAAGAGAGGGTGCCGCTCATGACTTTATCGGACCAGAACCTACAATTGGCATCGCAACAAGTGTTGTCAAACATACACTAAATACTTGGACTGCAAGAAGAGTTTTAGACTTCTGGCATAATATACCAGGATTGGTTCATTCAAAGGCCTTCATACATCCTTCGAATAATGTATCCAAACAAATGTTAGGCTATAAAAGACACGATCTACGGTGCCTAACAGGCCTCTTAACAGGCCACTGTCGATTGAATCATCATATGCTGAAACTTGGACTGTCGGACGATCCGATTTGCCGTCTTTGTTTGGAAGATGATGAAACAGCAGAGCATATAATCTGTGCCTGCCCCGCCGCGGCGCAAATCAGGTATCGGATGTTTGGCAGGGCCACTCTCTTGCCCTCGGACCTGAAATATCATTCACTGAACAAATTAATCGGCTTCGTCAAGAAGCTGAATTTGTTTGGTGAAATTTGAATAGGTATGAGCCACAATAGATTCTCGCGAGTCGCAGTGGAGGGCCTCATTGACCCACTCATTATAAACCTAACCCTAACCTAACCCATCCATCAAAACACAATCCGAATTACATAAAAAATTAAGGTTGGAAAAACAGGAGAACACAATAATTTTAAATACCTGGTCTGCTGTTAATAGAAATTCCTCTTCTCGGTTCGTTCGTAATTGTAATTCACGAACACTATTAAATACTTCTTCCTGATTTTTAGGCAATAGTGTAAGTGCATCAACATCCTTCCCCTAATCCCCTAAATATCGATCAAAACAATCAAGATTTCTTCAAAATATTTAATTCAAGAAATCTTTGAAACCTTTCAGAAATATACATAATTCTATGGGCCTCCGATTTCATCTATTATAAACCCTAATGACTCGAATAGGATTAAACTAAATGGTTGCGGCACAGTTCGAACATTTCAGTAATCCTCAAATTGATACAAGTCAGGTAAAATTTTATTTGGTGGCAGAGTTCGGATATGCCCGTTTATTAATAATATTTTTTATTCGTATTACTCCTATATGTAGTGTTAGGGGAATTTTTCTCAGAAATTTTAAATGGCAAGTGGCCTACTGTAATCGGCTTAATACGATTACACCTATTTACAGATTATTCGATGATTGAGAGGGATTTTCCAAACAACCCAGTTTTCTTAGAAACATTATCGGGAATATTATTTTAAAAGAAAGTAGGTACATTAAATCAGTACTTAGTATTAGTTCTTTGAGTAAAGTTGTATGAAGTTGTATGGTTGTCATAATATTGTAAACAGTTGGAATATATTTAAAACATTTGTTGAATGTTAATTGTGCAAGTACCAAACAATGTCGATAAGCCAAGGACCATCTAAACGACCAAAAACAGGTCCATTATCTTTAAATGAAAAAACTCTGATATTGAATTGTTATATATCATTGAAAAACAAGGATCCAAGTGCAAGTGTTGATGATATTGTGGAATTAACGGCTGCTATGTTGTGTGTTGCTAAATCAACAATTTATAGATTACTAAAAGAAAGCAAGAATGGAACTCTTCAGCCCCCTAAAACTCCTTCAGGCCGAAAACCAATTGAGATCGATGAGTCATTAAAACAAAGACTAAGGCGTAAAGTCCATGGATTTTACTTACGAAAGGAAATTCCAACACTTGACAAAATTATGACATCAGTGCAAGAAGATACGGACTATCCAAAATTCTCCAGAATGACATTATGCAAACTTTTGAAAGATGTGGGTTTCAGATATACAAAACATAATAGAAAATCTCTCTTGATAGATTAACCGGAAATCGTTTTTTGGAGAAGAGACTATTTAAGAAGCATTCGACATGCCAGAGAACAAAATTTGAAAATCTTCTACTTAGACGAAACATGGATAAATGCTGGATATACAGTTTCCAAATCTTGGCAAGATGAAAACATTAAAAGCGGAAGGCAGGCATTCGTGGAAGGTTTGTCGTTAGGTTTGCAGCCACCATCTGGAAAAGGAAAAAGACTTATCATTGTCCATGTTGGAAGTTCTGAAGGTTTTGTAGATGGTGGATTATTAACTTTTATTTCAAAACGCACAGGGGACTATCACGAAGATATGAATGGGGATGTCTTCGAGGAATGGTTTGTTCAAATGTTGGATCTGATTCCAAAAGGGGCTGTTATTGTTATGGACAACGCAAGTTACCATTCACGGTTACGAGAAGCATTGCCCACAAGTCGTTGGCGTAAAGCAGAGCTTTTGGAGTGGCTTATTTCGAAAAATATTAAGTTTCCAAAAGATCCACTAAGGAAAGAACTTTACAGAATTGCAAAAATGAACAAGAATAAATACAAAACCTCCATTGTAGAAGAAATGGCTTCTTCTCGTGGTATATCAGTTCTTCGACTTCCCCCTTATCATTGTTAACTTAATCCCATAGAATTAATATGGGCTCAGGTGAAGGGGGAAGTTGGAAAAAAAATACTACTTTTAAAATAAACGATGTTGTGAAATTGTTTGAGAGTGCTGGAAGTCATGTGAGTAAGGAAAACTGGACAAACTGTATCGAGCATGTTATCAAAGTAGAGGCAAATATGTGGAAAATTGACAATATTTGTGATGATTTAATCGACCCTATTATTATTAATGTCAACAACGATTCTTCCTCTTCCGAGTCGGATATAGAATAAAATGTAAGTAATAAATGTATTCCAATAATTATTTCTTTTCATTTTTTATTATATTATAATTTAAAACGTATTTTAACCCAAAATACACACCACTGCATTGCGTTATTGCTTATCTGCTAATCCTTTAACAATGAATAAACCCTAAACTTTGCTACAACTGAAACAAATACGGGGTCGATCTACCTGGTTTTTAGATTTACGGAAGAAATGTAATTTAAAGTAAGAGATTTATCAAAAATTTCATGGTGCTCCCTGTAAAGGTTTTGCATACTTAATTAGGGTTTATTACTCCTCGTACTTTTTGTACATACTATAGAGCGAGTATAGCGGGTGCTATAAATCCAGATATACTAAATTTTTGGTTACTTTTGGAGAAATTCCGGTTTGTTAGCATGATACATCCCCCGAAGTGTATACAAGTAACAATTTTATGATAGAATATTGTTCAGGGCCACAGATGCGTTTATTTTTTAGATGACATAAGGGAACGCGAACTGATCATTTTAAGACCCATTCAAAAAGTTGGTTTCTATTCCTTTTGTCGCTAAGTTGACACAACTGTCCTCTAGACTCGCGTGAAGTTTGTTTATTGTTTCAATTGGTCAGGTCAGTTCACTTGAAGTGTGCTCTGTGATTTTTACAAAGGATGAAGATATCGTCTTGAACTTTCAATTTCAAATGGAAATTTCGTGTGGAGAAGCGCTAAAAATATTACACGAGGCTTACTTGAAATGAAGAGTGAGACTAGAATTAAATCTAGCTGAAGAGAAGACCGAAAAAAATCGTTTTTTTGTACGTAGCCTCAGCCAAAAGGCGGCTTTATTTAGACGTACCATCAAATATCTCAAAATTCTGACATGATGGACGTAAAAATGACTTTCTTCAAATAAAATAATTTATTGTTGATAAATTAATTCATAATGGGCAGAAAAATGGAAATAATGATTGAAATTCAGTAAGAGAAAACAAAGAACTATCCTAAGAAAAGTCAATAAAAGAATGGAGCAGAGAAATTCAAGTAAGAAAAACAGATCCAACGTAAAGGAAACTAATTACCATTGTAATGAAACATAGGCGAAATATAACGAAATGACAAAACCGAAACGCTAATAATAAATATATCAGAATGCCGAGACATTGAATAAATAAATTGTATGTTGTTTCTTTCATATTTAACAATAACGTGGATGTATTTTTCGTATATTTCTCCTTTTTGAGGTGCCTATTCGTTCCGAATATTGGCTTCGTATATTTAGACTATATATATTTGTATCCCTAAATTATCAACATCTCCCTTATCTCCTTGCCTGCCGTCACTGTAATCATTTTTCTTGGCAGTCTTCGTAATTTTACCTTATCTGACTTTTATGCGTATTGAGTAAAAATACTTTGGAGAATATATTGCTATTGCGTTTTTATACCAAAGTGAAGAGAGAGTTGTAGCAAGTTAACTCAAGTTATCTTGTGAATCTCTGCAGAGACAGATGTCCGACCATAAATTTGAGCCAAGGGTCAACTACATCTTGCTTACATTGAGTATGGCGAACTGTAATACATGTATGTTTTCCTAATTGCAATCTAGCGAAACTTGTGACAATTTCGTAGATAAAGTAATCAATAAAATGAGGTAGAAATCCTGGATAACAGAAAAGGTAATTTAATTCGGCATTTAGAATATTTAGAACAATTTCATTTTTCTAGTGTTCTCTATCTTTCATTTTCATCAAACTATTTATTATTTGGGTAGTATACTAAAAATTGCGACTCTACCAGAACCGTATTTTTGTAAATTAGTACAGTTTACTTTTTATTTTAAGGTTGCCGCAACCCACTTTTGCTTAATGTTATTTAACTACAAAATAGCCCTGCCAATTATGCTACTTAAATTTCCCTCCCTTCTATTTTAACTTCCAAGATAAATAATGTTTGGTAAGATTTAAAAATCTTACCAAGACACTAACTAATCCAAACCATTATTTTGAAAGATCGGGGGCGTTGATAATGTTGGCAAAACAAATGATTCTACTAATGTTTTTTAGAAGAATTAACGGACATTAGCCTACATCTCAAAGAGAACCGCAACGCAAACTTTGAACCCTACTGTATTTGCATCATCATCGTCAGTGTAATATGTCTTCCTACGTAGCCCATTAAAAATGGACTTGACTTGTTATTGCCCGATTTTTCACTTCTTTAAATAATTTCTTACACTGAAAGTTTGTCTTTCAATCGCATTCATGGACATTCAATCAATAGATGTGCAAGAATAAGTTTTTCATTACAAGCGAACTACCGCGGTTGTCTTTCATTTTATAATAATATCATTATATTTTATATAACTTTATAAAAATATGAACACATTATGGGATTTAATTTGAATATTTTGGATTGTAACCACTTTTAATCAATAAACACAAAGTGATAAAATCAGTTTTAATACATGTTTGGGGTTGGATTGATACAAACAACAGACGTTGACATTATTGTCTGCATTCACATTTACGTAAGGCGATGTTAGCTGGTAGGCTGACGTTAGCTAATACTCACCAAACGCAAATTTCCTTATTAGTGAAGCGCCAGATCGTACTAATATTTTTAATATTTCTAATCTCAATCGACAAATGAAGTGAGGCAGCTATCTCCAATACAAGCATTTAATATTGGAGTGTGATAGATGATCCTGTTAGGCAAATGGTTAATTATATATACTGTGAAAGTAGAAAATTGGATAAGTAACATTGGTAGTAAATATAATTCCTCAAACGATGCCGAAAGGAGTAACTAGATTAGATGATAATATGTATAACTTAAAGTGACATCGAGAAAACCTTGTTGGTTTTGATATTAGTTTGATAGTAATGATATAAATGTAAAAGAAAACATGATTGTATTTCTGAGAATTGAGAAATTGGAATTTTATAAGAAACGGTACCATCCCTTAGGAAATAGCTGATTTTTATACTAAAATGAAGACCAAAATTACTATTCTCTCTTAAGATTTCTTTGAGAACTAAGATATTGTTCAGAGTTTGTGACGCATCTCACCTATTAATTTTATAGTATTGCAATTTAACAGCAGTTATAAATTCATCGCCATTTCCTTGGAAATTTTTTGTTTCTACTGTACTTATTTTATGGTCATTGAAGATCATTAGAAATTTTTGTATAATTTAACAATTTTTCATCTTCTTCATTAATCACCAATTAAAGCAGTATCAGTGATGGACTAGGCTGACTTCATATGTGCTCTCTTAATCCTTTAAAATGAAATTACCATATAACTTTCAAGTTTTCGTAATTGTCGATTTGTTTTCATTTCATTACATTGAATAGTATTACCATTAAAAATAAGGAAGTAACGGTAAATATGTGTAATGAATTCAGATTCTACTGTAAAACTTGTGACTAGTAACAACAGAAAGAGCTAAGGAAATCTTTTACAGTTTATTTTGATAATTTCCAAATTTGTTAGTAAGCCAGAAAAATTTTCGGATTTAATTTGATCTGAGTGTTAGAAAAATATGAAAAATGGTTCATAATCCTTATATTTGAAAATAAAGTTTTTGTTTTCCTTAAAATCATCTTAATTCGATAAAAGTAATGAAAATAATAAACAAAATTCTATTACACAAAAATATCAAAAAACTTAATAAACTTTTTCTACGACCATAAAGATAATAGTATATTGTGCAACTAGTGCGTAAAATAGGAGTGTGACAAGATGATGAACAACGAACCGCTGGAGAGTGAGTGATTCATCATCTTATCACACGAGTACGAAATATCAATTTTCCGCACGAGTTGTTCACTATACTTTTCCGACGACCTACCTGAAAAACAAAATATATCGGATTTTAAATATATGTTTGAACCACTAATAATACAAGTTTTCACTCATAGACATTTTTCAAGTGAATTGCATTATTAAGAAAGATATATTTGAACAGGGAAAGAGATCAAATTTTATTGAACATTCAACATACATATTTAGGTACATTTTGGTCTGAATTCAGGTACTATTAGAATTGTAATTATTATTTGTTATATTGGGACAATTGTTTAACACCAAAGGAATATGACCATTTCCTTCAATTACACTTTGAACTTCCTGAGCATTAATTCTTGTCACATTATTAGTTTCAATACTGTACTCGAAGTTGATGGTCTCACAGTGACTGATTGTATTCCGAATTGGATGTGAATGATATTGATGATAGTTCCTCTGTGAAGGTTGTTGCATGTTCTATAGACTGTGTTATACAATTGAATATTACCATTTTTTTATTAATTGATTTATTGATATAACCCTCTGCGACTGTGCTGCTTTTCCAACCACCATGTATTTTTGAAGTCAATAAGTCACTGCCACTGGCCACTAATATTGCCAAATACACGCTAGATCCCCCTTCTCCCCAATCGGAATTTTCAAATTTTGTACTTTGCACCGTCAAGCGCTTATAATGCACCACTGAAATAATACTTTGCACCCCTCCCCTCAGTTAGTAGTATCGCATTATTCAGAGTGAAGTTGCCCCCCCCCCAATGATAATTTTCAACAAAAACAAGTGGTATCGGAATCCACATCGAATGCACTCAAATGCACCACCAAGAAAAAGATAGTCCCCCCTCCCCTTACTTAGTTAATACTCAATATATAGAGTGAAGTTGACCCCCCAATGATAATTTTCAAAAAAAACATGTGGTTTCGGAATCCACTTCTAATGCACTCATATCCACCACCAAGATAAACGAAATCCCCCCTCCCCTTCCTCAGTTAAACCTCAATCTATAAAGTGAAGTTGCCCCTCTCCAAAGATAAATTCCGAAAAAAATTTAGGGTAGTGGAGTCCACTTCTAATGCACGCTTATGCACCACCAATAAAAACAAAATCTTACCTTCCTCCAAATATAAAAAGTATATGCTTTATTCCCTTAGGCCAAAAAAATTGGAAAATTGTCAAAATAGTGGCAAACCTTAGTGAAAAAGGGCCCGGAAAATAATGGAGAGGGTAGAAAGTGTCTGTTCATCGGTCGTTTGAAAAAAAATCCTTTTTTTGTAAAGTGAGTAGTTTTCGTATGCTAGCAGGAAAAATGTTGGTAAACCTAATATGCTCGTAAGGTGCCCGTTTGCACTGCCTTGATGAAGTACTATAAAATGACAGAAGTCACAATTTCGACTAACAACGCCTACGTATACCTTGCAAACAATGCTGATGCTTAGGGTTTATTCCATTGAACTCTCTACAAAATATCCATTTTAAATCGTTTGCTGGGGAGGATCTCATGTTATATGTTCTTGTATATTGTTCTCGTAGTTTTCAATGACGCCGTACCTGAAGTTGCCAAAGAGAGGAATAAACAAACCACTAGCTATATAAAAGTAGTTATAGCCTTTTTATTGAAATACATTCTCCAAAAATAAGTAACATTTTGAAAAAATATCATGTAATTACACTTAAAGTATTTACTACAGTGAATATTGGGGAATTGCAGCAAGAAAAAAGGAAAAGTGTACTCTTAGCGGAAAATTTCCAACCTTTCGAGGATGATTATCCTCATCATCAGGAAGACTTAAATGAAAAAACAACAGTTAAATACTGTGTTCAACGAAAGAATAAAAGTGTGATGAATTTAATGAATTTTACAACCACGTGTGTATTTACCTCCGAAGTGAGGTTAGACTCCATCAAGTTGTAATAATTTGAACTACAGATTATGAATTGTGTAATAATTGAGTAGAACTGAGATTCACATTGAACAACCAAATTATAATGACTATATAAAGTCAAAATGCAGCACCACTTTGTAAATTGAAATAATGAAAATCATCTTCAAGCGTTGTTATGATGTACGCCGGTAATGAAATCATATACTTTTCCCTCTAAATGGGATGTAACAATGGACAAACAATGTTACCAACAGTCCAAAATCAGAAAAATTGTGGAACAATGTACCTACTTTAATAATGGCCTCTGCTGTAGTCTGTAGTGCCAACATGGGATTAGCAAGAAGATGTATAAAGAGAGAGAGAGAGAGAGAGGGGGGGAACGCTCTCTATTATGTGTAAAGAAAGGATGACAATATTGTTGTATGTAGGGAACATAACTCCAATAAAACTTACACTGTGGAGGAAAAGAAACAGAAAACAACACAATAATAATAATAACAATATAGTAACAAAATATAATATAATAATTATGTACACTTGAATTATCTGAATGTATTTACCAACACCAATACACTCAAATTTTAAGATTTTAT
Source organism: Galeruca laticollis (assembly GCA_963921935.1). Lineage (NCBI taxonomy): Eukaryota > Metazoa > Arthropoda > Insecta > Coleoptera > Chrysomelidae > Galeruca > Galeruca laticollis. The sequence continues at coordinate 158,440,426 of OY998180.1, read as the reverse complement.
TAAGTTAAAGTAATAAGGGTGGTTCTGTTAGGAGCAATATGGTTGTTATAAGCGACCGGGAGAGTATAGTTAGCATCTAAGGACAACAAAAAGGAATAGATCTCACTCAAGTGGTCAATGTCTGTTTTTTTATTTATAACATTGCTGTATTGTGAAATAAAAGCCATTTCTAAGAATGACCTTTTAGTTTTGTTAGAATCAGTCGCCAACACATTCACAGCCTCATAATTCATCTGATGATCAAGAGAATTAACATGATATGCCAACGCGCACCGCTCTGGGTGTAATCTGAAGTCGCTCTTGTGTGAGACAATACGGCTCGACAGAGATCTTAAAGTCTGCCAATGAACTCTTATCTTTTACTCTAGAGAAAATTGATCTGATTGATAATACTGTTTTGTTAACAATTTTAAAGTTCCCACATGCACTAAGCAATCTGGCGAGTTATGTGTCTTATGTATGGGAAAGTAGCAAAAACCGGTTGAGAAGGGGACACATCAGCTCCAACATCCATTCGGGCCAAGTTAGGATGGCTATCTTCAAGAAGCAAGTCCACGGTGGTAGATGTGCTAAATAATGTCTTATTGAGTAACGTTCTTGGATAGGAGTTATCCAAATATTAAGTAAAATATTAAGATTTGTATTATAAAAAACATTATTAGAAATTCTGAGTACTCGTTGTTTCATTTGTTTAACCAAATTGACTTTCTTGGAATGCTTATGGTAGGAGTGATAATTTAGATATCTACTAGAACTGCATGGCTTCCTGTACCAATCTATAATAATTGTATTGTTGTTACGAATAAACTTTGTATCTAAGAATGGTATGGAATTATCGACGTCTTCCATTTCTATCGTGAATTGGAGGTTCGGATCATAGCTGTTGAATGTATCCAAAATTTCATCAAGGCCTTCTGGAGGAAGTGCCAAAATAATGTCATCGACATACTTTTTATGAAAAAAGGAGTCAAAGAAAGTATATATATATATATATATATATATATAAAAATGAATATAATTTCATAAAATACGAGGTGCTATATGAAATATAAATTTCGATTTTCTACTACACCTGTTTTAGTCGAAATTTCAATAATTTCGACTTGTTGGCCTGACCGTTCTTCGAAGGGCAAAACAACTACATTCCTGGCTAATACCACGCAAAATATTGAATTACATCCCCTTCGAAAACCGTGACGTCGATCGGCCATTTTGCCGATACGGACATCTGTGGTGATTCGCAACTGATAGCGGAAGAGCATAGTACACTTACGCGTTTCGACCTTCTTGGGTCTCTTCAAGAGTGCCGTAATGCCTTCCAGTTCAGAATCTCTAATCCGAACTGAAGATTACACCCTCCGACAACCTCTCTTGATTAGTGTAGTTACACAAGCGAGAAGTAGTCAGTTGGCGCCATCTTCACTTTCAGTTGCGAACCAACACCTCAGATAAATGCGACCGTATTAGTCGTATCAAATAAAAATGAATATAATTTCATAAAATACGAGGTGCTATATGAAATATAAATTTCGATTTTCTACTACACCTGTTTTAGTCGAAATTTCAATAATTTCGACTTGTTGGCCTGACCGTTCTTCGAATATATATATATATATATATATATATATATATATATATATATATATAATTTTAAATTAATTATTTGCCAACTTAATTATCAGGATTATTTTTATTGGGTTTGTGGCAATGATACCATGTGTACTCTTTCAAATATTTATTTTACGAGTTTCCGATACAATATATATATATATGTATATATATATAGAACACAGTAAGTCCTTGCCGAAACTAGTTAGGGTAAACTTTTTATTTGAGGAATGCGGCAATTTCAGAAAGAAAACTCTGTTTAATTAATTCTAAGCTTTCGGAAATTCATTTTTACCATTATCAAAGAATCTACAAGGAATAAATATTATATAAAGTTTAATGTGAAAATATTTTTTACTTACACTAATTGAGGATGTTCACAAATGTATAATATTTATTTAAATGGAGAAACATTATTGTTTTACTGTAAAAATTATTAAATTTATACATATAAAGATTCAAATTGGCAAATTTTCATTTTATCACAATTTATTGTAGTCATAGGAAATATTTTTTTATATATTCAGTGATATTATAAAATGTTTAGGTACTAGACTTATTATTTTTAGATGAAATATTAGAAAATCAATAAAAATAATTCTTCTCCATAATGCCTTGATTTCCATTTTTTTTTTGTCAAATAATAATAAATAACTATCAATTGAATTTAGATTCTGAATATCAGTTCTTTTATTTAAACAGTTATCCTCTTGAGTTGTACATTGCACTACTCATAATTTAAATTTGGTAGTTAATGATGTTGTTAGCAGTTGTATCGGACTACAAGTTTTTTTTCGCAACGTTACAAGATTTGTGTAATTTTTTTGGAAATAGCATGAAATGTTGGGTTTGTCCAGTAGAGTCAATACAAATTCTACAATATAACTTCCTTTTTTCGATATCATTAAATCAATTTAAGAAATAGTTCTCAAGGATTCCAGTAAAGAGGAGCGAAGTGAAGCAGAAATTATTAAAACAAAAATGTTTAATTTTGAATTCACTTTTCTTCACGATTTTATGCACCGCATACTGAATGACATTAATTATGCATCTAAAGCTTTACAAAAATGCGTCTATTTGGATGACGTATGTAGAGCATTAGCAGAGTCGAATGCAAAGATAAAAATTTATAGAAATGACTTCATACCTTTCAAGTGCAAAGCTAGTGAAACTGCAGTAAAATGTGGTATAGATTCCCATTTCGTAGAAAATACGACATTTATCGCTGCATCAAAAACTAGATTTGGTTGACATCATTGATTCTTGCGCAGAAAATAAGGCTAGAAATATGTTGTAAACAAAACTGGTTATTTTTTTTTATACAAGTTAACCTTTGTACATGAGTAATATACTCGGTAAAGGTGCGTACAGACATATAACAAAACTTCGTATCGTAACGCCGTCGCGTAACAACTGTGGACGGCACTGCGTAACACCGTAACACCAGAACATAGTAACATCTCGGCGTTCCATCGGTTGTAGGTTTTTTGACGCCGTATCAAAGAAATGATACGCACTGATGTTGCACCACTTGTTAGCATGTCTGGACAGGTCTGCGGTACACAGTTGCGATTTATTTTTCGTTTTGTTTATTCAGTTGAAAACATGGAGTGGACAGAAGAATCCTCCCGGACAACAGTAGATGAATGCAAAAAAAAATTAATGGTCTTCTGTCAGGACTTAGGCGAGAGAAAGCAAAAATTAAAAAGAGCCACGGTACGGGCAAAGGTAAGTTTGAATAATTGAAAATTAATTTCTTTCCTATTTTGTTTATTTACTTTCCAATTACAAATTTTATTTTTATTTATTACAGGGCTTTCAGATATCTATGAAAGTAGTTGGTTTGCCTTTAAAAGTTTGCTATTCCTTTGGGACAAAAACAAGGTTCGGGAAACACAAAGCACCGTAAGTATAAAACGAATTACGAATTACGTATAATTATCTTGCCAAAAAAGTCGATTTTCGTTTTGAAAGTACGATGACAATTCGTCTCTAATTCGTGTTTCATTTTCGGTTGGTCTTCTGGGAATATTTCTAATTGGAACTAAAGAAGACATTGATTCATTAGTTATAGTTTTATACTTTCCTTCTACAAGCTTTCCATGAATTTCTGTATCGAAGGTTCCATGTGGCGTATACAAAGCACAAGATGTGGAACTTTCTCTTAAAAAATTATGTAGATGAGCTACTGCCATTATAACTAATTCAGATTTTGTGGGTTCAAGTAACATCGGTTTACGAAGTACTCTAAAAACGGCTGAGGCGATGCCAAATACTTTTTCTACAGTTCTTCGTGCGCGAGATAATCTGTAGTTAAGCACTGCAATGATCCTTTAGGATGTATTCCCGAAAACGGTTTTATTAACGACTCAGTTAAGGCAAATGCCTCGTCTCCAATAAAAAAATAGGTAATTTTCTGTTGCCTGCCATGTAAAGCTTCTGGTTCAGGTAAATTTAACTCATTTCACTCTAATTTTTTGTAAAGCGAGCAGTTTTTAAAGATACCACCATCTGAAATTCTTCCTTGGCCTCCAGCATCAACATACAAAAAGTTATAATTAGCATCCACTAGGGCAAGAAGAACTACACTAAATGTAGATTTGTAATTAAAGAACTCGCTTCCGGTGTTAATTGGAGATTGTAGAACAACATGCTTCCCATCTAAAGCACCCAGACAATGTGGAAAGTTCCAGGTGTCCTCAAACCGTTTTGCCACTTCTAACCATCTTACTGGTGTTGAAGGTATCTGTAAAAATTAAAACAAATTTCGTTAAAACAAATTATACAGTGCGCCAAAAATAGGACATATTTTTATTTTCTATATAAGTTTGTTTAATTAATACTTATTTTAAATTATTTTTAATTTTAGATTGTACACGAAGAAGAAGATAATGATGAAAAGGAAATATCGGGTGATGAAGGAACATTAGCAGATAACGATAAAAATTCTGCTGTACAAGAGAATCGGGAAAATATAGAAAATGTACCGAAAAGAAAAGCAACACCTAGTACCGAAAAGAAAAGCGATGAAGCGACACCTAGTAGGAAACGCCAAAATAGGAATGAAGATTCTGAGAAATTAGATAAAGCTTTTAAAATACTGTCAGAAGCATCAGCAAACGCTAGAAACCCACAGGAGCAAAACGAATGTCAAATATTTGGAAATCTTGTGGCTAAAAAACTGGCCAAATATTCTCTTGAATTACAAAGTACTGTACAACAAGATATTATGTTAATTTTGTTTAAAGCAGACAAAACCCATCTCGAACAAAGTTCATCTAATTTTTATCATTCGCAATCATACCGTACTCATACTCTTCAGTCATTATTTGCAACTTCTGTGCCACAACATTCTCAATTTGAACAGTATCAGGATAGCCAAGCTTCCAGTTTTACTCAACAGCATTGACAGGTACTATCTCCAGCATATAATTATGCTAATTCTTGTATTTCGGATCATTCAAGTCGCAGTACTCCAGTCAATTCTTTACCACGCCAGCTATTGGATATGCCCGATACTGAATTAGAGAATTTAAGATAAACATTTGTTTTGTTTAATGTGTGTTTATTATACTTTTTTAATAAAACAGATTCTTACCTGTATATTTTCTTTTAATCCTTCTATAATGGCTTCGCACACTTCAGGAACTATAGCACTTATCGATTGTTTAGAAATTTTGAAAAGGTATTGTAGACTGGTGAAAGAGTCACCAGTCGCCAGAAACCGAATTGTTACTGCCAACCTTTCTTGAACAGAAATTGCCGTTCTCCATCTAGTATCTTTTCGTGCTATTTTGGGTCCAATTAAATTAATGAAGTAATCGAAGTCTGTTGGAGACATTCTAGTAAAATTTTTGTAAAGGCCACTAGTTGCCTGAAATTTTAAATCCAACAGTAAATGATTTTCGCTGTACACACTTCTATTAGTATACAACCGGGTCTGCCACCAGCGTCTTTCTGCGCGTCTTTTTTTAACAAAGTAATGCATGTATATATAAGCTGCTGCAACAACCTCCATTGCACACAAGAAAAAGACTAATTCAATTGTTCTGTTTTAGTAAAGATGGAACGGCAAAATGTCCCGTTTATAAGATACGCGATGATGTATTGATACGCTATATTTGTTGACACGCAGTATCTTCGATGCGTAACAAACAATTGTTGCGCGACGAAGTTACGATACGAAGTTTTGTTCTATGTCTGTACCCACCTTAATATATATACATTGTTTTATTATCCACAATTAAATATTTCATATAAATACATAAATAAACCTATCGATTCATTTTGTTTCATTACCTAATTAACATTGTTTATTTAAGTATATTCCTGAACTGCTCAACTGTAACTATGCTCAGGTAAGACACTCGTGCACACACTTACAGTAAAGTAGATTTGCTGTGCCCTGCGATACATGATAAAGAAATGATGATAAAGTGGCTTTGCTTCTTTAAAGTATTTATATTTCGACTTGATAAAAACTGTACAATTTATTAGGGGGCCTCACCTATTTTTCGCACCAGGGACGAAATTTTCGGTATAAGAGTGTCTGCCATCTAGCGCAAAAATATATAGAAGAGGGCGGAGTCGAGACGTGACATGGCGCGAGTGTCGAGCAGTCTCTCTTGATATTCAATAAAACATTTCTACGATTAAAAAAAGTATCAGTATAAGAAATTGCAACATGATTTTGATATTCATGTTATAACACGTATCAATGTTATCATGTCAAACGATATTTTGAAAAAGGACAAAATAGTGCCGAAAAAATATGTTTATTTAATCAATGTGAGTTCAAAAAATCCATATTTTCTATAGTGTTTTAAATCAACAGATAAGCAAGCCCGAGGTTATTTCGACGGAAATGATGTGTGTCCCCTATTACGTTTCAAATAAATGTTAAACATTTTAGCTTATTTATATTAACGGCAATCTTTTTCTCTTTTATCTTTAAAGTATCTCCATAAATAACCATAATGCCTATTTACATATTCTAGTACAGTAGGCAAGTGCATACTTGGAATTACAATATATGCGGCTATTAACGCCAGAAGACACAGTAGTGATGTAACTATTTAAATGTAGTTTTGCCAGGCAATACATTTGTGACTTGTTTTTATGGTACCTACAGCAACAATTTTACAATATTTTAATCAGAAAGCTGCAAGTTAATTCAGACATCTTTTTTTGTATAATTTCACCTTGTGATTATGTCTGTGTGTGCCGAATCATTAATTGCTGTCTTGAGTAGCTTATCAATTGCTGGATGTCCACAAATGCTTTTGTGACTTGAATGAGAAGCTCTTTGTCATTATTTATTGAATTATAATTTCAAACGTTCCAGAGAAAACCATGAATTAGTTTCAGAGTAAACCAAATCAAAGTACAAATTTAAAAATAATGTATTAGAGTTAATAAAAATAAAACCCGTAGTTTACGCACTGAACTAATAAACTGGAATTGATCAATGATCACAACTGTTGAGATTGCAATTACAGAATATGCTTAGCAATGTTAAAGAAATTACAATATACCCTATCGAAAACTTGACATGGAAGTTTTGGGAATAATATCGTAGATGTGGAGATACCTGCAGTATCGTCACTTCAACCTTCGAGCAGTGGGGTGAACAACCCCTACAATTTTAATAGGAAATAGGGGTGGAGTGGTACATCATTTGAAAGCCCGTTCAATTTTCTAAACAACAGTGTATCGTTTTTTTAGTTGAAATGAACTGTTTGGGATTATTTTGTTATAATATGCCTGTATGATGTTTCAGAGCTACAAATTGTACGTCACCGGACAGCTCAGTTGTATTTTTTTAGAGTCTACCGTGAATGTTTTTGCTCAGTTTTTTCTTTTATCACAGCGGGTGGGATAAATTTATACAAACTGTATATCTACTAACTTAACTTATATAGTCACCTAACTATGTACTTATACTTAATTTATGTACACACTCAATTTCTAATTTATATTAAATACACTGTTCACTATGTATCTTAAATAGTGTTCACTTTTATTGTCCATTTGTTCTGCTCACGACTTGATTAAAATGTAGACAACTCACGGTTCGCAGGTAGTTGCTTATATATTAAAACCCTCTCTCGAACATTCGGATTCCTGAAATTTCCAAATTGCAGCTCCCAACAAACAATCGGCCTTCTTAGAATCCCTCTATAGCAAATAATCACAAAAAAATCCTTCCCAGAAACTGATAACTGGGGGTATAGCTGCAAACTAATATGTGGACACCGGTATCTTGGGAGATCACCTCTACCATGTTACTGATGACACATCAATCCACTGGTTACTGGTTACTCTCTATCCTAAGCATTGCTAGTTTTTTCACGTTGGATTCCAGCACATGATTTCGAAGGCTTCTTAGCGCTTCCCACACATTGCGGTAGGTGGATCGATCGATTTTTTGGTTACCAGGTAGAAGACGTACCGGGAATTGTGTTTGAGTCTTGCCAGAGGTAGGAATCTGATCTTCAAATTTTTCTAATTGCCCAAACTTTTCCACCATTTTCTCTTCGTCGGGATGTGCAAACATGCTTTGTTCCTTTCTTTGAACCTGCCTTCTGTGGCCTGCCAGTCGTACCCATTTTTCATTCTGTTCGTGCACATCGTCCATCCCTCTTCTCAATTGGATCACGTAATCTCCTGGTCGACAACCAAATTCTAAGTCACAAGGTAGCCTCGTTTCACGTCCAAACAGAATTTTCGCCGGTGTTTCACCCGTGGACTCATTGATGGTAGATCGATGAGCCAATGCAAATAGGGAGAGATACTGATCCCAGTCTTTCTGATGGCTAGAAACGACTTTGGACAGGTATTTTCCAATGGTCCTGTTCATTATCTGGACCATTCCATCTGACTGTGAATGCGACGCTGTTGTCCTGGTCTTCTTCATTCCCAGCTTGTCGCATATTTCCTGAAATACCTGGCTCTTGAAATTTCTTCCTTAATCGCTGTTGACTTCCAAGGGCACTCCATATCGGCTGATAAATTCTTTCACCAATACATCCGCGACAAATGTGGCCTCTTGACTCGGGGCCGCGTAAATTTCCACCCACTTTGTGAAATTATCCATTAGAATCAGAATGTATTTACCATCATTTTCTGTCGATGGAAATGGTCCAGCGATATCTAAAGCAATCCTATCGAATAGGCTTTCAACATTATATTGTTTCTATTTCTGTCCCAAATTTTATAATCTTACCCCTGCACATATTAAACAGACTCGAAATCTAAAAAAATTTGGAAGGGAAGTCAAACTCTACCAACAATTACATGTAGGTACCTTTATTTCTATTATGCCATAAGTACTTCTTATAATTATTTCTTATATAAAAATCAGACGGAGGTATCGGTTATTTCCGGGTGCGGTTAGCCCGTAGCAAAACAGACATGTATTTTCCTACGGCTGGTGGTTGGTTTTTGAGGATCTACTTTATTGTTCAGTCATTACATGTAGTATTGTACTCTAATATGAAATAAATCATTTGAATTTTCATGAATGCCATTATCCTTCGATGTGGTCCATTACTCGTAGCACAAGTCGTAAATTTCTTTCACCAGTCCTTCACATCGTCGGAGCTGTTCATACAATAAAACCTTTCACGGACTCGCTGAAGGGTTTTATTCACTCCCAGATGACCTTCTGATGGATTGTCGTCTAACTTCTTCAGTACCCCAGCTACTCTTGCTCTGGGGATAACTAGCTGTCTTCTGTTCGCAGAACCATCATGATTTTCAAGGATTGTTTTTAACAGACCTTCTTTCAGGACAAGTGAGTCCCACTGAGCCAAATATACCGTGAGTCTCGGTGAAAATCTTGACAGTTTTTGCCAGGTAGATCGCCGATATTCTTCCTTCCATTGCCGAATCATCTCTAGGTAAAGATAATTCTCCTGATCTTCTCTGATCCTGGTGGGTGACCATTCTTCGTTGACTACTGTAGTTCTTGAAACAGACCTTCTTTCAGGACAAGTGAGTCCCACTGAGCCAAATATACCTTGAGTCTCGGTGAAAATCTTGAAACTTCTTGCCAGGGAGATCGCCGATTTTCTTCCTTTCATTGCCGAATCATCTCTAGGTAAGGATAATTCTCCTGATCTTTTCTGATCCCGGTGGGTGACCATTCTTCGTTGACTACTGTAGTTCTTGGAACTGCAGCTTCCTTAGATTCCGTCTTGTTGCAGTAGGAATAGTCAGCTGGGCGTGGGCGTCTAGTCAGGGAGTCGGCATTTCGGTGACACACCAGCTCGATGTTCGATGTTGAAATCGTACTCTTGAAGTCTTTCTATCCATCTAGCGATCTGACCATCAGTATTCTTGAACTGCATCAACCAATTGAGTGCTGCATGATCAGTCCGGATTAAGAACTTCCTTCCATAGAGATACTGGTAAAAGTGTTCCACGAACTCCACTACCGCCAAAATTTCTCTTCTAGTGGCGCAGTTGTTCCGTTCTGGGTTCAAGAGGTCTTTACTGAAATATCCCAGCACTCTTTCTTGTCCTCCTTGGATTTGTGAGAGTACTGCTCCAATTCCTATGGTACTTGCATCAGTGTCAAGAATAAAGTCTCCCTCTGGTAATGGATATCCTAATATCGGCGCCGTGCTTAAATGTCTCTTCAAGGTTCCAAGAGCTGTTTGACAGTCTTCGTTCCAATGGAAAGCTCTTGTTCCTTCTGTGAGTCGAGTTAGTGGCTTGGAAGTATCTCCAAACTTCCTGATAAATATTCGATAGTCTGTGCAGAGTCCAAGGAAACTCTTAATTAGATATTTTTCGGTTGGTTGTGGCCATTGCTGAATGGAAGCAATTTATTTTCGACGTCAGCGACAATATAATTTTTCATTGATAATATATCGGCAGAAATATCGTTCTTCATAGCAAAAATATCGATCTTCACACCAGAAATATCGTTCATCAAATTAACAGAAATTGGCGATATTAAGGTGGAAGCCTTATATTTGAATAAAAATATTTCTGGATCCAAGCCATCACTATCCAGAACCATTTTGAGTCTTGAGTTTCCAGCTCACGATTTTCCAATTCGGCTTTTAGTACCGTTACTTTCAGGTCACTTAATCTCTTAGTCATTTTTTACTTACCTATTTATTTATATTACCCCACACCTGACACCAATGTGATGTTTTTCTGATTTATTTAAATAGTTTTTATAACAACGGGCAGGATAAATTTATACACACGGTATATCTACTTACTTAATTTATGTATACACTAAACTATTCACTTAACCTCTAATTTATATTAAACATACTGTATATCTACTTACTTAATTTATGTATACACTTAACTATTGACTTAACCTCTAATTTATATTAAACATACTGTTTTTACTACTTATGTTAAACACAGTTCTGGAACATTCGGATTCCTAAAATTTCTATATTGCAACAAACAATCGACCTTTTAAAACTTTAGATATCGAACTAGAGCAGGGTCGACATCGTTGACTACTTCGTAAAAATACAATAGAACAAACAGAAGTAATTTCCATTCGGGTGTGGTATTGTATTTCTCAACTAGAAAGAAACAATGGTGTACACAGTTGCAGAGAGAGTTAAGTTGATTGAACTGTACTAGGAAAACAATAGATGTGCAAAAAGGGCTGCTGAACGGATCAATCAACAACGTAGAAGGACTGTGTCGCGGCAGTATGCGTCTGAATTGGTTACAAAATTCCGAGAAACGGGATCGGTAGCAAATGAAAAATGGCAACTTTGGACCATGTTACGTTTGACCATGACAGCGAGCAACTGTTTCCGGTGTCTCATGAACCAGCATTTAACATATTTTGAAACTACACAAATGTCATCTTTACAAAATTAAATTAACGCAAGAACAGAAAGAAGATCATTTTGACGGAGTTTAGATGTGATGTAGTAAGTCAGTAGCCAATTGCAAATCCACAGTTTCTTTTTAACATCAGTTTTAGTGATGAATGTTCGTTTTTTTCCAAATAGTACAGTTAATCGACATAATCCCCACATGAGGTACATACGCAACTTCCCCACAAATTAAACCTATGGCTGGTATTTTTGGTGATCGCTGGCCCTTTATTTAAGGCAATCTTATAGGGGAAATTTATATGGAACCGCTTGAAAACAAAATTGAACCTATGTTAACAAACATGATTGAAAATAACCAAAATTATCTGGAGGATCAGTTGATATTTCATAGATTAACACTTCTCGGGTCATTGGATTGATAAGCGAGGTCTTATCGAATGGCCTCCACGATCACCCGATCTGTCTCCCCGATATTTATTTCTATGGGGTCATTTGAAAAGCAAAATGCATGCTATTCCACCTACTTCGCTCGAAGATTTACGGCTACGAATTGTGATTCGTGAATGTCGTCAAATCACCCCACAAATGCTCCAAAATTTACGTAAACGTTTCCAGAAGAATCTTTATTGTTGCATGGAAGTTGGAGGTGCGCTTTTCGAGAGATTTTTAAGATGAGACTAACTCTACACTGAATATGGTTCATCCCAATTTATGAAACTGTTCACCGTTATTTAGATAATCTAACGGGCTTTCAAACGATGTGCCACTCGAACCCTATTCCTTATTTAAATTTTAAGGGTGGTTCTCCCCACTGCACGAAGGTTAAAGTTACGGCGCTGCAGGTATGACAGCAAAATGTCTCTCTCGAAACCAAAATCGACTTGTCGGAGCGTTTTTCCACATCTACGATATTATTACCCAGAACCCCCATGTCTAGTTTTCGGTAGGCCATCCTGTATAAAACGAATACAGTAATAAGTTGTCTTATAATGTAGGTGGTTTTATGTAGTTTTTCTGGAAAAGCCCTTCAATTAGTAAAGTCCAGCAGGATACTAATTTTAAGAGATAAATTATTAGTAATTTATTTAAAGCGATTCGTATACTTGTATGATACTCTAGTAATACTCTAAATAATATAAGGATTGGTATTGAGTTATGCATTTGGTTAGTTAGATCTTTTATATCAATGTCAGTTGATTCAGTGTTAAACTGATTAAACCACATGGAATAAAAAACGTCAACAGATATAATTCCACTAATTATTGTAAGTGGACAAATAAATGTAGAAGAGTAACTGAAATCTAAAAAAACAAACAGGTTTGCTTCTTGCCTTGTTCTCAACTCATGCACGTATCCAGTGGGTACAATCTGACTATCTTTTAGTTATGTTTGAGAATGTGGGTATATGAATGTAAAAATAGAGATTCTGTCTAAAACAAACATTTATAAATTACATAGCTATTATTTCAGTTTGACTACTACTTCTTCTTGGTTTATCCTTAGGCCTGTTCAGGTAGCGGATTGGGACTCCGTGTCCTCTTCCAGCCAGTTTTCCATGCCTTCAGACACAACTGGTTCTAAATTTTAGTATTATATTATTGAATCTCGTTGTCTTACTTTTTTTTGTAACTCTTTTAATTATCTTATACATGATCAAAATAAATAACAACAGGCTTAAACTGCCTCCTTGTTTTATGCCCTTTTCATTAAAAATTCTTCTGATCTTTTTCCTCCTATCTGTATCTGGCGTCTTACTGTTACGCATGTGCTTTTTATTACTTTTAGTAATGTTGTTGGTATTTCCATTTCTTCTAAGTATTTCTATATATCCTCTCTAGCTATAGTGTCAAAAGTCGCCATAGATATATGTATGTAAAATAATGTATATGATCGCTTATTTGTTTGTCCGGGCGAAGAGCTGCTTGCTCGTCTCCAAACCAATATGCCACATTTTCTCTAAATGTGGTTTCTAGAACTCTGGTTTAAACTTTAAATGAAGTTTGACCTTTTTCGCTCTCCTTTTTTGTATATATTTTTCTCTCGCTGTTTCGGAATCTTCTGTGTTTTCCATGCTACTTTACATATTTACCACAGCCATTCCTTTCCTTCTTCACACATCTACTTTAACACTGCCAGTATTAATTCATCCTCTCGCCAGCTTTTGCCATTTCAGACTTCTAAATACGAGTCTACGAGGTTGACAAAAAATCGAAGTCTTATATTCTGGCTTCTGGTGTCCGTCCGTCCGGTTCAGCGGACGAACGGTGAGTTCTAAACTTTAGGTATGAACGGATTTGAAATCAGCATAGTCTGAAACCTCTTCAATGGAGGAAAAATTTGATCGCAGACCTTCATTTATTTATTTATTGAATTGTTAAGTTTATAACATAAATAGGTATAAATGGACTGAGCGATCCGTATTCAGATGTGCAGTGAAAACAGACCGATAAGGAGATATAGAGCCCATATTGAGAAGGCTATTCAAGGCCAGTTTAATCTTCGGTTACACACCGGAGGCGTGGACGGAGTCTGCGGTGGTGTTTATACCTAAAACTGGTAGACATCCAGTGGACGAACCAAAGTTTACCGCCCAATTAGTCTGACCACCTTTCTCCTGAAAGCAAAAATAAGCAGAATTATTGTAGAGAGACATGGAAGGGAGACGATCAGGATGAGAGTAGGAAGAGGTTGTTCCCAAGGTGGAGTATTATCGCCTCTGCTGTGGTCACTGTCTGTCGACAGCCTAATACTGAAACTGCACGAATCGGGTTTTACGACTCAGGGTTATGCCGATGACCTGGTGGTAACCACCAGGAGTAGACATGAAGTAATCTCCGATTGCATGCAAGTAGCCCTAGACATAATCGAAAACTGCTGTACAAAGGAAGGAGGTATTGTCAATCCTAGTAAAACAGTTTTGGTTCCATACACCAGGAGGCGAAAGTACACACTTAATGCGCCAAAGAAGTTAAATACTTGGGCGTCATAATCGACCAAAAACTAAATTGGAACAGCCAAATTAACCACATCCTCTCCAGAGCTATAGCGGCAAGCTGGACATGCCGCAGAGTATTTGGTAAGACATGGGTCTTAAACCAAAAATGATCTACTTGACATACCAAACGATCATTAAACCTATCGTCACCTATGCTTCACTGATATGGTGGCCAAAGACTCAACAAACCTGGGCACAAGCCAAGTTGCAGAAATTGCAATATCTACGTGCTCTACTATGGCTCTAGAGGCAATGCCGAACCTTCCATCACTACACCTATGTGTATTGAAAGAAGCAGCAATCAGTGCCTTCAGACTGAGCCATTCAGAAAAACTAAAAGAAGGAAATCTGATCGGTCACCTAAAGACTTTGGAACACATTTATCTAGAAGCCATGTCTAACCGACATACACTCTAGTAGTTAGGTACGACTTTCGAAGGCAGTTTGAAGTGATCATAAACAACCACCAAATATGCACATAGAATGGACCTCGACTGGGAAGGAACGCATCAGTTTGGGACTCTAATGGATCCAAGATGGATGGAAGGGCTAGAGAGGGAGTGACGGGGCCTAGTTTCAGGCTCTCGAAATCCCTTGGCAGAGCCCCAATCATATATCAAGCAGACATACATGCTATAGAAATTTGCGCCCAGGAGTGCCACAAAAGGGACACCCGGAGGACAGAAATGTATATACTATCAGATAGCCAGACAGCATTGAAAGCTTTGAAGTTATACATTTGCGAGTCTAAGCTGACTTGGGACTGTAAACAATTCCTAAGACAACTGGCAACAACCAACAAGGTCCTCTGATGTGGGTGCCAGGTCACACGGGCGTTAGAGACAATGAGGAAGCAGACAGCATTGCCAAATAAGGAGCAAACTCCGAATTCCTTAGCCCGGAACCCTTCTGTGGACTTTCTAAAGCCCACTTGAAAGAAGACCTTCGATGCTGGGAAAACGATTTAATGAGATCTCACTGGAATAAACTGCCAGGACAAAGACATGCTAAAAGGCCGGTGAGCCTTTCACCAAGGAAAACTAAACAGCGTCTTGAGTTAGATACAAAAGACTTGAAACTGGTAACGGGACTGCCCTCTGAGGTGGCACCTCAAAAAAATGGGTACATAAGGGAGTGAGTAAATGAGAGAGTATGTAGCTCCCAGGAAATTGATAAACTTCGCACGAAGTCTCGGAATTCCGGGCCTCCAATAGATTTAGGGTTATGCACAAAAGATCTTATAGGTCGAAGTGTTTTATTGGCTGCAGAGCCTTTACGACCCCCTTACAATCTACGAGAGAGACAAAAAATGTTGTATTGGCAGGTATTGGCAGCGTAGTTGCTTTGTCTCTCTCTATAGAGTGGTCATTTTTGTGACAATATCGCCCAGTCCATTTTTTTGTCTATGTTATGTCATAAAAGGTGAGATATCAACATCAGGTTATTTGTCACTGCATTTTTTTAGATTAGATTTGGTTGCCACACCAACTTCTTCTTATTAAAGGCCTCTTTTCAAATGCATTTGAAGACAGTTATTATGACCTCATAATATTAAAAAGAGACAGCGTCAGAGACAGCGGTAATCTTTTTTCCGCCGAATCAGATGAGGCCAAAAAAGAAAACTTACGGTCTAGGTGCCAAAAAAGAACCTTACGCTCGAGGTGCGTACAATGTTTTATTGGCGATATTATTGAAAAAATCACAAAAGAACTTCGATATTTTGACATTTTATGCCTTGCATATTTAACAAAAACTTGACAACGTGTCAACAGTCATTTCATTTAGTTTCCTTTGAATTTCATTGGAGAAATGTCACCAGCGGCCGGTAAAGTAATTTTGGCATTAGCGTTGCACTGTACGGCCGCTATACGGTACTATAAACCAACGATTATAGATAGACATGATTGCTTAGTTCCATTTAACGTGTGTTGGAAATTTTGGTGGGTTGCGGGAACGGTTATGTGACGCAAGTATCGGTACCGAATAGCTTGTTTACGTTTATTTGGCTGTTGGATGGTGTGTGTTTTAAAGCGGTTTCTGTTGTGATTTGTTAGATAATTTGTGTGTTTTAAATTGTAGTTTAAATTAGAGACAAAATTTTATTCCTTTCGTGTTCTTAAAAGTATGTAACAATTCGATTTAGGACAAGATAGGCTTCTTGTTTAATATAATTATAGTAATAAATAATTCCAATGGTAATTTTTTAGTTCATTATGCCTGGAAGAGTATGTGGTGTTGCTATGTGCAAATACAATCAATTAGCTTTTCCGGGTTTAGTGTCTTCCACAATAAGAAAATAGTGGGTATGACTCTACAGAAGAAAAGACAAATTTTATATATATATATATATATATATATATATATATATACTTCGACAGTTTGTTCAGACCATTTTACAATTAATGACTATGAAAAAAAATTACAGCATGAGTTATAATACATAATACAATTTTGGTACCCATGCCTCAATTTTATACTAAAACATACAAATTGTTTAATAAAAAACAAACAAAAATCTTATCAAAATTAAAAATACTTTTTTCGGAAACTGTCATCAAATGTTGACGTTTTCATTAAAATGTCAGGATGTGGCTCTTTTTTGTCACTCAGCTGAGAAATACTTTGGCGCTCTAGAACTTAAATGTTGAACAGCTTGTCATATGTTAGGAACTTATTTGTGAATTTATTAATTGAATACGAGGACATTTTTCAATACATAATTATAATTAACTATTATTGAAACAATTATAAATAAACATGAACATTATAATAATTTATCTTATACTACATTTAAACTGTGCTAATTTTGCAGTGAGTGAAATTTATACCAGATCCAGTGCTATTAGTTATCCTAGCTTCTATTTCTGGGTGTTCAATGAGGCTACCATTACGATAGTCATGCAAATAATACCACTTATATAGAAGCGTCTAGATGCTAGCCTAATAGATCGTCTTGGTTCAAACACAAAATGTCAATTAACAATGACAAATATACCTACTTATTTATAAATTTTTCATTCTATTATTAGTTTTAATGCAATTTTCGAAATGATATTGTTTGCACCTCGAATGCGAAATGGTTATTTTGCCTCGCGGAACCTGGGAAAAATAACTTCTATTCGTAAACGCAAAAGTATCATTTCGCATTCTAGATACAAAAATATCTATTAAATATCTAGACAATTATAATATGTCAAGCAATTATTGGTGACTTAATTATTAAAACAATCTGTGTTTTTTAAAACTTGTCTTGCAATTTATTTGGACCATGAAATTGAAAAATTAATTGAGGCAAAAGAATTGTTAAGAAACAAAGCAATTCATTGCTTGGGTCATCTAGCTTTGACTCAAGTTTACCATCAACTTCCAAACACTTAATATGTGGGAATTAAAAAAAAATGTAAAGTAGACTTGAATATTTTATTCTCTTTTTATTTTTACTTTTAAATGCATTATATATAACCATAAACCATAATCAAGAATAAAGCGTGACTATTTATTCTAGAAAAGTATCTATAGTTTTCTCACGTTTATTATGTATTGTTTCTAAATAAATAACTAAATCTTTAACGTCTATATTCCCATTTTTTAAATATCTCAAAACAATTTCTTAACATGCTTTAGAGCATTTGGAATAATTAAACTAGGTATTATATGTATTTTTCTCCATTTCAAGCTCTAAATTTAATTTAATAAAAATATTAAATTATTTATTATACTTCTTTTCAAAATAAAAATAATATCTTCAAATATATTAGGGCCAAATTTGCTTAGAATTTATTTTATAGCAAAAAAAATTTAAAATGCAATCTAACTCATAAGCCTGCATTCTGTACGGTACTAATGGTGACGTCACAGCGAATTTGACCTTTCCAGACAAACTGGTCAAACTAAGCTATCCTGTGGAGTATATAGTCGTTGACTATAAACAACGTCTTTTTGGTTGATCACCTATAAACATTAATTTCTTTTTACCTCTTCTGACAGCTGATATTTTTAAAAGTTTTGTCACTAACATATTCAGCCAAAATTTTTGTGGGATAGAGAGTGTTTATGTTTCATTGTTTTGTTATTGTATTAATTATTAGACAAAATCGGTTTTTAATTGTTCATTAAACTGAAATTATTGTTTAGAAATCTTTGTATACGCCACACTATGGCGCTTCCCAATTTGTTTATTCTATTTATTGCGTTTTCAACTCATTCATTAGTTATTTCTTCTATCTCCACTACTTCCTCCCTATCTATGTTTGGTATAGTACTGTCATATTTGATTACGTTAAGAATTTAACTTCAAACTATAGCTGTCATGTGTATGGAAGCTTAAAATGTGCTCCAGATACGCCACTGGTAATGCTATAACTCTTGTAGCTGGCTACTTATAATATTTCAATATAATTAATAAGCCCTATGCAGGTCCGGGTTACCGCTGTGAATGGATTTTTAAGTTAGTTTATTACCCATTAGATTTTTCCTCCGCTTTAATTGCTGTAAAATATAATCGGGTGTTCTGTATGAATCACAAAAATGTCTTCAGTTGATATATGAATCTTCTTTATATTCGGTCTCAAGCAAGAATTATCTTTGGTTAATTAATTGAGGGATTAGCTCCAAGCATGACAAGTCTCAGATTTTATATTTTACTCTACCATTCTCAAGCTATTGCCAGGACGATGCTTTGGAATTAGAGGTATTATTCACTTCAAGAAAGGTGTAACAATACAAAAAATGGATTCTTCGGAATTCGAAATCTAATGTTCATAAATTTCGTTGAAAATTCGAAGTTTTATTTTATTTTGAATGGAACAATGTTTAACGTGGCAACTATTGAGGAAATAGACAATAATAATCGGTTTTAAATATTAAAACTAACTTTTCCGCATCTGTGAAACACCCTTAACAATATCCAATCATAAAATTGGTCACTTGTATATACTCCGGACGCTGTATCGTGCTAACAAACTTAAATTTCTCCAAAAAAAGACAAAAATGTGGTACTTCAAGTGACATAGCACTCGATGTACTGGCTTTGGTGAGGTGAAAATCAATAGGGTTCATCTGTGAGATGTTCTGAACAATATTAAATCATAAATTGGTTGTTTGTTGCACTTCGAAAGCTGTATCGTGCTAACAAGACATGTTACGTTAAGTGGCCGACGACGACATACACACAGGATTTTTTCTAAAAACCGTTTTTTCGTGTTGTTCTTGCTAAAAAACGTTAAAATAACTCAAAAAAAATCCTAAATCCAACTTGTTTTGGGGTAAACCAATACTTTTCTCGCATATTAGATAGGTTGGGTGGAAAAGTAATAAAAACACGAAAGTTAAGATTATTGCTGTACTTGAGATGAGCAGATGGCTTGGGGACAAAAGCATAAACAGAACTTGGAATATGTACAAATAAGCCAATTGAAGCAGCAACAAAGATGTCATATAAAGCATGCACTAAGGTATATATTGTAATGTTTTTGTTATTTATTTAAACAATAAACGGGTGGGATAAATTTCAAACACACTGTATGGCTCATTACTAATTTATTTAAACACTAACTCACTAACACTTAATTTATATATACTCAGTACATTCACTTAAACTAATTAATATAATCACTTAATTTATATTCACTTATTTACTGTTTAACTCACGATGTCAAATTATATACTAAACTAACTCTTCCTGATCAGTCCCTTATATATTAAAGCCGTTTTTACTAGTAAATTCTGGGCTGCGGCTTACACAGTCACAAATAATTTTTCTGGCCTTTTCTAGATAACTCTGGTCACAAAAACAATGTTTACATAAGATAGTCTTAAACTCGTAAACAGTTTTTTATAACTGCGTATCCGCCATAATTTTAACTTTTATACCTGGCTTAGACAGAGTCGGTTTCAGGGACTATACCAGTGTGCTGTTTCGTAACATTACCCCCTCCTTAAATGGAAGTTCCTCCTGGAACTTTTGTGTAGCCGGGACTGGATGTTTGAATCGGCAACTGGCCCCATTTCAACACTTTCCGATCTTATGGAAATAGCAGGGCACCGTCTTCATCGGATACTGATAACGGGAGTTGTAGCTGCAAATTAATATCTGGACACCGGTATCTTGAAAGATAATCTCTACCATGTTCCTGATGATTCGCCAATCCAACTGGTCACTCGCTATCTTAGGCATAACCAGTTTCTTCACGTTGGATTCCAACACATGGTCTCGGAGGTCTCGAAGTGCTTCCCACACATCGCGGTAGGTAGATCGATATTGGAATTCATATTTAGTTACCACGTAGAAGACGTACCGCGAATTATGTTTCAGTTTCAGTGTCTTGCCAGGGGCTGGAACCTGGTCTTCAAGTTTTTCTAATTGCCCGAACTTCTTTCGAAAGACGGTTGCCAACCCTCGTGCGTTCTTGATACGGGCGGGGATGTTGTATGCCAGTGAATAATCTTCCGGGAGAGTGAACAAATCTTGTTGTTGTTCCGAAGTGATTCCATATCTAGCTTTCCCGGTACCTCCATACGCGCCCATAAATTCATCGAAGGTGGGGTCAGACACATCTCGAATAAGGTTTACTCCTTCCTCTATGTCATGGTCTCCTTCGAATGGCGCTAGTCGGTTTTGGTGAACTACTTTTGGTTTTCCGTTGGGGATCTTGCTTATGCGATATAAAACATCATTGATCCTTTTCTTGATTAAGTATGGACCTTCCCAGGATTTTTGTAATTTTTGTAATTTCTCCTCGTCGGGTTGTGTAACCATACTTTGTCCCCTTCTTCAAAACCGCCTTCTGTGGCCTGCGTGTCGTACCGACTTTTAATTCTGTCGCTGGCAACTTGAAGATTTGTTCGAACTAATTCGTGAATATCGTCCAGCCTTCTTCTCAACTGGATCACGTAGTCTTCGCCAGCTAGATCTTCTCCAGGCCGACAGCTAAATTCCAGGTCACAAGGAAGCCTCATTTCACGTCCAAACAGGAGAAATTTCCACCCACTTTGTGAAATAATCCATTACAACCAGTATGTATTTGCCACCATTTTCTGTCGTTGGAAATGGTCCAGCGATGTCTAAAGCAATCCTTTCGAAAGGGCTTCCAACATTGTACTGTTTCATGGGTGCCTTTCTCTTGCGATGTGGTCCATTACTCGTAGCACAAGTCGTACATTTCTTACACCAGTCCTTCACATCGTCGGAGCTGTTCATCCAATAAAACCTTTCACGGACTCGCTGAAGGGGTTTCTTCACTCCCAGATGACCTCCCGATGGACTGTCGTGTAACTTCTTCAGTACCTCAGCTACTCTCGCTCTCGGGATAACTATCTGTCTTCTCTTCTCGGAACCATAATCGTTCTCAAGGATTCTTTTCAATAGGCCTTCTTCCAGGACAAGGGAGTCCCACTGAGCCCAATATGCCTTGAGTGTCGGTGAAAATCTTGACACTTCTTGCCAGGTAGGTCGCCGATTTTCTTCCTTCCATTGCCGGATCATCTTCAGGTGAGGATCATTCTCCTGATCTTCTCTGATCTTGGTGGGTGACCATTCCTCGTTGACTACTGTAATTCTTGAAACTGCAACTTCCTTAGATTTCGACTTGTTGCATTGTGAATAGTCTACAGGGCATGACCGTCTAGGCAAGGAGTTGGCTTTTTGGTGACTCACATTAGCTGGATGTTCACCCCTGTCTGATTTCCCCTGTGTCTGGAGTTCTTGGGTTACAGGAGTCTTGGGAAGCTTAGACGGACTGCGTACGTGCGCTAGCTCGCCACACTTCCGGCATTTGATCTTCTTCGCCCTCTTGTCTGCCATACCTTTCAACAAGTTGACGATCTGATCAAGTTTGTCATCGTCATCTTCTTCCTGCATGGTTCTACCTTTATTGTACCGCGAGATTTTCTTGGCTGCTTTGCATTTAAGAGGTTCTTGGCTTACAGGAGTCGTAGGACGCTTACACGAACTGCGTGCATGCTCTAGCTCGCCACAATTACAGCACCTGATTTTCTTCGGCTTCTTGTCTATCATACCTTTCAACAAGTTGACGATCTGGTCAAGTCTGTCATCGTCACCTTCTTCCTGTATGGTCCTATCTTTGTTGTATCCCGAAGCCATCGTGGATGCTTCATATTCAAGAGCAGCAGTCAATGCATCGGCCAATATTTTAGGATGGGCTAATCGAAGCGTCTTCTCCATATCGTGGTCACACAAGCCGTCAATAAAGGCCTGGATGCCTTAACATTCAATCATGTTCTCTGTTGCTGATGGATAAGCAAATCGAACTAGTCGGGCAATATCCATTTCATACTCTTGAAGGGGTTTGTCACGTTTCCGCCTTCGGTTCTTCAACTGGAATCTGTACAACTGTTCCAAATGTTCGTGACCATATCGCATGTCCAACCTCTTCTTCAGCAGCTCGAAATCATCCGCTTCTTCCAGAGGTATCGTCTGAAGTATATCTAAGGCATCTCCCCGAAGCGCGATAGTTAAGTTCACTGCTTTCTCCTTGCCGGACCAATTATTCACTCTAGCGGCTGCTTCAAACTGTTTTACGTAATTGGTCTACGACATCTTTCCATCGAACGTTGGGGCCTTGACTCGGGTAAAACTGCCAATATCATCTGTCTTGGGTTGTGTTTCTGGCTTGCAGATCTGGACCTTCTTTTCTTCTGCTGAAGTGTCTTGTGTTCTTAAATCAGCAATCTTTGTCTCCAACTCCTTGATTTTCTCGTCCATCTGATTTTCCATCGTTGTCATCTTATTCTCCATGTCTGATTTTAGAGACGAAATTTTATTCTCAACTTCAGCAGCAATGTAATTTTTTCAATGATAAGATATCTGCAGAAATATCATTCTTCATAGCAGAAATCTTCTCGTCCATATTAGTAGAAACCTTGTCCATGTTAGCGGAAATATCGTTCTTTATGGTTGAAATCTTCTCTTCCATGGCAGAAATATCGTTCTTCATATTAGCAGAAATCTTTTCTTCCATGGCAGAAATTAACGAGATTAAGGTGGAAGCCTCGTCATTAAATAAAACTGTTTCTGGATCAAAGCCGTCATTTTCCAGTGCCACATTAAGTCTTTCTAGTAACTCATTTTTCTTACCGGACGTTTCCAACTCACGATCTTCCAATTCTGCTCTTAATTATGTCACTTTGAGATCACTCAGTCTCTTTGCCATTTTGATGTAGCTATTTATTTATACTATCCCACTTCTGACACCAATGTAATGTATTTGTTATTTATTTAAACAATAAACGGGTGGGATAAATTTCAAACACACTGTATGGCTCCTTACTAATTTATTTAAACACTAACTCACTAACACTTAATTTATATATACTCAGTACATTCACTTAAACTAATTTATATTCACTTATTTAATGTTTAACTCACGATGTCAAATTATATACTAAACTAACTCTTCCTGATCAGTCCCGTATATATTAAAGCCGTTTTTACTAGTAAATTCTGGGCTGCGGCTCACACAGTCACAAATAATTTTTCTGGCCTTTTCTAGATAACTCTGGTCACAAAAACAATGTTTACATAAGATAGTCGTAAACTCGTAAACCGTTTTTTATAACCGCGTATCCGCCATAATTTTAACTTTTATACCTGGCTTAGACAGAGTCGGTTTCAGGGACTATTCCAGTGTGCTGTTTCGTAACAATATGAAAAATAAACTAGAAAATGCAGTAGCAGCGCATAAAAACAGGCGAATGATATAATTGTTATATTTTGAGAAAAGAGAAAATAAATCGATGGCTTCTCCGATAGTTAGGAGGCCATTGTACAAAGAAAATCGATAAATGAGAAATAAATGTCTTAAAACCATGAAAACTGTTTTCCACTGTTAGAATTTCGGCTTTGTAAATGTATTTCTGGACAAATACTCAACAGACTCTATAAAAAACCACAGTTTTTCCTGATATTACTGTTGCCAACTATTATTTCTGAGCAAAATACGCTTTAAAATAATGCCACATATAGTTTTATTCGAATGTGAACCAAAGCAAAAGAATATTTTAAGAATCTATTCTAGTGCAGTCACCGGATACATAAAAAGGGGCTTTCGTTACAAAAGTTCAAGGAAACTTCTACTTTGGTGGATTTGTACAGTTTGGCACTCTAATTAATATTCCGTGTTTGTGGCCTTGGACACGCCGCCATATTGGAAAAACGGTACCAAAAACCAGTTTTTCGGATATATCTTATGTCCAGTGCCCCCTAGGTTAAAGTGATATATCATGAAATTTTCTGCAATTTTTGTATGAAACATTTTTTAATTAAATGAATAATTCTCGAGTTACAACGGAATCAAACTCAGAAAATGTCTACAATTCCCAAAATCGCTAAACATTTTATCCAAAATTTTAGTAAATACCATTTACTTAATACGTACTACCTTTTTTCACTCATTTCCGTACAAGCAATTAACGGTACTCACATAAATTTGTAATTACATTGAATGATGAATCCAAGAGACGCAGATACCAAAAGTACCGCCGTTCAAATAAAATTGCTTCCGTCTACGTACATCTCACTTGATTTCGATGCTAAAGAAGAAATGTAGGAATTCTTATTTCACAGTAAAACATGCTACATAATACAGAAGATGCTGACATATTGATTGTTAACACGTCGTACAGTATATTCGCAACGTTTGATTTCGTATTCATAGTAGAATATATAGATCTGCTAACATTGGTAAGATCTCATCAAAACGTTTACCTTCGCAATCCAGCCAAAGGAAAAATTGTTGAAAAAATTTACTCTTCTCGAAGTATACAGTACGAAGAAATAGAGGCGGAAAAACTATTGTTTTTCCATGCGTTCAGCGGAAGCGACACTACGGCTGTTTTGAACGCAGAAAAAATTAAGTTTATAAAAACACTTGAACGAATATTTAAGCCGAACTATACATGCTTTCAAAGCGCGAAACGCAGATCCTGAAGTCATTGCTGCTGCGAGAGAAAGCTTTGTATAGCACTTAAAGGCGTTATCAAAATTTCGATCCGATACGAAGAGTAAATTCAATCTTGTTGCATTACCCCCTATAAGGGAAGCTTCACGGTAACATTTCCTTCCGACCTACAACCAAGTTCAAGCTTGGTATGATATACACGAGAATCCAGAGCAATGGGGTAGGGAAAGGAGTAAGATTGAGCTTATTAAAGTGTCGATCTAGAATTTCGTGATGACCAATGTATGGTGGCTGTGCTTTGAGAATTGGCCCTTCCTTTAGGAATGCGTGACTAGAATTTGATGTAGCCCTTCCGTCTAAAGCAGAATAATATACATTTTGCATCTATAACTTTCTCATATGAAATGCTAGTTTATGAACAATAATCACCTTTTAATGACTTCCTTGGGATTTAATGATTTTTGTGGTACTACATGATGGATCTGTAATATTTTGGAGGTACAAAGAAATTCTTTCTACTTCAATTTCCGAAGCTGATGATGAAGGAACATTTTGTGCCATTTGTACTGCATTATATTCTGATTCACTGAAAAATTCTAAAAATGGGGATATAACCACCATGTTACAATATTAATCAATGTTTCTTCTAATAACTGAAACATTATATAAACCTTTTGCTGAAGTGTAGTATTTTCATCAATTCTTCATCTGTAGTTCAAGTTTAGTTTTTGTAGGTGAGGTTTCTCCAATAGTCGAGCTCGAACTGTAAGTAATTTAATCAGTTGAACTGATAACCTACTATGCAAATAAATATTACAGTTATGTCAATTCAACATCATATTGTGATAATGTTCTTCCTTATTTTCCTCTTGTTTTCATCACATGCACATCTATACAACCGCTTATGCCCAGATTGTGGCTGTTAACTTTTGTGATGTTTCAACTTAACTTTTCAGCGATGTTAAAGCGCTGCCTTTTTACATTACTGTGATGTTACTAGAACTTCCTCAGAAGGAAGTCTTTATAACGAACTAAAAACAACATTTCTGTTACATTCTGAAATTCCTTTTAACATATTGTCGATGTTACTGCAATGTCTGAAAAATAATATCTTATCAATGATCTAAATGCGACATTTCAAAAACAATACAGTGTATTCTCTTGGATGTTGTATGGACATTACTTAAACCTCTAAATAATATACCTCAAACATTCTAGATGAGATCCTGTAGATGTTTCTGTGCCTAATCAGCAAATACAGGGTGATCAACTAAGAACGCCGGCTGTCGGCCATATTTCAAAAAATAGTCATGGTACAACTTTAAAAAAATACCTTCAGTAAAATGACCCTGAAAAATCGCTGCAAATTTTTTTTTAGTTCCTAAAATATCTGCTATGAGGTCGAATGAACACTTAAAAACATAATACTGTAATTATCTCCAAAAAAGACACTAAAGGTATCCTAGAAATACAATTTTTGATATATTGATGAGATTATGAAAAAATGTAGTTAAGGACTTCTTGTCCTTATTCTTCAAGTAAGGGTTGGGGGAAGGTTCAACCTAAAAAACAAATGTAACACTTTTTTGTTTTTTAATCGATATCAATGTTTTTGGCGTCATTTAAGAGTTTTTTCTTAACAAAAATAACAAAATTGTACAAAATTTTGTCAACGCTATGTGAAAAAGTCGACAATTTTCCCATTTTACTCGGAAATTTCAAATGTAATGAGGCATTTCTTAAATTCTGATGAAAAGGGGTTAAAAAATAGGAATCTATTCCAAGATATAAGATTTACGATATCAGATATAAAAATTAAAAAATGCTTCAATTTACATTTGAAATTTCCGAGTGGATACAAAATTATCTAATTTTGTTATCAATCTTATTAAACAGAAAAACTCTTTTAAATGCAGCTAAAATCATTAATATCGGTTAAAAAACGAAAAAGTTATACATTTGTTCATAAGTTTGAGCCTTCACCACCCATTATTTGAAGAATAATGGTAAAAAATCTCCTTAATTAAATTTTTTCATAATCTCATCAAGATTTCAAAAATTGTATTTTTAGGACACGTTTAGTATGTTTTTTAGGAGTATTATGTTTTTGAGTGTTCATTCCACCCCTAGCGGATATTTTAGAGACTGCAAAATATTTTCCAGCAATTTTTAAGGATCACTTACCTAAAGGTAATTTTTTTGAAAGTTGTACCATAATTCTTTTCTGAGATGTGGCCTACAGTCGTTCTTAGTTGTTCACCCTGTACATTTAAAATAAAATAGCAAAAGAAGCAGTAAAGGATTTAAAACGTTCATTCACTATTAATGAACAGTACAGTAAATTTGAAACAACAGATACAAAATTAGAAAAAAAAATATCTTGTCCAGGAATCCAAACTAAAAAAAATAAAATCGTTTAAGCATATTACATAACAAGTGTGGAAAGAAACTATTGAACGCATTCAGTGAAAGCAAGAAATAAAAGGGGTATATTAATCTGTAGTTGTCATAACGTAACATACTTTGAAACTGAATTAATAAAGTTTAACGGATACACATACATTACAACTAGTTTACAAAAAATTTATTAGAATAGTTTTTAAATAATATTAAAACTAATAAAAATTTTATACCATAAAGATTTTATTAATCATTACGTTAAATCAACAGAAATCCTATCTAATTGAAGAAAATTCTATCGTTCACTTACGGTTACTTTTTCTCGCGCAAGAGTCGCTGTTTCGAGTGCCTCAACCATTCCATAACGTACACTTCAAAATCCTTATCTGTGAAATATTTAAAGGTGTTCTGAACTAATAAAACAATTACTTTAGATCAAATTGTGCCCATGGAGACCTTTGATCGATCATCATAAACTACATCAAACTTGATTTTCAGCCAATTGACTGGGACCCATTTTCCACAAGATACATGCGGGGTTCTTCAAAGGAATAATAACATATTTTATTTCGAGAAGTGACTTTTCAGGATTTACCTTCTATTACATACCTCACTCCGCTTGGCAGGTAAATTCAGGTGTGCCATGAAAATTCATACTTCTTTTCTGTCTAAAATAATATACTATTCCCATCTTGTTATTTTCATCCTGGAATATATTGTATATTAACATCGTGGAATTGTAACGTAATGAAAACTAAGCATTATTAATACACTGTATACAAAAAAAAACTACTTATGAAGAAGAGATATGAACACATTATCAAGTTAAATGAGTTTATAATTAATTGTATCCAATTAAGTATCCAATAGCTGTGATTCTACAATAATAAATAATTGAATTCTCTCTGTTGACTGGAGCACTCAGTGTCATAAGTTACATATTCTTCAACTAGATTAATATAGACAATTGTAAGGGACACCTACAGCTTATTTATTGTACCTATTCAGTGTATTTTCAAATGAAAATGAGCTTAACAGAAATTTCTGTTTTTAATGTCTTGAACAGTCTCTAATTGTTTAAAACAATTGTTAGTATTAATGTTAAAATTATCTAAACCTGCAAAACTATATTGATGACTACTACTACAAAAACTAGAACTAGAGATACTTGATTCAATATTTTTTGTACTGTTTAATACAATGTCGGTATCAGACTATCTGAAATAGTTACTCCCCTTTACATAATTACCAACTATTTGTTTTTTATTTTATTTATGTAAGTAGCTTCTGAAACATCTTGAACATTGAGAATATTTTCTTCTAGATTCAAATCTCTGCCAACATATGATCATGTTTTATTATTAATAATAATATCTACCCTATTTCAATATTAAGTTTTTTGTAGGGTATGATGCATATCTAGGATTTGAAATATTGTGAATCGTTTTTAAAATATACCTACTAACTAAAATATTTTAAATGTTGAAAAAACCCTTATTTTGTAAACTCTATTATATAATGTTAGTGTACAATTCCGCCCCCTGGAATTTCGATGTACAATAGCCGATTAAATTGAATGAGTATTAAGTTTTAATAATTATGATTTTGGAATAGGTACTTACCCATAAAAACTGTTGTTTGTCCATTACAACAAGAATTATAACTAAGTATAGAAACTGTAGCTGAGTAGGAACTAACGAAAACGAAGACCACTTTATTCAAGTACTTTTTCTTGTAAAAAATGTGCTTCCTGCAAATAAAATATAACACAAAACTGAAAACCACCCGCCATTCCATGCTTGTCATTTGTTTCCACAGATAACTACTGTTCTTAGACCTACTGTTTGTTTCGTTTGTCACTTCCTTTTGTGTTTTCTTCTTTTTTTATGTTACTGCATTGTTTAATATGTGATATTACTGAAAGGTTTATGAACTAACATCGTACAGACGTAATCGTGGGAAGTTACTAAAAATTATTTCGAAAGATGTAAAAGTAACTGCAACACATGTGATCATCTTAGAAACATGTTAATTTGTAATATTACAGTAACGTTCTGTATGTGACATTAGTGAGAAGTATACAAATTAACATCGTATGAATGTTTCCTATAGGAAGTTGCTAAAAAGAAGTTCATAGGATGTGTAGGTAACTGCGAGTTCAAGTATTATTGTGTACATTAATAATATGTTTTATTTACATGGCATGGATGTTAATAGAGTTGGTAATAAAATTAAGACATCTAGAAGATATCTTATTAACTTTTTATATAAACATCACGAAAAGTCTCTCAAAAGAACATCACAAAAAAGACTTGTTATGTTTCTTGTTTAGTGGGAAGTTTTAGAGTAATAATTCTAATGTTCACTTGTTAGTTACCGGAATAAGTGAAACTAACGGTAATATGAGTAGATTCCACAAAGTAGGTGTTGAAACATTAAATTCAAATAGTAAGTATTAAAAATCTTTGATTGGTCTTACCTGGAAGATACTAAATCGAATGTTCGATGTAAAAATAGTGGATTTTCACTAGGTTTAATATATTTTACACAATTTCCTTTTCCAATGATGTCACTTGGATTAAAATGAGAATAACATATTAAAAAATGCAATTGAACTAAATCATTTTCTTCAACACCAATCAATGAGAACCAAATTTTACTTTGCTCTTCATTGGTGGGAAACCTGCAAAATATGTAGATTAAAATCCACTAAGTGAACTAATTATATAAAAAAGGGTAGATTGAGTTATATTTGTTATTTACTTACTAATACTTATTAAAAAATAATTACATGATTTAGATAATTCATATTGTTAAAATGCATATCTTTCAACTTTGAAAATCATGAAATAAATATTTGTATAAGTATATATTGAGGTCAAGTACAAATGTCAACTTACCGGTGAAAAGAGAGACTTTGGTTCAAATGATTCAATTTTTTGCAAACCATGCTCTTAATATACTGCTTAAATAACTGAATAATCAACGTTCTACTGTAAAGGCAACTATGCGATTATAGGTTATGATGAAATGGCGCGACTACCGTTTTCTGAATGAATGCGGTCATGTAGAGCAGAATAATTATATTGTTGAAAACACCGTTCGAAGCTCATCGAAGGATTTTCGAAATACTTTGCAGATGATGATGTCGAAAAATTTGCGTGGTTCCAAGATCCTTTCCATGCACAAGATCCGCCATAATTCACATCGCAAGAAGAAGAGAGTCTCATTGAACTCTCTTGCGACAGCAGCCTTAAAACTAAATTCACCAGTTACGACTTTGGGGAGTTTTGGTTATCTATTCAAAATGAATATTCAAATTTAACTTCAAAAGCTTTATGAATTTTCATTCCGTTTGGAACAATATATTTGTGTGAAGCTGGATTTTCATCTGTAGCTGTAATCAATAACAGATATCGCTCAAGGATCAATGTGGAGGAAAAAAGTAGAGTAGCAGTGTCAATCCTTATTCCTCGCTTTGAAAAATTGTGGGGATTGCCAAGGTCACCCGTGGCATTGATTTGGTTGACTAGCTATTGTATTCTATTTTTGTTTTTCTTAAATCTCTCTTGTTGTTGTCTGTTTCTATTCTGAATTATTATAAATGTAATAAAAACTCCGTTCAATATTGCTGATGTTTTAATTTTTGTGCCTATCAATCTAACTACTATTATTGCAGGTACTTAATTCTTTCGACTGTATCTATATCAAATAGAGCTAGGGCGTCGTGACAAAATACTAAACTTGTAAGTGCGCCGCCTGAAAAAGATTGGGAACCCCTGAGTTAGATGTTTGAATGCCTAGGAGTGACCTAGACAAATATAAACATGGAGGAAAAGGAAGTGAATAGAAAAATATCGTAGAGTTGCAGCCAGTCACAATGAATTGCTACGATCAAAACAAATGTTAATAGCTGGAAAATTAACAATTCATGTTTGGACCTACGGTAATGTATGAATGGGAGACGTGGGTACTTGTAAAGAAGAATAAATGAAACTGGAGGTGTTCAACGAAAATATACTTTACGGTTATCCAAATATAAGACAATTAATAAGAGCCCAAAGAGTCAGATGGCTGTGGCATGTGAAAAGGATGCTGGCAGATAGACATCCATGATTGAAGAAGAAAAAGGTAAAAAAAAAATAAGTGGCCCTAATAGGAAATGGTTGGGTGCGGTCCTAGCAGATGGGGAAAGGATAGAAGTATACCGGAAAATGCAGCACAAAACCAAACCCTTTGGAGGAACATAGTGAAAACAGTGGAACATATGTAGAAAGAAAATGACATGGGCCTCACAGGCGCTGATATATTATTATGTTTACTATAATATTTTTCAAAGCAATACAACTGTTTTTCCTTTTTTATGATTTTATAATATTTAAGAATATATTAAGTTGAACATAAATGATGTTCCTACCCTCTTCAGTATAAACATTTAAATATTTGAATTCCAAAAAATGAAAATTGGAAATTATTATTTTTTTACGTATAATTTTGATCCATACTATATGCTTATAGGTTTTGATGGGCTAAAAAATAAAACTATTCGAATTTAGTTTTTATGAATGCTACTGTCACACAGTATCTGTGTATAAGTGATCGCAACAGAGACGTAACACCACTTTGCTTTTTCGGTTTTACGGATAGCTCATCCACGTTTGGTAACTTGTAACTTTGCTTAGTTTGTCCCACAATTATCCTCTTGAGATTGCCACATTGATACTATGGTATGAACACATATTTTATTAACATCAAAAGAATTATACAATTTAAAAAATTATAATGTATAAAAATCATACCATAAATATATACTTTTTTTCACAAATTATATCTTTGGCAACCATGCACAATAACGATGACGGCTTCAGATACAGTCACACTTATTTCACATGCTGACAAATTGTTTGATATTTTCAATTCTTCTTCATTGAACAATGTCAAACTATATAACAGAAAATTTTCCGGGAAAATACACCAAATTGATTTTTTAAATGATTCAATTAAAATATTAAATAACATGAGTGTTATGTGCATTGCAGGGAGAAATATTACAAACCATTGCAAATTTATTAAAGGGTGGAAAATTACAATTAATTCCTTGTTAGAAATATGGGCATATTTAAAATCAAAAAATTTTAAATTTATTTTAACAAGACGTCTAAATCAAGACTGTCTTGAAAACTTTTTTGATAGTATTAGACAACAAAGTGGAAATGCTACCAACCCTACCCCCATTCAGTTTTCACGTGCATTTAAAAAATTATTTTTTATCAACTTTTTCAATTCATCTTTCATGAATTGTGAAGATTAGTTTGAAAATTTATTATGTTGTTTGGCGCAGACCAACACTAATACATCTATGATTATTAAAACTCCTATTGCCATTAACCAATTTTCCGCAAATTTCAGAGTCACTAATTGTGATTATCATCGAAATCCATTGCCAGAACAAAACGCATTTAAATATGTGGTTGGATATCTTATTGGTAAGTGTCTAAAAATTCATTCATGTGATGTTTGTCAACAATTTTCTACAAATACGCAAGTTTTGGACTTGACCAATATGTTTATTCATTATAAAGCATATGACAAGAACTTAGTATTTGGAAACCCGAGGACTCGTTTTGTCAATATATTTATAATTTAGAATGCCTTTTTTTCACAAACATAGAGAAATATTTGCCGAACCCTTCAGTTGGAAATAATTTATATATTATATCAACAGCTACAGAATTTACACATCCTTGTGAACGCTTCCCTCACGAATATTTTGAAAAATTGTTCATCCGATTAAGGATTTTTTATTTGCTGAAATTTAGCAATAGAGATTTTAAGTTCCAGCCAAAGAAAAATAGAAAACTGTCTATTTTACTCAATTTATAATCAATAAATCAATTTTTATGTAAAATTGTTAATAATCTTGTTGATTCCAACGAGATTGCCTGCCTCGTTAAATTTAATATTTTTAAAGTTTTTGATATTAACTTTAGTGCTACAAATTATTATCAAAATTCTCCCTTGCGTAGGTGTTGTAAATCCTTCTACTCAGTCTATAACCATGTTGATATTGATATATTCCATGACAAATTCTTTACATTTTGTAATAAGCTAAAAAAGCTGTATCTTAATAACAAAATTATGAAATTGACTGTCTCGACCCTTACTTCGTGGAATATGCTCATATTAGTGTTTTTAAATGAAACTCAAGGTCTCTAGTTAATTCCACAATATAATATAAGTTATTGAAAATTCTAAAAAATTGACAATTGTTTCAATAAATCTATATCATCGTCAGAATGACAGAAGTTACATTTCATTTTATGCCTACCTGATGTTTAGTAGTTATATTTTTGGCTAGACCAAGAAGTAACCTAACTTGTGATTGGCTTAATATATGTTTATAGAAAAAGAAGAAGATGTGATATTACAAATATTGAAGCTTAGATATTATTAGCCCTATGGTGATATCCTGGATATCATTTTTCCAATTAAGATCAGTATAACTGTGCAATGATATAGAAAACCAGGAAAACTATATCTGCTAATCTTTACAATTATCACTTAAAAAGACAGTTTATTAGTGGAGAATTCCCTAGATTTAACTGTTCATTGACAACTTCATATTGTGGGTTTCTCAAATGTCTTCTAATTTCCAGTTCTTCAAGGAAATCCAGTTCTTGTTTCTTTTCACAAATATGCAGCACTTCTAGTTCTGTGTTAGGTGTCAATGAATGATTGGTGTCAAGTAGATGTTTTGCGTAGTGGGATTTATCTGGTTATTTTAATCTGTAAGCTCGTAAGTGCTCACTGTATCGTATTTCTTTCAAAACAGAAAGTAACGTTAGTACAAAATTGTTAAATGTAAAAACAAAAATACCACTATTAAAGAAGTCAGGTATATATAAACTCAATGTAATGCTGTCTATTTGGGTCAGACCCTTAGGAATTTTGAAATACGATACAGTGAGCACTTACGAGCTTACAGATTAAAACAACCAGATAAATCCCACTACGCAAAACATCTACTTGACACCAATCTTTCATTGACACCTAACACAGAACTAGAAGTGCTGCATATTTGTGAAAAGAAACAAGAACTGGATTTCCTTGAAGAACTGGAAATTAGAAGACATTTAAGAAACCCACAATATGAAGTTGTCAATGAACAGTTAAATCTAGGGAATTCTCCACTAATAAACTGTCTTTTTAAGTGATAATTGTAAAGATCAGCAGATATAGTTTTCCTGGTTTTCTATATCATTGCACAGTTATACTAATCTTAATTGGAAAAATGATATCCAGGATATCACCATAGGGCTAATAACATCAAAACTTCAATATTTGTAATATCACATCTTCTTCTTTTTTCTATAAACATATATTAAGCCAATCACAAGTTAGGTTGGTTCTTGGTCTAGCCAAAAATATAACTACTAAACATCAGGTAGGCATAAAATGAAATGTAACTTCTGTCATTCTGACGATGATATAGATTTATCGAAACAATTGTCAATTTTTTAGAATTTTCAATAACTTATATTATATTGTGGAATTAACTAGAGACCTTGAGTTTTATTTAAAAACACTAACAAAATTATGTTTTAATTTCGTACTATTTAGTTTCAATAATTACAATTACCAATTTATACTGTATAATTGATATGTTATTGAATACCGTATTTGGCTCATCCCGTTTGTATTTCCTTTGATAAATGATAAATTGAGAATTATTTGGAATTTGATGAATTTTTGTAGTGATTTGTGTTATCTAAAAATGTATTTATTAATTAATCTCCCAAGAGTAATGACTATTTATAACAAATCATAAGAATGTACACATAGGTATTAAATAAATACATGAATATATATTCGGTTATGGTTATTGTTTTAATTCATGGCCCAATTTTAAAGATTTAGTGGAAATTTCCAAAAAAAACTAGATCCGGCACTGGAAATTGTTATTGTCCCCGAGTCAACATTGCAATTTGGTTAGAAATTCAGAAAATATTTTAAACTGGCAACATCGCGGCCATACCGAGTTAAAGGTCCGAGGTCATTGAAGACGGAGTTGAAAATCGTTTGATGTTTTACCGGGATTCGTATCTGTTCTTTCTCTAATCTGTGGTATGGCTGTGAGGTCGGCAAAACTGTAAATCTTTCCACTGCTCTCAATAGTAAGTAGACTGTTTATATAAACTGAAAATAGAATTGTTCCAAGGAGAGTGCCCTGTGGGACTCCATACTCCACTTTACGTTCGTTACTGTAACAGGTACCTATCTTAACTTTCTGAAACCATCCTTCAATATAATTACGTGCACCTCCACGTGTTCCCGACCATTCCAAAGCATCCAATAATATGTGAAGATGTGTAATGATCTGTAATAATAATTAGGATCAATTTTCGTTTAGCTGAAACCAGTTATGTAAGAAATATTCCTTTATTTACTATTTGGAACCTTTTCCAAACAGAAAGGCACACAATTTGGAGAAATGTACCATTTTCATTTTTTCGACTTTTGGATAGCTGAACCAGTTTCGAGAAAATACGTTTCTGCTTTACATTTTTCTAAACATAAACACGCAAAAAACTTCTTGCGGAAATATACCATTTTCATTTATTGATAAAATATTGTATAAACGTTCGACAGGTTTTTACATGATGCCGTTAAGATAGGAGCTCACTTATTGTTAGTTTAGGCGGAGTAAAACAGATAGTGTGGAGTAGTGATAAAATTATATCTTATTTTGTTATAACCTAAAACTAGGTACGAAGCTCATGAATATGCAAAAAATGAAGATGAAATACCTCGACCACCTTACTGTAGCATAAAATTATTATTATTATTACACAATAATTACGAGCCAAAGCTAAGCTTATACGGCTCAATTACAAAATCAAATTACATAGGTACTAATAGGTTAGCCAAACCAATTTTACAAACTTAGCTTAAAATAAAATGAGATTTAAAAAGATAGTAGCACTATAGAATTATAAAACACTAATCAAGTACAACACCAGATTAAGAACACCTGTCCAGCCCATTCTTGAAGCTATTCAGAGAAGGAGCTGATACGATGTCACTACTTAAATTGTTCCATGTATCGAATACTCTATTTACTAGAAAGTTTTGCCTAACACTAGATCTAAAAGATTATTTTTTCAATTGTGACATCTTAACCTGTTATCTTCATTTAATGTAAAAAAGTTAGAAGTGTCCCAAAAATCATTTCTTATAATCCTTAACGTTGTAATGACATCGCCCCTCTCTCTTCTCTCCGATAATGTTGTCAGCCCGAGCCTGCTTAGTCTTGTTTCATAGTTTAAGTGAGAAACATTTAGTGGCAATTTTGTAGCTCTACGTTGAACTCCCTCTATAAGGACGTAGCTTTTGTATAGCCTCAAGAACAAGCCTGCACTCATTCTTGGAAATGCCTTAGATATCAAGTACAGAGCTGAGTTTGCCCTGTTAACCGCGTTTGCAGTCTGCGAGGACCAACCTAGACCTGTATTAATTATGACACTGACTTTCGGAACTGATTTTATAGGCTCTGATTCATGATAATATGTGACACATGGATTGTTGTAACCGCACTGCAAAATACAACACTTTTTACTGGTATGGTTTACTGGTATGCTCCACTCCTTGCACCATTTCAATCATTCATCCAGGTCATGTTGAATAGAGCTTTGAATATCAGGACAATGGTACAACTTCATGTCATCGGCAAACGATTTGTTTTTGCATTTAAACTTAGCAGTTAAGTCAGAAGCGTATACTAGGAAAAGGATAGAACCCAAAATGGAACCTTGAGGTACCCCACTGCGCACTTCACGGGAATTACTTAAGTTATCCTGATATTGTACTTGGAAAATTCGACCTAATGAAAATTTTTTCAGCCATTCCAACAGCTCACCACGCACTCCGAAATGTTCCAATTTCGCTAGTAGCTTTTTAATGGATACCTTATCGAAGGTTCGAGAAAAATCTATGTATACCACATCCACAGGTTCGTAATGATCTAAATATAATGTCCAGTCGTTAAGAGCAGTTAGGAGATTACTGGTTACTGATCGATTAGGTAGAAAACCATGTTGGGAATCTGGAATGATTTTATTGTCTAACAAAAATGGAACAAGTTTGTTAACGATTAATCTCTCCATAATTTTAACTGAGGTTGGTGGAACCATTATAGGTCGATAATTCGTAGAAAGCATTTTATTTCCATTTTTATAGATAGGCGTAACTATTCCTGATTTCCAAGAGGCAGGAATGGAGTTTTCTTTTAATGATCTAGACATAAGGTTGGATAGTGGGACTGCTAGACTGTCTGCGCAATTTTTATAGACTGTAGAGGATATTTTCTCAATTCCAGGAGAAACTGCGATTTTCAGATTCTTTAATACATCTCTAACTGCTTCCACTGAGATAATAACTGTATTTAGTGAGTTCATATTTCTAGTAGCTACTGGCATTACAGGAGTTGTTAAATCAGAGTATATTGTAAATGCATTTGCAAAAGTTTCGGCAAAAATTTCGCATACATCTTCTTTGGTGCAAATGTCTCCATTTGGTTTTTCTAATAATGGTACTCCAGTTTTAGAGGAAAACTTGGATCAAACATATTTATAACAAGCTTTTGGACCTCTTGTGGGTATTCGATTCTCGTAATTGCTTCGTGCTAATCCCAACTCCTGTGTGTAAACATACACGTAATCTAGATATATTTTCGTATTATTATTTTTACTTTTCCGCCCAACCTATCTAATATGCGGAAAAGTATTGGTTTACCCCAAAAAAAGTAGGAATTTTGGAAATTTTTTTGAGTTATTTTTACGTTTTCCACCAAGAACAACACGAAAAAACGGTTTTTAGAAAAAAAATCCTGTGTGTATGTCGTCGTCGTCGTTGTCGTCGGCCACTTTTCGTAACATGGTCTTGTTAGCACGATACAGCCTCCGGAGTGCAACAAGTCAGCAATTTTATGATTGAATATTGTGCAGGTGATATCACAGATGAACCCTATTGATTTTCAGCACGCCAGATCCAGTACAACGGGTGCTATGGTACTAGAAGTACGAAATTTTATCATTTTTGGAGAAGTTTAAATTTGTTAGCACGATACAGCCTCCGGAGTGAAACAAGTTACCAATTCTATGATTGAATATTGTTCAATACATATCACAGATGAACCCTATTGATTTTCAGCTCACCAGAGCCAGTACAACGGGTGCTATGGTACTTGAAGTACTACATTTTTGGAGAAATATCAGTTTGTTAGCACGATACAGTCTCCGGAGTGTATACAAGTGACCAATTTTATGATTGGTTGTTGTTCAGAGCGTCTTACAGATGAACTCTATTGATTTTCAGCTGACTAGAGCCAGTACAACGGGTGCTATGGTACTTGAAGTACCAAATTTTTGTCATTTTTGAAGAATTTTCAGTTTATTAGCACAAAACAGCTTCTGTAGTGTTTACAAGTGACCATTTATATGATCGGATATTGTTGAGGGCGTCTTATAGATGAACCTTGTTGATTTTCAGGTCACTGGAGATAGGACAACGGGTGCTATGGCACTGGAAGTGCCACATTTTTGGTCACTTTTAGAGAAATTTCGGGTTGATAGCACGATACAGCCTCCGCAGTGTATACAAGTGACCAACATTATAATTGGATATTCTTAAGTGTGTGTCACAGATGAACCGAATTGATTTTCAGCTGACTAGAGCGACTACAACGGGTCCTATAATTCCCGATATACTACGTTTTTATTTATTTTTGAGAAATTTCGGTTTGTTAACACGATACAGCCTCCCAAGTGTATACAAGTGACAATTTTATGATAGGATAGTGTCCAGCGTGTCTCACAAATGCGGAAAAGTTAGTTTTGATCTTTGAAACCGTTTATTTTGAAACAGATTTGGGAACGTATTTGTGTTCTAAACGACAACAATGCCGACCTTTGTTTTTTGTTGCAAAGGAAACCTGCTTTGAAAATAGTTATCTTTCACCAGAAAAAGAGTTTAGGTAGATAAGACGTTTTAAACTTTTTTTCCTAATTATTTCATATGCAGGGTTCTTTTTGAATTCATATGAACGAAAGTGTGTTGGTGTAGTTAGTTCAGAAGAGACTATATCAGTGGCAACAAAAGCTGCTCGGATAAAGTATTGTCGGGAGATGATTGCCAGTGCTTTTACTACAATGCAGGAAGGCCAGGAGTCATAGTACAGGTTTGTCTCTTGAGATTTTTGAAGCGATATTAGGCTGATAAGAATAGATATTATTCATTAATCTG
This sequence comes from Galeruca laticollis, assembly GCA_963921935.1. Classification (NCBI taxonomy): domain Eukaryota; kingdom Metazoa; phylum Arthropoda; class Insecta; order Coleoptera; family Chrysomelidae; genus Galeruca; species Galeruca laticollis. Next base: position 158,400,383 of record OY998180.1, on the reverse strand, counting down.
TGTCAAAGGTCGGGAAGAGGATTAAACTCAACTTATATATTGTTTATATTATTTTTAATCAGGTTTTAATAAAATCAATTTATGTCTTTTTAAGGTTTCTATATAAATAAAACGTCAACGAATTTAAGACGAGACATTTTTATTTTTAGATTAACGAGTCGAAATTTGGAGAACAAAAGTATAATCGTGGACAAATGATGGAGGGATTATAGGGTTTCCGCAGGATTTTTTTTGCGTCTTTATGTTTAAAAAAGTGTTTAAAATATAAAGCATAAGTCGGGAAAATGAAAATGATACATGTCCGCAGAACAATATTAGTCATTTTGTGTGGGAGGGATATACTGAACAATTTTATCATTTTTATGAAACTAGTTTCAGCTAAAAAAAATTTCACTCGATAATTATTTAAATTAATGATTTGGTTTCCATTGAAAATTATTGAAACCGTACTTTGATAAATACATTTTTCTAAGCAATGGTAACCAGGCATTTATATGTCTGTAAATTACGTAGAAGCTCTCCGCCTATGTTTTACTGTAGCTTTGCATTGAATATATCGATTTTGATTACCGGATGTACATGTTACAAAGTGTAAACTGTACAGCGTTATTTACACTATACTAACATGAACATTAAGCCAATATGTAAAATAAATTATCAGTATGTGGTTAAATTACTACTACATTTAAGTTTTTACATTGCTTCAGTCCTTTTAACCAACGTAAGAAAACAACGTTTTTCAGAAATTGTCGCAGAAAAGCAACTTAAAAGCAGCACGCCTAGCAAGAATTTAACCGAAATTCGTTTTTTACAAGTCTGCAGATATACCAACTTCTAATTAAATTACACGCATTTATTTACGTTTATTCCAAGTGAGTATTATTAAGGACTATAGTTACAATAGGTAATTTGACTCATATCAAAATATATTAAAAAATGTTTAATTCCTAAAATATTTTTCCAAAGGGACTCAATTATATCGAATTAAATTTATGAAAGTGGGTAACTGATCTTGAAATTTAATTTGAAAATATCGTCTTTAATCATAAATTTAAACCGCCGAAAACTGTACCTGCTATGATCGTGACGTCATGGAACGTGTAAACAAATAAACGTCTTTCGTACGTTGTACTGAGAGAATCGAATAATATTGAGAATCAATTACTTGGATGTCCAATAGCACAACATTGAAATACTTTCTAAACAGTACCATAAAATTTAAATGAAATATGTATGATTTTTTATTCTTGAATTTCCAATCAACTTAATTGTATTGTTATGGAGCAAATAGGCGCCGAACACTGATATCGGTTGTGTTTATTATTATAACCGATTTTGTGCTTTTAGACTTTATTTAAAATCACCAAAAACCCTTTTTAACTAACTAGAAAGTTGTTATTTAGTCGTTTAACTGATAAAGCAAATCATGGAAGTCGGATCTGTGAAAGCAGATACCAGAAATCTGCCAAGACTCAACACATTGATGGTCGGTAAATTATTTGGGCTAAATCCAGATTTCTGCTCTGCAGAGCTGAAGAAGTTAAGGTGTTAAGTGTAGTAAAAGACTAAAATATATCGTTTAAAATATATTTCTTAGGTGTTATAATCGCCTTTTCCGTCAGAGGTTTATTTACTAGTTACTCGTATGTGACGTCACGACAAATCCCATCATGGCCGACAGGATTTTTGACTGGTCATGAAAAGTAGTAATTTAAAATTGAAGATTATTCATTTATCAAGCATCAAAAACAAAATAGTTATTTATGTAACAAGTGTGTAAAGTAGCCTTTTTTCGACGAATGTGAATATTGTCCATGAGCCGCAGGCGAAAGCGACAATCACATGAGTCGAAAAAAGGCCTTCACACACGAATTGCGTACACTTTTTTTCTACTAACGAAAATTTTATCAAAATACAAAAGTTTAATAGTAATTTTCTTTGCGCACTAAAGTAGGTTTAATTTTTCTTTAGAAGAAACTATAACGCTTTTATTGATTCTTAATAAAATATATTATATATTGATTAATATTTTGAACATTTTAATCAAAATTACAACAAATTAACAAAACAACAGACGAATTCAATTATTGACAATACTAATATTAAAGGTGCAATTTGTGCACTCGGACATTTTCGGAATATTTTGTTATTTTATTTTTCCTACACGATTCTTTAAACAAATTGTCCGCCTCCAGCAGTCTGAAAAAGCCACCTACTTTCAGGTCATGGTCGCACTCTGGTGAAATAATCAGAGTCACCTGCGATAATGACGAAACGCTAGATTGGCTAAGGAATACAGTCTCAAAACTGAAACCGTGGAAGGAGGCTAAGCTCGACGTGGTGCACGTCGACAACCTCCCCCAGCTGACAAAAGCCACCCTCTGGGTCCCCAGCGAAGCTCACGCTGACCTGGGCTACAAAGAGGATGTGCTGCACCGTCTGGACAAACAAAACCCAGACCTTCGGGTGGATGCATGGTTTTCCTTCCACCACGAAGCAAAGGTCAACCCCAAAGGACACCTATTCGTCTTTGGCGTAAGAGACGAGGAAATGGGTGCCCTAAAAAAACGATCAATGAGGATGAGCTACGCGTTCACCTCATTGATTGTTTAAACCAAGAAACTGGACCCGGAACGGAAGGGATCGAGCACGGGCCCCCCTCTCCCACCCGAGGAACTCCAGGAAGCTGTTGCTTCTGCGGAGACTGTCGAACCATCCTCCAATATGGCGACCGACACTCTCCTGGCAGAACTAACAGCTCTAAGCCAGGACACAGGCGACGTCAACACACCTCCAAGTGAGGAAGTGGAGATGGCCTAAAAGAAATACCCATCTCACCACCATCAAGCCGAGATGGACAATGAAAAGGTAAGATTCATACAGTGCAACCTTCAACACAAAAAGGTGGCTTCGGTAACACTTTGCCGCCACCTGGATGTGATGCAGGACACAATAGCACTTATCCAAGAACCCTGGATAAGACAAACCAAAATCATGGGTCTAAATAATCCAAAAGGTTTAATTTTCAGCTTTCCAAGCAATCAGCAAACTAGGACGGCCTTATACGTCCCTAGAAATTTTAAGACCTACCCACTGACGCATTTTTCGTCCTCCGACCTAACGGTAGTGAAGGTTGAATATGCACAGAAAGGTCAAAAGAAAGTGTTAATACTGGCATCCGCATACATCCCCTCAGACGCAGCTTAACCACCACCAACTAAGGAGCTGGAGGACCTTGTGGAACACTGTCTCACCCAGAAGCTTGAACTGGTAATAGGCTGCGATTCAAACTCTCACCACGTAAGCTGGGGCAGCAAAGATATTAACACTAGAGGTATAGATATTACCGTATCTACTATAAACACTTCGAATATAACCTCCGGCTGGCATGTATCTGACGATATTTCAATGTCGGACCACCGTAGGATAAAATTCGAAATAAAACTTGCGCTCACAACCTCCACAATGACTCGCGACCCCAGGAAAACGGATAGGACAAAATATGTCCACTGTTTGAAAGGGGATCTGCGAGGAGTCGAGGATGTGTTGCCCAACAATAAAGGAGATTTGGAAAGTTATTATAAAACAATTCAAAACTCCATTATTAATGCCTACAAGATGTCTTGCCCACTCAGGTGGATCGATCTCGATGGAGCCTCCACTTCGTGGTGGTGCCATGAGATTGACCAGCTCAGGGGGTCGGCGAGGAAATCTTTCAATAAGGCTAAAAGAACAAGACTCAAAGAGGATTGGAACTCATACAAGTCTCACCTCAAAGAGTATAAAAAAGTCATCAGACAAAAGCAAAGAGAGGCATGGAGAATCTACTGCGAGGAAATCGAGGATTTCATCCAAGCAGCTAGACTCCAAAAAGCCCTCTCAAAAGATCCCCACCGTCATATCGGTATACTAACTAGAGAGGATGGCACTAAAACTGCCAACCTAAAGGAAAGTCTTCAATTATTGATGTCAACTCACTTCCCTGACTCCAGAACCACAAATACGGCGGCCTGGGAGGATGATGAGAATCACTACCCGACGGACGATGACTGGCGTATATCACGACAGATCGTCGACGCGGACAGACTGAGGTGGGCCATCTTAGGCTTCTCCCCCTTTAAATCCCCGGAAACGGACGGCATTTATCCAGCCCTACTTCAGTGGGGCCTGGATGACCTAATGCCGCACCTGGTAGAAATCCTCAGATCCTCACTGGCACTGAAGTATATTCCAAAAGGTTGGAGAGAAGTCAAAGTCGTGTTCATACTAAAACCAGGAAGAATGGACTATTCCATCCCAAAAGCATATCGACCCATTAGCCTCACATCGTTCTCAATGAAGACTTTAGAGAGGCTGTGCGAACTATACATAAGAGATGTGGTGATAACACGAAATCCACTGCATCCAAATCAACATGCATACACTCCAGGAAAATCCACGGATTCGGCTCTTCATCTCGTGGTGGGCCGCATCGAGAAATCGTTGGAAAATAAGGAGTCCACCCTGGGTGTATTCATAGACATAGAAGGCGCATTTGATAGAACCACTTTTCCTAAAATAAATAATGCACTTTCCAATAAGAATATCCCCCAAACCATAAATGGCTGGATATATAACATGCTCTCAAAAAGAGCAATCAAAATCAGTGTAGATGATGTAACCATCAGAGGCTTGGTTGTAAAAGGTTGTCCACGGGGAGGGGTGCTCTCACCACTACTATGGAACATGGTCTTAGACTCTTTGGTCAGCCACTTCAATGATAACAACTTCTACACAATAGCATACGCAGATGACCTAGTGATTTTGCTAACAGGAAGATTCGAGGAGACACTCTGCGCTTTAATGCAGGAGGCCCTCAATATCATAAAACAATGGTGCAGAGACCATTCGCTGTCAATAAATCCAAAAAAGACTGAGATGGTCCTCTTCACGAAAAAAAGGAAGCTTGCAAAACATCAAGCCCCAAAGCTCCTAGATACCAAACTTAATTTCTCTTCAGAGGTGAAATATTTAGGGGGCAATAAGTTAACGTGGAACTCCCACTTAGAAAACAGAGTTAAAAAGCATATATTTCTTATGAGCAGTGTCGTAGAACCATCGGCCGCACCTGGGGAATGTCACCTAAGGTTGCTGCCTGGATCTACACTGCCATCATCAGACCTATGCTAACGTACGGTGCGATTGCCTGGGGAGCTAAGGCAAACCAGCTGACAGTCGTCCGTAAACTGAACCAAATCCAAAGAACAGCATGCCTCAACACAACAGGAGGCATGAGAACCACACCAGCAAGAGCTATGGAGGTAATCCTCGGTCTCACTCCCCTTGACATATACATCAAGGAGGTTGTTTTGATGACCATGGCACGTCTGCGCTCTACTGGTATACAACCTGACGTAGGATCCGGTAAACTGAGACGTAACTTGTGGCATGAGGCCCTCAGGGAGATCCCACTGCTGCAGGCCAATACGGACTCGATTCCACCGCGATATGCCTTCAACAGGCCCTACAAGGTAATCTTTAAAAACAACTCACAAGACCTATTGGAAGAAGGCGCAATCCGCATCTTCATAGATGGGTCTAAATCCAATGTGGGCTCAGGATGTGGTATTTTTTCCAGATCCCTGAATCTAAACATAAAATGGGCAATGAGCTGCAATGCAGGTGTTGCTCAAACAGAGCTCACTGCTATTTGCATCGCTGCTAAAGAGATTACCAAAAGGAAAACCACAGGTAATGATATATACATCCTTACGGACAGTAGACAAACACTACTAGCCCTTAACAGACCACGTATTACATCAGGCCTAGTACTAGAATGTCACATGGCCTTAATCGAAGCCTGTAACAACAACACGGTCACTTTAGGCTGGATCAAGGGCCATGAGAAATCGAAAGGAAACGGTATTGCAGACTCGCTAGCCAGGAAGGCAGCCCCCCAAAAACTCTTGGGACCTGGCACTTTCATTGGTCTATCGGCGTCAGCAACGGCCGACCTATTAAAGGAACACTCCCTTAATAAATTTAAGGGTAGATGGGACGACGCAGAAGGCTGCAGGCTTGCCAAGGAGCTGCTACAGTATCCGGATAGCAAAGTAGCCAAAAAATACGTGACTATGAACAGGCGGAACCTACGAACAACCACGGGAATTCTGAATGGTAATTGTCATCTACGAAAACACCTTCACAGACTGGGACTATCTAACACCCCACTTTGTAGAGGATGTGAACAAGAAGATGAGACTGTCGAACACATTCTTTGCGAATGTCAGACACTCTCTGAGTTTAGGTTTCAAGTATTCGGCGAGCACAGGCTAACATACGCCAGTATGAGGGAACTTTATGCAGGCGACGTTATCGCCTACTTCGAAGAAGTAGGCTAGATGACGAGCTAGAAGGAAGTTTTGAACCTCAGAAGGATGCACAATAGGCCAATTGTGGCCTAAGTGCTGTGGGGCCACCCACCCTTCAAACCTTTACAGATACAGAAACAAATTGTATTTTGTTTCGTAAATATTCACAGATTTTTGGGGCAATAAATCATTAGAAGCATTCTGTGCTACGTGTAATATGTTTGATGGTGTATTTTCAAAATAATGTCCTGAGAGATCATCAGAGGAATCCATCCTTATAATTATATGTACCTACCTATTCCGTTTTCTAAAAAAAGAATCTAAAATAACATCATAGTTTCCTAAAAAAGTTCAATACTTAAATATAAATACTTTTTCTTACCCTAGGTATAGTCGGAAGATCTCAATTTCAAATTTAAATGTCAGATTCAATGCACAAAGAAATGTCAGTCACTGACAGCCAACATATAGGTACCTACCTATGCACCCTATTCTATTATTTTCTAGTACTCAATAATTATTACGTATGTACTTTACTGAATTCTATGTTTCAATCTCTGATTTAGAGAAAACTCTGATTTAATATCCGTTTTTATTATACCTACCTATATTGTTATAAGACTAGATAAAACTACATACAGATTGGAACTAGTGCGTAAAGTAAAGTTTTACGCACTCGAAAGTGTGTCTAAAGTACGTACTTCACGCACGGTAGTAGAAAAAATATCTTTTGTGGACTATTAAGGTAATTTTCTGAAAATTTAGGACCCTTTTAAAAACATTGTCTTCATCCCTATTACCTATAGAGCTATGGGCAAATAATGCAACTTTAAAGAGCCTTAAAGAGATTGTCGAAGTTATTTTGTCGTCAAGTTGACACAACTACTATCCTCTATACTCACGTGGAGTTTGAACGTTGTCTCAAGTATTTTTCGGTTTTTATTATGGATGAAAATTCCGTACAAAGGATCGGTCTCAAATTTTGTTTGGCTAATCGAATTTCATTCCGATTTATAACAGAAAATCCATCTCATAAACTCAAGAAATCTTATAGCATAATCACAACATTACCAGTCTACCCGTTTTCGATCGATAGAATTCACAACGAGTACTGAAAAGTATATTTCTTCAAAAATATCTTGACGAATAAATTATACGTTGATGTAAGAGTATTTTTACGGAAAGGACCTTCTTTGAAGTCTATACAATAAATTTGGATGGATAATATGTATCTTGTGTTTCATAGACCTATGCTCGATACTTTCTTGATATGACTGTTTATAACTAAATTTTGATTTTTCCGTTGGAAAAAAAACGAAGAGCACCCGAAATTTTTGTTTCATACAGTGTTCCTCTCCGAACTAAAATTGCCTGTATCCATACCTAAATTCACATTAATGGCAGCATTTGTTATTATGTTTATAGAAACAAGCTATATCCCATCATGAAAAATTTCTTTTCAAAATTAGGATCAGAGCGGATAAATCAAATCATCCGACCACGTTGCTTTGACATGATAAGAATGAGTTTTTTGTTTTTAATGGAAATAAGAAATTCCAAGGAGTGAGTGGTATTTTTTTATTCCGGAAACTACTATTTAAAAATAAAATTCCAATTCTTATAGCACTTTTACAGTTTATGCCATTACCTTTAAAATCATTGACTTGGTGTTTGGATTACCATACCAAAGGGTAAATAACCATTTCTGTAATAGAAATCAGTCAACATATATTATGTCAACTAAATTACAAAAACTCAAAGCTGTGTGAAATAAAAAATGCTGCACCACCTTTCCCTTTATTTGGGTCAAGGGATAAATGGTATTCGCGTCAAAGAGAAAGTTAATGAAGCCACAAAAGAATCACGGTTTTGAAAATATTCCTTGTTTTTTTTAATAGCCTTGGGTTTCACAATTCATACGGCAATGATAATACTATATGGTAAAATATCTGTGTAATTATCCTGACGCATGTATTTTATATAGTATATTATTTAAAATAATTATACTGATATATAAATAAATATAACGCAACGATTTTTCACTATATTAAATGGAAACCTTAACTAAAGCTAATATAAAAACGAGTTTGGGTAAAGTTATCCTCTCGATTGGACTTATTCCCACATAGAAATATATCCACACAGCTTTTTTAAGTTACAGAAATTATACATATATGGTAAAAGGGACTATAAATCAAGATTAACAAAATAATTGATATTTAAGAAGCATAGATGGACGGGGCAGAAGTAAGCGAAAAAGGTATACTAGAGCAAATACGAGATATTACGAATAGTGATAAAACAAAATGAAGATTTGTAGAAATCAAAAGAAAAGAGAAGAAAACTTACGGAGCTAAGAGAAGTTAATAAATAATTGCAATAAATGGTAACTAAGAAGAATTTGAAACAGATAAAAACGAAAGACAATAAGAATAAACAAGAGGAAATTAAACAAAATATCAAAAATAAAATAGAAGATAAGAGAAATGAGTTGGAAACTGGATCGATAATGTGAGGAAAACATTGGAAACATTTGAAATAAATATAAGAATGAAATTAAAAGACAAATAAAAAGTAGAATAAAGTAGTCTGCAAGAAGATTGTAACAGAAAATTGATAAAAAGTTGGAAAGGTTCAAATAAATACATCAAGAGTGAACCAACAGGGTAAGGGAAAAATTAATAACTAAAACCCCAAAAAATGGAATAAGTTCATCATTTTGATTGAAAATTTTTGTTTCTCGGCAACTACACTTTATTTAAAGTACCATTAATCGGTAGTGAGGAACTGAGTAAGTATAATTTCAATAAACGCCAAAATACAAATATATATTTTTTTAGTTTTTGGATTTATTCAAAGTAAATACGTATATGTATCTTTAATAAATCACAAACAAAAAATTTCATTTCCCAGACAAATAAATAAAAAAACATGAGTATTCGATTTATTAATAATAACATAAACTGCATTAATTTTCGTTTTCAGGACCTGGTATTTCCAGCTCTTGCATAAATAAGATCCTGACATCTTCTTGGCATGCTAAGAATATGATATTTTGTGGTATTGTCTCCCATATAGCAAGCAGGGTAGTACTAAGGTCATCCAGGTTATTCAGAGTTGACGGGTTGAAATTCTTCTGCCCATATTATCCCATTTTTGTTCTATGTGATTGATAACAGAAAATATATACAAATTTTGTAAAATCGATGGAAATATATACCAGTTATATAACAAAAACGGAAGACGTTTGGCGAAATTATAAGTAACAAAAAGGTGTTTATTTAAATGTTCATGATGTTATTTGTTGTAATCTTTTTATTTGATAGTTAAATAATTTGGAAAACGTTTGTTTTGATAAAATAATATCACTTCTTGTGAACGAAGGAACCTATTGAATATTTGCCTATTTTCGGATTATTTATAACTTATACATTACATCTGCTCTAGTAATAGATTGTGAACAAAGTATATGTGTTGTTCCTTACTTGGAATGTAAACAATACACGCATAAATGAAAACACGAAGAACCCAGAACCCCGATATTCTCCATGTTTTTTAACCGATACGAACCAATTAAAAATTATTAGACAGAATATTAGCAACATGAAATGTTTAAACGCTGTCGCAAGCTGGAAAAATACAATGTGCGTTAAAAGAAATGGGGTGTATGAAAATCAGTATAGTGGGTGTAGTGACTGCGATGTAGATGGATATAGAGTGTACTATTCAGGATCCGTGGATGGAAAGTACGAATAAGGAGTAGGTATGATTATTCATAGAAACGAAGTAAAATACGGCGCAATTTTGTTCCAGTAAATGACAAAATCCTCCTCATACAAATCAATACTTCACCAACGAACACCAAAATCATTCAAGTTTATGCACCTACAACCCATCAGAGTGAATAAGAAATTCAAAAATTCTACGATCAGATTCATAATATCATAGACAATCTACCAGAATATCTCTTATACTAATGGGAGACTTCAACACAAAAATAGGTAAATGAAGGGAAGGACATCATATTGGACCGCACGGACTTGATGTGATAGAGGAGACCCTTTAAGCTTGTTCGCGGTGGAGCACAGCTTAGTTGTAATGAACACCTTCTTCAACTTGCCACCTAGGCGCTTATATAAATGGAGGTCACCTAGAGATAATAATGAAGACGCCATCACAAGAAATCAAATAGATTACATATTGGTAAGCGCAAGATACAAAAACAGTTTCACAAGTGTAAAAACTAGTCCAGGTGCTGATATTCAGTCCGATCACAATCCTCTGGTGGGGGAATATAGAATCAGGTTTAATAAGATAGAAGGAAAACCCCATAAAAAAATACGATATTAGAAAAAGCAAGAACGACAGAATACAAAATACGTTCACCTTGTAAAACAGTAGAAGAGATCAAAGACAAATTCCTGAAACGCGAAAGAAGACAACAAAAGACGTGGATGACAAATGAAATACTATAGACGGTGGAAGAGTGGAGAAAAGGGAAGAATAACACCACCGCTTACACAGAGATTCACCTTACAATACAAAGAAAGAACAGAGGAGCCAAAAAGACAGAAATGGAAGAAAAATGTCACGAAATAGAAATACTACAACAGAAATTTGACGAATTTACCGTTCACAAAAAAGTGAGAGAAATAACTGGCAAATTTATAAAGAGACCAGTATGGAAACTCATTAGTGACAAGGGAGAACTCATTGTGGATCAAGGATGTATGAAAAACGCCTGGAAAAAGTACATGGAGAACTTGTACTTTGACGAAAGAAGAGATCCTCCTCCCTTATCAACAAAAACTGGACCACCAATATTAGTAAACGAGATAGAAGCAGCCTTAAAATCCTTGAGAGAAGGAAAAGCTCCAGTACCAGACGGGATACAAGCAGAGTTCCTTAAACTACTGAATGAAGAATCTCTAAAAATGATGTCCAAAATATTTAACAATATATACGACACCGGCAATATCCCGAAAGAATGGCTCATTTCGGAATTTATATTGCTGCCCAAAAAAAAAGGGGTAAAGAAATGCGAAGAATACAGATCCATCAGCTCAACGAGCCATTTACTTAAATTTTTCCTCAAAATCATTCATCGTAGAATATACAAGATATGCGAGGAAAGAGTATCGGACACACAGTTTGTCTTCATGAAAGGAGTGGGAACAAGAGATGCACTGTCCAGTCTACAAATATTATTTCAACGGCGTCGAGACGTAAATTACGACATTTACGCCTGCTTTGTAGACTACTAGAAAGCGTTTGACACAATACGACTGGAATGGACCATAAAGATCTTAGAGTTATATAATTTTCAATATTCAATTTCTACTCAGAAGAGATATTCAAGAAAGCCTTGGAAAGCTCTGAGAATGGAATCCTTGTAAACGGTGAACGCCTGAATAATAACCGCTACGCAAATGATACCGTCATATTTGCAGATAGTATAGAGGGTCTACAACAACTAATGAACAAAGTAAATGAAATGAGTGAACTATATGGACTACAAATGAACATCAATAAAACACAGTTTATCGTCATAACTAAAGAGAAGAAAGAAAACTACCAGCTAGTTATTAATAATAGACCAGTAGAAAGAGTATCCAAATGTATCTACTTGGAAACCTTAATAAACTAACAGTGGGAGCACTCGAAAGAAATAAATTGTTGAATAAAAAAAGCAAGAGACGCCTTAATCAAATTGTTTAAACTCTTCAAAAGCCATAAGCTCAAACTAGACATCAAAGTAAGACTACTGCGATCCTATGTGGCCAAATCGTCTTCTCTCCAATTTACATGATCTCGAGCAAACCGTAGTTTTTTTCTCCTATGATTTGCAGTTAGTAACGGTGCTGTTACAGTTTGATGAGGAGTCAGATTATTTTCACGAAGTTCTTACAGTATCAGGACTAACATGAACTTGATGGGCATCTAGAAGTCTATTTTGTAGATATGGTGCGGTTACCGTCCTTGTTCTAAATGTTACTAATCGAAAGAAACTATCCTGTACAGAGGTGGTAACATTTGGACGTCCTGGGACTGGTCTTCTCGTATGCTGCCCTGTTTCCCTGAATCGACTTAAGGCCCTACTAATAGTAGACTGATTCACATTAAGTTGCTGAGCAATGTAACTCTGATTTCTCCTTTCACCACCCAGGGTTACGGCCACCATGGATTTCTGCTCTGTTAAATTTCGATTTTTAATTCGGTTTGGATTCATTTTAAATATATAGATACTAGAGAAACTAATTTACTGTAGAAAACCAACTAGCCTATATTTTACAATACTGCAGAAATAATACCGAAATCACTGACTTTTTATTTTGAAAAAAAAGGAGCCAAAAAATAATTATTTGAAAAACATTTGGCTACATTTGTTTTATTTCTCATTATATAGGGTAATATCATAAATATTCGATTATATCTGCTTTTAGACGAATTACAACAACTATTAGAATTATGCGATACTTTTGCTGATAAGTGTATTGTTTAACTGTCCCAAAGAAGGTTATATGTTTTTTGAAACAATAACAAGCTATCCATGTGACTTATTCCAGTTACACTTTCACCCCTTTAATTAAATTTCTTTAGTTAAAATTTCCATGTACATCAAACATTTATGGAGCATAAAATACATATCCAATTAACGTTACAGAGTTAGTAAGTGAAATTTCACAATAGAATTATCCATCATGCCGATCTATACCTAAATTAATTTAACATCATCATATTTCTTTTGTAACAATTTTACAATTGTTCATGTTTGGTCGTTCAATTAATTCGTTTATGAACTCATTTGACAATGTACCATAATATGTACCTTGAACCACCCCATTAAATCAAAATCAAAGTTTTAGGAACAAATTAACAAACCATTCCAATTTTGGTCGAAACCAAAGTAACGCCTGATAAATTAATTATTTTTAAAAACATGTAATTTTTTTGTAATTTTGTGACTAAGAGATATACATCACAATTGCTTCACTCATAACATACACATCAATAAAATAATTTTTCTGCTAAAGTAGTCTATCCAAATGTTTTTTTATGGGATTAAAAGAAAAAAATGTATTATTAATTAAAAGTGAGTGCTTATCGTGACCAGAGAGTTAGACGCCTCACTGATAATGACGAGCTTACATTTATACTTTTTACCCTAATTATAAGCTAATTAAACTTTATATATTCTGCATATATTAAACCTTGTTTCTTAGTATACTTTTTATTAGATTGATTACCGTTCTAAGGTATAACGAGTGTTAAACAGTTGCATGTAAATCGTGTGCAATTAGTACCTTACATACAAGCGACAATCTTATCAAAATACTTTTTTATGAAAACTTGATAGTGTTCATCGAAACTGAAATAATCATCATTTTTTATCGTTTCATTCTTTTTATCTAGACTCAAACAGTTGATATTCCAAGAATAAATATGTAGTTTCCACATACTTATAGAACGTTAATCATGGCACGTAAAACTTTGTTCTGGTACCAAGTGCTTGTATATAATTATCATTACATATGAAATTGACTGTCTCGACCCTTACTTCGTGGAATATGCTCATATTAGTGTTTTTAAATGAAACTTAAGGTCTCCAGTTAATTCCACAATATAATACAAGTTTTTGAAAATTCTAAAAAATTGACAATTGTTTCGATAAATCAATATCATCGTCAGAATGATAGAAGTTACATTTCATTTTATGCCTACCTGATGTTTAGTAGTTATTTTTGGCTAGACCAAGAAGTAACCTAACTTGTGATTGGCTTAATATATGTTTATAGAAAAAAGAAGAAAACCAGGAAAACTATATCTGCTGATCTTTACAATTATCACTTAAGAAGACAGTTTATTAGTGGAGAATTCCCTAGATTTAACTGTTCATTGACAACTTCATATTGTGGGTTTCTTAAATGTCTTCTAATTTCCAGTTCTTCAAGGAAATCCAGTTCTTGTTTCTTTTCACAAATATGCAGTACTTCTAGTTCTGTGTTAGGTGTCAATGAATGATTGGTGTCAAGTAGATGTTTTGCATAGTGGGATTTATCTGGTTGTTTTAATCTGTATGCTCGTAAGGGCTCACTGTATCGCATTTCAAAATTTCTAAGGGTCTGACCCAAATAGACAGCATTACATTCTGGACATTTGAGTTTATATATACCTGACTTCTTTAATAGTGGTATTTTTGTTTTTACATTTAACAATTTTGTACTAACGTTACTTTCTGTTTTAAAAGAAATTGTTGTATTCGTTGCTGAAGATATTATCTTTGAAATATTATTAGAAATATTTCCTGCATATGTGATGGTTTTATAAGTTTTAATTTCATCAGCTTGTTTAGGATATATTAGTTGGAATGTCACTTTTTCCTCTTTTTTACTAATTAGCTTATTTATCATATCTAATGGATAACCGTTAGATGTTGCTATTTGTCTAATTGTATTAATCTCTCTATCAAAATTACATTTGTTCATAGGAACTGAAAAAGCTCTATGTATAATTGAATTATATGCTGCTAGTCTGTGTGACACAGGGTGGTTAGAATTGAATGGAATTGTTACATCAGTTTGTGTTGGTTTTCGGTAAATTATTAACTCTTTGAATTTTTAAATCAAGAAAATTGATTGAGCTATTTTCTTCAATTTCTAATGTAAATTTAATTTTCGGGTGTAAATTATTGATGTGGTTGAAAAATATATCTAATTGTCGTTAACTACCCATAAAACAAGCTAATATGTCATCTACATATCTATACCAAAATAAAATATTTTTCGAAATATTACTTTCAAAGATCTTTCTTTCTAAATTGTCCATAAAAATGTTTGCTAAAATAGGTGATATAGGGCTTCCCATTGGTAAACCTTCATTTTGAATATATATCTTATTGTCAAAAGTGAAATAATTCTGATTAATGCATACATCAAATAAATTAAGTATATCTGATATTATTCCTGGATTAATATTTTTATCTTCTAGTAATTTTCTTACAAGTATTAGACATTCTTTAGGAGGAATTTTAGTAAACATGTTAGTTATATCGAACGATATGAGTTTATAGTTATCTTGTAAGTGGATTGCTTTCAACTTTTTGATTAGATCTATTGAATTTCTAATTGAGTACTGAGATTCATATCCGTAAGAATTGAGCATATTGTTGAGCTTCTTTGCCAATATATTATTAGGAGCATTAACATAAGAGACTACAGGTCTAATTGGTTTCGTTATTTTATGTAATTTAACTGTTCCATATAATTGTGGACAATGAGGATTCTTATGTATGATAGACCTCTTTTCGTAATCATTTAAAAGATAATTTGAATTATTAACAATATCCCTTACATTATTAGAAAACTTCTTTGTTGGGTCTGCTTTAAGAACTTTTACATCGCTGGATTCTATAAAGTTATATACTTTGGAATTATAATTTTCAGTCGTCAAAATGACAGTAGCGTTCCCCTTATCAGATTTTGTAACTGTTAGGTTATTATTCTCTATCTTCTTTTTTATTGCGTTTAAAACTGAAATGTCATTTTTTGTTTGACGTTTAACTTTTGAAGGTTCAATATTTTTGATTAAATTGGCAATTTTTAATTTCTCATAAAGAAAATTATTTGAATTAGATTTTAAAGCTATTTCTGACTCTGTAGCTATAATTTGTTTAATATTATTCGTAAATTTAGGTGGTATGCTGTACTTTAAACCTTTATTTAAAAATTCTATTTCACTATTTGTAAACTTAGTGTCTGAAAGGTTTTCAAATCGTGGTGCAAAGTGTGTTGGTATGTAGGTACTTACAGTTTCATGATGTTTTGAGTATTGAATTTTATGTTGTGTGTGTTCAAGATTATGTAGCTTCTTTTCTTGTTTCTTAAATTTCATATGCTTCATCGTGCTGACATTTTCTCTAATTTTGTCATCCAAACAGTCAAATTCTACTGGATGTAATTGGAATGTGAGTTCTGAATGTACAACTTTTATGTAGTTGTCTAAGGAGTCTCTAACTTTGAACCATTTCTTACATTCTGATTTTATCCAAACTCGTTGAGCACATTTTATAGCTATAAAATGTGCACATCTACTTGACACCAATCATTCATTGACACCTAACACAGAACTAGAAGTACTGCATATTTGTGAAAAGAAACAAGAACTGGATTTCCTTGAAGAACTGGAAATTAGAACACATTTAAGAAACCCACAATATGAAGTTTTCCTGGTTTTCTATATCATTGCACAGTTATACTGATCTTAATTGTAAAAATGATATCCAGGATATCACCATAGGGCTAATAATATCTAAGCTTCAATATTTATAATATCACATCTTCTTCTTTTTTCTATAAACATATATTAAGCCAATCACAAGTTAGGTTACTTCTTGGTCTAGCCAAAAATAACTACTAAACATCAGGTAGGCATAAAATGAAATGTAACTTCTATCATTCTGACGATGATATTGATTTATCGAAACAATTGTCAATTTTTTAGAATTTTCAAAAACTTGTATTATATTGTGGAATTAACTAGAGACCTTGAGTTTCATTTAAAAACACTAATCATTACATATGTTTAAACTTCCAGTTTTTTATGATATCCAAACGTCCATATATACTATCCCTGTTTTAGGTTTAGTTTTCCTTTTCGTGCGTTTTACATCTTTATTTATCCTCACGCCTACCTAATATGCCTATATATTTTTGGAAAAAGTTAAGTAAAGAGTTCCGACTTTAAGCATATCAAACTACAACAGAAAGGAAATGTTCACTTACCTATACCTAATCATAATAATTTTCTAGATATTTCCGTTTCATTTCTAGAAAATAAATTTAAATACCTCTGCCTGAACAGATAACAAATGCATTGCTTCATTGGAATACACCGTAAATAAATTTATCACAACTTGGCGGTTTTAAATCAAAGTTAAAAGAGTTTCAAGGTATACTTCTTCCAAAGTCAGTTTAAAAAAGTTAATTTTACCAGGCCAGTGCAGTTAATAAGCGTTTTAAGTGTATACCGATAAATTTACCAATACATATCGGTGGATCCTTTTTACAAACTACGGGTAGCACAAGCGTTGAAATATTGGTCGTAATCAATTTATAACAAAGAAGATATGATATATTTTTTTCAAAAATTCTTCAGGAGGTTTTATTGAATGAGGTTTAATTATTTTATATACAGATGTGTTTTATTTATTTTGTGATATTTGTGAAATGGCTTTCTGGAGACCCCTTGACGTAAATGCTGATTAATTGCTTATTAATAACGATTCGCGTCAATATTGAAATTCCTACTAATAACGTAATGTAAGTTGTGATAATCTCTAAATTATTGATAACATACATCTTAATAATGCAATTCTAATTAATAAACATGAAAATGAGACAAAATTTTGGGAATTTAATAATCGAGATTCTCATATATATATGCAAGTTAACAAAATTACTTACTCCACAATTCTATCTATATGCCTTAACTATGATCAATTCGGAATTTCTATTGGCTAATTTTATCATGAATTATATCATTTCTATTAGTTTTATATGTCTTAGTTAACTTTGCAATGTTGAAAGGCTGTTTTTATTTAATTCAGAGTTATTTATTATTCCAAATTATAGGGAGCTATGAGTTTAAAGTTTATCTTTGTTTACTTGTGTTTCTAATTTCTATTCATTTTGTTTATTTTTCTGTGATATGAGATTATTAGATATAAGATTATTCTGTACAGATACTCGACTTACTATTGAACATATTCTATTAAAGTGCCACCAATACCAGATAGCTCGAAGACGTCATAATATTAATGGAGCACTTGGAAATATCATTGGCTCAACCAACTTACGTGATTCATTTTCTTAATGACTGCCGCCTTCTCAACTCAATATAAATCTAATTTTTTAATATTGTAACACTGTTGTGATTTACATTGTTATTTAATCTGTACTGTACCTCATATTGTTCCCGTGTCAATGACCTTTAGATGTCGAGACACGTAAATTTCAATAAAAAAATAGTTCATGACTTTTATTTCAAAAAATTAATTATCTAGTAACAAAATAGAAGTATAAAAGAAGAATATAAATAGAGCTATATTTCTGATTCCATTTTAAACTGTAGGTTCTTCTCCTTTTCATCTAGCTAAGGTTTTGACTTTTTCAATTTAATATAGAAATTTCTGAAAAAAGATGGCCCATTTATTCTTTTTAAAGACAGAATAAATTCCTAAAGTATAATCCAGGTTTACAAAAAATGTTTCTTGTATATTTCTTCACATGTGAAATAATGGTATGCCTTTGTGAAAATCGAGTACAATATTTTTAAAACGATTTATTTATCATTCATACTATTCGCAAAACTATCTATATCTCTAGTGGTACTAATGATTATTCCAAAAGTAGGTATTTATTAATTGACTTTTTACTCTTCGACCTGCAGTAAATTGAGGATTCACTCGGCCTACTGCTGCGTGATCTTCAATATTTTCATCAAGGCAATTTCTATTTAAAATTATGCCAAAATCATAGTTTTCCCTACTGTCCTAGTTTTCTGGCATTGGGGTGTTGTAGTCAATGTAAATGTTGTGAAGTTCAACACAAAAATTTATTATTCTACATGCAGCAGAAGGTCTATAATGCAGTGCTCTATGCTTAAATAAATATCTGAATTTCATTTTCAGAACTCCATTACACCTTTCTATCAAACATCTTGATCTTTTTTGTGAAACATTATAGTTCCATGCTTCATCATATAATTCCTACCTAATAGATAATAATTTGCGTCCCTGGGCATGTAAATTGGTCAAATTATTTGAATTTCATCAAATAAATGCATCATGGGTATTTCCTGGATATCTTGCATAAACATTATTAATTCTCAATCTACTGTCACATATCTGAGAAAAAAAATATATTGGATGAAGATGAGGATCATGATTGATCATTTCAAGTTAAATTTTGTTTTCCATGATGAACTTACATACTGAACATTAAAATAATGATATCCTTTACGATTAACATAAATATGTTCTGGATAATCCTCTTTTTCTACTTTTGGGGTAAATATTGCTACATGTGTGCAATCAACAGAACCAACAATCCCAGGAAAATTGTAATCTTCGTAAAATCTTCAAAACAAATTATAGAGAATAGATTGATCTAAACAAATTTTCCAACAAATAGGTACCTACTTAAGTTTTACAGCATTAAATTCACCAAAATTTCTATGTACCCATCTGTTGAATACTTCTGGTTCATTCAAAGCGATAGTGACTTCTTCTATACAATTGGAAACAGCGACACTGATACAAATATAGTTCTTTCAATGCCCATTTGATAACTTCCAAAGGCAAAAAATTGACAAGCTACCAAAACTTATTGAATGAAAAATTTTGGAAAGGATAAAAATCTATAATAATGATTTTGGTTGTTATACCCAAGCACGTAGACCTTCTTTGAGGTCGCAAGAAAGAAGTTAATGCTTCAATCAAATATCTGCATAATCTTTTTGTTAACCTTGATATCTGTTAAAACTGATGTTCAGTCAATGTCTCAAATGGGTTAATATTTTCGAAACGGTTGTGTCTGTTGACATCTGTGACACACCTTGAAAATATTCAATTATAAAATTGGTCACTTGTATACATCCCGGAGGCTGTATCGTGCTAGCAACCCGAAATTTCTCCAAAAAGCCCAAAAATGTGGCACTTCAGGCACCCGTTGTACTAGCTCTGGTGGGCTAAAAATCAATAAGGTTCATCTATAAGATGCGCTGGACAATATTCAATCATAAAATTGGTCACTTGTATACACTCTGGAGGCTGTATCGTGCTACCAAACTGAAATTTCTCAAAAAATGAGAAAAATGTCGTACTTCAAGTACCATATCACCCGTTGTACTGGCTCTGATGAGCTGAAAATTAATAGGGTTCATCTGTGAGATGTTCTGTACAATATTCAATCATAAAATTGGTGACTTATTGCACTCCGGAGGCTGTATCGTGCTAAGAAACCGAAAGACACGTAACAAAAAGTGGCCGACGACAACATACACACAGGATTTTTTTTCTAAAAACCGTTTTTTTGTGTTGTTCTTGATGAAAAGCGTAAAAATAACTCAAATTTTTTTCTCACAATTCCAACTTTTTTTGGGGTAAACCAATACTTTTCTCGCATATTAGATAGGTTGGGCGGAAAAGTAATATACCTTATGACTAATATCACTAGTCAGTACCATAGAGCAAGTAATAATTGTATTTTCTTTGGTCATTACATTCACCTTCTTGTGCATTGTGCGTCTTCGATTTCTTCGTCATATACTTCTAGTGAATGGTTCATCCTCATCAGATACGACATAATTGAAGTTGGGATGAAATTTATGGTTTGGGAATATTCCCTTATAAATTCCTTGTTACAGTATGGTGAAAGATAAAAAATCCTCATCATGGACAATTATTGATGACGCGACAATCACAAAACAAAGATGGCCCGGTAATGCCAAAAACAGCTACATATTAATTTTTAATGATACCAAAAATTTAACTTCTAATTAGAAAAAATAGAGCTTAAGATTTCATTTACAGCTCTGTAGAGTAAATATTCCTAAAATTAGTTTTTTCACTACTAGCCTCTAAACCTAACTTTATTGACTTTTTTTGAGGTAGAAAAGTTGTTCATTATTAACCAAGGTAGAAAAATACAGAGCCTACTTGATTAGAATTAAAGCTTAATCCATTTGACAGAATGTGAGGTTAACTGATGCAAATACAAAATGAAAAAATATTTTTCCGTACTTATTTAATGGTCATATCCACCTACCTATTCAAAAATGAAAATCAATTGACTTATTCATGCAAATTACCAAATGTTCATTTGTGCGCAGCTGTCATGTCATGTGAAACGGGAGTGACTGTTGACCCGTCCAAAATCCGGCCGAAAAACAATAAACTAATACTAAACATAAACTAGTATTATTAAGGTACTTATTTAAAATTATTATATATTGTACGATTTTCAAAGTTAGAATTATTTTCCGTCGTTAGACTGTTGACGTTTGCCGTTATGGTCGATGAAGTCGAAGCTTCTTGAAAACTTCCATTATCATTATCTGACTTTGAAGTAGACGGTAGGGGATCTGTTGATATGTTTTGTACCATTCCTGCTATGCGTTTTTTGTCTTCAATGGCGTTCTTGACCCATCATAGACCAAGTCGATTTTTCATTAATTTGAGTTTTGAGAACGATCTCTCCCCAGTGCAGATAGTTAGCATCAGAACTAAATATATACGAACGGTCACCTCAACGTTTGGAAACGCATCATCCACTTTCTTCTCTTTTAGCAGCCGTTACATTTGAAGTTCTTTACTTATATTCTCATCTAAATCTAAATCATTGTTATACATTCTAGTGAGTGAGCTTCAACTTCATTGGTACTTAAATTTTCCAAATGATGTAGAAACCCAAAATCATATGAAGAAAGCCTCTGACTTAAAGAGGTAATGAATTGATCAATAATAGGAATACAATTTTGAGTTCTGAATTTCTCTGATGGTGTCATATCAGCCTATGGAGCCTTTCCATAATCCAGTGGAGTAAGCCGAACATAACGTTGTCGCGTCCTATGCGTGGAATAATATTTGGTTCTGCTTATGTTCTCACCCCGTGTCTTACACATTTCGAAGTTATCACGTCTTGACTTGATAAATTCTTTGAGTGAAGTAAGTGCTGCCACTCCTCAATTAAGGTCAATATTTGTATCTTGAAGAATAAGACTTTTGCTGTTTGTTCTCTCTAAAATTTCATTCCAAAATATTGCATATACTCCTGTTTTCAGTAAACATATTCAGTTATACAAACCATTCGCATCGCTACAAGTTTTAAATTGTTGGTCACCATCTTCTGAAATTATGGACAATATTTCTTTTATGCGATTCTAACCCTTAACTAGTGCTCTACTCTTTACTCTTTTAGAAACAATAATATTTTTCCCACAGTCAGCGTCCCCGCCATTTAAAGGAGATTTTGGAATGATATTGAAGGGAAGATATCCAAGCTGTCGAATTTTCAAAAATTCAATAAAAATTTGAGAATTTAAATATGTATATATATATATATATATATATATATATATATATATATAACAACAAAGAGATTCATGGGTAATTCAATTGGAAGATCCCGAGTTTTCAGGACATCAACCAACATCGACACGGAGGCGCATATAGCCCCCCCGCCATGAACCTTCCGACCCATAGTAAATAACAAAGAAGATGTAGGAATATCGCGTGATATGTTAACAACAACAACAAAGAGATTCATGGGTAATTCACGCAAAATAAAGGGCTACTGAAATAGAGTGGTAACCGTGGACATGCATGTTTCTGGCTCATTTTGCCTCTTCAGCACGGCATAACCAAATAAGGATGTGAAATTTGGGAGCAAAGATGTTAATCGAAACATGGGAAAACACAAAATAACGGATTTCACATCCTTATTTGGTTATGCCGTGCTGAAGAGACAAAATGAGCCAGAAACATGCATGTCCACGGTTACCACTCTATTTCAGTAGCCCTTTATTTTGCGTGAATTACCCATGAATCTCTTTGTTGTTGTTGTTAACATATCACGCGATATTCCTACATCTTCTTTGTTATATATATATATATATATATATATATATATATATATCCTAGTAATGATTGATTTATTTTTTAGATACTATAGCGTGTGGAAACTTATATTTAAATTGTAATATAAATTTCTAGAGCTCAGAATGAGGTTTATTAAATCGTCATTCGTTTGAGAGGTCTTCACATGAAATGCCTATCTGATCTGAGGATTACTAAATAATTGATAATAATTTGCGGACAAATGACGATGTATCTGGATGAGTTTAAATGAGCGGCCGGTTATTGAAATACCAAGGACATGAAATATGTTAGTGCTTAATACATAACGTATTACTCAAAAGACACTACCTATTAATTAGATGCCGTCAATTGGTCTCCATGTAAGCATTGCAATAAAATGAAACGAAATGTTTATCTGTTGCCATTAATTATAAATAGTAAAGAATACCGGATGATAACCAAATAAAAAAATTTCATCATAATACGATACGATGTTTCAATGAACAGTATTATAGTTCAGAATATATGGAAGATTTTCGAAACTATAGGTACTGATTTAAAATGAATTAAAAGTAAAAAAAAATCTACTTCCGTTACTAAAATCGCATTTGAAACACGCGTTTGACATGCGCAAAACGACTCTTTAAACGCTAGTGTTTAAAATGCGAATAGTCACATCTCGTTTATCTTTTAAACGTGACATTACGTGTATCTTTTGAATTTTAAATTTCATGTTCCGTAATAACTTTGTTGTTCTGTGTCATTTGATTTGTCAGTCAGTGAAGAACAGTAGAATGGCCCGATTTTACCCCATTAAACTCATTTTTATGAGGTTATTTAAAATCTAAAGTCTACACTAATAGACCTGACAATATCCGTGACCTAAAAGCTCGTATCACGCAGGAAATGCAGAAGGTAACACCCGCTATGTTACAAAATGTTAAAGACCAATTTATTACCAGATTTAGTCATTGTTTAGTGGTCAGTGGAAAACAATTTGAACATTTACTGTAAATTTCCTTTCGTTTGTTTTTGTTAGTGCACGTTTATTCTTCACCAATTATTTTGTAAATAATAAATTGACATGAACAACTTTTTCGTTTTTGTTTACTCTGTACCAATTTGAATCAACTTGTGATACATTTTTGGAATCAGCCCAGCAAGGGAAATCCGCAAATTCTAAAAAAGGGGAGCTGCTTCATTTAAAAAAACTATTGCTGACGTCATCACTCACAGGATATTCATCCTTTATCATATTATTCTTTTGAAAAAGACTATAATTATTACCTTAAATTGAAAAAAAAATGAGAGTAAGACGGGTTCTACATCGTTCTGAAATTGGCTCACGTATATATACGATATTATTTATAGTATTTCCGGCATTCAAATTCTTTCAATATTTGCATCATACCATGTTAATTACTAGCGACAATTTTCTTCTATCAGCCGGTAAAAAGTTAACGTGTATTGAAAAAATGTGAATCGAGATAACGTCTTGTTAGACAAATCAGTTGATGAGATGAAACAATGATCGATCGTACTAGTTCTCGAATTATTTATTAAAATCCATACAGGTGTATTAACCTAATTACATGGATTGTGTTTAAATTACATTCATATTACAAAGTATTATTAATAATGTGAACAATTTTCCAATGTATGAGGTTGAATACTGGACAACAGCAGTAAATGGTACTTTTATATGCTAAGTTCCTTTAATTGGCTGAATATTATCGCCTTAGAACTAATCAATTTAATACTGAAGTCTAATGAATGGAGACTGTTTACATTATTGGCATGTTTAAAAATGGCGTCTAGTGGTGAACTAATGGTAAACCTTGCAATATTAAGAATTAAATTGTGTCTAGTGTGGGTGGGCGGTACATTTGCAGTAATGAAAGTTATTTTTTCCACACCCGTGTTATAACAATGCACTTATATGCCCATAATCCGTTTCATAATGATATCCATTACGATACAGATTTTTCATTACGATACAGATTTTTAAATCAATAGAAACCCATAATTTTTCAATCAAACATGCTGTGCATTTGAATACTACGAAATTATTAAAAAACATATATGAATCTACGGCTTAAAATTTGCCCCACCCCAACTTTTTTCGTTAATTATTTAAATGGAAAATGCACAATTCAAAACATTGATATTAATAAAGTTGGTGATATAAGGAAGAAAATAGCAACATATTTAAATCTGCCTGATCCGAATTTATATACAGGGCATTGTTTTCGTAGGACATCTGCAACCGTATTAGTAGATGCCGGTGGTGATATTACTATATTAAAACGCCATGGTGGCTGGAAATCCAATTCAGGGGCAGAAGGCTACATTGAAAATTCGGTTCAGAATAAAATCAGCATTTCCAATACAATATTGAACTCTATTGAGACTAGCAATAATGAAATAAATGTAAATATTCCTTCCACTTCCAGCTCAATGGGACCTGGAATAACCTTTTCAAACTGCACAATAAATAATCTTAATATTTTTAAGACTTCGGATTAATCACAATTATTATATGTTGAATATAAATACAAATGAAATGTTTATAGTTTTCTTGTATCTATGGCAATACCAATACCCGAGGTATTAATTACAATTTTGTAGATTTTTTTTATAGAAATTCGAATAATTACTGTTACCTATTGTGTTCAATAAAAATATAAAATTCATGGTTTTTGATTATTTATCGGGTGTAGAAAAAATAGCGTATGCAACTCTCATGTAATGGTTATTAATACACTCGCATAAACCATACGAAACTCGCCTTCGGCTCGTTTCGTATCCCGGTTAATGCTCGTGTATTAATAACCATCATTACATGATCGTTGCATAATATACTATTATCGAACTTACCATATTATTCACTATTCTGAATGAAAATATCATCATATAGTATCTCCTACATGTGATTAGTGACGGCATTTCAAATTCGATTCTTAGTTACTGTGTTCTTATAAAGTAGTAATTAGGCCAACGGTAAGTCCCCCCAAATAACGCATGCATATTGTAGTTGTGATAAAACTAAAGTATTGAAAATAATTTTTATCGTTTTTATACCAGAAAAAAGAAAAGTTGGTCTTTTAATGAAATCCAAGGTTATATTAGCTTTTGTATTAATGTTACGACAGTAGATACACAATGATAACTGATTATTCTAAGTCACACCTAAATCTTTTATTTCTGAACATCTATTTAAAGTATTATTTCCTATCTTGTAATTAAAATCCACTGTTTATTTTTTACTGCAAATGGACATTACACAACATTTTTTTACATTAAATTTCAACTTATTGCAGGTACTCCAAAGTTGTATTGCATTATAATATCTTTCTGAAGTGCCTCACAGTCACTTACATTTTTAATCTCCTTGTATATTTTAAAATTATCTGCAAAAAGTAAAAATTCAGAGTGTTTAACACATGTAAAAATATGATTGATAAAAGTAATAAATAATAATGGATCTAAATTGGACCCTTGTGGCATTCCAGAGTTTGCTTCAAATTTACCGAAGGCGTTTCCGTTATGTCTCACTACAAATTTTCGATTCTGCAAATAACTTTTCAGTAATTTTATAATTGTTTCTGACGCCCCAAAACAATAGGTATAATTTATGTAACAAAATGTCGTGATTCATGCGATCAAGTGCTTTTACAAATTCGTTATAAATTTACTTTCTATGACAGTGGTAGCTGATTCAGGAAATAGCAACAAATTTGTATTAATCGTTTTTCTCGGCCTAAAACCATGTTGTTCGTCTACTACTACATGCCTCTGCAGGGCTGGTTGGAGGTGTTTTGTTGGTGGTTTTTGTGCGCGAGTTGACCTTGGCTGGAATTAGAAGAATGACTGAAAATTCAGTTTTGGAGAAGTGTGAAGGAATTTTTTGAGAAAAAAGTGTATGGAAATTTCGAAGTTTTATTTTATTTGTGGGTGATTGGTGGTTTTTTTGCTAGAAATCAACCCAAGAGAGAGGTAGGAACAATCAGCAGCGAAGCTGAGTGATTTTTGTGAGAACGTGGTCTTAGAAGTGTATGGGAGGGGGGTTTTAAAAGTGACTAGTAGAGGTCGAATATGAATAAGACGAACTACGTTGCGTTGCGGATAGTTAAGAGAAGATGAGGTGGGTGTTTCAATTGTTGGAAATTTGAAAATGTTTTTGGGATTGGGTGTCTCCGATCTCATGAGAGTTAATAAGAAAAGTTAGGAATGATTTTAGGATTTTTGAGGTTTATTTCGAATTTGTTTGACAAGTGACTAGGCGACATTGAAAGATGCGTGGAAGATGTCTGGTGGTGGCGACCGGCTGTTTTCGAATTCGAGGTGAGGAATTTAGTTAGTTAGGTGTATATTATCTGTGGTGAGGTGGATTGAATGTGAAATATAAAATTTTGCAAATTATTTGTAAAAATGTTGAAATATAAAATTTTGTAAATTACTTGTTAAAATATTGAAATATAAAGATTTTTGAATGACTGGTTAAAATATTGAATTGAGTGTATGGCTGGTATAATAATCAAGTAAATCCAAAAACTCGTCGTACGTCGGCCCATTTGGCTAGCGAATAAATTCACTATGCTTCAGGAAAAAACGTGAAAAACCTGCAGCACCGACGGGGTGGATGGGGCTCGCGGATCAAATTGAATCGCTTTCGCTCCTGATGGGAGTGAAAGCAAAGTGAGCACGCCTGCCTATATTTGTTATAGAACAGTTGTGTCTATAAAAGGAAGGAATTAGATGGCGAAGTGTTTCGGCTATGACGTCCCTTGAGTTAGGGATGGCATTCATTGGTGTGACGGTGAGAATTTAAATTAAGATTTTGGTATCGGTTGAGAGATCGTAAGAAGTTGATGACTTTTCAAGAGTGACTGGAGCGGTCTCTTGAGGGGTTTTGGGTGTCGATAGCCTGTGGGGGCAGAGAGGATGGAAGGCGGTGTGTGGACCACCGAAATTTATGCATATAGGGGTTTCGGACTTGGGACAATTTTCGGATCGGTGGCATGTTTGGCCGCAAGAAGGGCATATCGGTTTAGACCGACAAGAATCAGCGGAATGTCCGTTTTGCGTGCATCGACTGTAATATTTGGGAACTGGGGGCAGCGGATTGGTGTTGGATGGCTGGCACTAATGTGGGAGACCATGAAATGAGAGGCCGGAGGTGAGGGCCTGGTTATAATGGGTTTCGGAGGTGGTAACGATGCGAAACATCGATGTGGGCTTGTTGGTGACCTTGGCGGTGATTCGCCAAGTTTTAAGGTACGGAATTTGGTGATCTTGAAGAATTTCTTCGAATTCTTCAGGCCTGATCGTGGGGTCTACATTCCTGCAGACGAATGAGTAGATGGGAATGAGGGTTTTGTTTGCTGGACGGGGTGGACATTCGGTGGAGTTGAGGACGTTGATGGTGATGTAAGAATCACCAGTAGAATTGTGGATTTGTCTCAGAATAGTTGAGACTGACTTTGGGGAGGACGTTTTGAGTAGAGCGGTGCGGTTGAAATTTACTTTCAAATACAGGATGTGGCCATTTAGGAGTTCTAGGGTGTTCAGAAATGTGAATAAGGATTTATGTGTGGCGTATTGGGTTGGGAGGTTTCGGAGATTGAGAGTTTGTGTTGATGTGGTGTTGTTGGTTGCTGTAGGATTGTTGGTAGGGTTTGGTGATGTAGGTCGAGTTTTGGTTTTACCTCGTCGGGGACGTGAGGTTGTCGGATAGCTGTGGGTTTGGGGGATTGGGATCTTACGGATGAAGCGTAAGACCAGGTGGGTGATGTGTAGGAAGTGTGATTATGTGCGGATGTTTATTTGGGGGGTGTTTGTTTAGAAGAGGTGGAAGGTGACGTTGAGTGAGAGTGGGTTAGTTTGGAAGTGTGTGAAGAGGGTGTATTGTGTTTTGTAGGTATGAGAAGTGGGAATTCTTTCTCGGAAAGAAGTGGAGTTGAAGATGGTGTTGAGTGAGAATTGGTTTTGATAGGTGTTTGTGTTTTGTTTTTATCTGCAATGACAGAGTGGTCATCTTTATAGAGTTCTCCAAAAAAATGTTGACAGAAGTCTAAGTGGGCTTTATAGGCCACGGAGTTGAAATTGGGGTGAGGGATCGATTGATTCCAGCATTGCTTGTGTGTCTGGAATGAGACAAGAAGTTGGAAAGGTTTGGCAGTTTTGCTGCTGCGTGTACGTCTGGAGGACATTTTAGCTCTGGATGTGGTGTAGGGTTGTAGGATTGTGGGTGAAAGCTAACACCGACAGCGGACTCACTGCCGGAGGGAGTTGCCTCCCTAGTTAAAGGTTTCCTGGCTTATTAGCTAGCTTGATTATTAGGGATCTGAAAATAAACACAGTTAGACTACATGAATTTATTTTCATAAATATGAAGATTGTTTCGAGAGAATCAATTGGTTACACTTCCTAGTGTGTTATGAACTGTCGAACTGAAAAGTTCGGCAGAACATGTGGGTTGGCGGGGTTTCTTCGGTGGAGGCGTCCACGGTGCCGGCGAAGTCGCGGTGAATTGGTTTGAATCAGTGACCTATTCGTGCTGTGTCACCTTCCTCAGGCGATGGACTGGCGCTACTGAGTTTATATATCGCTTTTGTTGCCTGATTTATAAAGGAAAGGGACCTAATATGAGATAGCAGCCTATGATGAGATACCGTATTTTCTCCCCTAGTAAGAATCTCCATCTAGCAACAACCGCTAAAACTAACTCATCGGAACATAAATGTTAGATCAGCTAGATTTATTTTCAGTTGCTCTTACAACCCGCCATGTGTACGTGTTTTTACGCAATAGTGCAATACCGAAATTTGATTAGTGTTCAGTTTGACGTGATTTTTTTTGTTGAAAAGGTGAGGAAACAATTAAATTTTTTATATTCGCTTTATTGTGTAAACAGATAAAACGCGTAGCAACTCAATTAATTTTTGAGAAAAAAACATGTAAAGAATTTTCACAAGAGATTTCTAATATGAGATACCTTGGTGCTCCATGAGGTATCTCATATTTGGAGAACTTTTTTTAAATAAGTTCAACGAAAGCTATTTGCAGATGCCTAGAGACAATAAAAAAAGGAAGCAATGGGATGAAAATGCCATGATAAGGGCTGATAAAGCGGTAAGGAACAAGGAGATGGGGTACTTTATGGTCCCTAAAACGTTGAATGTTCCGAAAGGTAAGCCTAGCTTTTTTAGTTATTGTATAATTTTGTTATCAAAATTTTTAGTTTTCAGGAACCATTGAACGATGTATTACGGTATTACGGTCTTCGGAGGGGAGATGTCAAATATATGGCGTTTCAGTTAGCAATCAGAAATGGCTTAAAGCATCCTTTTAGCACAGGAAAGGAATATGCACGTAAAAAAACTCTGTAGGGTTTAACGCCAAAAACGTTGCTCTGTTTTTTGACATATTTGAAAAGGAGATGGAAAAAATTAATTTTTCTTCACATAGATTATTTAATGTCGAGGAAAGAGGTACTACGGTTGTGCAGCATGAACAGAGCAAAATCATCGGCTTAAAAGGAAAAACACAGGTTTGTGCCATAACAGCACAAGAGAGGGAGTCACCGTTGTGACAGCCATGAACGCTTCTGGTACTTTTGTTCCGCCCTTGATAGTGTTTCCTCGTAAAAATATGTCGGAACATCTATTGCAGGGCGCACCTCCTGGATCAATATGGACCTGCCATTCAGATGGCAGACAAATATTTTTACGCAGTGGTTTCCACATTTCGTTAAGTTTACTAAACCAACAAAAGATGATCCGATCTTGTTAGTTTTAGACGGTCACTATTCACACACGAGAAACATAGAAATCATAAACATGGCTAGAGAGAATTATGTTTCAATTGTGTGCTTACCACCACATGCCACTCATAGAATGCAGCCACTTGATGTGGGTTTCATGGCAGCACTAAAAACATATTATGCTCAAGAAATAGAGACATTTCTCAAAAACAACCCAGGAAAACTTGTGACACACAACAACATTTGCTCACTATTTGGGAAAGCTTATAATCGGGCTGCAACAATGGAGGCATCGATTAATTCATTTAGAAAAACGGGTCTCTTTCCTTGTAACAGAAATGTTTTGGAAGAAGAGCAAAATCTACCTACACACAAGGAAGAACTGATATTGAAAATGAAGGTGCAGATATTTCATTCAATGACCAGAATATTTCAAATGTGTCATCAGATTTAGTTGTGGATGTTCTTGCAGAGTCCAGAAAAACTGTGGCAAATCCATCAATATCATCAGGCTTTGTCCACAATAGTTGCTTTGACAAAAGTGATAAACTTTTGCTAGTTTATCAAAAAGAAGTTTGTCAATTGCCATCTACCTCTTCAAATCATGGTGAAAACTCTAATAAAAGAAAAGACAAAGCAAGTTTAATAACATCTACTCCATATAAAAATACTTGGAAGAATCCATTACCAAGAAACTAAAAAAAGAAAGATGTGAAACCAAACTCTTTGTGATCAACAGATAAAAAATCCAAGTACCAAAAAGGCTGAAAGTACATCGAGCAGCTCAGATTCAGAAGCTGCTATGCATTATGATGACTCCACTGATGAAGAGAATTACAATAATGCAGAGTGTCGTTTTTGCCATGGAAGATTTTCCGAAGACACCCGTGGAGAAAAGTGGGATAGATGTATCGTTTGTTTTCAGTGGTGCCGCGAAGATAGCGGCGAAGTTGATGGCACAACATTTGCTTGCTATATTAAGGAGCATTTTCATGGCCACCTAAACGAATTTAGTTCAACTAAATTATCTACATATTAATACAAGTTTGCCACTTTTTTCAGCTCGTAAGGTAATAATAAATCAATAAAAATAATTGCGTACCTAATATTGGGATTGGGAAAGTGGACAGGATCCTGGCCATCTAGCGACCACATTAATTAATTTTAGATTGGCATCGCCTATAACCTGTACATTTACAAAAAAAACCTTTTAGGTTTCTGAAAATCTCTGCATCTTGACCACCTGAAAAATAAAAATCAATGGGCAAAAAGATTTATTTTAATGACACATTGATCATACACCTTACCTGGAGATTGTATTTTAATGTGCGTGTAATCTATGACTCCAATGACCCTAGGAAAGAGAGCTTTTTCATAAAATTTCAAATGACTCTCATTCATTTCATTCTGTAATTGAGGCAACCCTAACAACTATTCGAGACACCATTGAGAGATGAACCCTAGCAAAATCCGCAATACATGCTAGGTGAGTTCCAGTTGCACAAAATCGTAGGGAGGTCAGTAGCTGATAAATAGGAGCTACACTATTATTCCTAGAAATAACGGTCAATGATTTTGAATTCAGTTAATTTTATAAAGCCAAATGGCAAGTACAAATCCGTACATGGCTAGTTTTGACTAAAAGTGGGTCAGAATTGTTATAATTTGTATGGCTTTACTTACATATCATATGGATATTCAATTTCATCTTTTATTATACCCAAAATTTGCAAAGCAGTGGGCTTTTGAACCCGAAATCGTTGGAAAAATAAAAGGTCATCAAAACTGTTAAACTTCCAATTATTAGTCGCGGCCTGCCGATTCTGACTTCTTCTGCGTTGTTTTCATAGAGCAGATCATTATTTAAATCATTCATGTTTTTGTTCACCACGTAGATAATTTAAAATTAACCACTAAAGAAAACCCGTGCAAGTTTAGAAACACGTATCAGCACAATCTAAAAACGAAGTTTTTGAGGTTAAGAAAGCTTGAGTATTACTTAAGCCGACGAATTACTGGCACTTAACTTATTGCCAGATTTAGGTCAGGCTTGAGCCACAAGATAGACCCGTGCAAACAAATTCTTATACTTAAGTATGTCCTAACTGTAAGGTCCCCTAAGTGATACTAATGCAAGCGGCCGTTAACGATTTTAACTGTCTTCATATTTCTTTATGTTTATTAGCATAATAATCCGACACATGTTTGACTTTGCTTAAAAAATTTTCCGTTTAATACACATTCTAATTTCATTTGTGAACCAATTAGAAAATGTATTAAAGGTTTTATATGATTTGTCTACTGGAACAGCAATGGAAAATATATTGTTAATAATTTTGTAAACATTTTCTACAGCTGTATCGACATTAGATTCCCCAGTCACTGATTCTCAAGGCTCATCTCTTAACATTTCTGTTAGCAATTAGAAATTTGCTTTTTAAAAGTTATATTGACTCTCTGATAATTTATTTGATGATGTTTCAGCTAATTTTTGGTACGTTACGGTGATATTTAAAGAAAGATGAAATCGGTCCTCCGTTACTAATGGAAAATGTTCCTTTGTAACATTACAGTTATTTAAATTATCAGTTAAAAATATCACTGAATCCAAACATTTGCCATGATCATTTTTAACATTATGTAATGTTTTTCTTATTTATTTAAACAGTAAACGGGTGGGATAAACTTTAAACACGCGGTATGGCTATTTACGAATTTATTTAAACACTAACACTTAATTTATATACACTTAACTATTCACTTAAATTTAATATATATACATTAATTTATATCAACACTTTACGGTTCGCTATTTCGATGTATTCTTGTTTATTTGTAGAGACCACTTTATAAACTGACTCCTCCCGCTGGCCGTTCATTTATATATAAGTGGCCTTTTTTTCTAGATAATTCTAGTTTGCGGCTTACTCAAAAGCAATCGCCTTTCGGGATATTTCTCGAATGCCGGCTCAATCCATAAAAGATCTTCGGAGAACATGTCTATAAAAACGGTCACAAAAAAGCCCAATAGACTTTCTCAGAAATCGGCGCGCTCGCCATTTTTTTAACTCCGTTAACGTAAGGTTACAGGACTGTACTTAGTATCTACTTCGGTGTGCGAGTTCCTAACATTACCCCCTCCTTAAATGGAAGTTCCTTCTGGAACTTTTGTGTAGCCGATACTGGATGTTCGAATCGGCAACTGGCCCCATTTCTACATTTTCCGATCTTATGGAAATAACAGGGCACCGTCTTCATCGGATACTGATAACGGGGGTTGTAGCTGCAAATTAATATCTGGACACCAATATCTTGGAAGATCACCTCTACCACGTTCCTGATAACTCGCCAATCCAACTGGTTACTCGCTATCTTAGGCATAGCCAGTTTCTTCACAGTGGATTCCAACACAGGGTCTCGGAGGTTTCGAAGTGCTTCGCACACATCGCGGTAGGTAGATCGATATTGAAATTCATTTTTAGTTACCACGTAGAAGACGTACCGCGAATTGTGTTTCAGTCTCAGTGTCTTGCTAGGGGCTGGAGTCTGGTCTTCAAGTTTCTAATTGCCCGAACTTCTTTCGAAAGACGGTTGCCAACCCTCGTGCGTTCTTGATACGGGAGGGGATATTGTATGCCAGTGAATAATCTTCCGGGACAGTGAACAAATCTTGTCGTTATTCAGAAGTGACTCCATATCTAGTTTTCTCGGTACCTCCATACGCGCCCATAAATTCATCGAAGGTAGGGTCAGATACATCTCGAATATGGTTTACTCCTTTCTCTAGGTCATGGTCTCCTTCGAATGGCGCTAGTCGATTTTGGTGAACTACTTTTGGTTTTCCGTTGGGGATCTTGTTTATGCGATATATAACATCATTGATCCTTTTTGCTAATTAAGTATGGACCTTTCCAAGATTTTTGTAATTTTGGAGAAAATCCCTTTCTCCTCGTCGGGTTGTGTAACCATACTTTGTCCCCTTCGTTAAAACCGCGTACTGTGGCCTGAGTGTCGTACCGACTTTTCATTCTTTCGCTGGCAACTTGAAGATTTGTTCGAACTAATTCATGAATATCGTCCAGTCTTCTTCTCAATTGTATCACGTAGTCTTCTCCTGCTAGATCTTCCCCAGGCCGACAGTCAAATTCCAGGTTACAAGGAAGACTCATTTCACGTCCAAACAGGATTTTCGCAGGTGTTTTACCCGTGAACTTATTGACGGCAGATCGATAAGCCTATGCAAATAGGGAATTATATTGGTCCAAATCTCTCTGATAACTGGAAACTACTTTGGACAGGTATTTCCCAATAGTCCTGTTCATTCTCTCGACCATTCCATCTGACTGTGGATGTAATGCAGTTGTCCTGGTCTTCTTCATTCCCAGCTTGTCACAAATATCTTTCACCAATACATCTGCGACAGTTGTGGCCTCTTGGTTCGGGATCGCGCAAATGTCCACCCACTTTGTGAAATAATCCATTACAACCAGTATGTATTCGCCACCATTTTCGGTCATCGGAAATGGTCCAGCGATATCTAAAGCAATCCTTTCGAAAGGGCTTCCAACATTGTACTGTTTCATGGGTGCTTTTCTCTTGCGATGTGGTCCATTACTCGTAAAGCAAGTCGTACATTTCTTACACCAGTCCTTCACATCATCGGAGTAGTTCATCCAATAAAACTTCTCACGGATTCGCTGGAGGGTTTTCTTCACTCCCAGATGACCTCCCGATGGACTGTCGTGTAACTTCTTTAGTACCTCAGCTACTCTTGTTCTCGGGATAACTAGCTGTCTCCTCATCTCGGAACCATCATCGTTTTCAAGGACTCTTTTCAACAGCCCCTCTTCCAGGACAGTCCCACTGAGCCCAATATGCCTCGAGTGTCTGTGAAAATCTTGACACTTCTTGCCAGGTAGGTCGCCGATTTTCTTTCTTCCATTGCCGAATCATCTTTAGGTGAGGATCATTTTCCTGATCTTCTCTGATGCTGGTGGGTGACTATTCTTCGCTAACTACAGTAGTTCTTGAAACTGCAGCTTCCCTAGATTCCGCCTTGTTGCAGTGGGAGCGGTCTGTTGGGCACGGCCGTCTGGAGAAGAAGTTGGCATTTCGGCGATTCACATCAGCTTGATGTTCGTTCCTGTCTAATTTCAAATCTGACTGGAGTCCTTGAGTTGCAGGAGTCCTGGGGCGCCTGGATGGGCTGCGTACGTGCTCTAGTTCACCACACTTTCGGCATTTGATCTTCTTCGGCTTCTTTTCTGCCACACTCTTTATCAAATTGACTATCTGGTTCAGGATGTATTCGTTACCTTCTTCTTGCATGGTCCCAACTTTGTTGTACCGCGAATCCTTCGTGGCCCCTTTGCATTTAAGAGGTTCTTGGTTCGCAGGAGTCATAGGACGCTTATACAAACTGCGTGTATGCTCTAGCTCGCCACTATTACACCACCTGATCTTCTTTGGCTTCTTGTCTACCATACCTTCCAACAAGTTGACGATCTGGTCAAGTCTGTCGTCGTCACATTCTTCCTGTATGCTCCTAATTTTGTTATATCCCGAAGCCTTCGTTGCTGCTTCACATTCAAGAGCAGCTGTCAATGCGTCGACTAATGTTTTGGAATGGGTTAAACGAAGCGTCTTCTGCACGTAAGCCATAATAAAGGCCTGAATGCCCAGACATTCCATCATGTTCTCTAGTGCTGATGGATAGGCAAATCGAACTAGTCGGGCAATATCCACTTCATACTCTTAAAGGGATTCATCACGTTTCTGCCTTCTGTTCTTTAGCTGGGATTGGTACAAATGTTCCAAATGTTCGTGACCGTATCGAATGTCCAACCTCTTCTTCAGCTGCTCAAAGTAATCTGTTTCTTCCAGAGGCATCGTCCGACGTACGTCTAAGGCATCTCCCCGAATAGCGATAGTTAAGTTCACCGCTTTCTCCCTATCGGAACAATTATTCACTCTATCAGCTGCGTCAAACTGTTTTATGTAATTGGTCCACGACATTTTTCCATCGAACGTTGGGGCCTTGACTCGGGTAAAACTGCCAATGTCTTCAACTTAGGTAGTGTTTCTGGCTTGTAGGGTATCATTTGTTCTATCTTCTTTTCTTCTGCTAGCGTGTCTTGTGCTCTTGAATCTGTCATCTTTCTCTCTAACTTTTATCCTCAATATCCGATTTTAGAGACGAAATTTTATTTTCATCGTCATGGCAATGTCGTTTTTCATTAATAAGATATCGGCAGGAAGTTTTTCCATGTTAGCAGAGATATCGTTCTTCATGGTTGAAATCTTCTCGTCCATGGCAGAAAAATCGTTCTTTATAGCTGAAATATCGTTTTTCACATTAGTTGAAATCTTTTCTTCCATGGCAGAAATATCGTTCTTCATATTAGCAGAAATCTTCTCTTCCATGGTATAAATATCGTTCTTCATATCAGAAATTGACGAGAGTAAGGTGGAAGTCTCGTCTTTGAATAAGAATGTTTCTGGATCGAAGCCATCACTTACCAGTGCCACTTTGAGTCTTTCTAGTAACTCACTTTTCTTACCGGACATTTCCAACTCACGATTTTCCAATTGTGCCTTTAGCTCTGTCACTTTCAGGACACTCATTATTTTGGCCATTTTTACGTAGCTATTTATTTAAATAATCCCACTTCTGACACCAATGTAATCTTTTTCTTATTTATTTAAACAGTAAACGGGTGGGATAAACTTTAAACACACGGTATGGCTATTTACGAATTTATTTAAACACTAAACTTCTCACTAACACTTAATTTATATACACACAACCTTAATTATTAATTTATACCAATACTTTACTGTTCGATATTTCGGCGTATTCTTGTTTATTTGTCGAGATCACTTTATAAACTGACTCCTCCTGTTGGCCGTTCATTTATATATAAGTGGCCTTTTTTTCTAGATAATTCTAGTTTGCGGCTTACTCAAAAACAATCGTCTTTCGGGATTTTTCTCGAATGCCGTCCCAATCCATAAAAGATCTTCGGAGAATAATTTCTATAAAAACGGTCACAAAAAATCCCAATAGACCTTCTCATAATTTGGCGCGCTCGCCATTTTTTAACTCTGTTAACGTAAGGTTACAGGACCGGACTTAGTATCTACTTCGGTGTGCGAGTTTGTAACAATTATTACACAAATTCAATCAATTGAAATTACAAATTTTTGTATTCCAATCGCCCATTAATACTATTATTTCCTTCTTGGGTATACTGGGGTTGTTTTAATTTATTAACTGGTATGTTTCTCATACTTCTCTTCGTCTGTTCCATCGCATGTTGGCAAATATATCTCTAGTATGTGGAACTTTGTTGGTTGTGCATCGAAAGCCATTTATATTAGGCGATCATTTATCGAATGGTATTCGTATACATATTTTGCTAGATTCTTTTGAACCAGTATTGCTACTCCTTTTTGCCCACTTCTATTTGCTCCTGACATAAAAATTTTGTAGTGGTTAGACTCCCAGTGTCCCTGGCCTTCCCAGTGAGTATCGGATACTCCACATATGTCTACTTTTTCACTGATAAGTTTTCGCTCCAATATATATATATATATATAATTTTTCAGGTTCCAATAGTCCTCGGACGTTCCATGTTGCTATGCGGTGTAGTAGTTTGAGTTTTGGTCTTCCAGATTGCCCAGATTCGTCTGCCTGATCTCCCATTTCACACCCGCCGACCCGGACTCGACGTGGCGCCGGATCGCCTAGCACACTATTATTTTTATTTTCTCTTATTGCCATAACGTTCTCTGGAATAGGTAATCAAGTGGTTTTCCGTTTGCCTGCTTGATCGCAGTTTTATAGCAGGTTTGACCTATACGTGATTGTCGTCTGTAAATATCTGGTATCAAGTCGATATTCAATGGCCTCAACTCGGTATTGACGTAGCTGCTTCCCTATACCAGGAGTAGGGATATGTTAGGGACATTATTAGATTATGACAGGACAATGGGAAGGGATTATGATTTTCCCCCGTGTGGTCTTGGTAGATAAACCATGGCTCGCATGGGCAGGGTCGCGTCCCTGAAGTAGATCCATCAATTATCGGGATCATAACTGAGTATCTACTCGCTACCCAACTGTCACTGTCAAAATCCTTAGAGGTAGTACTGAAACGCAATAAAACAATTACATTGCAATTTTAGTTTTAGTTCAAAGTCTTCGCATTCGCCATATTCTGTAAAAACAGACATTCTGGAGAAAACTGGAGCATAGTCAGACATTGAATGCTTGAACTAAAACTAAAATTGCAATGTAATTGTAGTAGTGCCAATTAATGACAGTTTTCTCCAAAATGTTTAGATTGGAACATTTATTTGTGGAATTTATATATTATACAGGTCGTCCCTGTTAAAATCACGAATTGTTAACCACTGGGCTCAAGCCGCCTGTGGATTTCCTGTGTGGAATCTAGATCCATTCGTCAATCACAGCAAATGGATGTAAATAATCAATAATTGGAATTTTATAGTATTCTGATGTATAGTTAGTTTAGAAATTATGTCTAAACATAATTTTTTATTTCGATAATTTAAAGACATATAACTCCGAAACAAAGGCTCATATGACAATAATTTATTTGAACTTCTAACATTATTTTGACCTCTTCCACTCGCTGCTGAGCATTAAGTTCCTGGGCACCCTGTATATTATTAACTTGATACGCAGAACAAAGTTAATTAATTGGACAAAATAAAAAGAGGTTTTAGAAAAAGCTCCAAAGAAAAATGGTTCTACAATATTAGGAATAGGAATGGAGAGGTAAGCAACAAAGATGTTGAAGTAATTCTCGAATCATGTGATGTGCCTAACTCAGTTAATGACTTAGTGATGACGTTATAAGAGAGTCCCATTAAACATGAACCATTGACAAATCCTCATTATGAAATATATAAATCAATATTATTTTGCTTAATTTTTCCTTGTAGCTTTCAATTCAATTCGTAAATATAACGCGGGTCTAAAGTTTTGATACTGTAGCTTGGTTATCTTGTTCCATTGTGTTAAACATAAGCTTCTAGAAACATAGTAATCACCTAGTTACAGATAACCAAGAAATACCATTGTACTTCGGACAAAACAAGATAACATTTATAAATCTACTACATTTATCTTGTCTAACAATTTTAATCATTATATTAACCACTTGTCAGAAATTTGACATAAAGAGATTTCCGATACATAATTATTGAGTCCTGCGAATGTAATTTCAGTTCCTATCATAACTCTGACTGTTTCAATGAAGATAAAAATCTTTATCGAACCCCTCTTAATCTGATTTACTCCTTCAAAAATATTAGTACCTACTCCTAGGTGTAAAATTGAAATGAATACGACCAAACAAACTCGTCTACTACACTGAATTGTTCTGAACTAGTTCGAATAATTCTATGGGTACATCCATCTAGACTAAAAAACATGCAATTTCGCTGTACTTCATTATAATTATAAGATGTTATAATAATAGTATATTGTTTAACGAGCAAGGAATGATAGTCATTTCCCATGACCTACGGCTCATGCTGCAAATCATACGAGTGGGAAATTAGCATTACATGCGAGTTATACACTATACTTTTTCTACGGCTATAAAAATAGATAATAGAGAAATGATTTAACAAATAATATGAACTACAAATTTAGTGTCATTCAAAATTTCCATTTAGGTACAACTGAAATATTAATTACTCATTGAATAAGTAAGAAATGGCATTTTCATTCTTTTTAGAAGTTTTGAAACAATTATTTAATTAAATTAACTGTCTCGACCCTTACTTCGTGGAATCTGCTCAAAACTAGAAGTGCTGCATATTTGTGAAAAGAAACATGAACTGGATTTCCTTGAAGAATTGGAAATTAGAAGACATTTAAGAAACCCACAATATGAAGTTGTCAATGAACAGTTAAATCTAGGTAGTTCTCCACTAATAAACTGTCAACTTAAGTGATAATTGTAAAGATCAGCAGATATAGTTTTCCTGGTTTTCTATATCATTGCACAGTTATACTGATCTTAATTGGAAAAATGATATCCAGGATATCACCATAGGGCTAATAATATCTAAGCTTCAATATTTGTAATATCACATCTTCTTCTTTTTTCTATAAACATATATTAAGTCAATCACAAGTTAGGTCACTTCTTGGTCTAGCCAAAAATAACTACTAAACATCAGGTAGGCATCAAATAAAATGTAACTTCTGTCATTCTGACGATGATATTGATTTATCGAAACAATTGTCAGTTTTTTAGAATTTTCAATAACTTGTATTATATTGTGGAATTAACTAGAAACCGTGAGTTTCATTTAAAACACTAATTATTTAATTATTCGCAATATTGACGGTTACATTGTTACAGTGATGAAACGTAATGTTTGAAGAATATGGGCACTGTAATGACATATTTGTATTGTAGGTTTTCATGGTAGGTTTTCAGAATTACTTATCGAGCTCACTATTTTATCGTCGATATCAAATTTATTCTTCATACACTCGTAAATATAACCTTCTGCAGCTGTGGTAAACTTCCAACCTCCATGTCTCTTCAATGAGGTGATGTCTTCTTCAGCATTGCAGTATTGTTGCTGCTGATCTTCTGAAGCAATGACCAGTAATATAGCTCAGGGTTTGCATGATCGAAGTATTTAGCAATTCTTGCACTCTCTATTCTGTACATTTTCATTTCTGATAATTTACAAAAAAAATAATTTTCTTCAACGTGTCCAGGGCGAAGGTCGTTGTATTCTTTATAAATAACATAAAATACACCGGTTATTGTGAATTTTCTTCTCACTTTAGTTTTTGTATTGGGTATTTGTATAAGAACTGCGGAGCCCAAATCTCTACAATCTGTTGGTTCCAGATTGTAAAGTTCGTCCCTTTCAGATGCACCCATAATAACCAGTAGAACCTGAAATTTTTTTTTAAAAATTACAACCAAACAACAAATAAACGGTTTTAAAGATTAAAATGAACTTCTCCGCATTTGTGAGATGCCTTGAACAATATTATATCATAAAATTGTCACTTGTATAAACTTCGGGGGATGTATCGTGATAACAAACCGAAATTTCTCCAAAAATAATCAAAAATGTAGAATATCAGGAGTTATAAGACTCGCTCTAATCAGCTCAAAAACAATATTGTACATCTGAAAAATATCCAATTATAAAATTGGTCACTTGTATACACTCTGGAGGCTATATCGTGCTAATTGGTACTTCAAGTACCATAGCAGTGGTTTAACTGGCTTTATCGAGCTGAATATCAATAAGGTTATTCTTTGAGACGCCCTGAACAATATCCAATCATTAAATTGCTCATTTGTATATACTCCGGAGGCTGTATCGTACTAACAAACTGAAATTTCTCCAAAAATGACAAAAATGTCGTACTTAAAGTACTATAGCACCTATTGTACTGGCTCTGGTGAGCTGAAAATCAATAGGGTTCATCTGTGAGGTGCCTTGAACAATATTCAATCATACAATTGGTCACTTGTATACACTCTGGAGGCTGTATCGTGCTAACTGGTACTTCAAGTGACATAGCAGTGGTTTAACTGGCTTTACCGAGCTGAAATTTCTCCAAAACTGACAAAAATGTCGTACTTAAGCAGCACCTATTGTACTGGCTCTGGTGAGCTGAAAATCAATAGGGTTCATCTCTGAGATGTCCTGAACAATATTCAATCATAAAATTGTTGACTTGTTGCACTCCGGAGGCTGTATCGTGCTAACAAGACATGTAATGAAAAGTGGCCAACGACAACGACGCCATCGACGACGACGACGACATACACACAGGATTTTTTTCTCTAAAAACCGTTTTTTCGCGTTGTTTTTGATGAAAAACGTAAAAATAACTCAAATTTTTTTTTCAAAATTCCAACTTTTTTTGGGGTAAACCAATACTTTT
Source organism: Galeruca laticollis (assembly GCA_963921935.1). NCBI lineage: Eukaryota > Metazoa > Arthropoda > Insecta > Coleoptera > Chrysomelidae > Galeruca > Galeruca laticollis. Next base: position 158,357,670 of record OY998180.1, on the reverse strand, counting down.
CTCGCATATTAGATAGTAATGCAAGCCTCGTAGTGCTGAGCTCCTGCGGAAGCTAATAATTATGTTCGTAAATGTTTGCATTTAGATGCTTTTTTAATGATTCTTGTGAACATCTGGAAGCTTGTCATCGAAAAAGATAATAACTTACCTTATCAAGTATAGTTCAGTAACAGAATAGTAGGCACTAAATTCTCAGAAATATTGCATAAAATCGACAACAATTGTAGTATCATTTCTGAGAATTTAGTGCCGGGAGCGGTTTTAATGAATTTGTCGATTTAGTCTGCAGAGAAATTTTGAATTTCTGCGGCTTGGCTTGTAGCCATCTGACTTTCTCTTGAGTAATGCTCTAAGTTTTGGATAACTTCCAATGTCCACAGTTTTGTTAATATTTAGCATGGTCCTTAACATGGAATACTGTACCCATAAAGTTGAGGGTTTTAATTTCTGAGATAATTCACTAAAATATGCGAGTAAAACATTCTGCGAATTTGACGAGGTGGCTTTTTCCCTTTGCCAATCTATAAATGACTTGTAGGCCTTTCCATTTGTTTCCTTAGGTAGTTCCGGAATTAAACTTGAACATGCCTGATTTACGACAGCAGCTATTTCTGAAGGAGTAAGTTCCAATTCACTTTCGCTGCTCATCGTAGGATTTTGTAAAACGTTTCACAGCTATACAATTATATGTAAATAGACATTTTCGTTGCTTGAAATTTGACGTTTCATGGGAGACCTGATTTATCGTGTAATAATAACTACGACTGTAACACAATGAAGTCATTGTTTTATCAGGTAAGGAAATGAAATTGAAGACATACAATGTACCTCATTGATCTATCAAGAACAGTTAAGATAGAGCAGCTTTGTGTGATAGCGGTAGAAAATAGTTATTTGTAAAACAAGTGTCATAATGACTCGTTTTATAGAACGAGTGCAGTGCACTACAAAAATCATTTTGACACAAGTTTTACATAATATTTTTTATTATGATCTCATTAATTGAATTTTTTAAATAAAATAGAATTATATTATCCCTGTTTTAAGTGGCTTTCGTTTTGGAGGCTAAAGCTGTTTTTTAGTGCTCCACTTTTTTAAAAATATTTGGTCCGTTTTAAAAACTTTGCATTTTAGCGTTGAATCGATGACGTAGAAGAAGGAATATTTTAAAACGCTCGGCAATGTTTTGAAACAACAGAATTGGATGATTCAATAGGATTCAATGCTGTCAATTGTCACATGATTATTGACAGACTGTTTTTTAAGAGTTTTTACATGAAATCTTTTTATTTTGTTTGAAATTGAAATTATCCTGCCTTGAAATGTACCAAGTGAACATTGATGACATGATATTGACCGCCGAACAATTGAAAGGTAAGTAATCTTTGATATTTCTCAATCTTATTTCCAATATATTTTCGTCCCAGATTTTCCTCCAGTGGAGTCTTATTTTTGTTGTAGATCCTGAGTATGCAAACATATATATGTCAGCAGTCAGGAGAGAAATTCTAAAAGAAGTCCCAGAAACTCCAAAAAGTCAATTTCAAAATCAAAGTAAGTTGTGGAAAAGTCCAAAAAAGTGAGGAAGACCATTAAGCCACACTGGCTCTTCTAGCCTTGAGACATTCCTATAATGATGAGTTCAATGATAAAAAAACTCACAAAATGAAATATGGGGAAAAATAGCCAACAAATTGAATGAATCTGGATTTTTCGTAGGAGAGGGTGTAGAGGCAAGAGAGAAAGTGAGGCAGAAATTTTGTAACCTGCAGTCCACCTATCCTATTAAATATTGTGATTCACAAAAAAGAACAGGGGAGGGTAAACTTAAAAGACCAAAATATTTTGATAAACTAGATGAAATACTTGGGGATAAACATAAAGTTAATCCAATTTTGGTCATTGACTCAACATCACCTCTTATGAAGGCTGAGAATAAGGATTCAGATGGAACATCTGAAACTTATTATAGAAGTAGTGCCACGAATACATGGGGGAGTGCTTCCAACAGTTCCGGTAAAGGTTCTTCTGCAAGTAGCTTCACAAATTCTGAAGGAGAGAGATCATCGCCTAATCGATTCAATACTACAAAAAGATCTGTGAAGCCTAAAACAGAAAAACTAGAAACTCTGAAAGAGCTAGTTCTTATACAAAGACAAAATCAAGACATAAGGACCAAAGAATTTTCCTCTATGATGAAAATGTTTCAAGATCTGAATGAGCAGAGAAATAAACAAATTATGTGCCTGATCGAAAAAATGGGGGAGAAAAAGAAGAGAAAGAGGTCATCCAGTAGTGATGATTAATACTGAAAGTGGATATTTATCAGCAAATATTATTAGCAAGGTGATATTTTGAGCCCCCCTTTCTTTTCTAACGTACCTATTTGATTCATGTTATTTTTCGTTTTTTTAGAGTATTTATATTATGTTGATTTTTTTAGTAATAATTAGTACAACACTGAAGGAGGCTAAATATAATGTTGCTTTCATAGTTGTTTTTAACTATTTATATGTTAGGAAATATGTTGTTTTCCATGAAAACCTGCTATCCTTAATAGTTGATATGAGTTAAGAATTTTTTTGCTTAGATCATTGCACAAAATGAATATTTTTCAATAAACTTTTTCAATTTTTTTTGGTTTTTATTGATATTTCTAAATTACTAGAAATCAAAAACTTTTGTTGATCTAAAATTTAATTTTTCTCAGAAAATACATTCCATTTCACTGACTGAAAAAAAAACTTATAACAAGTGAAATCTGGAGTTTATTAATACAAGCATGGCATTATAACAAAACAAGAGAAATTTATTGATTTTGATTTCTCCACAAATTATTCGCAATATGGTCCCTTTTGAGCATTCCTTCGATTTCCATATTGATGTCACCAATTTCATCCCCATGGTTGAATTCATTTGAAATTATTTCAAATTCATTCCAAATGTCCGAGTTGACATAGCAAAAATTATGTAAAATGCAACAAGCTGCAATTATTTTTATAACTTTTTCTATTGAATTGACATTTATAGCCTTCAGTATCTTCCATCTAGATTTAAGAATACCAAAGGTATGTTCTACTACTACCCTGGTTTTGCTGTAAGCTGTATTGTGATATCGTTGAATCTGATTTCAATTTCTTTCATTTCTGAAATGAAAAAAAGTGTATAAATACACAAGTGTTAAATATATATAGAGTATACCTACTTATAAGGTGTCATTATCCACTTCCTCAGTGAATAAGCTTGATCACCAACAAGATAATAGTCATCAAAAAAATATTTTCTGAACATTCCGTTGTATTCAGTATCATTATAAATTTTGGAATTCCGAAATACCTGCAATTGAAAACAATTAGAATCAATAAAATAAACATATAAGTAGGTAGAATAAAAATGATAGCTGCAATTGGACATACGAATTTTTCCTATAAATATAGAATACATCATTACCCTACTATCGTGCGCAGATCCAGGAAATCCGACCATAATATTGGTGAATACTTTATTTCTGGTGACTATTCCCTGCAGCTTGATTGAGTGGTTTCTATTTTTATCTATATAGCTCTCCTGCTGAAGGTTTGGGCACTTGAACTTTATGTTGCAACCATCTATGGCTCCAATCACCCCTGAAAAATAATAACTTTCTTTCAGATATTACTGAATTTTGAGACTTCTATTGGTTACCGGATAGCCGCTTCCACTCCTAAATGATCTCTCAGTATCAACTGCTTCTTGCTGATTGGGCCATGAAATATATTTTGTTTGCAGTGCAAGGATTCGCGATAGAATCAACTCAATTGAGTTGTATACTGTTGATATGGCTACATTGAATCTGTCAGATACAGATATCAGCGTATCCCCTTTCCCTAGCCACCAAATGAACATCAACAAAGATTTCTCAATAGGAACTGGCTGTTCTCCTCCAATGTATTGTCTTTCAGGGCAATTGATTTCTAACAACAGATTTTCGAAGGTAGTTCTTATCATGCGAAAATGATTGAAAAAATCTTCATCAAGATAATGGTGGAGCCACTCTTCGTAATAATCTGGTGCCCGTATATGTTGTAAGTTCCTGGATAATACTAATGTTGGAACTACATATTCCTCCTGGCTTTCATATGCATCTCTCGAGCTTTTCAATAAACAATAATTTGCAATTCTGACTCGAAATGCAACTCATTTATGAGGGCGAGTATCGTGTAATTCATTTCGAAAACACGATTTATTGATTTATAAATTATACAATCCTAACCACAGATTAACCTGAGTTAGGATAGTCAACAAACAACCAAATGGCAGCTGATGAATGACGACATTATTTTAAAAATAATCGTTCCGCGATCATCGAATCAATGACGTAAAATCGAATATGTTTTCAAAATACTATTGAATACAGTTCAACGTCAAAAATTACTTTAAATACTCGATAGTGATAAGACAAATTTGAATGGAACGCTTGCTTGCGCACCATATAACCTCAAAAAATAATTTATATCGTTAGTTTCTTGATATTTGTGGTTTTTGGTTTCTTGTTTCTTATGCATCTGACATGAAAGAAATTATTTAAAAAATGATAATCAATACTGCTATAATAACACAAATCATAAACAAAGTATATCCTCAATGTGAATGAAGCACGAATAAAATTGTTGGTGCTCGAGGGGAAAGAGGTGAAGAAAGTTTGTATGTCTGGGCGCGCTTGTGGGCTTCACGCGAGCTAATCGAACGTCACTAATATGTAAATAAACCGATAAGCTAACCCTGAAAAATAACTTATGAAATAAGTTTAAAAATGGCTTGTATGAATTAAATTTTACTTAACGCTAAAGATTAATAATGTACGTACAAGAAAGTTTTCACATTTCGAAATTCGGACGAGCAAAAGTCTTTATTTGATGCAAGAAACTCTCCCAACATCTAAAAACCAATTGTGCCCAATTAGAACTATTTGCCTTAATAAAACCTTATTCCATCGTTGATGATTCTTGTATTTTCTGTTTTAATCACAAAACCTCGAATAAACAACAAATTAGCTCATGAAAGATGTAGGAATCGAAGGAAATGCGTAATCACAAGCAACACACGGTGGTAATTGATATTTTCTGAGGCGTGATGTCATGCGCTGTTTCGGTTAACATGGGCAATTGCAGTCTTTTATACTTATATTATCCTGAAAATCTTATTAATCTAAATGTTTATATTAAAACTAGGTCATTTTTCAGAATCCTTTCATCAAATATTTTTCTCTAAAACCCATTGGCTTTTTGATCCCTTAGTAGTGTAATCATGCCTATTGTGTAAATTGTAAACAAACAGTGTCCACTTTGTTATTTATTAAGAGAGAGAGAGAGAGAGAGAGAAATTCGTTAAGTATTTATGTTGGGTAGGGCTTTTGTTGTTGATGAATTGTTGGTTTTCTGGTTGGTGCCCTGGAATAGGATTTGTTTCCTCTTCAGGGCTGGATTGGAGGTGTATTGGATGTTTTAGTGCGCGTTCGGGGCTGAGCACGATATGAATTGGTGGTTGGTTGAAAGTTGGTGAATTGAAGTCTGGTAAATATTAAAAAGTGACTAGAAAAAATTTAGAAGGTGTATGGAATTGAGAAATTTGAACGGGCTTTTCGCTAGAAGGTAACTGGAGAAGAGTTTTATCTTGGGTTGTATCGGGGATTGATATTTGGGAGCAGCGAAGCTCAAAAGTATGCCAAATCGTGTGACAAAAAGTGTCTAGGATAGGAGCGTTCTGGTGGAAGACGAACCATGCATCGCTGCCGATACATAAGATATGCGGTTGAGCTGGCTAGGTGTCGGAAATTATTTGGTGAAAAATGGGTGGTGTTCAAGATTATAAAATCTTGAATTATATTGTTTACGATGCTTTAAAAATATGTAAGATATTTGTATGTTACTTCTTTTCTTCCTTGTATATATGTAAAGCGTAAATTCATTTAGTTGCAAGCGTTGTAAAAAATGTGTTACAGAATTGATAAGATCTTTTGTATTGTTGTAATTTCAAAGGGTATTTACACTTTATTCGCAATACCTTTAAAATATCACGTTTTGCAATAATAATTGTAAATAGTTTTGTTTGAGCATTGAAATAGCACATTTTGAAAGTCGACATATTGTTGCATTGTATTTGAAATCTTATAGTTAAGAAGTTAGGAAAATGTCACGTTTCACACTATTATCTATGGTATTGTGAAAACCCTAAATTTCTAAATTTATTGTCACTTGTGCGTGGATTTGGTCGACGATCGGAAGATTTTCAAGATATGTTTGAATAACCTTTCTGAGTAAAAAGGTTACAATTGCTATTGGAGTATTCGATAGGAATTGAAATATCTATTGCAGGCATCCATTGTTGATTCTTGTCGAGGAGCCCGACGAATCAAATGATACTGGCCAATAGGAAATATTTATTTTCGTTTGGTCAACCTAATCCACGTGTAAACACGCCCCTTGCAGATTTCTATTTAACACGTCTCACAACGTGAAGAAATCAGTTTTTCACACTCATCAGTTCTACTACTCATCGACGCGAGTTTTACACTCATCGAATCGAGCTCAACGCTCAATAGCAAAGTTTTTTTACACTCATCAGTTCTTATACTCATCGAAACGAGTTCAACACTCAATAACAAAGTTAGTTCTACTACTCATCGACGCGAGTTTTACACTCATCGAATCGAGCTCAACGCTCAATAACAAAGTCACTTTTAATACTCATCGAAGCGAGCTTACAACTCGAAAACGAAATCAGTTCAACACTCAATCGAGTTCATCGAGTGGTCGTTACAAATCAAAGTAACTTCACTCCAAGTCAAACAATCAGAGATACTAAGCCTAACACATCGTTACTTAGTTTCTATACGAGCCAAGTGAATATTCATCAAATCGAAACATAAAAGTGTCTTCCGATCTGAAACCACCGAAGTTCAGCATTCATAACTTTGTACCATTTTGTAAATTTGTACATAATAATTTATTAATTTCGACATTAATTTTGTCAAATTAAGATTATTAATCTAGTTAAATGTCTACGCCACTCGACAAAGTTCAGCTAGGAATATAATCAAAAACAGGTGGTTTTTACTGTATTTGAGATGTCTCCGGTGTTTTAAGAGAGAAATATTGAAGATAGTAATTTTCTTGAATTTTTTGGAATTTTCCGGAAAAAGTGTATAGGAGACATTTTTGAAAAGTGTATAGAATTGGGTGATTTGTTGAAATTGGTATGAAATGTTGCGGAGACGTGCCTACGAGGGTTTGGGAAGTTTTCGGTGGTCGGCGTTAATAATCAAATCAAGCAAAGGCGGGTACAGCTGCGGCTGCATTAGTTCCCTGTCGACGATCGTCGGTCCATTTGGCTAGTGAATAAAATCACAGAGTTGCAGGAAAACCGTATAAAAACCTGCAACACCGACGTGTGGCTGTATCGTGCTAACAAGAAAAAGTGGCCGACGACGACATACACGCAGGATTTTTTTCAAAACACCCGTTTTTCGTGCGTAAAAATAGCTCAAAAGAATCTAAAATTACAACTTTTTTTGGGGTAAACCAATACTTTCCTCGCATCGTAGATAGGGTTGTCTGAAAAGTAATACAATAACCAACTGTATTGCACTAAAAATTACTATAAAAAGGATATTGGCGCTTTTGTTTAATCGAATTGTTTAGACTGCAAAAAATGTCGCATGTGGCTAATTTACCTACTTGGATAACCTTGGTCTAACTGCTTCACGCAAAAAATGTTTTCCATAAAATTCGTTTTTCAATCTCGCCTAATCCTTTTAGTGAATCACAGCATACAACAATCTCATTCTTAATGGTACTTATGGTACTTACATTTCTATTAGGTGTATGGTTACGCATTTCCACAATAGAATTTCGTGAGTACTAACGGTGACATTGTAGTAATCTTTTTAATATTATCCCCATGTGTACGTCTCTGTTTGGAAAGTAAAACTACGGCGGTATCTCGGGACAATGCTGGCTGTCAGTGGAGCGCATTATGTAAACAGCAGCATCGTACATGTATAGAATACAATTTCATGAGCATTATAAGAAATTGGCAATTCAATTGACCCTTTGGTCGATGGTCGGTGTCCACATTATTCTTTTGCCGAGTAAGAGAAAAGAATTACACCGTACCAATCATTCCTTATCTCAAAAAGCGCACAGAAAAATGATTCCTTTGTATTCAGATATTTCTTACTTTTTATACTGCATTATATCCATTAATGTAAGCAATTATTTCAAATAAGGTTTTGCTAGAACGAAACTTATTTTACTTTTTATCAAACTGCAAGTGTTTAAAAAATAGCAATTTACGTTATGAATTATGAATATATAAATATCCTTTACAGGACATTGCTAATAGATGCACTTTTGCCAAAATATTCAATTATTTCATTTTATATACTTCATAATATTAATACTTTTTTGTAAAATTGACGTTTCGACACTAATCGTAAATACGTTTTTGAAACCAAGTTACGAAGGATAAACAAATGGATGTATTATTATCCATTTTAAATAAGCATCAAAAGTAATTCTAATATGAATGCATGTTATAATGATCCGCAACTCCTGCAACTTGCACTTCCCAGGAGAAGTCACTTTCTTACAATAAATAATGAATAATTTGAATGACTAAAAGGAGGCACTTACAGTGAAGAAACTCCTTTGAATATTTAGCAGTATAACTGCATCAATTTAGTTTAACCCACGTTTAATATTTTATACTAACCCCTCTAAGGGAAACAATACCTTGTCGTTGGTGAGAGGGCTCAGTAACCTCACGTCCAGGGAGCGATGCGGGCGGTAGCGTAGCTACTGGTAGGGCCACCCATGCCGGTAAGGTCTCGAAATGACGAAGGCGAAGCTAAAAAGATTCCCACACAGCGTCTGATCCAGAGTGGGCGGATGCAAAGAGCGTCTGATCTCCACGTTAGGAGCGGCTGACACAAAAATGGAGAAAGATAACAGGAAATCACTCCCAATACAATTTCCTACGAGAACCACATAATGACGACATTCAATTCAGAAACTTCAGGAGGTAAAATAAGTTCCCGATCGGATCTCCAGGGGGAACAGTTTTGAATGAAGCCAATGTAACCAGGATACAAAGACTAAATGCTCGCAAATATATAAATATAGGGACCTGGAACGTACAAAGTCTAGTTGAAGCGGGAAAACCAGCAAATGTAACTCAAGAAATCTAGAGACTAGACATAGATATATTAGGAGTCTCAGAAACTTGGTGGCTGGACAAAGGAATATGTACTGTAAATGGAGGCCGCTTCTACTACTCAGGCAACCAAAACAGGAACCACCAATATGGAGTGGGAATATTCATTACAGATCAATTGTCCGCTAGCACTATATAATTCTTCCCTTACTCCGACAGATTAGCTCTCTTAAAACTCAGAGCCAATCTCGTTAATCTGAATGTTATCCAAACGTATGCCCCTACCGCGGAGTCAACGAAACAGGTGATGGAAGCATTTTATGAAGGATTAAAAGAGCTACTCACTCACCAAAAAACATAAGATGAACATTATAACGGGTGACTTCAACTCCAAAATAGGGAAGGGCAGATCTGAGGAACTAGTTGGACCTTTTGGATTAGGAGACCGAAATGAAAGAGGAGACCGACTACTGCAATTCTGTCAAGAGGAGAATATGAAAATAACTAATACCTGGTTCTGCTTACTACCTAGCCGTCTATACACGTGGGAATCTCCAGCAGACAAACCAAACAACATAGTACGCAACCAGATAGACTTTATCGTTATCAACAGACGTTTTGAAACCTCCAGCACCAAAGCCTGCACATATCCAGAAGCGGATGTACCCTCTGACCACGTCTTGATTCTGGCCTGCCTTAAAATTAGAATGGCAAAACACACAAAAATAACCCCGCAAAAGAAAATTGCCTATGAACGACTTCAACAAAAACAACTTAGGGAGATTGTAAGTAAGGAAATAAACCGGGGGATTGAAAAAGTTAGAGCAAACAAATAGAGGCAGAAAAAGATCTAAGCTACATATGGAAGGAGACTCGAAGTATCGTAATGAACACGGTTAAAGAAATAATAGGATATAAGACAAGAGAACATAAGCAGTCATGAATGACTGACGAAATTCTTTCACAGATAGATGAACGCAGGAAATTTAATAACCAATCGAACAAGGAGAACTACCAAACGGTTCAAAAATTAATACGAGCAAAGCTTAGAATAGCGAAAAATGAATGGGTGAAACACGAATGTGAAACTATTGAGAAACTACAGACCCTACACGATGATTTCAAACTACATAAAAAATTGAAGGAAACAGCACGAATTTACCGAAAAAGAACCTTCTCTATAATAACGAATAAGACAAACGAAATCGCAAGCGACAACAATGAGCGGAAAATAATATGGGTAACCTATTCTCAGATGAAAGAATTATTTACCAAGATACGGAGGATGATCTAAGAGGAGCCTCAATAACAAAATCATAACTAGAATGGGCCACCCGCACATTGAAAAACAACAAAACATCTGGTCCTGATGAGATACCGGCAGAGCTAATAAAATTACTCGATTATAGAGGCATAGCAGTTCTTCAAAAACTCTTCAACAAGATATACGAACCTTCAAAACCCTGCCAAGAAAGAATAACGCAAGGAAATGTGAAGATCACAGGCTTATGAGTATTATGAGCCACTCCCTAAAACTATTTCTCAAAATAATACATCAGAGAATATTTCGAAAATGTGAACAGAACATTAGTTACTCACAATTTGCGTTTAGACAAGGCCTGGGCACCCGAGAAGCATTAGTGGCAACACAAGTACTGGTGCAAAACTGCCAGGATCAGCGGAAGGATGTGTGCGCCTATATTTCATTGACTTCGAGAAGGCCTTTGACAGAGTACAACACCATACATTACTAGCAATATTGAGACAAATGGATATGGTCGGCAGATATATTCGCTGCATCGAAAATCTCTATCTGAATCAATCTACTCACATAAAGATCGATGGAGAACAAAATAATAATGCTGAAATCTGCTGTGAAGTGCGACAGGGATGTGTCCTTTCGCCACTTCTATTTAATCTGTACTACGAGAACATCTTTCAGGAAGCACTTGAGAATATTGAAAAGGGTATTAGAGTCAATGGAACATGGATTAATAACATTCGCTACGCGGAAGACACGGTCTTGATTGCTAACAACATGTACGACCTACAGCATCTTGTAAACTTGTCAGCGTAATAGGAGAGCACAGTAAGAGAATTGGCCTAAAAATAAACGCCAATAAAACAATATACATGGTTGTTACTCGCCAACCAGACATGTTAACAAATGCGGACGACCAATTGAGCGGGTAACAAATTCAAATACCTTGGGGTAGGGCTCACTGAAGAATGGACATCTCACCTGGAAATAAGATGTCGCATAGAGAACGCCCGCAGCACATTCATCAAATGCAAATGCATCTTCACAAATACCGGACTTTGACCTGAACCTAAAAGTGAGATTCATAAAATGTTACATTTGGCGCGGAGAGCTGGACACTGAACGTGACCACAATAAACAAAATAGAGGCCTTCGAAATGTGGGTTGATCGCAAAGTGCTCAAAATCCCACGGACAGCTCGAGTAATCAACGAAAATGTTCTACGAAGAACGTGAACTATCGCTAATAATCAAAAAAGGGAAACCGCATATCTAGGTCACATAATGCGAAATACCAGCTCATACAACTGATCATCGAGGGAAAGAGGAGAATGGGAAGAAAGATGTCATGGTTGTGCAATGTAAGACAGTGGACCAACTTATGGTCAGTAGAAAGCCTAATACATACGGTCAGAGATGGAATACAAATGAGCCATGTGGTCGCAAAGTTTCATTAATGAATATGAAGAAGAATAGTTAACATGACACTGCTGTATAAAACATGAACTTAAAGTGAAATTAGAATTCGGAATCATAATCTAGGTAAGTCATTTCTGTGTATTATTATCAATTAAGGTGTGAATCTGTTTATCAGATTATTATGTTTAAAAGCTAATTAGCTAGAATGTTAGAGTGTTTGCTTATCCATATTTTTGATTGCTACGTTTTATCTCTTCTTTGATTGAAAATACTAAGTAAATTTCTATTAACGATGATGTGACAAACCGGATCGTAAAACCTTGTTTTGGAAGCGTTGTAAAAGGCTGATGTTGGAATTGCTCGCAGTTTCCGCAACCGTATGCCATACGTCCACACCGGCTTGATAATAGCCTTATATTTTAGCAAATTGTTTTCAATGGTTAGTACCGAGTTCCTGTGGCCTGTATTTGAAATATATTTTCTTTCGGTCAGTACCCTGAATGTTAGATAGGAAGAAACCATTATGATAGAAAATGTGTATTTTGTAGAAATTATGGACGAACTACTGCTGGAGAATATAATGGGTGGTATGATTATAAACTGAGTTTAAACTCGGAGTGTAGGTATACTCTTGAGCATGAGCATCAAGTCTGAGCTTATACTCCATTTCGTAAGCATAAAAAAGACTTCCGTTTGATGAATACATACTCTTAGTACATAAAGTAGGCACTCAACATTTTATTTTTCAAATTTGGCTAGTTAGGTTTTTTTTATTCCGATTTACCTTAAGAAAGTGCAAGAATGATTTCTGCTATTGCAGATCGCTTTCGTTGTCCACTTTGCTTAATATTAGCAACCTCCTTTTGTGCCGGATACGGAACTGGAATAGCTTGTCTTAGGGGATCCAGGGTTTCAAGTTAATCTCTTAAAAATTTGCTATGTTGTGTAATATAAACAGCATATGATTAGTTTAGGGACTTTCCCTAAGGACATTCGTACTTTATATTGAAGCATGGGAAATTGTTGTATTAGATGACCAAAGTACCATTCAACTATTTCACGATCCTTCGTAAATAAATTATTATAAGTATGCTCTTGTCATCTGTTAGGGTTACTAAACAGCACCATTATCCACGGTGCTATGCCATATCCTTCATATCCTAAAAGTACAGCGTTCGGTCTTTGGAAATCATCCTTTGCAAAAAAAAATATTCCCGAGTTGTTTCAGATTCTGGAATCATGGACAGATCCTGACCATGATGACGCTTGTAATCCATTCATCTCCATTACACGTGGCTTGTACAATAATGCTGAAATATCCTTTACTATTTGCATACTGGTCACTACGAATAGGTGTTTTCCTTTTCCGCCAACCTTATCTACGATGCAAGAAAAGTATTGGTTTACGCCAAAAAAAGTTGTAATTTTACATTTTTTGAGTTATTTTTACGTTTTTCAGTGAGAATAACACGAAAAACGGTTTTAAAAAGTGTGTGTCGTCAGTCACTTTTTTACATTTTCTTGTTAGCACCATACAGCCTCCGGAGTGCAAAAAGTCACCAATTTTATGATTGGTTATTGCTCAGGACATCTCACATATGGATCCTATTGAATTTAAATTCACTAAAGCCAGTACAACGGGTGCTATGGTACCTCAAGTACCACATTTTTGTCATTTTTTGAGAAATTTCGGTTTCTTACCACGATATAACCTCCGGAGTGTATAACAAGTGACCAATTTTATGATTGGATATTATTCAGGGCATCTTATATATGAACTTCATTTATTTTTAGATTACCAGAGCCAGTACAACGGGTCCTATAAATCCAGATATACTACATGTTTGGTCATGTTTGGAAAAATTCCGGTTTGTTAGAACGATACAGCTTCCGGAGTGTATATAAGTGACCAATTTTATGATTGGATATTATTTAGGGCATCTCACGGAAGAACCCTATTGATTTTCAGCTCAGCAAAGCCAGTGCTATGATTCCTATAAATCCAGATATACTACATTTTTGGTCATTTTTAAGAAATTTAGCTTTAGTTTCATTTAAACCACTAATATCAGTAGATTCCACGAAGTAAGGGTCGAGACAGTTAATTTCATTAAATTTAGCTTTAGCTTTGTTCACACGATACAACCTTCGGAGTGTATACAAGAGACCAATTTTATGATTGGATATTATTCAGGGCATCTTATAGATAAACTTTATTGATTTTTAGATTAACAGAGCCAGTACAACGGGTCCTATAAATCCAGATATACTATATTCTTGGTAATTTTTGGAGAAATTTCGGTTTGTTAGCAGGATACAGCCTCCCAAGTGTATACAAGTGACCAATTTTATCAGTGGATATTATTTAGGGCGTCTCACAGAAGAACCCTATTGATTTTTAGCTCAGCAAAGTCAGTGCAATGGGTCCTATAAATCCAGATATACTACATTTTTGGTCATTTTTAAGAAATTTCGTTTTGTTCGCACGATACAACCTTCGGAGTGTAAATAAGTGACCAATTTTATGATTGTATACTATCTATTGATTTTCAGCCCACCCGAGCTAGTAGAACGGGTCCTATAAATCCAGATCTGTACCCCAGAGCCGAACTATGTCAACTACGTTTTGAGAAAATCGCGTTTGAAAGTATTTTTCACAGTTTTTGCAGTAACTTGAACAAATTGGGTCGCATATATGTGAATTTCGAAATCTTGAGTTGTCTATATGTCCTTCAGAACTGTCTGATGATAGTGTTCTTGAAAAATGTACTAATTTTTTTTTAAGGTGACTTGATATTGTTCACCTCATGGAAAAAATTTCAATGCCGGACTTGAAATATATTAAGTCCAGTGGAGTTGAGAATAAATGAAAAGCAAACAACGTTAAGAACCAAAATGGAATATATTTTCAATACAAACATGGTAAGAAATTATCGAAATTAAGGAAAATGCTTATTCTGATTCTTCTCCACCGTGTGGCAAATTACGATAATAATCGTGGAAAACCTACGGTATCCATAGTAATAGTTTTTGGAGGTATTCATATTTTTTAGTAGGGATATTTTTCAGTTCCTTCCGAATTTTGGGAAGTATCTCGGGTACGGAAGATGCGTTCCTGGTGTTCCTCGTCATTGTGAATGTGGAGAATTCATCAGTGAATTTATATTTGTAAAAGAGTACTCCTGGATTTTCTTGTCTTACTTGAAAATGAACACATTGAGATATCAAGAAGCTCTCTCCTGAATCCGCTTTTTTTCTTAAGATAAAGGGAGAACTGTTGCCTTCACAAAGACTTTTGAAATTCAAAAAGTAATCTATCTCCATTGCAGTCACACTGAAGGCTTTTTTTGTGCCACATAACCTGACGATCTGTTGCCAGTCCCATGGTGTGATGATTCTGAGTTGAGAGACCTTTTTTCTTTTTCGCTCGATGATTGAGTGATCACCATCAGCCTCTAGGTGCGTGTGGCATCTGGCCAGAAACTTGTGACTTATTTTCCTAAGATTGTGGTTATGTTTCAGAATGAAGAAGTATGACATCAACATTTGAACATTCCTGTTCTGCGACGGGCAATTGTCGGACCAAATAGTTAATTCGGTAACAGTATCAGGTATATTACAAATTTTTGACCATTTGAATAAACAAGATGCGACTTCGTTACCTCCACGACCGGAAATGCTTTCATCCCACATCATACAATAGGCTTTCTCATCAGTTGCAGCATGTACAACTAAGTTGTACGTCCAAAGTTTCAAACTATAAAAATTTTGAGAGTTATGAAGATCGGGAGTTGGAGGGCATTTTTGTAAATTCATCATTACAACTTTTTCCGTAACGTTCTCTTTCGAATGTTGTTTGTCGGCTTCCTTCAATTTATAACGATTACTTGCGTCTTCAAGATGACTGTCATATTGTTCTTGGATTGTTGTTCTCTCATCTTGGTCAGTAGCTTCTTGCATTTTTATCTTGAATATATCGCATTCATCGCACGTGTCATTATCTGGATTTTTAAAAGAAAAATTGAATTAATGGTTGAATATATCAGAATATAACCATTCCTTAGCAATATTCTTCTCAGGAATGTTATGTTCATGGCAATACTCTATGTAAAGTTTCCACATTCTAGAAATATTTAGGTGATTTCCCAAATATTTTTTTCATGATCTCTCACGCGAATAATGGCTTTCATAGGCTGGAAAACTAGATATGTGCTGTCGAACATTATCGCGAATTTCATTTGAAATTTTATTAGCTGGCTCATGTCTACCCCTTTTGTCTGGTGATAAAAGACCTTCTCTCTTCTTCAATATTGCTGTATCAACTGTTTGTTGCGATATAGTTAATGTATTCAGGGAAAACTTTTTGCAAACTATAACTTGATTTCCATTATGTTCGAAGAAGTATCGATGAGTATGTTGCCTTTTTCCTTCACGTTTGTTGTTCCTTTCTCTTCTTCTTACCACAGGAATTTGTTGAACCTGCGAGGCTACAAATTACCTTTTCATATCAATTGACTTCTGTTGTGTCCAATATTGCCTGTGTATTTTCACTCTTGCCTCTTCTGGGATTTTTTCAATACACTTAAGTTTACAGGTTTCCAGACATGGTGATTTGAGAGTTTTTTGTTTTATGACTTTTTTAGATTTCTCTGGGTTAGGTTTCTGGGTTGGATTTTCTTCTTCTAGCCTTGATTTTCGATATGTCTTGTTCACTGTCTTCATCGTGTTTATCTGCATTTTCCTGGAAATTGGAATCTGCCACACTATCGTCGCTATCAAAGTAACTTAAACTTTTATCTGTCAAGTCATTTGATGCATCTTCCAAACTTGTTTCGGCTGAATCATGTTCCGGAGGGCTTCTGTTTTCTCTTGCATTCGTTAACGTGATTAGTACATTTTCTTGATGATTGTTAGTTCGATCAGTTGGTATTGATGAAGTTTTTATTTTTCCAAAAGCAGAATCAGTTCACCACAGTCAAACTCAGTATTTTTTGTAACACCAGATATACCATCCTTTGTAGAAAGTATACCTAAGTCTGGCAGTATAACCGAATCGGTGGAATCTCCTGAAATGAAATATTCATTCGTTATAAACAATTCTACAATATTCATTTTTTAAATACCTAGTAGTTTTCTCTTGGCATGCAATATTCTTTCATGTTGCACTTTCTGGAAAGAATAATCAAGCATATCTTCTGATATGTTTTCGCTGCCTTCAGCTTCTGAATCATCCACTGGTTGACCTTCAAATTAAAAAACAAATAGTTAGTATTGTGATGTAATGTGATGTATCGTGTTTCATGGTTTATTTAAAAAAAAATGTCAAGTCCTGAGTAAGCTAGGTCCAGAATATGTTAAGTCCATAACTTAAAAAAATTATAAGTAGGTAATTGATCGAGTTCAAATTTTGAAGATGAGGTGTTGCCTAAAAATATATAATTTCATTTCATTAAACTTACCAGAATTCTGAACATCATATTCTTCGTTATTTCCATCCTGATAAGGAATTTCTTTGGGAAGCATATCCATAATTTTCGCAGCTCTAGACGACATTGCAACTCAAAACGTTTCGCTGAATATAAAATAATCTTAGAGGAGAACACTTGCAACACGCCGGAGGACATACTATACTGATCGGAATAAACTCTGAAAATTAGGTTATGTGGACTTAACCTTAACCGGCGTATACTCTCTGGAAGGTAAACTATATCAAAATCACCTAACATAATTTCACTCCGAGAAGACTTTGGACTTAACATTATTCAAAAAGGTCCAACTTCGTCGTTAAAGACTGTAAATGAATGTTGGAAATTGCAAACGAAAGATACAATATATCTTAGGGACTTACCATATTTAACTCATTTTTAGCAAAAATGGACTTAACATAGTTCGACTCTGGGGTACAGAGATATACTATATTTTTGGAGAAATTTCGGTATGTTAGATACAGCGTCCGGAGTGCGGAATAGTTAGCTTTAATCTTTAAACCCGTTTATTTTTATGTGTGTGCAATCGACATCGATATACAGCACCACCTCTTCATTCTCCAGACTCTTCATCCAAAAAGTGATTTGATAACCACTCCACATTTTCATTTCTTAACCGGTACAGCGTTTTAAAGTCCCGATCACACGTATTTCTTCTAACTTCGTAACATTTTTCCAAACGCAAGTTAAGATTGAAGAAATCAGACATAGCTCTGCCTTTCTACCGCGGACAAATTGGTACTAAAATAATTGAAGAAGGAAGTTGAGTCTACTGCATAGCAGACTCCAATAATATGGAGTAGGTTCTCCTCCCGAAGAGCTTAAACAATTAATTATTGATACCAAACGTGAGAATTTGCTCACACCAAATTATACATAAGAGTACCCACTAAAGCGAAATATCTGCTCGTAAGTTTTATTCATACCACGTGGAGTTTTTACTCCAAGCCTTGGACTATAAACTAAATGCTCATTTTTATTCATATCACTAAATAAGTGAAGCTGCAAATCGATTTTGTCAGATGCCATTGATTTTCCATAGAAATTGGAGACTATTTTTGAATCATCTATAAATGTATATTTATTACATCGGCGAAAAACAGGAAAATTATACCCTTATTTTGGGGTATTGAACTAAGGGTACTACAATAATGATTCCAATAATTGTAACAAAAGTGTTGCAGAGTTAAGAAGACCTCAACCCCATCAAAATGTTTAAGGAATGCACAAATTTTGTTCTCTTGTTGGAGTAGGCCCTTACCATCAGAAAAAAAATTGATTTTCATTTTGTTACTGACTTAAACGGGCAAAAACAGGTTCCATTGTATTTTTTTGCTCGAGAATATTTAGTTTAATTTATGAACAGACCCTTGTTAAACCCTGTATATTTGCTAAAAGTACATCCAGAAAACCAAAATCCTAACATATACCGATATATCATTAAGTTACAGAAAATATCAGCTGTCTAACGGTATATAGACCAAACATGATACTATTAATAAAATTAATTGAAGCTCATATTAACACTAGATAATGAAGAAGCATTTAATGATTAGTTTAGTTTAGTTTTTGAAAGCATTAGTGTTGAAATGTTGTCAATTATCTGACAGGCAAAAATATGAAATAACCTCTTCAATGAATTCACTGGATATGTCTTATCTGAATTGATTGATACGAATAAATGTTAAATATTAATGAAGTCAATAGTCATTTATATCTGTTACTATCAGTATATTCCCACAGTATATGTTAGTTTTAGCAGTAATAAATACGTTTTTTTATATTGAATCTGATCATATATCACGAATATCCAACTGAATTATCCTGGGTCTTTAGATATCCTACCGAATCTCATGTATTAAAAGCATACCTTCATTTTTCACTTGTAACATGCGTATACCCTCTTGAGGAATGTGTGTTTTAATTTAACCTTAAACTTTTAAAGATGAAAAATACCAGCTATCATTTTTATTAGCAAAAGGCATCTAAAAAATTGAAAAATTCGTTTTAAATGCCACCGAAAATGGGCATACGGAATTTAAAAAAAGGCAATTCAATGTGCCATAAAAAATACAGTAACATACCAAAGAGGTAGTTAATATTCACCCCTTAGGTTCTTATAATGTCTTGTAAGGTAGTATCTCTATAAATCATTTGTTAAAAAAACTCTCAGTTTCGAAAGGTGTGATGATAATCGACTCACCCGGAAGAAGTAACCCTTGTTGAGTATACAATGGCTTTTATTTTTTATGGAGTGCATAATATTGAATCTGCACCCGTTTACGAGTCTTCTGTGTGTGCTTGTTCACTCGAGAAAATTTCATTCGTTCTAATTAAATGTGATGTTATTCGTTTTCCTAAGTAAATAAATCTTCTGTGGAAGGTTTACATCCGAATAAACCCTCTAATGTATTGTATTTATTACTATTCTAATTATCAAATATTTTTTTAAACTATTCATTTCGATTACATACTTTACTAGTTTTTAGTGAGTGACATATGGTAAGGTTTAATAGCATATTGATACTGCATAATATATAACAATCACAACTTAACCAAACGTTGCGTTCGCTTTGGTTACATTTGTATAACTTTTAATATGAAATTATTGCACCAGTAGATGATAAAAATCGCGAGGGGAGTGGAAAGTATTCAATAATATTTTTACTACAAACAAACCTCTAGTGTTTGAAAAATGAGAAAGAATTGCAATATATGCATCCGATAAGAATTTAATTACTCTCCAATGCAAGACGTGATTAAACTAAATCGATACCTACCACCATTTTTGTTAGCAGTTTGTTTCAACAAATATGTTCAGATTAGGTAGATAGTAAACTATATTATAACTTATTTTAGGATCATTTCTATCATCTATCTAAGACTTCCACATATAAAAAACAAATGTTAAGGTTTGTTATCTTTTATTACATTATTTATTAATGAGAGTGTTTGTAATCTTCATTTAAATAGAATTTTCTAGTTTGTAAATGAAAAATATAGATGATCATTTAAAAAAAATATATCACTTGGAAACTGTATCAATGACATAATAAAAATGAGAATAAATAGACATAACAAATGAAATAGTAGAACGATGTAGTTAAAAAATAGATAAGAAAACAGAGTTGAGAGGATACGTTCAGGTAAACAAGTAGATAAATAAAGAAAACATGGAAAACATTTTACATGAGCATAATGAATAGAAACCAATTGAACTATTACTAGATAAAACCCACACAGTGCAAAATATCAATGAAAAATTACTATAAATCCGTTCAGTAACTAAACATGAGTATTCAAAAATATATATAACATTATCTAATATCAACTACCCAGTATATTTATAAAGAATCGGGCATGTATAGCAACGGCCAAACGATGATATAAAAATACTCTAACAAGAAAAAAACTGCGTGACGAATAATATATTAGTGTTTTTAAATGAAACTCAAGGTCTCTAGTTAATTCCACAATATATTGTGGAATTAACTAGAGACCTTGAGTTTCATTTAAAAACACTAATATGAGCATATTCCACGAAGTAAGGGTCGAGACAGTCAATTTCGAATAATATATATTCACATATGTTATTATATCTAGTTATTCAGGCTGTTTCTCGCATTCGATTCTTCTCCTCTCCATGGTTTCTTTGAACCCTTAGTTCCAGTCATTGACACGTCTTCCTCTTTTCCTTCGTCATTCTGTTGGAATCCAGTTCCATAACGTTAAGGGCTACCTATGTTCATTATTCTCAAATGTCCATACCACATCAATATGTTATTTTCTATGTCGTCTGTGATAGATAGTTTGTTACATATTCACTCTTCTTCGAACGTCCTCATTTCTCAAACCATCAAACCTTGACACTTTACAGCTTCTACGTAACGTATCTGTTATGCACCAAGTAATAGATTAGTGCAGCGAATATAGATGAATGTGGAAGGTTATATTATCGTGATTTTGTGCAAATTTTAGTGAAAGATATTATTTCGCAATGGATATATCAAAATTAGCCGAGATGAGTAGTCCATTTGATGAAAGTTTAATAGAATTGGTATCTCTCCAAGGACAAAATATTCAGTTTTATAGTAACGAAACATATACAGAGATGATTAAAAAGGTGAAATATTTGAAATCAAGAGTCAAATAAAAAACTAGAAGATTATCAGAGTTTGCGGAGATTCGATGTAATGACTATTGGAGAGGCAGATAAATTATCAGTAGTAATACCACAAGTGATTGAATTTTCGCGATAAGTCTGTCGATTCATTTTTGAACGAAACTGAATTGTTTCAGGACGAGTGGTGTTTTCTCGAATCAATTCAGTTGAGATCATAAATGAAAGACAGACTTATGAGATAAATTCAATCACGAGTGGAATTTTATTAGACTATTCCACAAACAGAGTGAAAGATAAAAAATCTGAAATTCGGCAGGATTAGAGGAAATTGGCAAAAAAGTTGACCTGAGAAATCAATAAATTTCAATGAACAGAAAACATTGACATCGAAAGAAATACTACACAACACATTCCTTGTAATCAGAACCATCGATTTTCCTCATGTTGAAGCCCCAGTCCTTCAAAATAATAGCTAGTCTCTCGACAGGCGTTGCTTCATCTAATAGGTATTTTCGCTCATCGCAAAATCTGGTAAATTGCTTCCAAATGTACTCCTTCGATTTCCTCGTATTTTTCGGTACATTTTCATCGATTTTTTCGTTGATTGATTCGATAGAATTCATCCCAAATCTACTCATTTTTGAATGCGTGCACAGCGTAATCACTTATATTTGACGTTTAACTGTCACATGCACTGTAAACAAATCTGAAAACACCGAACTTGATAGGCCAATCAGAGTCAAGAGTCATGTTTGGTATTATCGGTAAGCCGAAATTGACTAGAGCTTCTGATTGGTTCATTTCGTAGGTGAGTGAAATAGTCATAAGTAATTGCACAAGTGCATCAAAATTACCGATAATTTTGCATGACATACTGTTGTCAAAAAACTGCATGAGCTAATTTTCATTTTTGGTGAAAGAGCTCTCCACCCTGGAAATGACGGAATGCAGTTTTTCAATTCGGGGGAATATTTCCCGAACAAACTGTCAACTTGTCAAACTGGAAAAAACGCAGAAATACGCTTGTTTTAATATTTTTTATTTATATATTATGAAAGTATACGTGAATATATAATTCAAGGTTAAACTAAACTAAAAGTTGCAGAAATTGCAGCCTAATACCAAAAATTGGGCCAAATCTTATAAATTTGTTTTCTTGCCAAATGATTTTTTAGTTTAGCTTAAAATTAGTTGGAAAATAACTATGTATATATAAAGATTTAATCTTAATAAATTTCAGTAAATAAATTGAGAATTATTTGGAAGAATGTTTCTTTTGTAAGTATAAATTGAAAATAGAAAAAGTTGGATACATTTAATAAACGACATGGTATTTTACGTGATTTCAAAAAATTTTGTGATTTAAATTAAGTTAGGCATTTTAATTATTTATTAAATGGAAATTTTATTCTTTCTAGAGTCACTTGAGACGTGTACATGGCGCAAAGTTTTACTGACATCCGTAGATGGCAGTTTTGGTAGTATATCTTTATACCATTTCCTGTTCAACTTCCAAGCAGGATTTACAGTGAGAAAGAGTCGTTTTATTTATATTCCAACCCGCTTTTTTAGGAATTTTTGTACAGTCGAATTGGACACAAATCAGGATTAATTTTATTGTTTATAAGCCATTTCAATAAAACACATGGTTTTTCCCTCCTTGCGTCGTCTTAGTAAACACAAGATCGTGTCATAATTATTGGTAAAAAGAAGGCTGTGAAAGGTAATAGAAAAAAGGAATTAAAAAGGAGCCATATTGAAATTACGTGAAATAGGAGCAGGAAACTTGGAATTCGAGCAATTAAAACTTGCTAAAATTAACAAATAACACCTATCTATTTTCACATTAAACACCATATCTTGAAAGTGCATATCCTTAGAGCATTTATAGTTCTTACAAACATTCATTTCGATGAAATATCGAAGGCATATAACTGTAAAGAAACAGAAATGAAAGTTATTAGTGATAAGAAAAGTTTTTTTTGATGAATTCTGTAATATTAAATTGTAAATAATAAGAAATAATTTGATTAACTTACCTATTAACAATATGAGCTCATATAGAACAATTTTCTTTATAATCTGAATGAATTTCAAGCTTCCCATATTAATTTTAATCATTTCAATAAATAATATTCGTTTCTTTTTAAAACATGCATAAAAATAACCTCACTAAATAGTTTTATACGCCAAAGAGTAAATTTCAGATTATAAGTAAGCTATACATTCATTAGATATCGCATGCTGATTTGAATTTGAAAAGAGAATTTTGACGTTTTAAAATGTTCCGTAAATGAAGTATATTTATTTGTATAGTTTAACGACTCATGTGTCGATTATTTCCCCAATTTCAGGTGTTAGAAGGAAGACAGACGTTTGGTTTTACTGTGGATGTAAAAATCTGCAGAAGGTAGGCAGCCCTATTTACGCCAATCCACGGAGTTCCTTCAAATAAATAAATTAAGTCAGACTATGAGTGAAAGCTTATTTTTCTTTAAATTTTGTTGTGTTCTCGTTGATCATTTAAGCCCTACCTTTAGCATAATATAAAGTAAAATTATTAAATATGTATTTACAAACATACAGGAATGACATATATGTATACTTGCCGTATGAACACTCTACATAATAAATATACATATAACTATAATATAGATAATTAACAATTATTACAAAACACAACACATATACGCACACCATACAAACAAAGAAGACGACGACAATATATATATATATATATATATATATATATATATATATATATATATATATATATATATTATATATATATATATATTTATATATGTATATATATATATTGTAAAAATTATTAATATTGTAAGTATACAATTTTTTTAAATTCAATTTAGATAAATAAAGCGTCTTAAAAAAAAGTTTTAGGGCTCCAACTTACCATTCAAAAGGTAAGTAAAATTTAATAATATCATTCAGAATTTGTTGTAGTTGTCTCAAATAAGTGTAAATGTATTTGCTTTGGCTCTATACAATATGACTCTTCTACAGGGAGTCGATTCTCGAAAGAATTGTAATATTAATCTATATCTCGTTTTTTAATATTTATTTTGAAAATAAATTTATGTTATTTTAAATTTCAATACATATATTGAACTATTGACAAATTCTTTCCTTTTAACAAATGATGTTTTTATTCTATCTCTAAATTACAATATTAAAATAATATATCATTTTTATATACCTTTTTTAAAACCATACATTAAAATTCTATTGTCTATTTGAGAAACACCCTGTCTATAATTATTTCTTGTGTAACCAAAATTATTGTCTATAAATTTTTTTTTAAATTTTTCAAATTTTATAACAAAATTTCTTACCTTTCAAATAATACAGGAGCTGTTTCTCTCATATTCTCCCAACAAAGATCTTTTTTTTTATTATCCTTTCCTATGTTAAGATTACCTTATAAGAAAATATATAATAAATTACAATGTACAAAAAACATTCAATGTCAAATAGTAAAAAAACTTTGCACCACTCACCTCAGTTAGTAGTATCGCATTATTCAGAGTAAAGTTGACCCCCCCCCGCCCAATCACAATTTGAAAAAAAGTATACTGCAGTCAACAACCCACACAAGCCAACAACCCACTTCTAATGCACTATTATGCATCACCGACATAAAAAAATCCCCCTCCCCCTACTTTGTAAAACCTCAATATACTAATTTCATTCTTTCCAATTCATAAACATAGCCTACGAATTTTTAAGGGTGGCTAAAAATTGTTATTAAAAATCACACGAAAAAAATTCATAGCGGCTACGTTGACCCCTCCCTTTTCCCGCATATTGTTGGGCCTATGTGCGAAGGCAACGAAGTAACCAAAAGCTAAATCGGGTCCTTTGTATGCAACACAACCCCTCAAAATGTACTGAACGTCACCCACGCAAATCTTTTTTGGTATTTCCTCCAATTTGCACTTAACCTCACACATTTTTATGCTTGTTCATATTAGTTCCACGTAACGTTTTAGTAAATACCCTCCGCACCCCTCATTATTGCGACATTGGAAAAAGTAGTTCGGCTTAAAATTTATTATTTGACCTGCACGTCCAAAAATGGAGCAGGTTCAATCTTTTCACATGCATATTCGTAATAGTAGCTACGTTTTAGTCCTGAATAAAAGTCCACTAATTTAATCAAAACTTTTGACATCTGAATTTGTATACAACTGAGAAGAATATCTTTTGGGTTTTGATTATATACAAAAACTTTATAACATAACTCATCTCGAAACCTGTAAATTTTTGTATTTACACCCTCGTTCACAATAGTACCTACATACAATTGCTGCCAGTTCGCTTTTATTTATGGCAAATGAGGTTAACAAATCTTTAAAAGATTGACTATCGCAGAAACCGCTGGCGAGTATTTCAACTACCCAATCAAATCCGCATGTGTTGGATAGTAGTCTATTGGTTTTTATATTTTTGAGGCCTTCTAGGTTGCCATTTCGCATTAGTACAACCTGCTAGCAATTTTTTGTTGTAAAAGTCCGCCGATAAAAACTCTGCTACTGGTACCAAGTAGCTTCTCCTTTTTTTGTTCTTAGATGCCATATTTTTCCAATTTTCAACCTGATTTTGCCCTATGTATTTTTTTTCTGAAATTGTCATTGGGAGAGGGGCAATTTTACTTTAAATAATGAGCTTTAACTAACTAGGGAAATGAGGGATTTTGTTTTCGTTACTTATTTTTGGAGAATTTATTCCAATAAAAAGTTAATAAATATTTCGTTTATATACCAAGAATATTTTGTTTTTGTTGGTGGTGCATAAGAAGTCATTAGGAGTGGACTCCACTAACCTATGCTTTTTTCGGAAATTGTCATTAACGGGCAACTTTATATAATGAGGTTTAAATAACTAGGTGGAAGGGTGATTCTGTTTCAGTTGGTGGTGCATAAGAAGTGGATGCTGCTGACATATATTTTTTTCCGAAATTGTCATTGGGGGAGGCCAACTTCACTTTAAATTATGAGGTTTAACTAAGTAAGGGATTTTGTTTTTGTTAGTGGTGTATATGAGGGCATTGGTAGTGGACCCCACTGCCCTATAATTTTTTAGGAAACTGTCGTTGGGGGGAGGGGGAAACTTTACTATGTATAATAAGGTTTAACTAATTAGGAGGAGAAGGGATTCTGTTTTTGTTGGTGGTACATAGGAGTGCATTTGAAGTGAATTCCGATGGCATTTTTTTTTGAAAATTATCATTGGGGGGCCAACTTTACTTGATATATTGAAGTTTAACTAAGTGAGGGGAGAGGAATTTTGTTTTTCTTGGCGGTGCATATAAATGCAATAGATGTGGATTCGCCTGCAGTATATCTTTTTTGTAAATTGTCATATGGTGGGCAACTTTACTCTGTATAATGCGATACTACTAACTGAGGAGTGGGGTGCAAAGGATTTTTTTGATGGAGCATTATCGTGCATTACAAGCGTTTGATAGTGCAAATTACAAAATTTGAAAATTCTGATTGGGGGAGGGGGAGGTATGTGTGGGCAGAAGAGAAAATCAAATATCAGGTCGCAGGTATCAGAAGCCAAACAATGTAAAAATGCTCATCACATAATAGTTCTTAGCAGCTTCGAGAAAAAAACGAAGGACCACCTGCATTGCGCTGCAGGAGCTTGTTAACCGTACCAGGGGCAGAGGGATAACCTATACATAAATATATGAAAATAAATAAAAGTCAAATGTTACAATAGATTCTTTACTTTACTATGTAAGAAAGAGATTATTTACAGGAGCGAAAACAAGAAAGAAATATCTTGAGGTTGGATAAAAAAACACTCCGCTACATATCAGGAAACATGTTGCCAGTTATGAGTAAACACTCCGCCAAATATATACACGCTGCTATTTAAGAAAACACGCAGCTAGTTATGCAACATTAAAGTCCAAATCAACGTTCTACTATTAAAATGATCGTTAGGATGAATATAGTCAATAGCCGGTTGGAAAGTCTGAAAATTACACTAATCTATACAAATTTACAATAGTTACAGTTGAAGCCAAACCCGCACTTAGCTTCAATCAATCAAGTAATGGTTTCAGGTGAATACAAATTCCGAAAGTTACATAAAATAATAACACAATAGAACAATAAAACGTTTACAAATCAGTTGTTAACAATATGGCATCAAAACCAGGACATCTTGAAATTAGCTACCAAAGTTCTCCGGCATTCTTAAACGCGCGGTGCTAGGTGAATGGATTTCGACTTGGAGACAGTCGGCGGATATTATTGGATATATTATCCATCTAATAATAATAAAAAAGGTACTTACAATTAGTTCCAATAATGGTTATACTATACTTATTAATTATTAGCAATTACAAGCGGCACAATCCCCATATTATAAAGGAAAAACACTAGACTTTTCAGAGCACAATGAACAGACGTCACTTATATGACATTGTCAAAAAACAAGTTAAGTTATTAGCGGGAAAGCGAACTAAACAGTGTTTGACGTTTGCACTCAAATATTATCCCACGGGCAGACCGACTATTGTACGAATTTAATAAGAAATTCGTACAAGGTATCATATCAGTTTTGACTTTGTATCCTTATTAACCAACATCCCTATCGATGAAACTTTGTCTATCTTAGATACTAACCACCACATCACCTCAGATTGTTTTTTACTAATCAAACACTGTTTGTCCAACAAATACTTTATATTTCAAGGTAACTTTTACAGACAACTGAAAGGTGCTCCCATGGGATCCCCCACCTCTCAGGTTATGGCCACCATTTTCATACACATTTCAAAAATTCAGCACTATCTGCCTCTCCCCTCCGACCAAGCTCTTGGTTACGAAATTTTGATGACCCTTTCGTAATTTGGCCCCATGGAAGAGTTACTTTAAATTATTTCCTACTCCAGCTGAACAGCGTACATTTCTGTATCCAATTCACGATGGAAGTGGAAGATAATTAATCTCCACCATTTCTTGATGTCATGATTAAAAAACTGTCTCAAACGGTTTCTCACACTCCATCTATCGCAAACCCACTCACACCAACCGTTTTCTCAATGTCCATTCCCATCTCAATCGGGCCCAACTTAATTCTGTCATCAACACACTCGTATCACAATCCATATCTCTGTCTGACGAATACAATCGACCATCAGAAATCAATTTTCTAAAACAAAATTTGATTCAAAATGGTTACAAAGAATCCCAAGTCAACAGGAGCATTCAGAAATTTTCAACTCTCACTCCATCACTTTTCACCATTGACTTAGATAGTCAATTAAAAATATCCCTTCCTTACATTAAAGGAGTCACAGACAGAATCTGCAAAATCTTCAAACCCCACGGTTTTCGAACAATCTTCAAACCCCAACAGAAAATCTCAACTAACTATATCTGTCAAGGATAAAATTCCCAATGATCAGCATGGAGTGTAGGTGTATACCAGGCTTTAATTTCAAAACAATTTGCTCGGTGTATACTACCTTGCACTGTAATAAGTTCTAGTGATAAACTTGTTTATGTATGAAACCAGTCCCATACACATCGCGAGTACTAAGGAGCACAGACATTTCCGAGTATGTTCAAGTACGAGCAACGAGCCATCGGAGCCCCCACACGTCTTGCACTTTTCATTCGCACATAATCGTGAGTTGCACGCACACGTCTCTTCCTGAGTAGGTTAGTGAGTTGTTTACTATAGAGAATATACTCGCGATTGACCCGATGCGTGTGGGAGCAGCGCGCCCATTGGAAATCCAAGTAATCACGAGCACAGATAACCCACAGACTAGGGACACTTCAGACCGTGCCATCTATAGAGCCTGTCGAGTAACTAAAATCGGTAGATTTCAAAAAATTCCAAAACATTCATGAAAACTGTAACGTCGTTAGTAATAAAATTTTATTGATTTTTATAACTGCGTATGCGTAATATTGCTTGTCACAGAAAACTGACCCGTATTTTGTATTTGAGATTATTCAATAAAGGGGGATATAACAGACAATTTTTTGTTTCCCGTCAAAGTAGAAGAGCCTATACAGGAGAATTAAAGGTATTCATTATCTGCAATTGAAAAAAAAGAGTTCAATAACATACATTTTTTTCTAGATATGCCTTCCAGCCATACATATTCTTCAGTTGAAAAAGTTGAAATGCCCACCAGAAAATATGAGAGGAAATTAACAGAAATTGAAGGTAAGTTTTATTGTATTCAATATACCAGTTTCAAATGAAACTTACTGTTTCTAGATAATTCCACAATATATTGAAAAAATGTTAAAAATTCTAAGATATTGACAACTGTTTCGATATTAAATATTATCGTCAGAATGACAAAAGTTACATTTCATTTGATGCCTACCTGATGTTTAGTAGTTTTTTTGGCTAGACCAAGAAGTGACCTACTTTGTGATTGACTTAATATATCTTAATGTATTATCATACTTCTTTAGTCAATCACAAGGTAGGTCACTTCTTGGTTTAGCCAAAAGTAATTATTAAACATCAGGTAGGCATCAAATTGGCATGTCATTCTGATGATGATATTTAATATCAAAACAATTGTCAATTGCTTAGAATTTGTAACATTTTTTCAATATATTGTATTAATTATCTATAAACAGTAAATTTCATTTAAAATAGTAATATGAGTAGATTCCACGGAGTAAGGGTCATTCAATATAGCATGGTATAATTTTGGACATTTTAAAATGTACCCATTGAAAAAATAATAATCTAGGTTTTATTTTATGTTATAGTTATTCCTTCCACCAGCTATGGGATGGAACTTATTGTGTCCTTGCCACCTTCACTAAATGTGTTGCGAAGCGAAAAAAACATTAATCCGCATGAAGTCCTTTCATTTTTCAAACGTAGGTAGATAGTTTTAAGAAATAAATTAATAAATATGTAAATGTTCATAATCGTATATATGTAAAATTGACAATCTTGTTTAATATACTTTTTTCATTTATTTTAATTGTTCAGTAAGTAGTAAAAATTGATAATTTTATTTAATGCCCAAGTTTATTCCAATACATTCAATTAAAGGCATTTACAAAGTATAATTGAATGCTTTACAATTAGCAAAAGCACTATTTTTCCACTAAGTACTTATCTTTTGAGTTTACTCCTTACGAAACGATTTTCATATATAGGCCATGGTATGGCAATTTATGGGAAAGTCAGTATTAATTTTTATTGAGCCATTATGCCTAAGTATTTGGTCTAGCGGTAACCAAAAATCCAAAATATCCAATAAAAACAAAAAATGAAATAAACGGTTTTGAAGATTAACACTAACTTTTCCGCATCTGTGGCCCTGAACAATATTCTATCATAAAATTATTACTTGTATACACTTCGGGGGATGTATCGTGCTAACAAACCGAAATTTCTCCAAAAATAACCAAAAATTTAGTATATCTAGTTTTATAAGACCCGCTGTACTCGCTCTAGTCAACTGAAAATCAATAGGGTACATCTGTGAGACACCTTGAACAATACTTATTCATAAAGTTGATCAATCGTATACTCTCTGGAGGCTGTATCGTGCTAACAAACTGAAAATTCTCCAAAAATGACAAAAATTTGGTACTTCAAGTACCACAGCACCCGTTGTACTGGCTTTAGTGAGCTCAATATCAATAGGGTTCATCTTTAAGACGCTCTTAATAATATCCGATCATAAAATTCATCACTTGTATATACTCCGGAGGCTGTATCGTGCTAACAAACTGAAACTTCTCCAAAAATGACAAAAATATCGTACTTAAAGTACTGTAGCACCGGTTGTATTAGCTCTGGTGAGCTGAAAATCAATAGGGTTCATCAGTGAGATGCCCTGAATAATATTCAATCATAAAATTGGTGACTTGTTGAACTCCGGAGGCTGTATCGTGCTAACAAGACTTGCAAGGAAAAGTGGCCGACGACAACGACGACGACGACGACGACGACATACACACAGGATTTTGTTTTCTAAAAACGTTTCGTGTTGTTTTTGATGGATAACGTGAAAATAACTCAAAAAAAATTTCAAATTTCCAACTTTTTTGTGGGTAAACCAATACTTTTCTCGCATATTAGATAGGTTGGCGGAAAAGTAAAAACCTATAAATCAAAAAATACTTCAGAATTCAAAAAAAAATCAAAAACTCCAAAATTTAAACATTCAAACATTTTTTGATTATTATTTCAATAGTAAGCACATTTTGTTTTCTTTTGTTGTTATAAATTTTCAAGCATATTTGTGTGTTTACGTATTTAGTGTTGTTATTTTCTGCGTTTACTTATATAACTGTTGTTAATTATAGAAGCTCATCCAGAAACGAGAAAGGATTTCCACAAGAACGTGGGATTTTTAAGAGCCATGAAGACCTATTTAACACTTCCAGTAAAGAAATAAAGATGTGTTTTAAGTGGAAATGAAATGTTAGATATAATATTTTAAATTTTGTACAGTCATAAGTGCTGTTTAGCACTCTTATATGTTATTACTTGATACCTTGTATTTACAGAGCTGGGCAGTACTTACGTTTCCTTTAAAAATATTTTAAATATTTTTGTTCTAACAGTCACAGTAATTATACTCAAATATTTTCTTTCACAGAAAGTTGCCAAAAATAGTAGTTAACTGCTCATTGTTAAACACTTTTTTTTATTAAATAATTAGCAGTTCTACTGCACTGGTTTGTGTGTGTGTTTATAGGAGTATAATAATAAATAAATAAACTAATATAAACTTATCATAAATAATCTTCTACTTCTACTTGATTTAACATCATTTAAAAATCTAATGATACTCCAATCTAGAATCTATGTTACTCAAATTATTTTTAATTATTGCATTGTTTTTATATTATATATTCTGTTTGTTAAGAAAAGTACTTTGCTTAAAGGAATTATTTGTTGTGTATTTCTATACCAAAATAAATAAACTGTTTATATGATCATTTGATATTTCGTTTAATTTAACTCAACATCTAATCATTATTGAGTTAAATTGAATGAAATGTCAAATGATGGACTATTAATTGCTATTTTGAAATAAAATAATTAAAAAACAGTAGATTTGAATATACTGCCTAAACCTAAAATTACAGAAATCTTCTCAACATTACTCAATTGTTTAGTCGACAGGCTCTTTAAATGGCGCCACAATCAGTGTCTCATCTATCTGTGGGTGATCACGAGTATGAATTCCCTTTGACTCTGTACAAATTTACTGACAGTCCGCGGGTATGACCAAGTGTAGGAAAGTGAGAGTGCGATTAGCCAATATTCGCGAGCATGTCTTACCACACACATTGCAAGTGCCCGTATTTGTAAATGTTCGCGATGTGTATGAGACCGGCTTAACAATGATGAATCAAGTGACTGAAACAAACATTATTCTAAAAAAGAGTCGTGATTTCTTTCGCTGATTTTGTGGAAGCTGTCATATTCCGATAAATAGCACACTAGCCACACTTCTAGTTATAACTCAATTTCACAATGAACAAAATCTGTCAATTTATTATATAATTATTGTTTCTTCCTTATCTGGTTATAATAATTCATGTTTCATGTAGAGTTTCGTTAGTACAAATTATCAAATTGAAATAATTACAGTCTTTAATTCGTTTTATAGCGTATTTTCTAGTTCGTAATTTTAATTTTATTCGCCTTTCATAACAAAACTCAATAATACAATTAAAACAGTAGGAATTTAAAATCATTAGGAAGTAGTTGAATCGTTTTTACCGATATTACAAATACTAACACATCAATAAAATAAACATTTTTTAGCAATCTCCTTCGGGAAAGTTTTTCATTATAATGTTAAAATTTTTCATGCGATATTCATTGCAAAATTATTGACATTCAGTTAACGGTCTGTTTAACGCAATTTGTTCTATGAATATTTCATTGGCAGTCTAGCCACTGTTTGAGTTGGATATATAAACCTGATCAATTGAAAACATATTACGCAGTCCATATTGGTCAGAAGTTTAACATTTTACATGCCTCAACTATTTTTTACACAGAATTGTTCAATTGAAATTAATTGTATCTACATATTTTAAATTAATTGAGGTTTTTGTAAAGACAAATGAACATGTATTCTGTCAATCATAAACACTTCAAATATAACGAGTACAACAAATGCGGATAGTGAAATAAAAAAAACCCAATGACACGAGACCAATTGGACAGGCTTATTTCAAGTAACACTTTTGCATCAAATCAAAAAAAAATTCAAAGTTTTTTTCGTATATTTGTGAATTTTCTTAAGTAAATGTTTTCTTGTATGTTTTAGAAAAAAGTGTTAACCACAAAAGTTGTAGAGCGTATTAAGGTCTATAAAAAAGCTCAGTAACTTTTTTGCGTCAGATCAAAAACAAAGGAAATACGATTTTTTTTTAACTTTCACAGGCCGTCATTTTGTTTCTAGTGGGCGATTTGGCGAAATCGTCAAAGTTTTATATAGAATAAATAAAAACATATAAACGCGAAAATGATATACTTGCATACACTGAGTTTAGGCGAATTAGAGCTGAAGTACATCGTGAAATTGTTTGTCATATAAACAATTCGTTAGAACATATTTCTAGTAATCCTTCGAAATTTTGATCTTTTGTAAACAGTGAAAGAAATTCTTCTAAAATCCCGCAAGTGATGTCATACGACAATACTTTCATGGATAATCCAGATGCAATTCTGAATACATTTATTGATTATTTCTGTAAATCATATGCCATATCCACTCCCTTTGCTCGAAGCTCAAGCGATATTTTTATTGCGCATCTGTTTCACTGAAAACGACGTATGAGGCCTTAATATTTCTTAAGTGTAAACAATCTACTGGACCAGATCACTATCCTGCTTTCTTATTTAATGATTGTGCAACCGTTCTTACACGACCGTTGTGTATAGTTATCAACTCATGTTTTAAAACCACGAAAGTACCAACGATCTGGAAAACATCAAAAGTCTGTCCAGTATTTAAAAAAAGGGAATAAACAGGACGTATCAAACTACCGACCTATTTCCATAATATACAATTTCGCTAATTTCGTTGAAATCCTATTGGAACAAGTCATGTTAGCAGTAGAATCCCAAGTTGTCGACACGGTTTCATGAAAAAGGTTCAACAGTTACCAACTTGGTTACAATTACAGAGCATATCGCTGGATCGATTGAAAATAAAACTCAAACTGATATTATTTATAGGTTCGAAAGCTTTCGACGGGCTTGACGACAGTATTCTTCTTAATAAGCTTATAGCATTTGGGCCGTCAGATTCACTGCCTGAGCTTTTTCATTCTTATTTACAAGAGTGGACACAATTTGTTCAAATAAATGGATTTAAGTCTGTCACTTACGTAGCTTTGTCAGGCGTTCCTCAAGGATCAATACTCACTCCGCTCTTATTTAACAATTTAACACTTTCATAAATGATATTTTTGAGTGTATATATGTCAACTACTTGTTATACGCTGTTGATTTGAAACTATATTGGCATCATCAAATCCATGGATGATTGTGAAAGTTTGTCTTTTAGTTTAAATCAGGTAGTCGCCTGTTATAAAAGCAATAACTTGTCCCTCAACCCAGCTAAATTTAATATGATGTCCTTTAGTAATAAAATAAATATTTATATGTTTAATTATTCTATAGATAACATTTCCCTACATCGGCCTGAATCACTAACTGACCTTGGAGTTATATTTGATTCTTCCCTTCCTTTTAACAATCACATTGACTCCATCATTAATTCTGCTAACCGCTTGCATGGTTTCAGTGTAAGAACCTCACGTGGTTTCAGGAACGTGTCCACATTAAAAATTTTATATTACGCGCTTATAAGATCTAAATTAGAATATGCGTCCGTTGCGTGGAATCCGTTTTATCAATGTCATGTTAAGCGTATTGAAGCAGTTCAAATGCGACTTTTAAGAATACTAAACTTTAAGGCTGTTGGTGTTTACCCTCCATTTGGTATATCACAATCAGTTTTGTTACAGAGGCATCATTTTTTTTTACTTTGAAATCAAGACGCGATTATTATTACATAATGTTTGCGTACAAATTAATAAATAATATAATTGACTGCCCACGTACTAATATCCTGAAGAATTCTCCACCACATGCAGCATAGTTAATTCCTTGAATTGTGTTGTAGACATATTCTTTTGCACAATACCTCATATTAAGTCTTATTTCTTTTCCAAGTCCAATGTATAATATTTTTGTAATTGTAAATTATTAAAAATTTGTTAATGCCGCTGTATTCCCCTGCTCTGTAGATGGGGTTGGCTCTTACAGCAGTGAACCTATCTAAATAAAATAAATAGGATTTTGCCTCAACCGATTTTTGTGGCGAGTTTGGTTTCGATCCGTCAAAAAATGCGCCCTCTATCGTGCTTACACATATGTGTGTATGTATATTGGAACACCAAAACGAAAAACTGCATTAAAGCGTCATGCTACTCTCTACCCCATTTCATTCTGAAATAAGCCTGAAATATTATTTTGGGCTTGAAAATACTTCCAATCATAAGTTGAAGTGTCAATTTCTTTATATGTCAAAAACTATCAAAAAAGGGGATTATTAACTTTCCTAGTATCTTCAAATAATTAATGACGCCGTGTGGCATTCTTGAGAAATTGTGTTAAATTATTAAATTCTCTTATTCATACCTTGGACAAGAGGATGTATAAATTATTCCAATTCATGGAGATGTTTTCTTAGTTGACAGTGTCCATTTTAATGGACGTACTGAAAGAAAAATAATCCTTTTACATTCTTGTAGGTGAATATTTTTATGGTAAAATCAAAGCATCATCATCTGACCGACGAAGTGATTTTAAATGGGTCAGAAATCAATTACCTAACTAGAAGTAATTTCCGCAGTATGAAAGTAAAGAAATCAAATTGGGATAGTGGTTGGGCTGCTGTGCTTTATGTTTCCCCTTGTTTAACCAACTGAATATTTTGCTGAAAGCAGCTATCTTAATAGAGAAGAATATCTCATCCTTAATGTCTTGTAGGCAGTATTAAAATATTTACATTATGATCTACTATTAAGACATTTCCAACAAAAAATATTTCTTGCAAAGTTCAAAATGGATACTTGACAACTTTCTCAATTTGTCGTATGTCAAATGAAAATATGAAATTTTAGGAGACACTTTATAAGCTTTGCATTCCGACTCATACTACTAAACACATATTTCACTATTAGTATGGTTTATGATTTTCACTAAAAATACGTTTTTCTCCAAATGACATTAAAAGTGGATTTTTAATCACAGGTAACGATAGTTGCAGAGTGACGCAAGTACACCTCCACAAAAACCACTACACCGAACAAGCGTAATACATATTGTCTACGGCATGTAAATCTAACCATGAAAAGCTACTTTATGTATACAGTAACTTTTATTTCATACAACATGGCAATTTTCAAATGGCCGAAAAAATAGGAACGCGTTCACCGATCGCGGTGGAATTCTGTAAGTTGACTTGGAGCGCTGAGGAGATGCTACAGTAAAATTTTCAGCCTTTTAGCTATATTCAAAGCAGAGATACAGGTACCTCGTTTTAGGTAGTTTGTCGGTATAGTTATTTGTGGCAACTTTGTAACGGCTCTAACGATTTCGATGCAGTTTAGCAGGATGATAGAGCTCGAAAAGTTATGACGATTGCATCTTACCACGATCCCTGAAAAAACCCTTAAGGGGTCCTAATTGCCATCCAAAATTTCGAAATATGGGTATTTAAGTTTTTTCCAATGTATACGTATTGACCTCAATGTTTTTGTAGCTCTATTCAAAACCTTTCCAACGGTAAATAATATTTGAGATACTTGGAGTGCAGTTGTGGAGTTATAGCCAAAAGAAGTGGTGTCCAACCTTTGACGACTTTTTTTTCGTTTTTTCAAGTGTCTTCGAATTTATACGGTTTTTGACCGCAGAGAGAAAATCACTCTCCATGTTTTTTGTAGCTCTATCCACTGTATAGTTTTTTTTGTCGTTGTTTCAAGTTTTTCCAATTAAGACGGTTTTCAATCACAGATAGAAAAAAAACACCCGACATGTTTTTTGTAGCTCTATTCAAGATTTTTCCAACGGCGTAGATATAATATTCCGGGTTTCTGGTGTACATTACAGGTGGGGTCGGTCATTAATAAAAAAATTCGGTTTTTTGATTTTTAATGCAATTTTATGCATTTTTTAGTTATTGTAAATCGAAATAAGTGGTCGGAGAGGGTTTTTACTATGCCTATCATCGATTTTCGAGTGATTTCAGAGACCCATTTTGTTATTTTAAAAAATACCAAACTTCTCCCAAACCTTGCTGGATTCATGAAGAAAACGTGTGAAAAACTAATTTATTCGCTGATAATATGTCAAAAGTCAAAAGTGCTGAATAAAGCCATCTGTGAACTGACCAATCAGTAATCTACAGAATTGCCAAATTAAATTATTATTTTATTTAAATAATTAAATAAATGCGAATTATAAAAAATATTGTGTAAAACTTGTGCCACAATGACTTTCTGTAGTACTCGTGATTTGCGCAACTCGCCGCTTCGTGGTTCGTTGCGTAAACTTCACTCGTACTACAAAACGAGTCATTGTGACACTTATTTTACAAATAACTATTATCTCTTCCGCCATACAGTCGGCTAATGTAAGCAAGCCAATAAATGAACATTCTTTAGACAAGAATTTGAAAACCGAATGTTAGCAGTGATGATCCTAAGACTCAGCAAGCGGGTTACGACATAATCGCATTGTTTTTTAAATATTGAGCAGCGCATATATAGTTGGTTCGGTGAATATTTTCGCATGCGTCATTAATATGTGATAACATAACCGACAAATGTCAAATTATTTTGTTCTGTTCTTCACTATTATTAGAAAGAGATACGACATAAAAATTATGTCGGTTATGTTATCAGATATTAATGACGCATGGGAAAAGATTCACCGGACCAACTGTAATTGGCCGCCTTGTGTAATTCAGCCAGCTTCTATGCAGATACTGCACTTTTGCACTGTTTTCTGTTTCATGAATTTATGTTTTTTTTACTCATTCAATTCATTAGACCTCTAAACTTATCCCGTATTTCTATGGAGAAAATAATTACCTAAACATCCATTTCGGTTAATGTAAGAACTCTGTAATGCTTACCAATATGTTCTGTTTTTTCTTACGTCTGTTTACAATTCGTTATGATCCCACACTTTCGTATGTATTTCTTATAATGCGTGCACGTGGCTACTGTTTTTCAACGAACGAACAATATTTTGAATTCGATGTTGATGTAATTTTACTACAGCAAATGCAATTCGATCTGCATTCTCCGGTGCGTCTTCTCTGTTGGACAAACAGTGTACCTACTAATTAACTTACTAATACTTTATTTTCGGTTTTGAGTCTGTTTTACGAAAGCTGAAGCCACCTGAAGTTGCAGTTATATGCGCCAACTTTGCAGTTATATGCGCCAACTTGTTGTCAAAACCACCGCCATATTGTAAAATTGAAAATCAGTAGCGTAACGATTTCACTTATTGTAGTTTAACACAAAATTAGAATATTAATCATTTATTTATTCCAAACAGGTTTTATTACCTAACTACATGAAATAAGAATTGATGATACATAAATTTTATCCCAACACTGCGTAGTTTGGCCATTGATAAATATAACAGTAATATATTGATTAATGTAGAGAATTAAAAACTAGAGAAGACGACTAATTTCCAGAATTGTTCCTTCATACACCAAATTTCTAAATATATTCTTAAATACTGTTCTTAAATTGTCAATTAACATTGTCCAATCTACTTCGGTAACATTATTTACATTATTGGCAAGTTTTAACATGACCTCAAGAGGAGAACAAACTAATGTTCTTAGTGTCCCAAACAATAAAGATGATCGAGATCGCCTTGAGGGAAATTTTAAAGGAATTAAGTACAATAAGTTACTAGATGTCGATATAAAATTAATTATTTTATACAAGAAAATCATCATATTCAATTTACGTTGACTAGTGATAGAGATAATCTCAAGTTCTTCCCGTAATCTAGTTGTCCTAATTGTTCTATAATCCGGCCAACGGTTATATTTCTTATAATACAAGAAGCGTAAGTATTTAAGGTTGATCTCCCCAGATAATAGATCCAAACTCAAGTTCAGGTCTTACTTAAGTATTAACCACCATTTTTTCTGAAAACTAAACCCATTATACGATTGGCACCCTTAACTGACTTTTCTGTATGTGGAAAGAAAGACATTTGACTATTATAAGTAACTAAGATCCTTGACTTCATCCTTCCTGTAACAGGAAGGATGAACAATATTAAAAATAATAATAATTCATTTCTCATGATATGATAGTTCCTTTGAATATTGCTGTTGTATTTTAAGTTTTATTGCTATGTTGCTTATAGGTTATGGTTAGGGAAAACAAACAATTCTAAAAGTTTAATGAAATGTAGCATTTAAATAAAAAAAAGTAATTTGCAAACTTATCTCAAGTCGTAAGTAGGTACATCTTTTAGTTATGAAAAAGGTGAAAGAATAACAAAATAGGAAGTTATAAAATTGTTTAACTTAATTTATGAAAAATAGAGGTAGAAAAATTCCAATTTAACATAAAGCAAACACGATTTTTAATTATAAACAAAATACCCTTTCATAAAGATTTAAATACACATTATATTTTTCATTAGAATAGTATGCCTCTTTCTCTGTTTTTATTATATTACAAACTTCCTCTTCTTCTGGAATTTGCATGTCATTTTTTTTTGTTTTTTCAAATGCCTTATTGAATATTGCCAATGGCTCGTAGTTTAAATTGTTGATGGAATCATTAATTTTTTAAATGGAATCCTATTGAATGGAAGTATTTTTTTTAAATACTTATGAAACTTTAATTACAATTACCTTTCTTATTTCTTCTAAGCTAAGTGAAGCTTGTGCGCCTGGAGCTTTCTTCAATAAAATGGGTTACTTCTACACGTTCTCGTGCAATATGTTCTGTTTTAATCCATTCAGATTCGTATTTCTTTACATGTTCGCAAATAGAACACCATTCTAATTTCAAACCTATTCCTGATACATCGTACCATATCTTGGATTGCACGTGCGAGCTGTGGATGTACGTTTCATCAATGTACACAATATTCCAGCCTTCGGCTCTGTATTTAATAATATTTTCTAAGAAATTAATAGTTTTAAGGCGAATATCATGCGATTCCATAATCATATTTCTGTTTTCTTGAGTGCGCTGTCATCTACAATAAAGGCATTATTTTTAATTAACTACTTATGCATGTTACATATTAATATTTTTCAATGTTCATTGTAGTTTTATCTTAATTTTTGTTCTGATCATAAATTTGTAGCACTAGTTCGACATTTTCCCCCATTTACATAATAATTTTCACTTTAACACTTGTATCTTCAATAACTAATAAAAATTACCTAATTACCTAAAACTTACACATTTTGGCAGCCACCACAAAG
Organism: Galeruca laticollis; assembly: GCA_963921935.1. Classification (NCBI taxonomy): domain Eukaryota; kingdom Metazoa; phylum Arthropoda; class Insecta; order Coleoptera; family Chrysomelidae; genus Galeruca; species Galeruca laticollis. The sequence continues at coordinate 158,316,638 of OY998180.1, read as the reverse complement.
AAGGTCTACTTATAGTAAACTCGGTTAAAACAATGTGCCTAGAAAAAAATGTATAGGTATACTTCATTTTAAAACTATTTTTCTCATAACACTATTAAAAGTAATTCTAGCTTAAAAACTCGTGCTAGAAGTAAACTGACAGAAAATTATTGTAATTAATTTTAATATCTTTATTATTTAATTTTATCAAACTTACATTTTAAAGTAGGAGCCCTTTTCTACAAGATGTAGAAATTCTAAATGATGTACCGAATCCTTTGAAGTTCTCCAAATTTTAGTGCATTGACTATGATAATTTTTGCTTTTACACCAACAGGTTTCTTAGAAATATGGTTTTGGATTAAATAAAATACACAACACACACTTATAAACTAGCTAAACGTCTTATAAAATATTCAAAATCAAAAATATTCAACAAATAAACAACCAAAAACATAACCTTTAAATGTCAAATTATAAAGTGGCTATCGGCATAATTCATCATTCTACGCCAGTGGTCGTTACTAAGCGACGTAAATAAACAAGAATCTGGTTTCTTCGATTGTCAATGCTCCAACTTCAGGTGGCTTCAACTTTCGAGAAACGAAGTCTACCTATCTTATAAAGCTTTTCTAGTTCTTAAGAAGGATCTTTACAATGTAAATAAAGACTCTGAGCAGAATTGCAAATTGCAATCAATTTCGAGAGGCTTGTGTCAGTATGATCCTTGCAGTGGACTATTTCAGACTGACATGGACTTTGAGTTACATTAGCCCACGTAACCTCGATATCAATGGATTTCTTATAAAAGGAAGGGGGTCATGAATCATCTTTTTAAATTTGTTTTATATATAAGATTAAATCAAATTATCCACCTGCCGTTGTCATTTACTTTATGGTGAAATATTTGTTTAACATAAAAAGTCCACGATAAAAATATAAACTAAAATATCTTCTCATGTTTCTCTTAAAAGACCAGTATTTTGCAATAAAAAATTACACACTCGACAATTGTATAGAAATTACAGGTAGTCATAATCCAAAAACCAGTTCTAAATTTTTCAAAACGGGCCTTGTCGGTTACAACGTATAATGTAAAACTTCCTTGTCAGAAATAGGAATCGAAATGGGACATTAAAAATTGAAAAAAAGCCCCTAAAGTAAGAAAGAAGGTATGTATTTTCTTGTGACGGACATCCTAGTTCTCACGAAACACATTGCATGTGTCACTTGTAAAACTGGAATGTCCAGTCTTGGTCAGTTCGTTAGGGTTGAAGCTCCGAGGTCACGGGTCAACTTCGCTAATGTAAGGGTCATTTTAATACGTAGAAGGGTTGTATTCCCACGAATAGTCGCTTTGTCCATCAAAGATAAATGGGGTGGGAATACGAATGGTCAAGTGAATATCCATAAGGTTTGAAGATGAGCGCTTTTAATGTCTTTTAATAAACAAAACTGGTTTTCGCGCACACCGGCTTTTTCAATTCACGAAGGGATAATATTTTTTAAAATTGCGTCGTTCTTTACTGTCGGTATTTTTACGTTAATGTTTTGTTATAGTAGGGTGTTTCATATATCTAATGGTTGGTCATTTTTTAACCAGTGTAATATTAAATAGTTTTCATTTTTTCCATGAGTCACGATATTGTATTAACGGTTCGTTGTAACCATTACCTTTATAACGAAATATCCGTTGTTTGATAAGCAGAAAGGATTTAGCCATAAAAACTGTAGACACACAAATGGTATTGCGATGATTCAGAGTATAATAAATAATCTAAAATAACGACTGTCTGTTGTATTTCTAATACTAATAAATTAGAATTAAACTATTATCAGATTATTTTAGAGATATTTTGTAACTAAATAACAATGTTAATATTATTAATAATAATTTTCTTCTGAATGTCAAATATAAAAAAACATTATCAAATATTAAATACAAATAGAATCATTAATTATTATTGTAAAGCAACAAAACAAGCTGCCACAAATAATTCAACACACCGTCAAATACGCTGAGATGTTCACTTGTGTAAATAATATGTCGTGTCGGTTTTCCCACATCAAAAATTAAAAGAGTTGTTTACTTTTTATACACACTTAACCGCACCAACCCCTCAGGATAATAACCGGCACTACATATGAAATTAAAAGAAAATTGATATTGATTGGATAAACTTGATCACTCTCGGTGTTCATGTAACTCTCCAGAATTGGTTTTTTAATTGACTGAGGACTGAACGTCATGAGTATAAAACCGGGTTTTTGTTTCGTCTATCTACGCCTGTTTATAGTTACTTGTTTTTACTATATAAAAGTAATTTTCATCTACTCCCTTTAGACATCAAGAAATTGTTTATTTGATTTTGTTTCATAACTATAGTTTACATCTTAAAGACTAAGCAAACTGCTGCACCAAAGTTAAGGAAGTTTTAACAAATTACGATTTTTGGTCACCAAGTGTTTATATGTTATACATTGAATGTTTTTTCTTTTATGTAAGTGTTTGTCTGTCCTTTTGCGCAATACGTTTGAAGTTTGAAACAACAAAAACAATCTGAAGTTGTGTATAATTTCAATTTTATCAAAAATTAATTATATAACGAGTATGCTTTCCTCTAACATCAATTACAACCAGACAACACAGCGGCATACTTTCAATAAGGTCGTTGAAGTAGCCTTGCTCGATTTGTCTCTAAAGTCTAGGTAAAAGTTGTCTAAGTTCTTAGAGTGTCAGTGTGGGTGATTAATGAGAATTCGAGGCCCTTTGTAGGTGGTCCCAAGTATGCTTGATGGGATTGAGATCGGGCGATAGAGGGGCCTTCTCACGATACGCTCGAGCATTATCGTCTAAAAAGAGGAAAGTTGATTCTATAGCGGCTTGAAACAAACCTAACATTGTTAGTTACGCAAATATACGCAGTCATGTTTCCATCAAGGACTAACACCCATTAAAACAAATGCCTCCTCAAACAGCAACTGAACCACTTCTGAACAGATGTGAGGTTCATATACGAACATGCGGACTATACCTCGACTCATCTGTGAACAATACGGACCTCCATTCGACATGCCAATTCACATGTTCATTAGCCCATGCCAATCGAGCACGCCTATGAATTTGTGTTGATGAAACTCTTCTCAAAAGTCGTTGTGAACACAAGTTAACCGCGTTTAGTCTTCGATGTACCGTTTCAGTTGAAACCGAAACATCAGAAGCAACAAAAGAGGCTGTTGCATAATCCGACAAGTTCTCAGAAGGTCTCTACGGGTAGACACAGCCAGAAAATGATCTTATGTGGGGGTGATAATCCTTGGTCGTCCACTTCTAGGTCTTTTTTCACGTTTCCAGTTTCTCGATACCTACGGAACAGGTTCGCAACTTCTTTCTTAAGACTACCCGCCTCAATCATACCAATAGCCCTATTAGCTTCATCCGCAGTAAGATTACGTCTAGGCATTATTCAAAACATAAATCTAAATTTTAAATCACAGTTGACTAAATAAAGTGGAACCAATAACTGATGTAAAATTCTTGAAAATAAAAAATAATACAACTTGCCTTAAAAAACCTTGGTGAATAAAACAGTTAATAATTTTTAACATAAATCCAATATTTATGAACTTCCCTAACTTTTGTGGAGCAGATTATTTTTTGGCGTGTATTATGATTGCATATTATGTCTATAGTAAGACAATATCTTAATGAGGAGTACTGATTATTGTGATTTGAGAAAATAAAGAACTTCTCTTATATAGTGTGGAAGTTTAATATAGGAAACAGATTTAAGAAATTTGGGGATAAAAAAAGTAAAACATTATTAGTTTCCAGTAACTAAATAAAATTAGCAGTGTTTTCCTACCAATTAATCCAGTTAGTTTAGATTAGTTTATAAGAGAAACAAGTGGATTTGAATTATTGTTGCAGCATCATTTGTAATTTAAATTCAAACTAGTCCTACTGGTTTCAATATTACAAATTATGATATCAGGTACACTTTTTTACATTAAATTTCAACTTGTTACAGACAACAGGTATTTAAGTTTGGTGAAGGGTTATATCCAGTTTATTTGGAATATTATGCGGAAGTAAAAAACTTGTTAGTATACTGGTTATGTCAATTATTAATACAACATGGAACAATACTTCTTCGGATAAAGGGTTGATGCAGTGTCTATATCACATGAAGACGAGTAGATGCTGTAGATGGTGTGCTCAATTCTTTTGATAAATTATGGATTCCAAAATTATTCGGCGTATATCTAAATGGAGCAGGCCTATACTGTATCGTATACAGGGTGATTAATTACTAATTGGAAATAATTTAACAGTAGAATCCTGACGTCAAATTATGAAAATTTACCGAAAAACACGTGAATAAAATGTAGCTGCTCACTGAGTTACATGGTGTATTGTTTAAAAATTTAAAAACGATTTGTGCTCAACACTTTAAAACTGTTTTACGTATCCATTTCATATTTGGTATAAAATGTAGACACTGTACACTCTACTAAATTATGTTAAACAAACTTTAATGGCTACTACCAGAGGCGTTAGAGAGGGGCAATTGACTGGTTAATCGTTCCTAAATCCTACGCCACTGGCGGAATAGAAACTTTAGCACAATTTTTCGATTCACCTATACTTTTTTCGTGAATAACGTATTCTTTCTTTATAACGATAAAGTCAATATTTCTCGAGATATTTCAAGTTAAACACGAAGCTGCAAATTTTGATGTGAAATAAATATGTCGATGTTTTGATTCAGTGGATTGCATTTAATACGCATATGTAACTTGAATCCGTAATAACAATCAAGAAAACAATTATTAAATGAACGGATGAATTAAAAATAAATTGTGGTTCTGAAAATGTAATCTAATTAAAAGTACCTACAATTTTAATAACATGAAAATATCAGAAACAAACAGTAAAAACCTTTTATAAGAAATGTTCTACGTGACACCCCTTCACCTCAATAAGCTTATTCATTCTTTGGCTAAATGATCTTACTTTAAAAAATATGTTGGGCTGATTGGCAGTAAAATTAGCCGAATTTACAATTTGTTGCCTTAGTTCCTGACTATTGTTTATTTCTTGTGAATATACTAATGATTTCATATGGTCCCAAAAATGAAAATCTTAGGGATTACCTTCGGGAGTTGTAGGCGGCCACTGAAATTCAGTACCTCTGCCAATCCAATTTTGAGGAAATTGGTCATCGAGATAATTACAAGGATTCAATATACATGAATTATAAGTAAATAAGTAAACAAATAAACACGAAGAAAATCCACAAAGGCTAACCTGCATGTGGATTGCTGGGGTCCCTACTTAGCTTAAATTGATTAGTGTAATTAATTTTTGGAAATTAAAAATTCCTCACTATTATCAGATAATGAGGTGGGGCCCCATCCTGCAAAAACCACATGTATCTTCTTCGATGTATCTAAAATACGACCTGAAAATGGGATTCTCGGAATATATGGTGATTTGCAATATCCCAAATGTGACGAGTTAAAAACTCCTCTACGTGTAAATGTGGTCTCGTCAGTAAAATGAATTTTGTTGAAAAAATTACGATCTTCACTTTTTTATTTATCATCCACTGAGCAAAATTCATTCTTAAAGGATAATCTCTAGACAATAAATTTTGTACCGGTGTAAAATGGTGAGGTCGAAAATTTTCCTTTTTTAAAATTCGCAAAACTGAAGATTGGCTTACTCCAATCATTGCTGCTAAACGCCGAGTGCTTAGTTCCGGATTATCAGCAACTCGCCCTAAAATATCATCCTCCTGATCCACAGTTATTATTTTCGGTCGTCCCATACCACCGTTACATCTAAATTGTCCAGTTTCTCCTAATCGACGAAAAATATTAGTGAAAGTGTGCCGATTGTGTTGAAAGCTATTTGGGTACATTTGTTGATAGTATCTGCGAGCAGCAGCAACACAGGAATAATTTTCGTTTACATAAACACATAGCATGACTCGCATTTCAAGATTAGTAAACTTGTTGTGCCGACGTATTTTCAGTTAACCGACTTTTGCAGCAATCGCAATTTCAAGTGACATTAGCAACAACTAACAGCTATGACAGCACCCCACTAGATCGAAACAATTAATTCAGACCAGAGCAAACTACACAAAACAAATTATATTGAAAAATTATTCATCAAATGCCACTTACCTAATTGTAACTAAAAGTAGAGATCAGTTTAATTGTTTCAAAATATTTTAAAATCATTTTGATATTATTTTAAAGTTAGAAGATAGATTTTATTTTTGTCAATAAATTTGAAACATGCAATCCACTGGCCCAAAACATCGACGTTATTTACGTAAAAAGTGTTGGAGAATCGAAAAATTGTACTAAAATTTCTATCCCGCCATTGGCGTAGAATTTGGGAACGATTAACCAGTCACTTGCCCCTGTCGTACGCATCTGGTAGTAGCCAGAAACGTTTGTTTTAACATAATTTAGTAGGGTGTGCGGACTCTACACTTTCTGCCAAACATGAAATGGTAAAACAATTTTAATGTAATGAGCATAAATCGTTTTTAAATTTTTAAACAAAACACCCTGTAACTCAGTAAGCAATTACATTTTATTTAGGTGTTTTGGGTTAAATCTTCATAATTTGAAGTCAGTATTCTACTGTTGAATTATTTCCAATTAATTATGAATCATCCTGTATATTGGGCGGTGCAAACTGAAAGTTATAATTTAAATGTTTTACAACTTTTGTATTTATGAATAATAGATATTATTGTGACAAAATGCTGTTATCTTAATCATGAAATAGTATGCCTCCCATTGTGTGTCACCCATTTTCAGCGGTTGTGACAGGGATTCTATTACGAACATTGGATTTAACCACACCAGACTATTTCTTTTCGGTTATTTAAACTAAAGTATACGTCAATAAGCCGCAGACGATCCCTGAATCCCTGAAAAAAAATACAAAGCCACGACACACTTATTTTTAAGGGATACAGTTTGTAGGCGGGTTTTCAATTAAATTACATCAACCCTCTCTAGTGGTTATTAACCCCGGAGGTCAGTCATGATTCGTACGAACCGATATGAACTCAGACCATGTCAATGTTGATACAACTCGAACATTTGTTTAAACTTTATAATATTAATCGTAAATATAACACATGTTAGTAAGATATATTTCAACTAATTGTAAAACTTATTTAGAAACATTATACAAATATTTACTATAAAGTAAGGATTGTAAACATCTAGGAATCAATTAATATTCTGTTCTGTTTATCGTAACTAATGAATCACAAAGTATATTATTGGTACGACTTGAACATGACCATTCTTAGTAAATTACAGGTCATGTATTAGTATCAATTTAGTGTTATTTAGTGTGTAAATAAAACCCAGTGATATTTGTCGAGACTGGTAATTTTCACCCTATAATCCAAATTGGGGTAAGTCCGCATTTACATTTATTTTTGGAATCATCGTGAAACTTATGGTCGTTATCCGTCTTATCAAATATCTACATTATATACAACACATGGCTATCCTGCCATATTCTACTACACCAATATCGATACAACACACCTCTAGCGGGGGCGAACACAATGTCTAAGATCTTAAATATAAATGGGGGTTGAGTGATATCTTGTTTTAAAGGTCGTTTAACTACTTTTTAAAAATAGCAAATTCTTGATCTTTCTTTTTCGTACTTTTTGGAGAAATCAAATAAAACCGTGAAGATATTTATGTATCAAGTGTTTTGTGATAAAGCAAAAAAAAAATAATAAAAAGCAACTTGTTTTATTAAATATTCTAAATGTTGTCTATTATTTTCTAAACATTGCTCTCAGACTCCGCTCTATCTATACCTGGGCTCTTTTTTCTACATTATAACTTGTATGGTAACAACGGGTACTAGTTTAGGTAAATTACATTCTTTCTAATAATAATTTTTAACTGAATACTATACTGCGTTATTATTTCTTGGATATTAGAAGTAAAAGTACTTTAAAAATTTAACTTTTGTAATACGACTTCAGTTTGATTCATTTTAATTCATTAAAATAATATCACAAAATGCTTGTTTACAGTTTTCACCAGATTTCTGTAGAACTGGAAAAAAAGGTTAAATATGTGGTATTTTTTAAAATGTCGTTAAACGGCCTATAAAATGAGGTATTAGTCCATCCCCCTTTCCATTTAAGATATTAGAGGTTGTGTCCGCACCCGCTAGAGGGTTGATGTAGTTTAGTTGAATACCAGCCTACAAACTGTCCCCCTTAAAAATAAGTGTGACATGGCTTTGCATATTTTTGAATTTACTATAGAATCCGAAATATTGAGGGTGGTACGTTTTCAAATTGACACCACGTATATTATGTTGAAAAGAACGCGACTTTGTGAAGCGGTAAATGAGCGACACCTGCAGGTCACAGTTTTAATCTCCATTCATTAGATGTATTCGACATAAAAATGTTAAAAAGTTACTTACAAATAATAAATTTATGAAGTATTTAGACTACGTTTTGCGCTAACCTTTACTGATTGATAATAACATTTAATTATCTTCTTTCATCGCAAAAGTCTATGTTTATAGTATAGTCGTGAAGTAAGTTTCCTGCAAAAAATTGTTAGAATTGTGCCAAAAATATGAGCGATAGTTCACTCGACGCGAAATCAAATTTTTAGAAACGGAATTTTTATTTTTTTCTGGAGTTGAAAATTTCAATTATATATTACCATTTAACATTAACAAAAAAAGAGGCATCAACTTTTTGTTGATAACTTAAAAACTATAAATGATAACGATAGTTTAAAAAAAGATCCTTAAAGAGGAGGAAATTTCCTATAAAAAATCGTGATCTCCGGAATTCTAGGTTACCAATAAGTAGCTTATATTCAATGCTGAAAATAGGCTCCCGCGCGATCGTTACTGCATTGGTGCATATCAAATATTAATTTAAAAATTTGAAAAAATTATCGTATAATCTAGACACTTGAAGGAATCAAGGCTGTTAATTTATCAAAAAGATAAGCTAGTTAACACATTTTTTCTGGTACTCTGTTTTTATTCAAATCAATATAAAAGTTTAAAAAATAGCTGTAAAAATCTAGTTATTCTTGGTGCCCTTCTTAACAAAAAATTAAACATCAAATTATTGTTTTATAAACAAATGGATTAATTGAATGTTTTTGAAAAAAAAGTTTTGGAATATTATTCGTTTTAGTAAATTATGATTTTTAAAGAAAAAATTTTTCTTTAAAAGGGTTTTAATTGTTTATAATCGTTTTTTTAATCAAATATCAACTTTTTAAACAATTATTTAAGGAATAATTTTTTTCTTAAAAATCATAATAGATATAATTTATTATAAAACACGAAGAAAAGAAATTTTTATTAATAGTTTAGTTGCTTGCCAATTTATCAATTTGTTATGAGCAAACTCGGAATTACAAAAACAACCATTGTTAAAAATTATAAATTATATTTATTATATTACCTAATATTTAAAAATTCAATAAAAAATAGAAATTTTTTTACTTTTGGTTATATATTGTTGCTTTTACATTTTTTTTACTTAACAAAAAAATTATTTCGAGAGTCCGAATTTTTTTGTAACAAATTGATAAGTTAGTAAACAATTAAATTATTATTCAAAAAAATGTTTTTTTGGATTTTATAGTATATTCTCATCAGTCCAAAAACCTCTTGACGAGGTTAAAACAGGTGACGCAAATACACCCCTTACAGAAGATGTAATATAAAAGCATACCATGTATAGTGTGACACAAGTACTATATCTACTTATAATATTTTTAACACTTTATTCCTTATCAATTTGAAAGAATAGAAAACGTCAGAACCTATAGAGAAGCAGATGCGGACAGCAACCACTTTTTAGTTGTCGCGAAAATAATTCAAACAGTAAACAAAGAAAGGAGAAGCAAAAGTGCAGACGAAAAAAGAGACTACGGTGGAAAGGCTCATATATAACAAAACAACAAAAAAATACGAAGAAGAATTGAAGAAAACCCTAGAACAACAACAGAACCACAATGTAAACGACGAATGGAGACATTTAGAGGAAACTATAAAAAGGCGCCAAGAAAAGTAATACCAATGAAAACAAAAAAGGGGAAAAGATAAGAATGGTTCGATGCAAACTGCAGAGAAGAAATTAAAAAGAGAAGCCAAACCGAACAGAAAATGTTACAAACTGGTACATATGAAGACAAAAGGTGATACGAAGAACAAAGAAGATATGTAGGGCAAAAAAACGAAAAGGAATGGAGGACAAAATAAAACGTATAGAAGAAAAGTTTGGAAACAAAGAAATGAAGAACTTTTATCAAGAAATAAAATAGAATAAAGGGTAATGTTGGGCAGTGGACCATATGTATAAGAAGCAAAAAAGGAAAAATAATAATGGATGGAATCGAAATGATACAAAGATGGAAAGAGTACTTCAAAGAAATATTAAATAAAGAAAATGAGAACGAGCAATGGGAGCAGCTTACAACCCAAAATAGGCATATTGCCGGAAAAAGATCACCACTATCGATGGAGGATAACCCAGGAATAATACAGAGACAAAAGAACGGCAAATCCCCTGGAGACACGAAATACAACCAGAGCTGATAAAATACGGCGGAGACGCACTAAAGACAAAGATCTACCATTTGATATCGAATAAGTGGGACCAAGAGACAACGCGAGAAGTGTGGGAAGCAGCAATAATTGTACCAATTTACAAGAAATGTAAAAAGGAAGAATGTCGAAACTATAGAGGCATCGCGCTACTGGACACAGTGTATAAAATAATGGCCAATACTATAGAGAAAAAGGTTAAAGGAATATGGAGAAAACTTGTTCGGAGATTATCAATGCGTATTCAGATCTGGAAGATCATTCATGGATCATATTTTTACTTTAAAGCAAACGCAAAGAATATAGAACAACCGGGAATGAGAAAGAGAGGTAGACCAAAGAAAATATGGTATGCAGAAGTCATTAAAAACCTAAGCGAGACAGATGAATCCAGGACTGGAAAATGATAGGAAGGAGTGAAAGTAAATCATTTCCAAGCTATGGGCCAACGGCCTGCGTCTAGCGTTTTTATACAGAGGGTGGGATAAATTCATACACACGGTATGTCTACTCACTTAATTTACTTATTCACTAAACTATTCACTACTTTATATTATATACACAGTTTATACACTCAAACTAATTTATATAAACACTTCACTACTCTTTATTTACTTGTTCACTTGTTTATCTCACGAGATCACTTTATAAATTCAAACTTCCCGCTGGTCGTTATTCTTTATATAAGTGCCTTATTTACTAGATAATTCTAGAATGCGGCTTACACAAAAAACACGTCTAGATAAGATAGTCACAAAAAATCGTAAACAGTTCTAAGAAATCTCTGCGCATCCGCCAAAATTTTAACTTTTAGACATGGTTTAGACAAAGTCAGATTCGGGCACTACACCAGTGTGCGATTTCGTAACATTAACCCATCCTTAAAAGGAAGTTCCTTCTGGAACTTCTGTGCAGCCGGGACTGGATGATTAAATCGGCAACTGCACCCATGTCTGCTGCACTTACTAGTCGTATAGAAATAACAGGGCACCGTCTTCACCGGGTACCGATAACGAGGGGTATAGCTGCAAATTAATATGTGGACACCGGTATCTTGGAAGATCACCTCTATCATGTTCCTAATTACTCGTCAATCCCACTGGTTGCTCTCTATCCGGGGCATTGCTAGTTTCTCCACGTGGGATTCCAGCACATGATCTCGAAGGCTTCGTAGCGCTTCCCACACATCCCGGTAGGTGGATCGATCTGGAAATTCGTTGTTAGTTACCAGATAGAAAACGTACCGCGAATTGTGTTTGAGTCTCAGTATCTTGCCAGGGGCTGGCATCTGATTTTCAAGTTTATCTAATTGTCAAAACTTCTTTCGAAATACGGTTGCCAACCCTCGTGCGTGATTGTTACTGGCGGAGATGTTATGTGCCAGTGAGTACTCTTCCGGGAGCGTGAACAAATCTTGACTTTGTTCTGTAGTGACTCCGTATCTAGCTTTCCCGGCACCTCCGTATGCACCTATACATTTTTCGAAGGCTGGGTCAGACTCTTGTTGTAGATGGTTCACCCCTTCCTCTTTGTTATGGTCTCCTTCGAACAGCGCTAGTCGATTTTGGTGGCCTACTCTCGGTTTTCCATTGGGGATCTTGCTTATACGATAGATGATGTCGTTGATCCTCTTCTTGATTAAGTATGGACCTTCCCATGATTTCTGTAATTTTGGAGAAACTTATTTTCTCCTTGTCGGGTTGTGTAACCATACTTTATCCCCTTCGTTCAAACTGCCTGCTGTGGTCTGCATACCGTACCGTTTTTCATTCTGTCACTGGCAACTTGAAGATTCGTTCGAACCAATTCGTGCACATCGTCCATCCTTCTTCTCAATTGGATCACGTAATCTTCTCCTGCTAGATCTTCGCCATGTCGACAGCCAAACTCCAGGTCATAAAGAGGAAGCTGAAAGAATAATGAAGAGGGGAAAGTAATAGAACCATCTACTATTACATGGATGTCTCCAGTAGTGCTCGTCAAAAAAAAGATGGAACTACGAGATTCTGTGTGGACTTTCGCCAGCTAGACAACGTGACGAAGAAAAACAGCTATCCACTGCCTCGAATCGACGATACAGTAGACATTTTGACCGGCAGCAAACTATTTTCCACCTTGGACCTGAAGTCTGATTATTGGCAAGTAGAAATGGATCCAGAAGACAAAGTAAAGACTGTTACCACCAGATCTGGATGATGGCAACCCTCTTTCGAAAGAAGTTTCGCAGTTAGAAAATCTTGAAGATCATATTCCAGCCCCTGGCAAGACACTGAAACTCAAATACAATTTGCGGTACGTCTTCCACCTGGTAACCAATATCGAATTTCAATATTGATCCACTTACCGGAATGTGTAGAAAGCGCTATAAAGCCTTCAAGATCATGTGTTGGAATCCAACATGAAAAATCTAGTTAGGCCTAAGAGAGAGAGAGCAACTAGTTGGATTGGCGAGTCATCAAGAACATGATTGAGGTGAGTTTCCAAGATACCGGTGTCCACATATTAATTTGCAGTTATACCCCTCGGTATCGGTACCCGTTGAAAACGGTGCCCTGTTATTTCCATACCACCGGAAAGTGCAGACATGGGTCCAGTTGCCGATTTAAACATCCAGTCCCGGCTACACAGAAGTCCCAGGAGGAACTTCCTTTTAAGGATGGGGTAATACTAGGAAATTGCACACTGGTGCCAACCCTGTCTAATAAGATATCTAAAAGCTAAAATTTTGACGGGAGCGCCCAAATTTCTGGGAAGGACTATTTTTTTGTGAATATCTTTATACAGGAATTTCTAAGAAGGTCGATTGTTGGTTGGGAGCCGCAATCTAGAAATTTCAGGAATCCGAATGTTCCAGAAAACGTTTTAATATATAAGCAACTACCTGCTAACCGTGAGTCAGTCTACATTTTAATCGAGTCGTGAGTAGAAAAGTGAACTGTGTTCAATATTAATAGTGAACAGTGTATTTAATATAAATTATAAATTAAGCTTGTACATAAATTAAGTATAAGTGAATAATTAAGTGTATACATAAATTAAGTAAGTAGATATACCGTGTGTATAAATTTATCCAACCCATCAGGATATACTATTTTTAAATATATAAATACTATATGCGATATCTAACATAAAGTAGAAGATTTATATGTGAACTAATAGAAGTTGTAAAGTTATATTCTCAAGACCAATTAGTTGTTCACATTTCGTCTTTTTAATGAACGAATATCAATACTGACTTAATAAACTAGAAACATCTAATTAAGATTCTAAAATATCTATTTTCGGGTATCAGTTTTTGAAAAACATCAAGTTTATTCGACAAATATGTAGGGTAACTGTACATATTTCAATTTGGCCCTACCTTAAAACAAAGATTTATATCATTCAAACGAATTCATTTCACTGAATTTTTTTATCTAAAATTAAATTATTTCTTGAGATAATAATTACCTAGCTTCGCCTTGTTATTATATTCAAATGCATTTTTTATTAACAGAGATAAATGTTAGACCCATACTTAAATTCAATTTAGCTGAATAAAATTGATTTATTGGGTTGGGAAACCAGTTGTCTACAGAAGGTAAATCCAAATAACGTTCTGCATATTTAAAATTTATTCGATTTTCGAGTATTTCACAACTGCAAATACAATACGACACATATTTGGAATGAATAGTATAACTCTTACCAAAATCGAAATCACACAACGGACATCTACATTTATTTTACCAGTTCATTACTTCTTTCCAGTTTGTCGCAATGTAGTCGCTGTGACGGGCATGTTAGTATAAAGAGAGCACTTATTAATCCTTTTAGTCATTCTTGTGTTTTGCTTCCAATGGATGACTTGCCGAGAATCGAAACTAAAAAAGCCAGCTGCCTCGTCTCATCTCGAAATTCCAGACTAATTATTTTGGAAACAAGACGAAACGTATTGAGATGAGACAAGGTAGTAGTTTGTGGTATCGTTTGTTTTGTGTTTTACAGTTAAAGCAAAATTAAGGACGCTTACAGCTATAAATTAGAAAAATTTCATTTTTACGTTTCACATTTTTTATTCAAATTGTATGTAAGGTATAACAAACTCATTCGTTTTGTGACTGATTCCCAAAGCGCTCAGATACTTTTTGGTTGCACATTTTTACAAACAGTTTTTTTTATGTTAGATAACAATGTATATCCAATTAAAACATGATTTGTTTTCTTCACGATCATGCTAATTGCTTTCTTCCTAATATGTTTCTTCTTGTGCTGTACAACACTTCTAACACGCCTTCTTCGTGTATAGTGGTTTCAGGTCTTACATATGCGGAAATTAATGTAATGTCTCCATTTATAGTTTTGATTACTACTATCATCGCTACCATAGTTAGTAACGCGTCCGGTATATTAACTTGGTATTGGCATAGCTCTTTCTTCACTAAGATCGCTGTGCTGCCGAAGAAACTGGTTATGTCGTTTCTATAAACATTGTAGCCTGGCCAGGTGAATCTGTACTTATCACCCGGTAGTTTTGTTTCTTAGAGCGAGAAGATGTCTAGATCTTCTTCTTCCAATATTATACCCATGGTATTTTGGTTGGTTCTCAGAGCTCCTGTGTTCCTCGAGCCGTGCTATTAAGCGGTAATGAGCATTTGCATGTTCTGCAACATACTTGTAACGACACTGTCGTCTAAATAGACAAATGTTATACAGAGAACTACCAAGCAAGTTATCACAGTAGGCGCAATTGGACGTCTCGTACCTAGATGACAGCACTATCGGCATTACACCAAAATAATGGTCAATAGTGGTAACCCCGAGACATTCTTGAAGAATAGACAAGGCTCAATCCTTACACCAACAAAGGTAGAGAGGAAAGTTCAACTGGTGAAAGTAGCTTCAGTGTGTTGTACCTGAAATAAGCTTCACCGGCCGGCCGGCGTTCTGATGTGCATTGAGCCTGGAACTGACTGAGACTAAACCGTCCGGACTCCTGCCAACGTTCTGGTGTATATTGAACCTGGAACTGATGCTAACCGTCCGGACTATTCCCAACGTTCTGATGTGTATTGAACCTGGAACTAAGCATTACCGTCCTGATTTCCTAAAAAATTCTGGTGTGTACTGAGCCCGGAATAAACACCACCATCTCGATATTACTCCGGTGTGCATTGAACCCGGAATAATACTGATCGTCCACATCCTTACTTCAATAACAAACACAAGTAATAAATTTAATTACGATTCCCTAGTTCTGTCAACACTTAAATTTCAATATTACTAACACCTGCTTATTTCGATCAACCACGAATAAGCAGGCGAGACCAAAATAACGTACGGAGAATTCTAATATCGAGAGATGACAACCGTAATGGCTGATAACTATTTAATCAAGCTGGGTTACTGTTCGACAGTGGAGCGATTAGACCATAAGAACACGCGGAAGTTATCAACTCCGACGAAGATCTGTAAATAATTGTATATATAAGTAGATTTACAACTAGTTATAACCAAACAGCCCTTTATGTTTTATTTATGTTCTACCCCTGACTAGCCACGGCATCACATACTCATAATATTGTTTGAGGCGTTCTGGGTGGGTGCTTTTTTCGTTTCTTTGGGTTTCCTTTTCGTCGCGTGTGCGTAGCTGGTTCCGGCTGCTACGCCACTTGGTTTGCTTGTTTTTGTGTTCTCTGTTCTCTTCGGGTTTCTCGGGCAACCCTGTAGTTTAGGGAGGGGTCACCCTCACAGTTTTGGCATTTCCGCCTTTCTGGACGACGCAGTATACGTCCATGTTACACGTGCTTTAGCCGTAATGCAAACCTTGGCACCTGTAACATTGAACGGGTCCGTCGTGCTTTTTATGTTCTACCACCCTTATTTTAGTGTAGCATAGATATCTTACATTTTTGTAAGCCTGTTCTTCGGCTGGCTCTATTTCCATGTAGATTGGTAGTAATTTCCTATATCCGTCGGTGTTCTTTATAGCTCTGCTTTGTAGTTGCCATACTTTCTTGGGTTTCAGACCTAGTTCCTTTAGATGGCGTGTTCAGCGTTGGTACTTTTATGATTCTCTTCTCTCTTTTTCCTCCGCGAGTGCGTAAGTGTACCACTCGATTTCCTTGTACACACTCAGTAGAGCCTTAATTTTGTTCAAATTCTTTACCGTCGGGGTCATTATCTTGGCTTTGTAGGTTCCCAGCTTACATTGGGCTTCTATCCTTCGCTGTCCTAGTTTTCGGCAATTGGCCGTCCACTTTAGTGGTGACTTTAGTATTATTGGAGACGGTCTTTTCGGTGATTTTCAGTGGCTTTAAGGGCCTGATCCTTAATTTTTGATATTTCCGTTGTTGTTTCGTCCGGTGGTATCCATTTTTTTCAATTTTTTTCCAGCTGCCTTCCTGGATCTGTTTTTTCTCGCTCTTCTACCTACGGTTTTCCATCTTTTTTCCGTGATGTCGGCGGCATAGTCGTCCGAGCTTGTTTCTTCTTTCTGTCACTATGTGGTTTTTGTTCCTTCTACGTCTTTTTCATTCGGTTTTTCCAATTGCCCTGCTTTGACTTCTAGGGCTACGACTTCTGCTTACCCGTTGTCTTCCTTCTATCACCAGAAGTAATTCCTGTTGATTTTTTTCTGCTTTTTCCTATGCTTCTTTCAGATTTTCTATCGCTATCCGGCCGTTAATATAGATTCTCATAGCATATAAAAATATAGCAATGTACTAAAAAGAATAAGACTTTTGAACTAAAACATAAACATTTAAATTAGTATATATAAACGAGGACAATATTATTAATCAACAAAATATCTTATGCGAAACTGACACTCCTCAAATTAATTCAGAAGCATTTAATATTCCTAAAAAGTGTCTACTCGTAGAATCAATTGACATCGACACCCTAAACAAGTGTCTAGAATTCACTGACGTACCAAGTAAAGACAATAAAAAGTATCTAGGAAACATCGAAAATACTAATACGCCGGACACTGAAAACAACGAAAGGTGTCTAGAAATTAGTATACAATCTTCTTAAGCTTTTAATTTAGTAATACCAACCTGCCGAGGAAACAACTCAAATCATACATCTACACCAGAAAAATCCTTAATAGAGAACAGGAAACTACTAACTTACAGACATATAGAAGAAGACATTATCGGCTATCTATCCAGTGAATCCTCAGACAAAACGAATACCTCCCAAACATAGAAGAAGGCATTAAAAATGACGTTCACCGGCACAAGTACATAAGCAAGTAAGGCGGTATCGCAGTAAGTACTCATCAAAAAAGGTATAAATTGCCAACTCCTGCAACAAAATAACTATTGAGCATATCACTACACTAATAGACAATAAAATTAAAATTGTGAGGGCTTACAGCTCACCCAATAGCAAATTAAAAGAAATAGATTTTTACAACATAAATAAAACACATAGCAAGATTGTCATAGTCGGTGACTTAAACTGAAGCACGCTCTATGGGACTCTTTTGCTAAATTCCCAAACACAAACGGAAATGCTCTCCAACGATACTGTGACAACTCCGAATGAAATATATACAGTACAGGAAACCCTACACATTTTCCTTAAACCAACCAATCCCCACACTTGATATACCTAGCCATTGAACGTAACATACAAAATAACGAAGATAAAAACAATTCACAACGTCAATTTCGATCACGATCCTGTCATTATAGAACCTAAATTTACACATAACATATGCACTCTCACAAAAAAGGTATACGACTACACCACCACATGCTGGAAAAAATAGAGAAAATACATTAATGAACAACTGACAATCACACACAAAATAGAAAACACAAATCACTTAACGGAAACAATCAAAAACCTACAAAACATTATTATTGCTGCCAGAAACAATACAGCCTCTGTCAAATATAAACCCCACATTAGCAATACAATGACAGACAACTACTCAAACACTATCAAAACACAATTAATTCACTAGTACACGAATACAAGAACTACACATGGAAGTTATTTTTGGAGAAACTCACCCCAAAAGATAACTCCCTGTGCAAAATCTCAAGTCACCTTAAAATAAATATAAAGAATTATCAAAAATTGTTGCAAAAGGACAAACCTTCACAGAAAAATCCAAAATCTCAGAAGGTATTGGGTAGTATTTTCAATACAGTTTTACAAACAACATGCCAAACACACAACACTATCTTAACATTTCACAATTATTTACATAACTCATACATAACAAACACAAAAAAATCTAGCTACTTACCATGAAATTTTGAACACTATACAAACTTTAAAATATAAAACAGCTCCGGGCAAGGATGCCATTCCTAACGTCCTACTCAAAAATCTTCCTAAGAAAGCAATAGTTCAAATAACATTACCAACTACATAATTAGAACAGGAAACTACCCCGATATGCTCAAGATTGTCAACATTATCCCAGTTATCAAAGACAACAAACAACCATGTTATGTGGATAGCTACAGACCTATCTCCCTACTAAACAATATAACAAAGGTTATATATAAAATAATTCTCAAAATAATCCAAAACTTCATCTATAAGATTAAAGAAGGCTCTGCGGGACCATATCCCATAAAAACCGGAGTTCCCTAAGGATCAGTTCTGTCACCTTTGTTATATTACATTTTCACCTATGATTTACCAACTACCACCCAAATCCTAACTGCCGTGTTTGCGGATGACACTTGATTTGTCCTAGCAGCAAAAACACGAAACATTGCGCGACACAATATTCAAATACACTCAAGCACTAACATCCTACCTTACCTCAGACAGAATAAACTAACAATTGACACCTCCAAGACATAGTACGTGTTACTCAGGAGAATCGCATGAAAAAAGACTTCATTGCAATCGCAGTTATGTATCGATCGACAAAATATCCCACCAAGTAATACCCTAAAAAATGTAGGTTATACGGTTCAAGGCAACGCCAACGCCATCAGCAAACAGGTTCAAAAAGCTAAGATTGCAATGAGTAAATTATACCCTATAATATGCAAACATAGTTGTCTCTCAACGGTAAACAAGCTCCTAATATTTAAACAGATAAAATTAGACCAATACTTACATATGCCGCCCCAGTATATTACACTGCTACAAAACACAACTTTCACGCTTTTCAGCCCAAACAAGTGTCTCCGTATGGTAATCAAATACAAAACAAACTATCCCAAACTCCCTAGAAACTCATGCTTATACGAATAAGCGGACATACCCACTATTAAGAACTTCATATCAAAAATATCCATAAACTTTTACAATCACTGTCTCTCTAAAAATCTCTGCCAAAATCTCAAAGCAGCCAGTCGCGCAGAAGACACCCGTGATAGTGGCTGTAGGCTTCTGCATGGTTCGTTATTCACATAACTATTTTTTATTTCAAACAACCTAATATATCGAATTAGAAGTAACTTAGTTACACCTAATCAAACACACATCCACACCCTGCAAAAACTAAATAACCAATATCTGTCATGTTGTTATTGAACTAACCCTTTGAACCAAGCTGCTTGCTTGCCATAATTTTTATCCCAGGGGCAAAATAACTTTCTCCAACGACAAAAATTTAATAATGCCCCAAGGGCAAGGAGCCAAATTCACCTAAATGACGCGCGCAGGAGTGCAAAAATTGCCTGACCATCGGCCTGATATATATTTTTATTCTTAGCGCAAATTGTATTAGGGATTGTATAAACAATTGTCAATAAAGATATTTTTATACTAAACTTCTAGTTAAAAACATATTCTTAGTATTTAGGTGACTTCAAACGTTGAGGGCCGATTTAAAGCTATGCTATGATATTTTGTGTGTCATATTAATACTAGATTAAATTTTCCTGTTTTGTCCTGGTGATGGAATAGTAGTTTGTACAACAAGTGCGCAAAGCGTTACTTTTCCCACGAGCGCAAATCGAGCGATTGGGAAAAGTGCTTTGCGTGTACGAGTTGTACACAATATTTTTTCTACAACTACGTTTATTAATTAAAGAAAAAAGTAACTTATATATGTATTTTATTTAACTTAAACAGAACGAATTTAAGAAATGAACACAGAATATAGAAAAATTAGTTAAAAGTTGATAGTAAAATTGGAACAATTCCGAATTGTTATGCCTGGTATATTATCTATTTTTGATGATAAGTTATCGTTAATGTTTGTCAACAAAGATGTTGATGCTTGTTTTTCATTAGGAATAATATTATATGAAGTCGAAGCCCCAGGTATAATAGATTTTTCAATTTTGTTGGCAATATCAATTTTGTTTGATATCGAGTCGTCAATATATCCTTCCGCCACTGTATTTGAGCGCCATCCACCATGTCGCTTCAATGTTAATAAGTCTCCGCCTGAATTTGCTAAAATTGTAACTGAAGATCGTCTAAAACAATGACCCGTATACAATTTAGAGTAAGGTAATTTTAAATATTCTGCAATTTGTTTATGCATATTTCCGAATTTATTTATGCCCACTACTTGCCGCGTGCATTTTCCGTGTTGATAATTAAGAAATAACCTCTTCTCATTTGTATTTTGTGGACGCAGACGTGCATATTTTTTGTATAAATCATAGAATTTTCCAACTACAGTAAATGTACGTGGTATTTTTGTCTTAGTTATTGGAACAGTAACCAATAAGGCTTCTTGTAAATCTTTTTCGTTATCAATAGTTAATTTCCATAATTCTTCCCTTCGGCATGCTCCGGCTAATCCAAAAGCCATGACAACCTACAAGTAAATTTGTGATTGAAATTAAAATTTTAATTTAGCTCCAAAATTAAAGTGAAAAGATTAAATAAATTGCAAACATATAAAAAAGTCGACAGGATTTGAACCCGGGTCTCTCTGTTCCAATGCTGATGTGTTTTCCACTAAGCTATCGCGGCAAGAATTATGAAATACTGTATTTAGGTCTTTCCGCTGCTTTATTTTATTTTAAGTTTTTTATTTCGATTTTTCTATATTATGAAGTACATTGGTTACTTAATAATAATAGATTGAATAACTAAATATAATCTTTAAAATTATGACTTACTTTGACGAGTAGATAGATATTGTCTGGCGCTTCTTCTAAAAATTTATGGATTTCAGCAGATGTCAATGTAAGGGATTTTTTTTGTTACAGCTTTTTTCGTTTTGCTTTTTTAAATATGCTCGAAGTTTTGTATACTTTGAAATATCTATGTTATGTTTGATACTTATGAGGTTCCTTACCATTGAATATATAGACCACAGTGTAGACGGTTTACAGTTTGCAGAAATTTCTTGAAAATAAGCCAACAAAACATTTTCTGAGAATGATTTAATATTGTTTATTTCCCTCCAGTTCATAAATTTGCTGTACTGTTTTTGATATTTGTTTTTTGAAACTCCAGGTAACAAATTTTCGATTGCATTTTGAGCCTTTTCGATAATATCTGGAGGAGTATTCTCAATATCGGAATTCGACAACTCGAAAGATAAATTATGATCTCGGTTCATAGTTCCTAAAATAATGGGTAATAAATGAATTTGTTTATAATCTATAATCAATAAACTGAAATACATAATCTAAAAAATAGTTTACTTACAGAATTTTTAGTTTAAATTTAAAATTTGAACACCCAGAAATCCACTATAAAGTATTGTCAAAAAAATTTTACATTGAAATTTCCGTGGGCAAAGTGACATTTCCGTGCGGAAAAGTACCATAACGTGTACTTTTCCCACGCTCTACATTATTACTTTTCTAACGGATATCAAAGTAATTAAGAGAAGGCTTGCTTTGCGCATAAAAATTTGTGTAGAAAAGCGTGTAGTTGTAGAAAAAAGTGTTTGTTGTATCTTGGGCCTGATGGTAGAACGTATTTTAAAAAGTATGGGAATTGATCATCTGAACAGCCTGCTTAAATGTCGTGCATTAAAAATCTATTAAAGTATGATGGAGTATTTACTTTAGTGTGGTGGGCCTTGAATATCTTCATTGAACTTAATATCGCTGTATTAATCGTCGTTTAAGTCTTAAAGGGTAGTTGCTGAAATTTCTGTATCAGACGAATCAATTCTTTTCATTACACACGAATATTTGGGTACTACTATAAAGCATTATCAACAAATTTCTGAACAAAAACTCAATAAAACCTAACAATAACCGATTTCTCCTGACATGGTTCTGCCCAATGACATAGAAAAAGAATAGACCTAGCATCTCATTCATAATATCGGAAATGTTTTGAAGTCATCATTAAATTCTATAACAATGTGCTAGAAAAAGACAACAATACATTCATTTTTCTGCTTTGGCAATGTTGTGTAGATGGGGTCATAAAATTTCCAGTGGCGTACTGCTCTGATTACTTTTGAGAAGATTCTCAACTTGGAAATAGATGTGTAATAGAATGCTGTAGAATTACATACTGTAAAGAGTATATTGAATTGAAAATAAATTTTGAATTAGTTAATTCAATCAATATCTGAAAAAATAAATATATAAGGGTCTTGAAAGTTAATTAAACCTTCGAATGAGTTTTATTCAATTTTCAAATAATAACAAAATAACAATAAAAAAGAAATTAAATAAATTATTGTACAACTATGAATTTTTATAAAACATGCTAAACTATATTGGAATGATTCCGTATACTGTTTCCTATTAACTAATAAAACACTTTATTTTAGAACACAACTGCTTGTCATCAGTAATAGTGCCTAGTAATTTATTGAAATAGGTAAGCCTAATATACAAACATTGAATAAATAGTACATTTTTAAAAATACTAATATATACAGTTAATTCACTAAAATATTAAAACTGACTATTAAAGAATTTAAATATCAGTATTTAAAATATGTTCCAGTAGCAAAGACTCAAAATTTCTCAAGTTCCGTAACTCTCTTACCTTTCGGTAGTTTATTGAATTCTATCAGGCCTTTAAAAAGAATTCATACAGTTTTTTTATTTTTTTTTCATCATTCAGACCAATTTATTAATAGGTATTTGTAAAACAAGTGTCACAATGACTCGTTTTGTAGTACAAATAAAGTTTGCGCAACGAACTGCGAAGCGGTGTGTTGCGCAAATCACAGAAAGTCATTGTGACACAAGTTTTACACAATATTTTTGATAATGCGCATTTATTTAATTTTGTAAATAATATAGAATTACATAATCCCTGTTTTTAAACTAGGAACTAGGAAACCATGAAATCCTTTTTGTCTTCCAAATTTAATAATTGGAACACTATTCAAAGTGAGTGTCAGAATGTAATATTTTGTGGAGTCAAGAAATTTGAACTTTTCTGAAGATGTAGTTGCTGAGAGTAGCCTTTTGAAAAAGTATTTCTTGAATTAGATATGTCAAATAGGTTATTGAATTGGAGAATAAAGTCTGAATTCTTGACAATACAGATCTTCTCTCAATAAACTTAACGCATCACTCACAACACTCTTGATCAAAGTTTGTGTTGCCAAACGGACCTCCATTTTCTCTCTTGTCCACTGAATATGCCTAAGTTTCAACTTTGTATCGGCCTGTAATCCTTCAACATACTGTCTCTGAACTAATTTAGAAATATATTCCCATTTTATATTTGCGCCTTTTCCATTTCTCATGTCAGTTCTGGAAGCTAAGCAATTTCTAACCAATTTGGTCATATGACATGCATCAGGTAAGATATATACAAGTTTATTTGTGATTGGATGGTCAAAATAAGTTTTTAGATTATTAAAATCTGCCCCCAATTTTTCTACCATAGAAAAATTTACTACCGCGCCATCAAAAGTTAGAGATGTTATTGTTATTCCAGTCTGATATAAGTCATTTACTTATAATTTTAGCACGTTCTGTAGCTGTTAGTCCATCTATAAAGAAGTATCCCACTGGAACCTTCCAATGTCCATTAATTCATACCGCCATGAATACTAAAGCTTCACGTGCTTCTGGAACCTTATCAGAGTTAAATTTTGTTCCAATGTCAACAAGGCCACAAAATTTTCTTCCTGTCCATTTTACTTGGCGTTTTATTGCCATTAGATTCACTACAAAATTGCAAAGTAATTATTGCTACTTTTCAGTTTGGATTGCAAAGTAGTTATAGATTCAGAGGTGATTCCTGGAGAACCATCTACTGACATATGCCATTTTCACAAAGTAGTTAAATGTGGTAGGCTCTTATTGAATGTATCCCTGAAAAAATTGCACGCTCTCGGCGAATAGAACGCTAGTGTCAGAGCAGCTTTGGTTCGTACTTTTGAGATCTTGGTCCTTTTATCATTCTCTCGAAGATGTATGTAGCAGGTCCTGAAGGTGATGCCTGCAAAATAAAATTCGAAGATACTTGTTAAATATAGTATAGATGAAGTCTCTGACATATAAACATTCACATTTTAACATAAAGCCGTGTATGAATTTAAATTCTTACCTCCATCAGAGATAAAAGCCTTTTCCTTGAGTACTCCTGTAAAGAACGAATTTTATTTTTATTTCTTCCAACCATGGCCTTGATTTTTCTTTTGTCGGTGTGGAAAAAACGGAACTTTCGATATCACCTATGTAGCCCCTCTTTCTGAATAGAATAATACAATAGAAAACATTTGCATATATAGCTTCTCGTATGAAATACTAGCTTATGAATAATCACGATTTAATAACTTTCTTGGAATTTAATGATTTTGTAGTAGTACATGATGGATTTGTAATATTTTGCAGGTACAAATAATTTTTTTTCTACTTCACTTTCCGAAGCAGTCAGCGTGACTGACGAAGAAGGATCCTTTTCTACCATTTGCACTTCATTGACTGAAAAATTCCAAAAATAGGGATATAACTTAACAATATGAATCGATGTTTCTTATAAAAATTGAAGGATTATATACCTTTTGCTCGAATCTAGTATTTTCATCAATTCTTCCTTCTGCAGCTCAGGTTTAGTTTTTTAGGAGAAATGTTTCCAATAGTCAAGCTCGAACTGTAAGTAAATTAATATTTTATTGTTTATCAATTGAACTGATAATTTTTAGTCATAATTCTAATATGTGCATGTTAAGTAAATAGTAAGTATTATGAATATTTGATAGGACTTACCTTGCGGATACTAAAACGAATGCTCGATGTGAAACTAGTGGATTTGCTCCAGCTTTAAGATATTTTACACCATTCGGGACATCACTTGCAACAAAATGAGAGGAATATATTAAAGGATGTAATGGAACTGTATCATCTTTTTCAACGCCAATCAATGGGAATCAAATTTGTGTTTGCGCTTCATTCGTGGGAAACCTGCAGTATAGATATGTGGTTGAAAATGAAATTGCACTAATTATATAAAAAAAGTTAGTTGAATTATATTTGATATTTATTTACTTTTATACTTATAAAACGAAAAATGGCTCTACTGGCCAGTAAAACAAAAATATATGGATGATTTAGTTATTTCATATTGTTAAAATGCATTACTTTCAACTTTGAAAATCATTCAATAAGTAGGTGCCCCTATATCAACGACACTGGTTTTTCAAAAATGGAGGTCAAATGAAAATCCATAAGTAACCAGTGAAAAGAAAGATATTTGTTTAAATAATTCAATTTTTTGCAAATAAATACTGACGAACCATGTTTTTGAGTTTTAATACACTTACGGAGTCTGCAATAGTACAATAAGTGGTTAAAAACCCGAATAATAACTTGTAAACAAACAAATTGCCGACCTTCTGTAATGGCAACTATGCGATTATTCGTTATTGCGCCCTACGTTTTATGAATGGATCTGGTCCTACAGCGTTGTCATATAGTGCAGAATAATTTTATTGTTGAAACCATATACATCAATATCAATCACAAGAAAATTTGTTTATTGCATGTCCTTTATTTTCATCTATCAATAATACCATAATATGCCTCATGACTATTATTTTTTGGCAAATAAATGTTACTTTGTATTTTTACATCAAATTATTATATGTTTCGAACAGTTTTCAGGAATAAAACACATTTTGACAATAGCGCACAGTGACGGGTAGCGTATAGTTGCCCATCTCGTTATTGGTTTTACAATGTTAGCTTCACTATTTAATGTAAATAAATGGGTCTATTATTTTTCTACGTCATTGGTTGTGCTCAAAGTGAAATTATGACCACGCCATAGTATAATAACTATGTACTAGGTCTCTAATAGGCGTCAACCATTTGATAAAAGGTTTTCTAACGGAAAGACATCTTATGGTTCTGAATAAAGTTTTGTAGACACTGCGGTTTTGATTTCGAACGCGAAACTATTACAGGTGAAAAATAAAAAAAGTTCAACTACAGCAATTACAATTTAAAAATATGATAAGAGGCAGTATAAACTGGTACACATGTACACAATTTGTATTATATTATTGATAAAAGAAAGAACACAAAGCGTAGTTTTAAAGCTGCCAGTTGAATCCAATAGCTCATGAAAATTCAAACCTTGTTCTCCGATTTTTTAGCTCTGACGAGCGTATCTAAATTAGCAATTGCATTATTAGTGGTGTTCATAAGATTTTAGCAGATTTTCATGGAGTTTTATGGTTAGAAAATATTCTTACCTCATTAGAGGTTATTAATCGTCTAAAGGCCGGTGCATATTATCATGCACGTATCGCTTCCAGCACGTAGCGCTCCGTTTCCGAAAGATATTATTTAATTATTTTAATGGGAACTAGTTTACACTGTCCGGAACGTATCGTATCAGTTGTTTCTGTTTAGTATTTTCGGAAACAATATTTGCTCGATGCCGGTCGGTGTGGAACATGCTGGAACTAATCTGTACAGGTAGTGTGAATTAGTATCAGTCATATCCCAGCTTTCGTTTATTTAGAGTCTTCTCAGTGACGTAACTACGGGGGGATGAGGGGGATAGAAGCTTCCCAGAACCCTAAAATTTTTTTTAAATCGAAAACATAATCACAGCAAATCTACTTGATTGAAATGTCCTAAAAGCTAGGAACTGTAGGGTACAATTTTATAAGAAAAACAAAGCTAAAATGCAGTTTTAGAAGTTTAAAATTTGGAAGATTTTCCGATACCCAGACCTCCCGGTAGTTCAACTTCCATCCACCGTGTCTTTTGAGAGCAGTAATATCCCCGCCTACCTCAACCAGTATTGTTGCAGAAGATCTGCGAAAACAGTGCCCAGAATATTGTTCTGGATTCGGTAATTTCAGGAAAGCAACGATATCCTTTCCCATTTTTGTAAATTTGTTTATTCCAATTCCGTGAGTTGTACATTAACCATTTTGGTAATTTAAAAAGAATATGTCACTAGTTACATGACTTGGTCGAAGACTTATATATGTCTTGCATATTTTGTAAAAGTTATCGGCAACAGTAAATTTTTGGCAAATTATTGTCTTGGTATTTGGCACATTAACCAAAAAAGCTGATCCAAGATATTGTAAATGGGTTATTTTCATTTCATACAAGTCATTACTTCTAAATGCACTGATCACTCCCATTATTGAAGCAACCTTAAATTACAGCATGTAATGAAATAACTATATGAAAAATTTACTTAATATCTTACCTTTGTTGCTAGGTACAGTTGAATTATTGGATTTTTACCCATGCGGCATTAATATCTGATAACATAACCAACATAATTATTATGTGGCATCTCTTTTTATTAATAGTTAAGAACAGAACAAAATAATTTGACATTTGTCGGTTATGTTATCATATATTAATGACGCACGGGTAAAGATCCAGTAATTCAACTGTATTATTTATCATCGGATGCTTTAGTTCAAAAGTTATTGATATCTTCGCTATAAAAAGTTTTCACTCTTTTAGGCTGAAAACCTTCTGATTTTCGTTTTAATAATGCTCGTAATTTTTTATAATCTTCTAAACAAGTTTAAATTGAACATTAGTTCAAATATATGAAGATTTAAACCAAATATATTGTTTTATTTCATCGTTCAGTATGGATCTTCATCAAGTAAAAGCCTCATCTATTCAATTATTCAATTTCTAAATTTATACCTTGATGTAAAGTGATCGTACTTCTAAGCAATGAATAATAGGTCAATAGAGTAGCAGATTTATATTTTGCACATAATTCAGTAAAGTTTACTAACAAAGTCGATTCAGAAAATGATGTGGTTTTCTTTTCCTCTTACCAATTCAAAAAAGATTCATAGGCCATATTATATACTTACCTCGACTTTTCCGGCAATAAATTTAGTGACGCAACTTCTCTAATTTCAGGTGGTGTTAAAGAAAGTCATTTTCATTTTCTACATACATTTTTAGTTGGTTTGCTAACACACTTTAACATATAAAATCAGAATACTTTGAAATCTACGCACACAAACAATAATGTTGACAGGTTTGAGTCAAATTTATTTTGTTTCAAAAACAACTTCGATTTATAAATTGTTTTGAAAAACATGGTATGTTAAGAAACAGATATACGACACGCACATT
The DNA here is from genome assembly GCA_963921935.1 of Galeruca laticollis. Classification (NCBI taxonomy): domain Eukaryota; kingdom Metazoa; phylum Arthropoda; class Insecta; order Coleoptera; family Chrysomelidae; genus Galeruca; species Galeruca laticollis. The sequence continues at coordinate 158,287,571 of OY998180.1, read as the reverse complement.
CCAAGTCGCTGATGGCTCAGTGTGTAGATGCTCCGTGCCTTCCAACTGCGGGTGCCAGGTTCGAATTTGGTCTAGTAAACTTCACATTTTTAATAAAATTTTATATGTACCGAACTGAATTGAAAATAGGTTTACACTATAAAATTTTAAAAACCGATTGTTTGTAGCAAAACAATATATTATTATAGCTAAATCTAGGAAGCATCTGACAGTAGTGATTAATGATACTGTTACGAACTCTCACACCGAAGTAGACGAAGTAGATACTTAGTACGGTCCTGTAACCTTTGGTTAACAGTGTTAAAAAATGGCGAGTGCGCCGAATTCTGAGAATGTCTATTGGGATTTTTTGTGATAGTTTTTATAGACATGTTCTTCGAAGATATTTTAAGGATTGAGCCGGCATTTGAGAAATATCCCGAAATGAAAAGAATATTCCAGAGAGTCAATTGTTTTTGTGTAAGCTGCAATCTAGAATTATCTAGTAAAAAAAGGCCTACGAGCGGGAGAAGTTTAGTATATAAAGTGATCAGCGAACAAGTAAATAGTCTAAGTAGTGAAGTGTTTATATAAATTAATGTAAGTGAATATACTGTGTATATAATATAAAGTAGTGAATAGTGAAGTGAGAAATAAATTAAGTAAATGAACCTACCGTGTGTATGCTTTAATCCCACCCGATGAAATAAAAACTTTTAAATAAATAAGAAAAACATTACATTGGTGTCAGGTGTGGGGTAATATAAATAAATATCTACGTAAAAATGGCCAAGAAACTAAGTGATCTGAAAGTGACTGAGCTAAAGGCAGAATTGGAAAATCACGAGTTGGAAACGTCCGGTAAAAAGAGTGAGTTAGTAGAAAGACTTAAAGTGGCACTCGTGAGTGACGGCTTGGATCCAGAAACATTTCTATTCAATGACTAGGCTTCCACCTTAATCTCGTCAATTTCTACTAACATGGACGAAAAGATTTCAACTATAAAGAACGATATATCTACTATGAAGAATGATATTTCTACTAATATGGGCGAAAAGATTTCAACTATAAAGAACGATATTTCCACTATGAAGAATGACATTTCTGCCGATATCTTATCGTTAAAAAATGACATTGCTGCTGATGTCGAGAATAAAATTTCGTCTCTAAAATTGGATATTGAGGATAAGATGACAACGATGAACGAGAAAATAAAATCTGACATTGAAAATAAGATGACAACGATGGACGAGAAAATCAAGGAATTAGAGAGAAATATGGCAGATTTAAGAACACAAGACACGCCTGCAGAAGAAAAGAAGATTGAACATATAAAACCCTGCAAGCCAGAAATAAACTCCAGGATAAAAGACATTGGCAGTTTTGGACGAGTCAAGGCTCCAAAGTTCGACGGAAAGACATCGTGGACCAATTATGTGAAACAGTTTGAAGCAGCTGCTAGTGTGAATAAATGGTCAGACAGGTAGAAGGCAGTGAACTTAACTATCGCGCTTAGGGGAGATGCCTCAGATGTACTCCAGACGATACCTCTGGAAGAAACGGATGACTTCGAGCAGCTGAAGAAGAGTTTGGACATGCGATAAGGTCACGAATATCTATATCATTTGTACCAGTCCCAGCTGAAGAACGGAAGGCAGAAACATAACGAAGCCCTTCAAGAGTATGAAGTGGATATTGCCCGACTCGTTCGATTTGCTTATCCATCAGCTCCAGAGAACATGATAGAATGTCTGGGCATCCAGGCCCTTATTGATGGCTTACGTGACTCCGATATGCAGAGGACGAAGAAGAAGATTTTACCAACGAGACTGAGACTGCGGACCAACACAGGTGAGAGTGCCAATGTTCACGGGGAGACACAAATCCAATTGGGAATTGGCGCAGAGAAGTTCACGCATATGGTAATCGTAGCTGACATTGAAGAAGACGTGATTCTGGGAATGGACGTAATGAATGAACATGGTTTCCAGTGAGACATTAGGATCAGAACCATTAAAGTGGGTTCCGAGGAGGTATTCCTTCATCCATATGAAGGTAGCGCGGTGTTGCCAGCTGTACAGAAAGATACCGTTCTACCTGCACGAAGCGAAACCATGATAGTAGCACTGCTACAGGGAATCATGGAGGAAGGTACACTGGTTATGATGGAGTCAAGGAACCACGACGAAGAGGTTGGCAAAGAAGTACTAATTGGAAAAGGATTAGTTACGTCGGCGAAAGAGATCCCAGTATGTATGATAAACATGAACTAACCAGGTTAACATCAAGAAGGAAACCAGGATTGGATCCTGCGTACCAATGAAGTCTATAGTTCGTCAAACAACGACCACTGACAATTCTATTGCCAGATTCGAACAGATGTTATCAGTAGCTGGTCAATCCTTGAATCGAGTTGAAAAAAAGAGAATGAGAGAAGTTCTCTTGCATTATCAGCCGTCAAACACAAAATCGATACTGGTGATGCCAAGCCAATTGGGCAATCAGCTCGAAGACTACTACGAGCGAAGAGAGAGGAAGCTGAAAGAATAGATGGAGAAATGGAAGAAGAGAAAGTAATAGAACCATCTACTAGTCGATGGGTGTCTCCAGTGGTGCTCGTCAAGAAGAAGGATGGAACTACGAGATTCTGCGTGGATTATGGCCACCTAAACAACGTGACGAAGAAACACAGCTATCCTCTGCCTCAAATCGACAATACGCTAGATACTTTGGCCGACAGCAAACTGTTTTCCACCTTGGACCTGAAGTCTGAAGACTGCTTTTACCACCGGATCTGAATTATGGCAATTCAACGTCATGGCATTCGGGCTCTGTAATGCGCCTGCGACATTTTTAAGACTGATGGAAAATGTGTTGAGAGGGTTGTCTTGGAAGACATGCCTGGTCTATTTGGACGACATCGTAGTACTGGGGAAGACATTTGACGAACACCTGAAGAATTTGGAAGACGTATTCAAACGACTCCAAGCTGCTCAGCTCATGTTAAACCCGAAGAAATGTCAGCTGTTCCAAAACCGAGTCAACTATCTAGGTCATATAGTGGGCAATGAAGGAGTGGCGGTGGATTCAGCCATTCAGCAATGGCCGCAACCAACCGATAAACATCAAATTAGGAGTTTAGTTGGACTTTGCACATATTATAGAAGATTCATCAGGAAGTTTGGAGATATTGCCAAGCCTCTAACTCAACTTACAGAGAGGCAAGAGCTTTTCAATGAGACGAAGACTGTCAAACGGCTTTTGAAACCTTGAAGAGGCATTTAACCACGGTGCCGATATTAGGATACCCATTACCAGAGAGAGAGTGCTGGGATATTTCAGTAAAGTCCTCTCCAAACCAGAACAAAACTACTGCATCACAAGAAGAGAACTTTTGGCGGTAATGAAGTCCGTGGACCACTTTTACCAGTATATCTATGGTAGGAAGTTTTTAATCCGGACTGATCATGCAGCACTCAAGTGGTTGATGCAGTTCAACAATCCCGAGGGCCAGATCGCTAGATGGATTGAACGACTTCAAGAGTACGATTTCAACATTGAACATCGAGCTGGTTTGAGTCAACGAAGAATGGTCACCCACCAGGATCAGAGAAGATCAGGAGAATGATCCTCAGCTAAAGAAGATTCGGCAATGGAAAGAAGGAAATCGGCGACCTACCTGGCAAGAAGTGTCTAGATTTTTACCGACACTCAAGGCGCAGTGGGACTCACTTGTCTTGGAAGAAGGGCTGTTGAAAAGAGTTCATGAAAACGATGATGGTTCCGAGATGAGGAGACAGCTAGTTATCCCGAGAACAAGAGTAGCTGAGGTACTAAAGAAGTTACACAACAGTCCATCGGGAGGTCATCTAGGAGTGAAGAAAACCCTCCAGCGAATCCGTGAGAGGTTTTATTGGATGAAAAGCTCCGATGATGTGAAGGACTGGTGTAAGAAATGTACGACTTGTGCTACGAGTAATGGACCGCATCGCAAGAGAAAGGCACCCATGAAACAGTAGAATGTTGGAAGCCCTTTCGACAGGATTTCTTTAGATATCGCTGGACCATTTCCGATGACAGAAAATGGTGGCAAATACATACTGGTTGTAATGGATTATTTCACAAAGTGGGTGGAAATTTACGCTATCCCGAACCAAGAGACCACAACTGTCGCTTATGTATTGGTGAAAGAATTTATCAGCTGATATGGAGTGCCCTTGGAAGTCCACAGTGACCAGGGAATAAATTTCGAAAGCCATTCATTCCAGGAGATTTGCGACAAGCTGGAAATGAAGAAGACCAGGACAACAGTATTACATCCACAGTCAGATGAAAGGGTCGAGAGAATGAACAGGACCATTGGAAACTACCTGTCCAAAGTAGTTTCCAGCCAACAGAGAGATTGGGACCAGTATCTTTACCTATTTGTATTGGCTTATCGATCTGCCATGAATGAGTCCATGCGAAAATCCTGTTTGGACGTGAAATGAGGCTTCCTTGTGGCTTGGAATTTGGCTGTCGGACTGGGGACGATCTAGCAGAAGGAGACTACGTGGTCCAATTGAGAAGAATGCTGGACGATATTCATGAATTAGTTGGAACAAATCTTCAAGTTGCTAGAGACAGAATGAAAAGTCGGTACGACAAGCAGGCCACAGTAGGTGGTTTTAAAGAAAAGGACAAAGTATGGTTACACAACCCGACGAGCAGAAAAGGATTTTCTCCAAAATTACAAAAATCCTGGGAAGGTCCATACTTAATCAAGAAAAGGATCAATGATGTTATATATCGCATAAGCAATATCCCCAACGGAAAACCAAAAGTAGTTCACCAAAATCGACTAGCGCCATTCGAAGGACACCATGACCTAGAGGAAGGAGTAAACCATATTCGAGATGTGTCTGACCCTACCTTCGATGAATTTCTGGGCGCGTATGTAGGTACCGGGAAAGCTAGATATGGTGTCACTTCAGAACAGCGACAGATTTGTTCACTCTCCTGGAAGATTATTCACTGGCATACAACATCCCCGCCCATATCAAGAACGCACGAGGGTTGGCAACCGTCTTTCGAAAGTAGTTCGGGCAATTAGAAGAACTTGAAGAACAGATTCCAGCCCCTGGCAAGACACTGAGACTGAAACAATTCGCGGTACGTCTTCTACGTAGTAACTAAAAATGAATTTCAAGATTTATCTACCTACCGCGATTTGTGGGAAGCACTTCGAAACCTCCGAGACCATGTGTTGGAATCCAGCGTGAAGAAACTGGCTATGGCTAAGATAGCGAGTAACCAGTTGGATTGGCGAGTCATCAGGAACATGGTAAAGGTGATCTTCCAAGATACCGGTGTCCAGATATTAATTTGCAGCTACAACCCCCGTTATCAGTATCCGATGAAGACGGTGCCCTGTTATTTCCATAAGATAGGAAAGTGTAGAAATGGGGCCCGTTGCCGATTCAAACATCCAGTCTCGGCTACACAAAAGTTCCAGGAGGAACTTCCATTTAAGGAGGGGGTAATGTTACGAACTCGCACACCGAAGTATATACTAAGTTCGGTAATGTTACGAACTCGCACACCGAAGTATATACTAAGTTCGGTCCTTGAACCTTATGTTAACAGTGTTAAAAACAAATTCGAGCGCGCCGAATTCTGAGAAGGTCGATTGGGATTTTTTGTGACCGATTTTATAGACATGTTCTCCGAAGATCTTTTAAGGATTGAGCCGGTATTTGAGAAATATCCCGAAAAGAAAAGAATATTCCAGAGAGCCAATTGCTTTTGTGTAAGCCGCAATCTAAAATTATCGAGTAAAAAATGGCACTAATATATAAAGGACCGACCAGCGGGAGAAGTTTAGTATATAAAGTGATCTCGTGATATAAACAGCGAACAAGTAAATAGTCTAAGTAGTGAAGTGTTTATATAAATTAATGTAAGTGAATATACTGTGTATATAATATAAATTAGTGAATAGTGAAGTGAAAAAATAAATTGAGTAAGTGAACTTACTGTGTGTATGAATTTATCCCACCCGTTGAAATAAAAAAACTTTTAAATAAATAAGAAAAACATTACAATACATTAACCACTGCCCTGATTAATGGGTATTATTAAGGTCGAGCAAACAGACGTATAATGGGTACATTATACAACAGTGTGGATAAAATAATTACAGAGACAATAATAAAATACTAATATTTTTACTATTTTTAGTAAAATTTTAAATGGATTTGGAAAAATTAATTGAACTCGTTCGCGGTGAAGATATTTTATATAACTACAATGTGCAATTGGCATATAATTTTTTGTAGAAAAGCGGGAGAACATCATCATTAGGCCGATCTGAAACGCTTCGTGTATGAAAATGTGATCGCACAGTCCGGTTGCTGGAATGGAAGCGTTACGTGCCGGAAACGATACGTGCATGATAATATGCACCGACCTTTAGGAAAAGAACGGTACAGTTGAATTATTGGATTTTTACCAGTGCGTCATTAATATCTGTTAACATAACCGACGAATGTCAAATTATTTTGTTCTGTTCTTCACTATTAATACAAAGAGATGGCACTTAATAATTATGTCGGTTCTGTTATCAGATATTAATGACGCACGGGTAAGGATCCAATAATTCAACTGTATACTTGTTTCAAATAATTCCACAAATGCTTGAAAATGGTTGGTTATTAAGGCTAAACGATATTAGGATTTCATAATGACATGAAATATGTTTTATATCAACAACGTATTCCATTTATACAAAAATAATGAATTTAATTATAATGAAATATGTTACAGGAGAATCAGTCCTGACATTATTCAAACCAACTTGGTCATTACTGTTAAAAATGAACACTTTTCTACCTAAAACTTTTAATGGCAGCTATTTTTCTCATCAATTTGCTATTTATATTTGCCTATTTATTTATAACTACTAATACAAATTAAATATGATTTCCGGTTAAATAATGCTTAGACTACACGGTTAATCATCAATTCAGTTAAAAACAAGCACAGATGTTGATAAACAAAATTTAATATAGCCAAAGCTGTCGCAAACGAATATGGAATATATCCGAAAGTGTCATAATGATCGACGATAGATTGAATACTGATATTTTGTTGGGAGCAGGAAGCGGCTCTCAAAAACGTGTAACGACAGTAGGTGTAGCTATGCAATGGAAGAAATCAAATAAGAAGGGAGACAAGGATCTAGTGCACATCAAGTAATGGAAAAAGAGAGTATCAATGTTGGAAGAAATAATGGATAATATGATGAACTGTGAATAACTGTCAATCATATAAAACTGACTCGCCTAAAATAATCCGTAAGTTGAGGTGATTTGTCAATATATTATTAAGTATGTAAAGTTTACTTGTGTCTTTTTTGTCTGTAGAAACTTTCAGAGAGATTTTGCTATCTGAAATATTTTTATAGTCAATGAATCAAAGTAATGTTTACAAGTGTATGAATAGATATTGCAATAAATTTTAAGTAATTACCTGTTCGTGATTGACATGTTCTTTTATTTTCGTTATCACGTGAACGTTATAAGTTGTACAATGCTATTATAATAAAAACATCATTATTGCTTTAACTTTAGTGTTAGCTTCAAATGCGGATAATCAAAATTTTATATAGAAATGCAGTTGGTGCAGTGAAAAGTATGAGAGAGAAATAAGTTATTACAATATCTTATATCCTGGTATTTTTTCCTACTCATGCTTGTAAAATAAAGAATCTATATACAAATTTATTTTGGAAAGCAAACTCTCACCATACTTCTGTAAGACAAACCCTTCCACATATTTCAGGTATAAATATTGTTGACGTTAATTTTTTTTACAATACAAAGAATATCTTTTTAGGATACCAAAGAAAAAAATATAACTACAGAAAAATGATTCTATGCGACAAATCGCAATATCATATTGTTACGAAACAGCACACTGGTATAGTCCCTAAATCCGACTCTGTCTAAGCCAGGTATGAAAGTTAAAATTATGGCGGACGCGCAGGGATTGTTTACGATTGTGACTATCTTATCTAGACATTGTTTTTTGTGGCCAGTCTTATCTACAAACTGCCAGAAAGCCAATTGTTTTTGATTAAGCCGCAATCTAGAATTATCTAGTGAAAAAGACACTAATATATAAGGGACCGACCAGGAAGAGTTAGTTTAGTTGATAAAGTGATCTCAAGAAATAAACAAGAATACACCGAAATAGCGGACAGTAAAGTGTTGATATAAATTAATAATTAAGTTTGTTTGCATATAAATTAAATTTAAGTGATTAGTTAAGTATATATAAATTAAATGTTAATGAGTAGTTTAGTGTCTAAATAAATTAGTAAGTAGCCATACTGTGTGTTTAAAATTTATCCCACCCGATTACTGTTTAAATAAATAAGAAAAACATTACAATATAATGTAATCGGGCTCAATTTTCTAGAAATCTCATTTCTGTTGCTTGCAAACTTTTTCTTTGTCTTTCAGTTGTTGTCCATGATTTAGAGCCATATATTAATATTGATATGATTACTTTCTTATAGATTTGCACTTTCATTTCTGTACGTATTTCCTGGTTTGCTAGGAGGGTTCTAAATTGATTATTTCCTATTTCGATCGTATGGATTTTTCCTTTCGAGTTAATAAGCACTGTTTTGGTATTCTCTATGTTTATTTTCATATTATATTATCCAGTCAAATTAGCCCGAAAAATAGGGGTACCCTCGCGTAACTTCCCAAGAATCTGAAACTTCAAATGAACGTTAGTGACACCATTATAATGAGATTGTGAAAAGTCTCCATCGATCCCATCAATAGTCTAGTGGCAGTGCTCGTCTACTTTTCTAAGGAAACAACAAAATACCGTTAGTCTTTACTTATTTACTGAAGTTTGTGCTGTGTTCCGTTTTTAAAATGTCGCAATTTTGCTTCATTTATAATAAACCTTTGCCTAATAGTGAAATTGTTACTGTTGATCGTGGCATTGAGACGTCTATTGCCAGTGGAGTCATTGGTGATGATAAAATTAACTGCCATAAAGCTCGCGAAGTTGGGATTTCCACCATGTCTAAAATTATAGGACTGACATTTGGTAATAATAAACTAAAACGTGCTGATAAAGTAATTCCTCTTTTAACTATGAGTAGCATCATAAAAGTTCATGATGAGATATTACCTGTTGACCCTGTGTTATTATTTCAATGCATGAGTATTACTACGACATTTGACGATAAAATTGAAACATATTTTCAATATGAATTAGCTCCCTACCCGTTGTCCTTATTCGATGAGCTTGGAATGCGAAAAACACAAAAATCAGCCATTTATGATTGTTTTCAAATTGCAAACATTGATATTGACAACATAAATGCTACATATACTGTCGATGGAGGATATTTATTGCACCGTATAGTGTGGGATCGAGAAGATACATTCAGCAACATCTCAGATAAATATGTTCAGTATATACGCAGACATTTTGGTTTAAAAGTAACCGTAGTATTTGATGGCTATACCGATTCTACTAAAAATATTAAAGCTGTAGAACAACGTCGCCGTGTGGGAAAAACATCGTCATCTACTAATATTCACTTTGACCAATTTATAACAGTCCCAACTAGTCGACAGCAACTCTTGTCAAACATTCATAATAAGTCTCTGTTCACAACGCTAGAAAAACTTACCACTGAACACATTTCAGTCAAGCAAGCTGACAATGACGCTGATGTACTCATCATAGAAACTGCAATAAATCAATTAAATCCAGCTGATATAAATATTGTTGTTGGTGAAGATGTTGATCTGTTGGTATTACTTACCGGTCGAACTCCAATTGAAAAAATAGAATATTTTTTAATACCAGGCAAGGCTCAACAACCATCACAAATACCGTAAAACGAGGTGAATAGGGTCAATTTTCAACTTTATGCAGCTGTAAGTTTTTTCTGGTAAGGGGTAAAAAAATGGTTTGAATGTCAAAATATGAGTCTTAACTTGTAGGTTGTAGTTCGCCTATCAATTCACACTTCTGTTGAAATTTGGAATCGTTATATTGTTTTATATGCTGTGACCCGATTCACCTCAAAGGTGGGGTCAAGTAGATCATAGGCTTGAAATGCGTCAAAAACCCTGTCAACCGCCTTGTAGGTGGAACGGGTCAAGAAAGAAAGTTTTAAAAAACAAAAAAGGCAATTGTGAAATAATAAACTTTATTTATATATAACAAGTATTATATAATTGTATAAAAATAGCTAACTCAAATTCGTATATTCTGTGGATAATGAATAAATAAAAAAAAACTATTGTTCCAAATCTTTGGCATTCAGGGTAAATTTGAGAAGGCCTCTGAAATAATTTTTTGGCGGAGAAAGTTTCCCAACCACTTTCTCGAAGTGGAAAGTCTCCACATCTGGAACATCAGGAAAGGTGTAAATATAGTCGCAGAAATTTTTGGTTTGTTTGGGTCTGACAAACTTTCCTTCGAAATAACCATTTCCTTTTATTTTTGTTATCTAACCAATAAAATATTGATGATCAGGACTTCGAGAAATTCTAGAGATTTCGAAATTATAGGCTACTACCAACCGATCGCCCATAGCAACCTCAGATTCAGAGACTGGAGAAACATTGTCGAACGTTTTACCAAATTTTGTCACCTTTGAATAAATAGTAGGCGCAATATTTTCATCACTAATGTCTTGACCTTCCCGTTTTTCGTCGACGGTACTGTCATCCGACTCGTCATCCAACTCGTCATCCAATTCAATTTCATTGTTCGAAGCATCTGTACTACTAGCGTCGGAAACCGCTACACTTCTACCAGCAGCAATGTTGCATTTCTTTCTCGTCTGACGTGCTCTAGGAGCATCTCCATATCTCATCTGACGTAAAAGATCTGTTACAGAATGTTCAATAGTTTCTGTGATATCCTGGTTATTTGGCGATTGTTCTTTAGGTAGCATGCTCAAAACTTGATTTCTGTCTACTGGGACGATTCCAGCTTTACGAAATCCAGATTTGATATTCTTCTCTAGGTTATTTTCCATTGCAAGACATAGTTTGTTCAGAAGTCTAGGAAACTGATCTTTTGGTATGGATGGTTCCTTCATGCCAGGTCCTTGTTTCCAATCAGTCAGAATTTTTTGCCAGGCTCCTTTCAATGGTCGAAAAAAAGCTATATCCAGTGGTTGGGTGAGATGCGTTGAAATGCTGGGAAGAAATACAAACCGAATATTATTTTCTTGGCAAAGGCTCCGGAGCAATGTGTGATGATAAATTATCACCTATCAAAATCTTCTGACCTTCCAGTTTCTTCAGATAAGGCACAGTGAAAGTTATCATATCAAACCAACCACTAGCCGTAACATTGTATCTAGTGTTTTTTGGACCACCTTGCATCCAAGTTGTATAGATATGTTTGGCTTTATAAACCACGTAGCTTGGTAATAATGCACCATCTCCAGAGGCAGCAAACATTATTGAAACTGATGATTTTGTTTGAGTCATGATCGGTTCAAGATACTTGCAGCCGCGTTTTGCAATTGTCTTCTTCCTTCCCGGATCATTGGTTAAATTGGTTTCATCATCATTAATTATATTGCAGGGTGGAACATCAGTCAGGGTTTCCCTCAAATTATCAAAATATTCATTAATAACTTGAGGAGAGACAAAAACCCCACTGCAAATTCCCTACCTGGTAAGTTATGCTTGAACTTTTGTACAGTTCTACCCTTTCGGTCCAAATATGATTTTACAATTGTGCGTAAACCATACAGATCCAGTGGATAGCTCCATTCTGCACAAAGTCCTATTTTTTCAACCAGTATAGCCTCTTCTGTGGATGATAACGTAGTCTGACCACCCTGTTTCTTAGGATTATTATTTTTGATACGCCTCTGTAGAACACTATACGAAATATTATAATGTCTCGATGCTTCTCGAATAGACATTCTTCCAGCGATGACAACATCCCTCGCCTGATTAATTACTTGCACATCATACTTTTTATGGCGTTTCCCATGTGGGTCTGGTTTGTACGTCCTCGGCATGTCGACCCTATTCACCCCCACTTTTCAGAACACCGGTAATTTTTTAGCAATTGTTTTTTCTAAAAAAAAGTAATCTAGATTAATCGAGTTACTCTTGACACAAGTTATAATAATGTTGGATAATACAAAAAATGTTATTACCTAACTGTAATCGATGGTGGTTTGTCCTGTGGAAATGAAGTTTCCAAGCATACGCTCTCGCGGCAAAATATGCGTCGAGGTTAGGTCTCACGGAACCACAGTTACACGTTGATCAAGCGATTTGAACTATTATGTACACTTCAACAAGACCTTTGACTTGAAAACAGCGTTGCCAGATTTATATTACTATTCATCGCAAATATTCTAGGCACATTTCTCTGTAGCAGGAAAGTTTCGACCCTATTCACCACACTGGTTCTATTCACCCCTTTTTACGGTATACTCAAATTCGAGATATGGGCTTATCCTAAATGTAAAAACAACATTTTATTTTTACATGTTATTACTGGCTGAGATACAACCTCTGCAATGTTCCGGAGGGGTAAAGCAACAGCTTTTAAATTATTTGAAAAAAAAGATTTAGTTACAGCTACTAAAGTTTTTGAAGATATCAACTCTTCTCCAGAAACTATAATTGCCCACTGACTTCGTTTTCTTCTATCAGTATATGGAGCTCCAAAAAAATTCTTTGTATAGATGCAAAACTTACTCGTAATAAAAAACGTGTGCAATTAGCTTGTCTCATTCCAACCTCGGCTTCTGCTCAACGACATTTTTATCGAGTATATTATCAGGTTCAAGTACGGCTTAGTAATAAACTGGACCCTGAAGAATGGGGTTGGAAGCTGTTTCATAATGTACTGTAAACAATCCACACACTACTTCCACCTGCACCAGAGAAGCTCCCTAATACTCTTTTTTGTAACTGCAAAAAGGGGTGTAATTCGAAATTTGGCTGCAAAGAAGTATGTTTATTTTGTTCACAGCATGCCCCAATTGTGAAGGGCGGTCGTGCTCAAATGTTGAATCTCCAACAGAAGAAAATCCTTACATCTACGACTAAACAACTGATGTATCGCTGCTTGAACAATTTGCGTAAACTCAGGAAAAAGAAGAAGAAAATGAAGAAAGAGAATAAGAAGAAAATGAAAAAAAAGAAGAAGTACAATACCTCGTAGAAGCGTGTGCATATTATGGGAAAAACAACTTTAGTAAATTTTAGAATCGCTTTTTCTCCGAAATAATGAATCTTCGGGAAAAAAGTGTGAGAACAATTTTTTCTCGTTTCGCTAACAAATCCAAAAAAACATTTTCGCGAACTTTGACCTTGAATAAAATTTTTTGCATACATGGGATCGATGGGGACTTTCACAATTTGATTATAATGATATCCCTAACTAGTCCAGGTTATAGAGCAATCGAAATGGATGTTGTTTGATAACGCAAAAATTTTTATGTAGAAAGTTGCCGAATATTGTGTACAACAATAATCTATGTTTGCCTACTTCGAAAAGTGCTTGCTAAATGCTGAAGAACAACAAATGTACCAAAATATCGAAAAATTACCCATTTTTCGAAACATTTGTGTCTAAAACTGTGAAACAAAGGCTTAAATCAAAAAAATTTACTCTTTCTTTTTTGTTTATTTGACGATTTCCTATAAGGTTATCATAATCGCGAATCGAAAAACTTTAATTTTCCATGAATAATATGCGATTAATTAGTAAAAAATCATACGTAAACTCTGAGAAAATTTTTCGGTAAGTAAAAATTGATAAAATACTATCAAATTTTCAGAAAAGATAGTTAAACATATGACAATTACGCACAAAAATTTTTGTAACGATCGACCGCGTAGTTTTCACTGCCACAATTATTAATTAACAAATTATAAAAAAGTTGATCGCGCGTACCTTGTTTAAACAACGGTGAAAAGGGAGCACGCAATTTTTAACAGTTACTTAGTGTCATAACAAACAATAAGCAATAAAAAAAACCATTTTACGTTTTAACAATTTTTTTAAATTTTGTCAAATTTTTCTCATTATAAATAATTTTGCTTAATGTTCATCAAATCATGCAACTAATTAAACGTTTTAATAATAAATATTGATAAAAAGTATATTTTCTTTCTTAAATGGTCTTTGTTTATCATAACTAACAATCCTTGTTTATAATGGAAAAAATTTGACAAAATTTAAAAAAATTGTAAAAAATTATTAAAACGTATAATGGATATTTTTATAATTGCTTATTGTTTGTTATGACACTAAGTAACTGTTAAAAATTGCGTGCTCCTTTTTAACCGTTGTTTGAACAAGTTACGCGCGATCAACTTTTTTATAATTTGTTAATTAATAATTGTGGCAGTGAAAAACTACGCGGTCGATCGTTACAAAAATTTTTGTGCGTAATAGTCATATGTTTAACTATCTGTTCTGAAATCTTGATAAATATTTATCAATTTTTACTTGCCGAAAAAATTTCTCAAAGTTTACGTACGATTTTTTACTAATTTTCGCATATTATTCATGGAAAATTCAAGTTTTTCGATTCTCGATTCTCATAACCTTATAGGAAATCGTCAAGTAAACAGAAAAGAAAAAGTAATTTTTTTTTATTTAAGGCTTTGTTTCAAAGTTTTAGACACAAATGTATCGAAAAATGGGTAATTTTTCGATATTTCGGTACATTTGTTGTTCTACAGCATTTAGCAAGCACTTTTTGGAGTAGGCAAACATAGATTAATGTTGTACACAATATTAGGCAACTTTCTGCATAAAAATGTTTGCGTTATCAAACAACATCCATTACACCCTACTTTTACTGATCTACCGCCTGGACTAAACGTTCATGTAAATTTTCAGCTTCTTGAGAATTTATGCAAGGGTGAATGTCTATTTTGACCGGGGTGATATTTTCAAGCATTCAATTTTATGCTTCCAGATATTTATTTTTATCTTCTACGAATATCGTCGGCGTAACACATTTCCATTATTTTTACTGACTCAATCTTCGAGTAACCCACTTCATACGTTTATAAATTGTTTTTTGTAACTTTTATGGCCTCATCTAATATTATTGAGAACAGCAGCTACAACTCCCACATTTTAATTTATTAGTGATATAATTCATATTTCCCAATCTATGGGGGCTATCCTTCTTTCTATAATTTATTGTATTAGCTCTTTAAGATACATTATAGCGTCGTTTGAAAGTGCTCAAAGCATTTGAGTTAGCTTATTCTGCATTAGAGCTCTGTTCTTTTACGGTTTATTTATTGCTTCATTTATTACATCCTGATTTATTTCGGTTTGGATATGTCCTTCTTCCCTGGTTTCTTCTAATTCATCCCATATAATATATAGTTCTTTGAAGTATTCTAACCATTTTTTCCATAATCTGGTCCTCTGTAATGACTATGCTATTTTATCTTTCGTGTTCTTCAGTGTCATGTTTTCCTTGTTCATTATTACTTTATCGTCCGTGAAATATATTTTGCATGTCTTTGTTTTGTATACTGTTGTCAATTTTAGTCCTTTCTACCTTTCTTGCTTTTAATACTTTTGCTTGCATTTTTCGTAGTTTTCATTGTCTCTCTTCCCGAGGTATTTTGTCCATGCCATCTTCATGTTTTCAACTGTCCCTTTTATTTTTCCTATCCACAAGAATGTTCTTTTTATATTTCTATATCATATCATTTTCGTTAGCAGCACTTTTCAACAGCATCTAAAACTTCGTTTTTAAAACGTCTTGCAGTTTTGCTTTCAATTTTTTATCAATATTATTATTTTTATGTTTTAAAAGCTCATCATAAAAATATAATACTAATTATGAAATAGGGATTATTGGAATAATTGACTTAATTGTAATACAGCAATGGCTGTAAAAGGGAGGAGGAAAATCTTGAAATATTACTGCTTATATGTTGTAGGTCTATATTTGCCGGTCGAACAAGATTGGCCTTGCTCGAATAAAAAATGACGAAATTGCATATTATATTCCCACTAGTTTTTCTCCTCATACGTATAGGAAAATCCACAATTTAAAATTTCGCTACCATAATATATCAAGTACAAAAAATATGTAAGTAGTTTACTCTTTGATTACTCACATTTAAATGACTCATTGAAAACAGTATTTATAAACTATCCACATTTCTCATAGTGAGACTCAGTAACGGAAGAAGTGGGCGAAATTAAAGATTAATTTAAGAGAAACAATTACTTTTTCGAGGATTTTGAATGAAATGTCTGATGTTGACATATTTATGTGTTTTGTGGTTAACATTCTTTCTTAATTAACGACATCCGTTTGTTTACCTTTAGCTAATAATAATTCTGTTCATAAACCGAAGAGCGCCATCTTAAGTTTTAACTCATTATTAAATTTAATACTAGGTATAGGTACTATGATGTGTTAAAGATCCATTAATTCAATTTTTTGTCGAGTCAGGGATATGCGGTAGTAGATAAAGTTAATATAATCTTAGAACCAAATCTCGGTAAGATACATGGTACATAGGTACATGAATGTTCAAGAATCGAGCAACCGAAATTTGGTACTAGTGCTAGTGTGCCATATTTTACACACCATGCAACCCCTAATACAGTTAGATTATAGTAAAAAGTGTTGCGGCCCAAAAAAACGTCTAAAATACAAGTTCAAGGTGCCAAATATGACGACTTGCTGCATGTAATAATTCCTCAATTATAGACTACCTAAGAAACGGCAAATATAATCAGCAATTATAAAATCATATAAGGGTACCTACTTACAATACATAATGTTTGAAATTAAAAGAAAATATCAACAATCATCTTCAACGTTTTAAGATACAACTCGTAATAAATCCCTTCTTGCTTGCAATTAAAATGGGAGATTATCCTTCTGACTTTTTTTGGAATACTACCCGTAAAATAAATGATGACTAATTTATTATGTTACGTTAATCAAAAATTTGTGTTTTGAACATATTACGTAAACGAACAGTTACTTTAAACAAGACAATGCTCGCTAGAGTCATTAAAAGTCGAACTTTTATTGTTGAGTGCCGTGCTAATTAACTCGATTTAAAGCGTTTTGTTTGGCTTCTTTATTATCTTAATACAATTTGGAATGTTTCATATGTTGTAAACTGAATTTTACTTTTTCACATTTCTACTGTATCTCACAAAAAGACTATTAGTTGTGCATATAAACTTAATACCTACTTGTGATGTTGTTCACATTGACTTATCTAAGAAAGGATTAAAATGAGCGTAAATATATTATAATATATTAATATTAAAAAATGATATATACATAAAGTAACGCATTGTAGAGTAGAAATTAAAATTATATTAAAGACATTTTCAGGTTGTTCTTTTTAAAAGTCCACTGAAATATCATGCTAAGGGATTAAATTTAAATAATAGTCAATAATTAAGAAGCACGTATTATAGTCATTTTATTTTTAGAAAAATTAACTTAGGAGAAATACCTAATTGTGCTGCAATTGGTTGCTTCAATTAATCAGAAAAATGGTTTTCTATGAAATGTTTTCCCAAAGATCCCATACGTATGAAAGAATTGGCAATTAAGTAAAACGACACAACTGGTTTTTAACTGACTCGTGACGATTATGTGAAGTAATTTAGTTAAATATTTCCTAAAACAAGCTTCGGCAAGATTCATTTGGGATAACTATAATTATACTGTATATACGCATACTTTCTAACTCCAGTACCAAGAACTTGTATTATATATTTGTTTCGTATTTCAGGTCTATTTTTCCTCGGAGATTTGGGAAAAAGTGAGTGAGGATTGGACAAAAAGTTAAAAGACAAGACAAGACAAAGTGCCTAATATTTTTATTTCTACCAAAGATTTACCTAAACGTAAAGGACCTGCTTTAAGGATGTCCACATTTTTCTGTTATATTATGTTTATTCTGTCTTCAACAGATCATGTGTCGTCGAATTTATTTATTATTTTTTTAATCCTTTCCGTGTAACTGGTACAGCATTGTATTTTTTATTAAATAAATGAATTGCGTACCTACTTGTACGAAACATTTCCAATACTATAGCACTTTAGAAGATATACTCTTTGTTGGAGAGTTAGCATTGTTGAAAAAGAATAACAATTTGAAAATTTTTCACCAAAGTTGACAGTTACCTACGAATACCGCAAAAGTCACTCACTAGATTATTATTATATTTTTCCCAAATTTGTGCAAACAGTCATTTTTAATACAAAATGAGGCAGGTTTTGAAAAACTTTAATTTAATTTAATTTTATGGGGTTATTGAACAAGCAGGACTTTTTATCAAGAATAATATTTTCGCTAAAACTGAAAATAAAAAAGTTTTTCCTCTTGAGCACCCCATCCGTGAACACACTGTATATTCAAGACAAATCTAACCAAATTTAAAAAGAGCCTACAACAAGGGCGTACCCAGGTAGGGGTAGGGAGCGCAGCTGAAGATAAAATAAACGTCAATTTTCCTGGCAAGTGGGAATTAAAAACGTCTTATCTACTTTGGGCAAAATGAAGTGTTGGAAACAAAATATCTTTTCAGTCAGATATTCTGATTTAATATTTTTTTATCTATAATTAAAAATTCTACAACATTCGATATAGTATACTGTTAGCGAAACCGTCGCATCTCGTAATTTCCGCTCCCGACGAGACAATCAGAGCCATCTAGGATTAAAACCGAATATAATTTGGAGAAAACAACATCTAGCGCTATCTAGTTACGGACGACAGTACTTTTTCCAGTAAAGAGAAATAGCATCAATTTATACGGTCAATAGCGACATCTTGTATTGAATAGCAATACCACGAAGAACGTTCTAGCGTGGACTATTCTCGAAAGGAAAGACAGTGATAGCAAGTATGAAACAAGGATGGAAATAGAGTCGAGTATTTTCTACGTATTTCGGGAGCTCTTCTAATATTTGTATATATAAGCGGGATCGTGAGGCGGAGCAAGTCAATTCCGTTTGAATACAATTCAATTCGGAGTTTAATACGAGGGAATATTTCATGCGCCATAGTGTCTTATAGTTTAGTTGCGGCGACACGAGATTTACGTTTACTGCGCAACAACTGGAAATATTACTCCGTCAAATGGACATCAGGAAATTCTTTGAAAGAGGTGAGTCAAAACAAAACACATATGTACCTAATATGATTATTTGATTTGTTTAAGGGGGGCTCTCTTATAGGAAGTAAATGATATTTGAATGTGATGTTTTTATAGGTATCTTGATCTTTATTTTCGTCCTATGCCTAAACACCGTAAGAGTAATTTTGTGTTTCCTTTTTTTAAGAACAACACGCGAAAAAAGAAAAAAAGGTCGGGAAAGTAGCAGTGGAAGCGATGAAAATGACAACCATGATAAAACTACTCATGTAATGCCAATATCATTGCATACTAACATTGGACAAGCGTCACATTCCCCAGCAGAACCTGTGAATATATTTGTTGCCGACTATTCTTCTCCATCGACATCCCAACAAACTTATGACATCAACGTCGATCCTGAAATTATAGTGGACGATGGCTATCATGAAAATGATCTGAGTCGTTATGTTGGGTTGGCTACCCAGCTATCGACGGAAAAGAAGAGGGAGTTGTTACAAAATCCTTGGATCCCGCCCAGAAATTACGATTTTGAAAGTGATGCATTGAAAAGAAAATTTAATCATGCTTGGTTGGATCAATATGCACCATGGCTAGTATATTCCAAGCGACTAAAAGGCGCTCTTTGTAAGCATTGTGTTTTGTTCCCTCCGCCCATCAGCACTGTGAGAGGAATTTTGGAATCATTTATGGTCAGGCCATATATAAAGTTGAAAAATATACATGAAGACTGCCGAAAGCATGCAACGACCAACCTTCACCTAACAGCGACAAAATCCTGCAATAAATTTTCTTGAAAATGTTCCTGTAGACATCCAACTGCAAAGTGGACACCAAAAAGCAATCGATGAAAACAGACAAATATTGTCATCAATTATTTCATGTATAGTATTTTGCGGTACACATGATATGCCTCTTAGGGGAAATCAAGCAGATGAGGGTGTTTTATTAGATTTATTGAAGTTGAGAATCAATTCAGGGGACGACAAATTAAAGAGTCACCTGGAAAAGTTCAGGCGCAATGCAGTTTACACATCGCCAAAAATACAAAACGAATTGATAAATTTATGTGGCCAAGTTATTAAGGAGAATATAATAAGTGAGGTTCAGAAGACCATGGCTTACGCAGTCTTAGTTGATGAAACAGCAGACGTAGCTGGGAAAGAACAGCTGTCAATGGGCGTGCGGTTCTACGACGAAAGCAAAAGGAAAATCAGAGAAGAATTTGTAGGGTTCGTTGAACTAAAAGCACAAAATGCTTCAGCAATTGACAATGTCTTGTTTAGTTCTAACGTCCCAACCGACGATTGCGTAGGGTTTGGATTCGATGGCTGTTCTACAATGGCAGGTAAAGAGGGTGGCGTACAAGTCATTTTGAGAAAAAAATATCCTCGTGCTTTATATTTTCATGGCTCAAGTCACAAACTCAACCTTGTTGTGAATTATGCGAATGCAGTGCCAGAAATTAGAAATACTGTTGCCACTGTAAAGGATGTTATAACATTTTTCAGAGAATCGACTACACCTCGAAACTACGCTCCAGACCTATCACGATTGTGTGAGACGAGATGGTCCGAAAAATATAAATCAATCAGAAAGTTTTCTCAACATTTCCCAGAGCTTGTGAAATCTCTAGAAACGTTATCCGTAGAGGCAAATTATTCCACCAGAAAATCTGCATATCAGTTGCATTCAGCCGTTACAAAACCAGTGTTTATTGTTCCCCTACAAACAATAGCCAAATATTCAGCAGTTTTAGAACCAGTAGTTAACGCACTGCAAGCTAAATCGATCGACATGATCTCGGTGGGGGAACACATCAAACATATCAAGGACTGATAGAATAAGTAATGAAATGCTTCAAAAAGCGCGAGCTGTTGCAATGGATTTGAACATAGAAATTTCGGTTCCACGTCTTGCTCACAAGCAAACACATAGAAGTAATCCGCCATCAGACAATGATAACGAATATTGGCGGCGTTCCCTGATAATACCATACATTTATTCACTCATTTCATCGTTGAATATTCGATTCTCCCAAGAAAATAATCCGGCGTTTGCTTTAAAAAAGCTACATCCCTTGTATATGACCAAAACCAGCATTACAGACTTGCATAAGAACGCAGAATCATTCCAAGAATTTTATAACCTGGATATCACCGGAGAACTGGACCTTTGGCATAATTTATGGGTGAAGAAGGCTTTATCAGATGATCAATTAAGGGACATAGAAGTAGTTGATCTCTTCAACGAAGCCAACATTTGTTACCCTGCTATCAGAAAGGCATTGATTATTTTAAGCACTATCCCATGCACCACGGCGACCGTAGAACGGTCCTTCAGTACGCTGCGAAGAGTTAAAACGTGGCTTAGAAGCACCATGGGTGAAAAAAGGCTTACAGGTTTATGTCTGATGAACGTACATCGCAATTATTTAAAAGAAAACAGTGAGTTTATTGAAAAGACTGTCATAGACAAATTTTCGGCAAATCCAAGAAGATTACTGTTAAATTAACATATATATATGTATATATATATATATATATATATATATATATATATATATTATATATATATATATATATATATATATATATATATATACGAGTTCATATATTATACTGGTTTAAAATGAGCACCTTGAATCTATTTTTTTGAATGCATTGACGTTGTGACGGAACTAATAAGGCTGCTGATATTCGGATTTACGTTTAGAATGAAATTTATACTGTCCGTAATATTATTTGGCTTATCGATATATTTCAGACCAACTTCAATCATAATGTTGGATGGAGAAATTGATTTGATACCATTTAATTACTTAATTTTGTATCCGAATGATAGTGTCTTTTCATTTTTGGGTTATGTGTAGTTCAGCCATTACAAATTTAATAGAATTATAAAAAATACTTGCTTTCAATTTTTAACAATTTTTATTTAAAATGATTATCAACGTGAAGTACTGAGAAATATACAAATACTTGGTAAATGTACAAGATGACCTTACTAGTGTTTTAATGTGACATTAAGTTGAGAATTCTATAATATGTAATGTCAAAAGTTTAGGAACTGTCACATAGGAGAGAATTGTTTGGTTATATATCACAGTGACATAGATGTCAAAAAAGTCTATGGAAATGAATAATGCAACAAATCGAAAGAGAAGCAGAAATCATAGAACTTTATATTTATTGTGTCAGGAAATATATGAATTTTGTTGTTGAGTAAATAAAGCTATTATTTAGGAATTAGAAAATAGGAATAGAGGATAGTTTATGTAAAAGAATAATAATGAATTTGGTAGAAAGAACATTTTAAAAGGACACAAACACAATTTAAAAAAAAATTAACACTTAAGAATTAGAATCAGCACACATATGATTAGGGCATAGCAACAAAAAACAATGGGAGTTTTGTTGATGAAGAAAATGAAGTAGGTATGACATATTGGAGAAATGATAAGAAATTTTAGATAAAAAACTATAAAAATTGTATAAGAGTCCTGAATGAACAGTAGAAGCGGCAAATAAAAATATATAAGAAGTAATACTATAAAGAAGCTACATATAAAAATATATAAAATAACAATTATTGGAGTCCCGGCAATTCTGTATGGTGTGGTTTTGAAAGACAGCACTTCAAGAAGGAGTATTAGTGGGGTTGTGAGGACCAGGTTAGTTTTTTTTGTCTTTGTTGGTACCAACATTTATGTTAAAGATATAAAACAGATCTGATAAAAGTAATTACAAAAACATTAGTACTTACGCATTTCTATTTAACGTTTATAATTCATCACTTTGTTTCTTTGTTCCAATTTAGTACTTGCGCATTTCTATTTAACGTTTATAAATTTCGACTTCTCAACATTTATATTAGCATAAGACATTTCATCACTTTGTTTCTTTGTTTAAATTTATAATACATATTTTCTGACCAATACAAACTATATAGTCTATATAGAAAGGACAAGGAGTAATAAATCATTCATTTAAGTAGATTTCATAGACGTACCAAAATATATTTTAAGAGGGTATACCGTAAGGTACATTTTGTATTGAACGAATGAGTTGCAGCTATGCTAAAGAATATACGATTTAGGTCAGAGGTAACGGGATGTACTAATTTTAATAAAAAAAAGTGATGGAGGTACATAAATTTTAATAAGTTTGATAAAGAAAGGCAACACAGTTTATTCCGGAGTATCCGAACTCTGCCACAAAATGCAGGTAGTCATTACGGGTTGTTCGAACTCTGCCAGTGTTTAAAATTTTGGAGATTAACTACCAAACCAGTAGGGGTCTAATAGCCTAATCCGATTTAACAATTTACCTTGAACTTTAGGTACTCAAATTCAATATAAGAAAATATTAATAACATACATATATTTTCAACGTATATTTGCCACTTCTAAAAAATTACATCTACATTACATCTACATTACAATGAAATATATTCAATATACATAAACATATAAAAAAAACAAAAAATTAAACGTGTGGACGATTTTTACATGCAACCGTTTTCACAAACATAAAGCGAGAAATAACATTTTTCCTATATTGATCCAAATGATCATTAATGAAATTAATTTTAACATTATTAGTTTTTTTGGTTTTTTTCTGGCTTTGGTTTGCCGAACGAATTTTCGCGTATACCTCCGTTTGTAAATCCAATAACACACTAGTAAATTGAACAATGTTTGGATGTGCTTTGTAAAAAGAAGCACCGAAATGCGAATGAAAACTCTCACAAGAATTCGTTGTTCTCTTAAAAAAGGATGCATTATTTGCCTAAATAAGTGGTGGAAATATCGAATTTTGCGTTATATATGTTTTATTGACATAATTTCGGAATGCTATAACTCTTTCGTCATTCGGAAGCAAAAATGGTAGTTCATTATAAAAAAATTCTACAACTTCCTCAGGACTAAGATGCATTATACCGAAATGTACTTTTAAGTATTCGCCAATTACAGAACCTTTCTGTTTGTACTCTTGTACCAAATGAAACTCCTGAATCTTACGAAACCAAGCTTGACAGAGATGAAATTTACAACCAAAAAGAATTTGATCTCTGCCAAAACATTCATATATAGCGTTATGAATGCTTAGTTCAAAATCTACTACGACTTCTTTAGGTTGAAAATTTAAGCCTACTTCTTTACAAAATTAAAAACAAATTTGAATATGTTTGACTTGATTTGTCCGGCAGCAAACAAAAAACAAGAGGTACGTAATAGCCGTTTTTAAAACCATGAATGGTAAACATTTGGTAAAAAAAAGTTGAACAGTATTTAAAAGTCCCATCCATCAAAATACAATCCGAATTACATAAAAAGTTAAGGTTGGAAAAACAGGAGAACACAATAATTTTAAATACCTGGTCTGCTGTTAATAGAAATTCCTCTTCTCGGTTCGTTCGTAATTGTAATTCACGAACACTATTAAATACATCTTCCTGATTTTTAGGCAATAGTGTAAGTGCATCAACATCCTTCACCTAATCCCCTAAATATCGATCAAAACAATCAAGATTTCTTCAAAATATTTAATTCAAGAAATCTTTGAAACCTTTCAGAAATATACATAATTCTATGGGCCTCCGATTTTATCTATTATAAACCCTAATGACTAATAGGATTAAACTAAATGGTTGCGGCACAGTTCGAACATTTCAGTAATCCTCAAATTGATACAAGTCAGGTAAAATTTTATTTTGTGGCAGAGTTCAGATATGCCCGTTTATTCATAATATTTTTTATTTGTATTACTCCTATATGTAGTGTTTGGGGAATTTTTCTCAGAAATTTTAAATGGCAAGTGGCCTACTGTAATCGGCTTAATACGATTACACCTATTTACAGATTATTCGATTATTGAGAGGGATTTTCCAAACAACCCAGTTGTCTTAGAAACATTATCGGGAATATTATTTTAAAAGAAAGTAGGTACATTAAATCAGTACTTAGTATTAGTTCTTTGAGTAAAGTTGTATGGTTGTCATAATATTGTAAACAGTTGGAATATATTTAAAACATTTGTTGAATGTTAATTGTGCAAGTACCAAACAATGTCGATAAGCCAAGGACCATCTAAACGACCAAAAACAGGTCCATTATCTTTAAATGAAAAAACTCTGATATTGAATTGTTATATATCATTGAAAAACAAGGATCCAAGTGCAAGTGTTGATGATATTGTGGAATTAACGGCTGCTATGTTGTGTGTTGCTAAATCAACAATTTATAGATTACTAAAAGAAAGCAAGAATGGAACTCTTCAACCCCCTAAAACTCCTTCAGGCCGAAAACCAATTGAGATCGATGAGTCATTAAAACAAAGACTAAGGCGTAAAGTCCATGGATTTTACTTACGAAAGGAAATTCCAACACTTGACAAAATTATGACATCAGTGCAAGAAGATACGGACTATCCAAAATTCTCCAGAATGACATTATGCAAACTTTTGAAAGATGTGGGTTTCAGATATACAAAACATAATAGAAAATCTCTCTTGATAGATAAACCGGAAATAGTTTTTTGGAGAAGAGACTATTTAAGAAGCATTCGACATGCCAGAGAACAAAATTTGAAAATCTTCTACTTAGACGAAACATGGATAAATGCTGGATATACAGTTTCCAAATCTTGGCAAGATGAAAACATTAAAAGCGGAAGGCAGGCATTCGTGGAAGGTTTGTCGCTAGGTTTGCAGCCACCATCTGGAAAAGGAAAAAGACTTATCATTGTCCATGTTGGAAGTTCTGAAGGTTTTGTTGATGGTGGATTATTAACTTTTATTTCAAAACGCACGGGGGACTATCACGAAGATATGAATGGGGATGTCTTCGAGGAATGGTTTGTTCAAATGTTGGATCTGATTCCAAAAGGGGCTGTTATTGTTATGGACAACGCAAGTTATCATTCACGGTTACGAGAAGCATTGCCCACAAGTCGTTGGCGTAAAGCAGAGCTTTTGGAGTGGCTTATTTCGAAAAATATTAAGTTTCCAAAAGATCCACTAAGTAAAGAACTTTACAGAATTGCAAAAATGAACAAGAATAAATACAAAACCTACATTGTAGAAGAAATGGCTTCTTCTCGTGGTATATCAGTTCTTCGACTTCCCCCTTATCATTGTGAACTTAATCCCATAGAATTAATATGGGCTCAGGTAAAGGGGGAAGTTGGAAAAAAAATACTACTTTTAAAATAAACGATGTCGTGAAATTGTTTGAGAGTGCTGTAAGTCATGTGAGTAAGGAAAATTGGACAAACTGTATCGAGCATGTTATCAAAGTAGAGGCAAATATGTGGAAAATTTACAATATTTGTGATGATTTAATCGACCCTATTATTATTAATGTCAACAACGATTCTTCCTCTTCCGAGTCGGATATAGAATAAAATGTAAGTAATAAATGTATTCCAATAATTATTTCTTTTCATTTTTTATTATATTATAATTTAAAACGTATTTTTTTCCCAAAATACACACCACTGCATTGCGTTATTGCTTATCTGCTAATCCTTTAACAATGAATAAACCCTAAACTTTGCTACAACTGAAACAAATACGGGGTCGATCTACCTGGTTTTTAGATTTACGGAAGAAATGTAATTTAAAGTAAGAGATTTATCAAAAATTTCATGGTGCTCCCTGTAAAGGTTTTGCATACTTAATTAGGGTTTATTACTCCTCGTACTTTTTGTACATACTATAATTCATATTAAATATTATTGAAATCATTGTTTTCTTAAATATCATTTCAACGGATACGAATTGACATCTGTTATTACTGTGAGATCTGGAATCGACTATTCTAATGAGAAATTTTAACCATAGGCGCACCAAATAATATAAAAAAAAATATTAAAAATTGTTTGAATGAATAAAAGATAAAATATTGGAGATAAAGTGTAAAAATAACTGGAACCCAAAAAGTAGATAGAGTATCTCATTC
Organism: Galeruca laticollis; assembly: GCA_963921935.1. Lineage (NCBI taxonomy): Eukaryota > Metazoa > Arthropoda > Insecta > Coleoptera > Chrysomelidae > Galeruca > Galeruca laticollis. Next base: position 158,260,450 of record OY998180.1, on the reverse strand, counting down.
TCTCCGCATAAATAAATACATAAAATTTTTCTTTTCCTTTTAATGAGCTAGCCACATTAAAATTTAATAAATCAAAATAGTAATACAATAATATTAAAAATTCCTCTTGTACACACAAGTATTACAATATGGCGCCCAACGTGGGGCGGTATAAATATAGGGTTATTCACAATTATAGGGTGATTATTGTAAGGAGTCTTTTCTGAATATTTTAATCATCAAATCACGACATACATCATGGATTTGAGAAATAGAAAATTGACGGAACATGGCAATCATAATGCAGATGAATCGTTAGAAAAGGTTGAAACACAGCATGAAAGATCACTGGATGTGTACACCAGTAACACTAATGAGGAAGAACAAATTGATTCAGATAGAGGGGATGGAAATCAAGAAGAGTTACATGAACGACCAGTGGATTGGACAGTAATATTAAGACATATTCAAAATATGGGACAACGAATGGAAAATATGAAGCAAGACCTGAAACAGGATAGTAATAATAAGTTTGAAGACAATCAAGCTAGGTTGGAAGATATGAAACAAGATTTGAAACGGGATAATCAAAATATGAAAGAGGAAATGACCAAGAAATTGGAAGAGCAAGGAAAGGAAATTCGTAAGATTAGGAATGATACCATTCAAATCAGAAAAGACATAACAGAACAAGAGAACAAATTGAGGCAAGAGATTGTTTAAAATGAGTTAAAAATTAGGAACGAATTGGAGAAAATAACGATGGAAATCAGACAAGATTTAGAAGGACAAATCAACCATACTCAAGATAAAACAATAGTATTGAGAGTGAATATTGAGTCCCAGGAAACACATGATAAAATACAAGAAATAAAAAATTGAATAGAAATGGTAGAACTAACATTAATGAATGGAATGAAAGAAAACAAACAAGAACTATAAAACAAGGTAGAACAGGTAGTTAGAGAAAACAAAGACACAATGGAGAGATTAAGGAAAAATATTGATGACAATGGTAAGAAAACGAATGTATTGGGAAGAGAATATATCGGAGAACAACTAAGAGAAGAAATGTTAGCAAGGACAGAAGACAGAATAAAACAAATAGAAGAAAAACTGAGAAGAGAAATAGGAAATCGTCAAGTTGAAAGAATTTTTATGAGTGGATGTGGAAGCCAAAATTTCATGAAATTTGATGGGGAAATTAAGAGAATACATCCAAAAATATTTATTAGAAGTTTACGGAATAAAGAGAATCAAATAATAAGAGAAGAGAATAAGACGAAGTTTAGGAAAAGAAAATAAAATTGAATTATATGACAGGATTATAGGAACGAAATCTAGAAAATGAAAAGGAATTGTATATGGTAAGGAATGGATATTAAAACGATGTGTAAATAAAAAGTTTATGATTAACAAATAATATTTAAAAACATATGTAAATAAAAATTAAATAAACAAGGAGTAAACAGTTATATATTAAAAGAAATACATAATGATAAAATAAGGGGAATCTTCAATATAAATCAAATTTACAAATATTATGTAGAGAACTAAAAATATAAAATTTTCTCCTTATTTCACAAGTTTTGAAATAAGTCAAAAATTTTAGGGGAAAATTATACTGGTTTAAAATGAGCACCTTGAATCTATTTTTTTGAATGCATTGACGTTGTGACGGAACTAATAAGGCTGCTGATATTCGGATTTACGTTTAGAATGAAATTTATACTGTCCGTAATATTGTTTGGCTTATCGATATATTTCAGACCAACTTCAATCATAATGTTGGATGGAGAAATTGATTTGATACCATTTAATTACTTAATTTTGTATCCGAATGATAGTGTCTTTTCATTTTTGGGTTATGTGTAGTTCAGCCATTACAAACTTAATAGAATTATAAAAAATACTTGCTTTCAATTTTTAACAATTTTTATTTAAAATGATTATCAACGTGAAGTACTGAGAAATATACAAATACTTGATAAATGTACAAGATGACCTTACTAGTGTTTTAATGTGACATTAAGTTGAGAATTCTATAATATGTAATGTCAAAAATTTAGGAACTGTCACATAGGAGAGAATTGTTTGGTTATATATCACAGTGACATAAATGTCAAAAAAGTCTATGGAAATGAATAATGCAACAAATCGAAAGAGAAGCAGAAATCATAGAACTTTATATTTGTGTCAGGAAATATATGAATTTTGTTGTTGAGTAAATGAAGCTATTATTTAGGAATTAGAAAATAGGAATAGAGGATAGTTTATGTAAAAGAATAATAATAATTTGGTAGAAAGAACATTTTAAAAGAACAAAAACACAATTTAAAAAAAAAATAACACTTAAGAATTAGAATCAGCACACATATGATTAGGGCATAGCAACAAAAAACAATGGGAGTTTTGTTGATGAAGAAAATGAAGTAGGTATGACATATTGGAAAAATGATAAGAAATTTTAGATAAAAAACTATAAAAATTGCTAAATTTTGTGAGATCTACGGTTAGCAGGACCATTAGACGCTATGAAGAGACTGGGGAAGTGAATAGTAGGCGTCGAACTGGCCGACCTACTGTTAGTACTAGACGAGAAGATAGGTATATTGCTCAATTAGCCCGCAGAGAACGATCAGTCACTGTACCAGTACTAAGATCTCAATTCCAGAGAACGTTTAATCGCGTGATCTCGACCGCAACAATCCGTCGAAGAGTTTTGGCGTCAGGATTGAGGCGCAGAAGGCCTTTAAGGGTGCCTTTGTTAACTGCTCGTCACCGTACCGCTCGATTGCAGTGGGCAAGAGCTCATCAACATTGGTTATTGCCACAATGGAGGAACGTTCTTTTCTCAGATTAGTCCAGGTTTGGATTAGTGAGTGATGACTATCGGGAAAGGGTTTGGAGGGAGACAGGAGGACAAAATAGACTAGCAACTGCCATAGATGTTGCCCCTTATCGTGGCGGAACGCAAATGTTTTGGGGTGGTATCAGATTTAATGGGAGAACACAACTCCTTCATATTCCAGGAACAATGACCGGTGCATATTACCTGCAAAACATCATTAATGCTATCGTTCAACCATTACATAATGCAATCGGAGCCCAGTTCATCTTTATGGACGATAATGCCAGACCCCATCGCACCAGAGCCGTTCAACAAGCCTTGGAAAACGGAAATATTGCAAGATTGGAATGGCCGGCAATGTCCCCTGACCTGAATCCCATAGAGCATGTGTGGGATTATGTCTCAAGAGCCATTTTTAACCGAAATAACCCTCCAAGAAACACGCAAGAGCTTATTGTTGCGGTTACAGAGGAATGGGACAATATTCCACAGGCAGTGATTAATAATTTGATTATTGGCATGCATAGACGCGTTGATGCATTGATAAGAAGTAGAGGTGGAAATACTAAGTACTAAATTTATTATAACATTCATCCTTTTTCCGTTTTTTTCTGAAAATATTATTTTTGTATTTTCAAATTTTTCCATTTCAATTTTAATTTTCTGTTAAACCAACCTATGTTATTCCAGTAAATAAATTTGTACGATTTTAATGTATGGTTTTAATTAATATTTAACATGATGGGATTAAAATTAAGAAAAAATAGATATAATCCCAATATAGGGGGGGTGCAAGACTTTTGAAAGTGAGTGTACTTTGTTTGACCCAATAACTCTAAGAGTAATAAATTCTTCATTTATTTTTATATCTTTGAAGTATGCTTCGTATACGTCTTGTCGTATCGCAGTGATATCGCTTCCTGTATCCAAAAGTGCTATTAATTGAATATTATCAATATTCAAGTTAACGCTATTTTTGGAACCATCTGAACTATCGTCATATTTGAACTTCCACTTCCAGTATTCTTCTCTGGACATTTATTTAATACATGCCCATAACCAGAGCAAACAAAACACTTTGGTCCTTTCGCTTTATCGGGACATTCGTTGGACAAATGACCTTTGCCTCCACAGTTAAAACAACATCGCAGGTTACTTTTCTCATTCCTTTTCTCGTCTTTGTCTCTCTTAGTTTCAGTTTTCCATTCCTTTATGTGTTTTCCCTCTCGGTTTCTCTCTTCGAACTGTGTAGTTTTAGAAGTTTTAATTTGTTCATATAGCCTAACCTTTTCTTTGAATTCACCAAACGTTTTTGCACCATACAATATAAGTTTATTTGATGTATAATCCTGTATACCATCAATTATATATTGAATCAAAACTTCAGACTCTATATTTGCTCTACTTCCGATCTCTCGCATTATTAGTACATACTCTTGTACTGACTCTTCCCTCCGCCTTTTTCTTGTCATCAGTAATTTATGTATTTGAGCACTACTAACTTTCACTTCAAATACCGCAATTAACTTTTTTTTTAAAATCATCCATTTTGTAATTCCTCTTTCTGACTGAATAAATAGCCTAGCAAGTCCTCTCAATGATTTTTTCGCAAATATCAACTTCTGCAATTCATTCCATCCTGTCAGCTTAGAAATTTCTTCGAAATCCTCAATCCATTTTCGAACTGGATAATTGTCTCTTCCATCAAAAGTTGTAATACTATCCTCAACGTCTTTGAATGTCAATGAAAATGAACTCTTTAGCTTCATATTTTCAAAAGATTCGCTATTCTTGTTAACTCCATTATTTTCATTCTCATCTTCATCGGAACTCACCTCACCTTCCGATTCTTCTTCCACTTAATCATCTATTACTTCATTTTCATCATTTGACTGTAGGTCATTCATGAAGGAACAAATGCGTGCAACTACTTCTTCATCACTACCAGAATAATCAAGATCAAGTATATTACAAATAGCAATAAGATCAGGCAACTGCACTTTTTGTTTTACCTCATTTATTTTTTGTGCATATTCCAAAGACTTTCTGTCTAAATGGAAACCAGAAAATTCACGTACATTTTTCCGCGTTTTCCTACCTTCCCCCACGATTCCAAAAGCAACTACATGTAAAGCCTGTACTGCCTTGAGTGAACTACTGGAAATATTTTTTCCGATTCTTGGAATATCTCCTAAATTAGTCATTGTACGCAATTAAAATAAATACGATATCAATAAATATGTTAAAATAAATAATTAATACTACAAACAGAAATCACCTTATGCCCCAAAATTCTAATGAATTTATAACAAGTCAAGTTGCAACTTATTTCTTATTCGGCAATTATCAAAATGAACCTGAATATTCTGACGTTTACAAAATATGGAACGAAAATGAATTACTAACTCAAAATAATTGATTACGTAACCCTATCAAAATAATTAAAGCAATTATATCTTCTATTAACAGCTGGTGTAATATGATTATCTAGCTCGTCTATTGGAAAAATTTATCGTACCTTGTTTATTCCAAAATAATAATATGCAATTACGTCTGAATTTCTTTGAAGTCTTCTAACTCCCTTCCACAAGTGTTACTTCTTTGTCTGCTGGTATTCGAAGTCGTCTTACTCCCGTCTTTTCACGTCTTTTGCTGCTTTGTTCGAAGTATTCTTACTTCCGTGTTTTTACTTTTTCGTCTGCTTGTATTCGAAGTCGTCTTACTCCCGTCTTTTCACGTCTTTTGCTACTTTGCTCGAAGTATTCTTACTTTCGTCTTCTTCAGTTCCGTCTCCTTCAAAATTAGGTTCACCTTCGTAAATAACTTCTTCAAAATAGTTTTTCTCAATAATATTTCCGTTATCCCAAAACGTCAGGAAAATGTCAACTCGTTTTTCGCTTCGACTATAATTTTATCTGCATCCCGGACGAGCCCCCAAAAATGTAGGTTTGTTTTCGTTTGTCTAGGTAAATGATTGAATAATATTCCCAGAGTTGAATATAACAGTTTTATTCTGAAAATACCTCAAATTACAGTCCAAGTCGATTTTTGAAGTTGTCCGTCACAATATTCTCTCGTCTCTCCTTTATTGAATCCCCGGCAACCAAAAACTCTAAAGGTCATAAGATGATTCTCATCAAGTGTTCTAAATGTAAATAAGTAAAACTTCAATAAAACGTTAAAAGAAAATCACAACAATAACTCCAACTAAATACATTAAAAATTCAATTATCTACATATATATATATATATATATATATATATATATATATATATATATATATATATAATATTTTGTTTTGTGTCGTAATCAATCTAATTAATAAAAGTCAATTTTCATTATTTTTTGTTTCAATATACCCGACCGACCATCTTCTCGAAACAGGTATGAGCTGCCCCCCTAGCTGATATCCTGGGTACGCCCTTGACCTACAAGCTCTTTCACAAATAAATTTTGCGTAGACTGATAGATATGGAAGTTACACAAAATATTTTCATTTTTAGTACTTACATAATAAGATATTTTTTTGAGAAGAAAGTTATCCTACAGTCAAAGATATTTCAAAAAACAGCAAAATGTTTGAATCTATAATTTTGTGCCGACTGTTAATGGCGGATGGGCAGAGCTTATAGCGTATTGTCACTACTGTTTTGTATGAAGTCACTGAATTGAATGTGCAATACCATCTTGCGCTACTAGTCTGATATGTCAACTAAATCTATAACTATGTGTTGCAGTTACCTTACATAACCAGTTGTCGTCGGATGTTTACTTTTTTACTCTCGTTTTAGATGGCGCCACAAATATACATGGAAACATTTTAAATCCTATTTATTCTAGATAATTATTCTTCGCGAGTTGCCCCACAGACAAATAATAGAGGTAGTTGCCCTACCTATTAGTGGTAAATCATCAGCTGAATACATTTGTTTCCTAGCCATAAGCAACAGTATCTTAAGAACAATTTATATTATGTTATTTCATGATTAGTCTAGTCGACAAGTTGAAATTCGAGAAAAATATAGATAAAGCTCCTAAAAATATGTGTGATCATTGGATTAGAAATTTTGTCTACAAAAATGTTTTGAAACCATTTATTATCACATCAAAAATTGTAAAAGTTATAAACAAACTAAGATGAGAAAAAAAGGCATTTTGTTTATTTTGTTTTTCGTCTATTTCGTCTATTAAAATTTAAGGAATTAAAAAACAAAAGATTCTTAAAGAGGAGGAAATTTCCGATAAAAACTCCTTACTTCCGGATACCTATCTTCATTATTAATAATTTTAATTTAACACTTAAAATAATTTTCGGGAAGTGCGCGAGGGGTCAAAAGCTCGTTCGTCGCATTAAATAATTCTTTTAAAGTATTAAATGTTAATTAAAAAATTCAAAAAATTATGCTGTATTCAGAATACTTCGAAGAATTTATACCCGTTGGAAATTTGACTAAAAGTTAATTATACACCACGTTTTAATTACCAAAATTTTCTACAACTTACGTCTTCATTGTAAATCAAAAAAAAAATGTTTAAATAACTGGCCAAAAAATATTTCGCTTCATGGAGCCCTTCTTATATACATACTTACAAGATAACGTAATACAAATTGAAAAAAATTACTATTTTGTTTATTATAATTTGTTTTGGTTAACCAAAAATGAAAATCGAAGTATTGTTGTGAATTTTTTTTTAATTTACAGTCTATTACCGTTTTTTTATCAATGCAAGACATTAATTAATTTTTTTCCGTCATTTGTTTATAAATTTGTTATAAACAAATAGACTAATTTGATATTTTAAAAACATTTTTTCTTAATAACAATTTTTAATTAGTTATAATCTTATTTTCATACTTGAAAGTCAAATTTTTTTTAAATCATATTGACCTCTACATTTATAAATAAACAATTGCAGCTGTCACATGTTTTTTTACTTAACAAAATTGTCCTTCAGGTCTATAACCGAATATGCATCATTTTAAAAGTTAGAAATCATAAAAGATCGAAAAACGTGGCAAACAGCATTAGATTTTATAAAGAAATACGCATAGCAACTCCAAAATTGTTTAAGGGCTTACTTAAAAGATTGATTAATCCTCTATAAAGATTACCGGAATATTTATATTTTCGTATCTCAAATGGTTTTTAAGATATGTTAGTTTTTTAGTTGGAAAATCAAGCAGCCGCTGTAACTTCGGTACCACGTACCACTACAATAAGTAATGAAAAAAAAATCCGGTTTTTTGCCATATATGGTTGTTTCATAATTTTTAGTAGTTTCAGGAAAAAATAAAGCAAAGTTGAGAATTTGTTTACAACAAATTGTCAATAAACAATTAAATTTCCTAAAAACGTTTTTTCTTTGTTACTATACAGAGGACTGTCAATATGATTTTGTTTAAATTTTCCTTAACTAATTATTTAAACATTTCAGATATGAGAAAAACGAATATTAATAATAAAAAATTGTTATTAAGAAAAGATGTTTTCTTAAAAATCGTAATATTCTCAAGACAACAAAATTGTTTGTTTTTTAAAAAATATCAAATTTGTTTATAAAAAATTTATAAACAAATGATGGAAAAAATAATTATCTGTGGATAATTAATGCCTTTCATTAATACAAAAACAATAATATGACAGTAAATTTGAAGAAAAATTGTTCACAATACTTCGATTTTTCATTTTTGGTAACTAAAAAATATTATTAATTTTTTTTCAATTTCTATGACGCGACCTTGTTAAGTATGTATATTAGAAGGGATCGACGAAGCGAAATATTTTTAGGCCCATTATTTAAACAGTTTTTTTTTATTTACAACAAAAGACGTAAGTTGAAGAAAATTTTGTTAATTAATAATCGCCCAACTTGGTGGAAAATTTCCAACGGGAATAGATTCTTCGAAGTTTTTAGAATAAATCTTATTTTTTTTTCGAATTTTCTAATTAATATTTAATACCTTAAAAAAATTGTTTGATGTGACGTACTATACTAAAGCCCCGAGGGCACTAGCACCTATCTTCGTTCTTATTGGTCGGATTGAAGTCGAACAAACGGCATTATAATGGAGACGGGCTATCGAGAAGAGGTAAACAAGTAAAGCCATAAGGACACTAGCATACATCTCTGTTAGCATTGATCGGATTGAAGTCGGACAAACAGCATTATGAAGGAGACGGAGTATAGACAAGAGGTAAACAAGTAAAGCCATAACGGCACTAGCACCTATCTTCGTTATTGTTGCTGTCATCCGTCACATGCGTCACGTGTGTCAACTGTCACGTACGTCAACTGTCACATACGTCATCTGTCATATGACATATGTGTCATCTGTCATATTTGTCATCAGTCACATGCCATCTGTCGTCAGTACTGTCTACCTACATTGTTCGCCATCTGGCGACAATACTGTCAACATACATAGACAAACATCTATCGTCAATACAGCGAACCTACATTACCAGCCATTTGTCATCAAAACCATCAACTTACATTTTCCACCATCAGTCGTCGAAACTCTTAACCTACAGTATCCACCATCAGTCGTCAATACAGTCAACCTACATAGCCAGCCATCTATTGTCAAATCCATCAACCTACATTGAACGCCATCTGTTGTCAGAACGGTTAACCTGCATTGACTACCATCTGTTGTCAAGACTATCAACATACATTGACCGGCCATATGTCGTCAATACTGTCAAAGTACATTGTCGGCCATCTGTCGTCAATACTAACAACCTACAATACACGCCATCTATCGTAAATACAGCGAACCTAGATTACCAGCCATTTGTCATCAAGTCCATAAACTTACACATTTTCCACCATCTGTAGTCAAAACGGTTAACCTACATTGTCCACCATCAGTCGTCAACACTATCAACATACATTGTCAAATATGTCGTAAATACATACGGTCAACGTCTTCGTCAATAAAAAACAACAACATATACTCTTTATTAAGAATACAAGTTTTCACATTATCATTGTTATAAATAAACATTTATGTCCTGCTGACAGAAACATTTTCAAAATATTCTTCGTTTTCCATCGGGTACTCTTCTCCTTCTTTTCACACCTGTTTCTTAAAATACACACTTCAACACAACGGTGTGAAGATAACAGCCAATTTTAGCTGCAAAAATATTGGAAGCTGCTCAATTCGCGGTTTCAGTGGCGTGCAAAATATTTATTGAATCGAAGTCATTTTTATAAAAATTTATATTCATTGACTAGGGGTGTATTCGTGTAGAGGACATACTGTCCATAGGAAATTTGCTTACGATGGGGAACAAGCGTTGTAACGTCACCCCCAAAACTAAAATAAATTTGTAACTTCCAAAGAAAACGAGAAGCCAAGTTAATATTTGGAGGGTAGAAGCAATATAATGTTAAAAACACTCTGTTCAAAGGAAATTTCCTTACGAAGGGGAACAAGGGTTGAAAAGTCACCCCCAAAACTAAAATAAAATATAACTTCCAAAGGAAACGAGAAGTCAAGTGAATATATGGAGGGTAGACGCATTATAATGTTGAAAACACTCTGTTCAAAGTAAATTTGCTTACGATGTGGAACAAGGGTTGAGAAGTCACCCCCAAAACAAAAATAAATTGTAACTTCCAAAGGAAAAGAGGAGTCAAGTTAATATTTGGAGGGTAGACGCATTATAATGTTGAAAATACTCTGTTCAAAGGAAATTTACTTGCGATGGGGAACAAGGATTAAAAAGTCACCCCCAAAAATAAAATAAATTGTAACTTCCAAAGGAAACGAGAGGCCAAGTTAATATTTGGAGGGTAGAAGCATTATATTGTTGAAAATACACTGTTCGGAGGAAATTTGCTTACGTAGGGGAGCAAGGGCTGAAAAGTCATCTCCAAAACTAAAATAAATTATTACTTCCAAAGGAAACGAGAAACCAAGTTAATATTTGGAGGGTAGAAGCATTATAATGTTGACAACACACTGTTTAAAGGAAATTTGCTTACGATGGGGAACAAGGGTTGGAAAGTCACCCCCAAAACTAAAATAAATTATAACTTCCAAAGGAAACGAGATGCCAAGTTAATATTTGGAGGGTAGAGGCGATATAATGTTGAAAACACTCTGTTCACAGGAAATTTGCTTACGAAGGGGAACAACGGTTGAAAAGTCACCCCCAAAACCAAAATAAATTATAACTTCCTAAGGAAACGAGAAGCCAACTTAATATTTGGAGGGTAGACGCATTATAATGTTGAAAACACTCTGTTCCAAGGGAGTTTGCTTACGATGGGGAACAAGGGTTGAAAAGTCACCCCCAAAATTAAAATAAATGGTAACTTCCGAAAGAAACGATAAGCCAAGTTAATATTCGGAGGGTAGAAGCATTATAATGTTGAAGATACACTGTTCAGAGGAAATTTTCTTACGAAGGGGACAAGGGTTGAAAAGTCACCCCCAAAATTAAAATAAATTATAACTTCCAAAGGAAACGAGAAGCCAAGTTAATATTTGGAGGGTAGACGCATTATAACGCTGAAAACACATTGTTCAAAGGAAATTTGCTTACAAAGGGGAACAAGGGTTGAAAAGCCACCCCCAAAACTAAAATAAATTGTAACTTCCAAAGGAAACGAGAAGCCAAGTTAATATTTGGAGGGTAGAACCATCATAATGTTGAAAACACACTGTTCAAAGGAAATTTGCTTACGATGGGGAACAAGGGTTAAAAAGTCACCCCCAAAACTAAAATAAATTGTAACTTCCAAAGGTTCAAAAGTCACCCCCAAAACTAAAATAAATTATAACTTCCAAAGGAAACGAGAAGCCAAGTTAATATTTGGAGGGTAGACGCAATATAATGTTGAAAACATTCTGTTCAGAGGACATTTGCTTACGAAGGGGAACAAGGGATGAAAAGTCATCTCCAAAACTAAAATAAATTGTAACTTCCAAAGGAAACGAGAAGCCAAGTTAATAATTAGAGGGTAGAAGCAATATAATGTTGAAAACACTCTGTTCAAAGGAAATTTGCTTACGATGGGGACCAAGGATTAAAAAGTCACCCCCAAAACTAAAATAAATTGTAACTTCCAAAGGAAACGAGAAGCCAAGTTAATATTTGGAGGGTAAAACCATCATAATGTTGAAAACACACTGTTCAAAGGAAATTTGCTTACGATGGGGAACAAGGGTTAAAAAGTCACCCACAAAAATAAAATAAATTGTAACTTCCAAAGGTTGAAAAGTCACCCCCAAAAATAAATAAATTATAACTTCCAAAGGAAACGAGGAGCCAAGTTAATATTTGGAGGGTAGACGCATTATAATGTTGAAAACAGTCTGTTCAAAGGAAATTTGCTCACGAAGGGTAACAAGGGTTGAAAAGTCACCCCCAAATCTAAAATAAATTGTAACTTCCAAAGGAAACGAGAAGCCAAGTTAATAATTAGAGGGTAGAAGCAATATGATGTTGAAAACACTCTGTTCAAAGGAAATTTGCTTACGATGGGGAACAAGGGTTAAAAAGTCACCCCCAAAACTAAAATAAATTGTAACTTCCAAAGGAAACGAGAAGCCAAGTTAATATTTGGAGAGTAGACGCATTATAACGTTGAAAACACTATGTTCGAAGGAAATTTGCTTACAAAGGGAAACAAGGGTTGAAAAGCCACCCCCAAAACTAAAATAAATTGTAACTTCCAAAGGTAACGAGAAGCCAAATTAATATTTGGAGGGTAGAACCATCAGAATTTTGAAAACACACTGTTCAAAGGAAATTTGCGTACGATAGGGAACAAGGGTTAAAAAGTCACCCCCAAAACTAAAATAAATTGTAACTTCCAAAGGAAACGAGGAGCAAAGTTAATATTTGGAGGGTAGACGCATTATACTGTTGAAAACACTCTGTTCAAAGGAAATTTGCTTACGATGGTACACAAGGGTTGAAAAGTCACCCACAAAACTAAAATAAATTGTAACTTCCAAAGGAAACGAGAAGCCAAGTTAATAATTAGAGAGTAGAAGCAATATAATGTTGAAAACACTCTGTTCAAAGGAAATTTGCTTACGATGGGGAACAAGGGTTAAAAAGTCACCCCCAAAACTAAAATAAATTGAAACTTCCAAAGGAAACGAGGAGCCAAGTTAATATTTGGAGGGTAGACGCATTATAACGTTGAAACACTATGTATAAGGGAAATTTACTCACGAATGAGAACAAGGGTTGAAAAGTCACTCCCAAAACTAAAATAAAGTATAACTTCCAAAGGAAACTAGAGGCCCTGTTACTAATTGGAGGGTAGCAGCAATATAATGTTGAAAACACTCTATTCAAAGGAAATTTGCTTACGATGGGGAACAAGGGTTGAAAAGTCACCCCAAAAACTGAAATATATTGTAGCTTCCAAAAGAAACGAGAAGCCAGTTAATATTTGGAGGGTAGAAGCATTATAATGTTACAAAAACACTGTTTAAAGGAAATTTGCTTACGATGGGGAGCAAGGGTTGAAACGTCACCCCCAAAATTAAAATAAATTCTAACCTCCAAAGGAAACGAGAAGCCAAGTTAATATTTGGAGGGTACACGCTTTATAATGTTGAAAACACTCTGTTCAAAGGAAATTTGCTCACAATGGGGAACAAGGGTTGAAAAGTCACCCCCAAAACTAAAATAAATTATAACTTCCAAAGGAAACGAGAAGCCAAGTTAATATTTGGAGGGTAGACGCAATATAATGTTGAACACACTCTGTTCAAAAGTAAATTTACTTACGAAGGGGAACAAGGATTGAAAAGTCACTCCCAAAACTAAAATAAATTGTAACTTCCAAAGGAAACGAGAAGCCAAGTTAATATTTGGAGGGTAGACGCTTTATAATGTTGAAAACACTCTGTCCAAAGGAAATTTCCTCACAATGCGGAACAAGGGTTGAAAAGTCACCCCCAAAACTAAAATAAATTATAACTTCCAAAGGAAACGAGAAGCCAAGTTAATATTTGGAGGGTAGACGCAATATAATGTTGAAAACACTCTGTTCAAAGGAAATTTGCTTACGAAGGGGAACAAGGGTTGAAAAGTCACCCCCAAAACTAAAATAAATTATAACTTCCAAAGGAAACGAGAGGCAAAGAGAGAAGCATTTGAAGGGTAGAAGCATAATAATTTTGAAAACACACTATTTAGAGGAAATTTGCTTACGATGGGAAACAAGGATTGAAACCATCTCCCCTTAAAATTGAAATAAATTGTAACTTCCCCATAGTAAGCAAATTTTCTTTAAACAGTGTATTTTCAACATTATATTGCTTCTACCTTCCAAATATTAATTTGGCTTATTGTTTCCTTTGGAAGTTACAATTTATTTTAAATTTGGGGATGACGTTTCGAGCTTTTTTGCCCACCGTAAACAAATTTTCTATGAACAGTGTGTTTTCATCATTATAATGGTTCTACCCTCCAAATATTAACTTGACTTCTCGTTTTCTTTGGAGGTTAGAATTTATTTTAATTTTGGGGGTGACGTTTTAACCCTTGCTCCCCATCGTAAGCAAATTTCCTTCAAACAGTGTTTTTGGAAAATTATAATGGTTCTACCCTCCAAATATTAACTTGGCTTGTCGTTTACTTTGGCAGTTACATTCCATTTTAATTTTTGGGGTGACTTTTCAACCCTTGTTCCCCATCGTAAGCAAATTTCCCTTGAACAGTGTGTTTCCAACATTATAATGCTTCTACGCTCCAAATATTAACTTGGCTTCTCGTTTCCTTTGGAAGTTACAATTCATTTTAGTTCTGGGGGTGACGTTACAACCTTTGTTCCCCTTCGTAAGCAAATTTTCTTTGAACAGAGCGTTTTCAACATTATAATGTGTCTACCCTCCAAATATTAACTTGGCTTCTCGTTTCCTTTGGAAGTTATAATTTATTGTAGTTTTGGGGGTGACTTTTCAACTCTCGTTCCCCTTCGTAAGCAAATTTCCTTTGAAGAGAGTGTTTTCAACATTATATTGCTTCTACCCTCCTAATATTAACTTGGCTTCTCGTTTCCTTTGGAAGTTACAATTTATTTTAGTTTTGGGGGTGACTTTGCAACCCTTGTTCCCCATCATAAGCAAATTTCCTTTGAAGAGAGTGTTTTCAGCTCTCGTTCCCCTTCGTAAGCAAATTTCCTTTGAAGAGAGTGTTTTCAACATTATATTGCTTCTACCCTCCAAATATTAACTTGGGTTCTCGTTTCCTTTGGAAGTTACAATTTATTTTAGTTTTGGGGGTGACTTTGCAACCCTTGTTCCCCATCGTAAGCAAATTTCCTTTGAAGAGAGTGTTTTCAACATTATATTGCTTCTACCCTCCAAATATTAACTTGGCTTCTCGTTTCCTTTGGAACTTACAATTTATTTTAGTTTTTGGGGTGACTTTGCAACCCTTGTTCCCCATCGTAAGCAAATTTCCTTTGAAGAGAGTGTTTTCAACATTATAATGCGTCTACCCTCCAAATATTAAGTGGGCTTCTCGTTCCCTTAGGAAGTTATAATTTATTTTAGTTTTGGGGGTGACTTTTCAACCCTTGTTCCCCATCGTAAGCAAGTTTCCTTTGAACAAAGTGTTTTCAGCATTATAATGCTTCTACACTCTAAATATTAACTTGGCTTCTCGTTTCCTTTGGAAGTTACAATTCATTTTAGTTTTGGGGGTGACGTTACAACCCTTGTTCCCCATCGTAAGCAAATTTCCTTTGAACAGAGTGTTTTCAATATTATAATGCGTCTACCCTCCAAATATTAACTTGGCTTCTCGTTTCCTTTGGTGGTTACCATTTATTTTAATTTTGGGGGTGACGTTTCAACCCTTGTTCCCCATCGTAAGCAAATTTTCTTTAAACAGTATTTTTTTAACATTAAAATGTTTCTACTCTCCAAATATTAACTTGGCTTCTCGTTTCCTTTGGAAGTTACAATTTATTTTAATTTTGGGGGTGACTTTTCAACCCTTGTTCCCCATCGTAAGCAAATTTCCTTTAAACAGTATATTTTTAACATTACAATTCTTCTACCCTCCAAATATTAACTTGGCTTCTCGTTTCCTTTGGTTGTTAGAATTTATTTTAATTTTGGGGGTGACTTTGCAACCCTTGTTCCCCATGGTAAGCAAATTTCCTCTAAACAGTGTTTTTTTAACATTATAATGCTTCTACTCTCCAAATATTAAGTTGGCTTCTCGTTTCCTTTGGAAGTTACATTTTATTTTAATTTTGGTGGCGACTTTTCAACCCTTGTTCCCCATCGTGAGCAAATTTCCTTTGAGAAGAGTGGTTTCAACATTATATTGCTTCTACCCTCCAATTATTAACTTGGCTTCTCGTTTCCTTTGGAAGTTACAATTTATTTTATTTTTGGGGGTGACTTTTCAACCCTTGTTCCCCTTCGTAAGCAAATTTCCTTTGAACAGATTGTTCTCAACATTATAATGCGTCTATCCTCCAAATATTAACTTGACTCCTCGTTTCCTTTGGAATTTACAATTTATTTTAGTTTTGGGGGTTATTTTTCAACCCTTGTGTCCCATCGTAAGCAAATTTCCTTTAAACAGTGTATTTTTAACATTACAATGCTTCTACCCTCCAAATATTAACTTGGCTTCTTGTTTCCTTTGGTTGTTAGAATTTATTTTAATTTTGGGGGTGACTTTGCAACACTTGTTCCCCATGGTAAGCGAATTTCCTTTGAACAGTGTATTTTAACATTATAATGCTTCTACCCTCCAAATATTAACTTGGCTTCTCGTTTTCTTTGGAACTTACATTTTATTTTAATTTTGGGGGTGACTTTTCAACCCTTGTTCCCCATCGTAAGCAAATTTCCTTTGAACAGTGTGTTTTCAACATTATAATGCTTCTTCCCTCCAAATATTAACTTGGCTTCCCGTTTACTTTGGAAGTTACAATTTATTTTAGTTTTGGGGGTGACGTTTCAACCCTTGTTCCCCATCGTAAGTAAATGTCCTTTAAACAGACTTTGTTTAACATCATAATGCTTCTACCTTTCAAATATTTATTTGGCTTCTCTTTTCCTCTGGAAGTTACAATTTACTTCAGTTGTAAGGGTGACGTTGCAACCCTTGTTCCCCATGGTGAGCAAAATCCCTCCAAACTGTGTGTCCTCTACACGAATCCACCCCTACTCTTTGAATATAAAGATGGCTCTCCGAAATATGAATTCGATTCAATAAATATTTTGCACGCCACTGAAACCGCGAATTGAGCAGTTCCCAACATTTTTGCAGCTAAAATTGGCTGCTATCTTCACACCGGTCTTCAACACTAAAATATTTTCCAACCATCATCAAAGTCTAGAAAGCATTTGGTTAGAACGAAAACGTTTTGCATCTCTTCTACCTAAAACAAATGTCATAAAAAGAAAAGATCGTTTACACATTTTTAATAAAGCGTTTTAAAATCAACATAATAAAAACATTTTCAATAAATTCTTCTTTTTTCTCTGTTCAATCGACGTCAAAAAACTGTTTTAACAAAAAAAAATACAAGCCTGTCAAAATCACATTTATTATTTACTCTCTTAACTTTAACGTAAAAAGCAAAAGTTAAAAAATCTGTTGATTTATGTTTACCTCATGTTATTTTATTCAACAAATAAAAAAATGGAAAAAAATTCTCTAAAGTATACAACACTCCTACGTTTGATAAAAAAAGAAAGTTAAAAGTACATTATCAAAAAAATAAACGGTTTTAAGGATTAAAACGAACTTTTCCGCATCTGTGGCCCTCAACAATATTCTATCATAAAATTGTTACTTGTATACACTTCGAGGGATGTATCGTGCTAACAAACCGAAATTTCTCCAAAAATAACCAAAAATTCAGTATATCTGGATTTATAGAACCCGCTGTACTCGCTCTCGTCAACTGAAAATCAATAGGGTACATCTGTGAGATACCTTGAACAATATTCAATCATAAAATTGATCAATCGTATACACTCTGGAGGCTGTATCGTGCTAACAAACTCCAAAAATGACGAAAATTTGGTACTTCAAGTACCATATCACCTGTTGTACTGGCTTTACTGAGTTGAATATCAATAGGGTTCATCTTTGAGACGGCCTGAATAATATCCAATCATAAAATTGGTCACTTGTATATACTCCGGAGGCTGTATCGTGCTAACAAACTGAAACTTCTCCAAAAATGACAAAAATATCGTACTTAAAGTACTGTAGCACCTGTTGTATTGGCTCCGGTGAGCTGAAAATCAATAGGGTTCATCAGTGAGATGCCCTGAATAATATTCAATCATAAAATTGGTGACTTATTGCACTCCGGAGGCTGTGCCGTGCTAACAAACATGTAAGGAAAAGTGACCGACGACGACATACACACAGGATTTTTTTTCTAAAAACCGTTTTTTCGTGTTGTTTGTTATTGATGGAAAACGTAAAAATAACTCTAAAAAAAAATTTCAATATTCCAACTTTTTTTGGGGTGAACCAATACTTTTCTCGCATATAGAAAGGTTGGGCAGAAAAGTAACAGTACTTTAAAAGTATACGTTTGATCAAGAAACGAAAACAAAGTTAAAATTGAATTATCAAAAAAAGGAACTCATTACAAGCTTTAGGTTTCCTAGTCTTAGAACATCAACTTCTAAAAAACGTTGAATTTGAAGCATTCTGCAAAAAAAATAATACAAGCTTAACAAAAACAATCTTCACACAATGCGCCGCCAAAAGAACAACGATAATGAGTCAAATCATAGTTATAATTTATTCTCTAAAGTTTAACATAAAAAGTAAAAGTTGACAAATCTGTTGATTCATGCTTACAAGGTATTTTTCACATTTTATTTTAATCAAGAAATGAAAAATAGAAAAAAGTACTATAAAAAGTATACAACTTACCTACGTTTGATCAAAAAACAACAAAGTTAAAATTGAATCATAAAAAAAGGAACTTATTACAAGCTTTTTAATGCGTTAGTTTTCCTAGTCTGAAGACATCAAACTCTAAAAACGTTTGTGAAGAGCATATTTTTATTAAAAATTATCCGTTAATTCGTACTTTGAGTAAAAATGAAAACAACGGTATAATAATAATTTAAAAATTTAACATGCTTTTTTATAATTCGCGTATAAAAGAGACCTCATTATAACATTGTTTACAGTGTCACAATGAAGCTCTTCGAACACTGTTATAGTAATTTTTAGTGCACAGTTGGTTATTGTATTTAGTCATATTTTTATTTGACTTTAACCTTGACACAAATTATGAATAAAATGGTCTAGCGTTGTTCCAGCTAACAAATTATTATATTAAAGGTAAATTAGAATGATTTGTATATTACCTGCCTTAGCTGCCGTTCCATCCAATGAAATAAATCATATATTGACTGCTTTCAATAATTTTCATCCAAAGCTTCAATTCACAATAAAAACAGAACAAAACAATACCATAAATTTTCTGGACATGACACTTATTAAAACTAGAGAAAATAAAATTACAACAAAACATTTTATTAAAGAAACATCATCCGGTCATTACTTGAATTACCACTCCCACCATCCTAATTCCCAAAAAAACAGTGTAATCATAGGATTAGTAGATAGAGCCATCAAACTTACATCACCTGAATATCGTCCAGAAATTTTATATCAAACAAAAACAAAATTACAAAGCAAGCACTATCCATCCAAACATACAGAATTATTAAACAACGCACACATAAATATTACAATAGTCAAATCCAATCAACACAAACCAATACACTATCCCCTTTTACATACATTACAATGCCATACACAAATCAACTATCAGAAAAACTAAATTATATATTATCTAAACATAACATAAAAGTTTGTCATAGGGCAGAAAATGCTTCAAAAAAATCTAACGTCATATATTCTATACCATGTTTAGACTGTCCCAAAAAATATATAGGTATGACAACCCAACATCTTGAAAATAGACTTAATGGCCATAAATATACAAAAAACGCCTCCAATGCGCTTCATAAACATGAGAAAAATTAAAAACATAAATTTGACTTTAATAGTTCTAAAATAATAAAACAAGATTCTAATTACAAAAAACTAACAATAAAAGAAATTGTTCAAGATTGTAAAATCTTGAAATTTATTCGTTTATGATATCTTTAGAATATATGAGATATTTGTATGTGTCCTTTTTTCATTGTATATATTTAAGGCGTAAATTCATTTTAGCTTTGTAGAAATATGTTGCAGAATTGATAAGATCTTTCTATTGTAGTAAATTCAAAGGATATTTTAATTTTATTTTCAGAATGCTTTGTAAATATCACGTTTTCCAACAATGATTGTAAATTCTTTTGTATGGGCAGATGAATGACACCTTTTTGAAAGTCGACATTGTCCTATAGTTAAGAAGTGAGAAAAAAGCACGTTTCACCCTATTTGTATATTGGATTGTAGAAACCCCAAATTTAGTGTCAATTCTGCATGAATTTTATGGTAGAGGTTCGGAAGACATGAAAGACATTTTTGAATTACCTTTCTAAGTAAGAAGGTTACAATTGTTATTGTAGTATTCCATAGAAACTTAACTTACTATTGGCGGCACCCATAGTTGATTCTTGTCTGGGAACCCAACAAGTCAAGTGATGCTGGCCAATAGAAAATATTTATTTTCGGTTGGTCAACCCAATCCACGTGTAAACACGCCCCTCGCAGATTTCTACTTAACACGTCTCGCAACGTGAAGAAATCAGTTTTTTCATACTCATCGAATCGAGCGCAATGCTTAGCAACGAAGTTAATTTTTAACTCCTCGAAACGAGCGCAAGGCTCAACAACAAAAGTTAGTTTTTCACTCGTCAGTTCTACACTTCTAGACGCGAGTTTTGCATTCATCGACGCGAGTTTTGCATTCATCGACGCGAGTTTTACACACTCATCGAATCGAGCTCAAGGCTCAATAAACAAAGTTAGTTTAAAATTCATCAAATCGAAACATAAAGTGTCTTCCGATCTGAAACCACAGAAATTCAGCGTTCACAACTCAACTTTGTAACATTTTGTAAATTTGTACATAATAAATTATTAATTTCGACATTAACTTTGTCAAATTAAGATTATTTATTTAGTTGAATGTCCACGCCAGTTGACGAAGTTCAATTAGAAATATAATCGTAAGCCGGATATAACAAGTATTGTTATATAACATTGTGAAGTGCCAGTATCAAGAGAGCAGTTCAAATCGAAGTATAGCAGTTCAAATCATAGTGAAAGTGTAGCAGTTCAATTAGCAGCCCAGTTAGCAGTTCAATTAGCAGCCCAGTTAGCAGTTCAATTAGCAGTCCAGTGTAGCAGTTCAATTAGCAGCCCAGTTAGCAGTTCAATTAGCAGTTCCAAGGATTCATCATAACAGCAGCCAGGATAATCAAGGTAAGTTGGTCAGTTATCTATTTAAATGTGCCAATTATCCGTCCTGTTTCCATATTAGTATCATATAAACATTGTTGAAATTCCTTACCATGCTCACGCATAAACTGAATTTGAAATGGCTGAAGTTACTAAACTAAAATGGCAGCGTGGTTATATACAAACAACTATTACGACATTAAGAAAACTCATCGACCAAGCAAACGATGAGCCTACGAGAGTGAGTAAAAATTTGATTCAAACGACGTTAGATAACGCAACTAAAGCATATGAAAAATTTGACGCAATCCAAGATAGCATAGAGGAGTTAGACCAAGAGGAAATGGATCATCGTAGCTCCTATAGCGACAACTTCAGGTTGGAAAAAGCGCGTGCTTTAGATATTCTCGATAAAATAACACCATCGTCCAATGGCATACATCCAGTAGATACCATACACATTGGTAACATCAAATCAGCAGTCAATTTGCCTAATATAACACTCAAACCTTTCGATGGAACCCCTGAAAAGTGGACCGAATTCTTTAGCCTATTCTCAGCCGTGGTGGGCGATAAAGAGATTCAAGACGTTGAAAAGCTAAATTATCTGAAATCATCATTAACCGGAAAGGCAGCCAGGGCAATTGAGTCACTTGAAATCACCAACTGTAATTATAGTGTTGCTATTTCAATTTTAAAGGACAAATTTGAAAATCCACGTCGTATGGCACGTCGTCATATGGCAATTTTGAGAAGTTTCCTCGATTAAACAAAGACACTCCCGTTGCAATAAACGAGCTCGTTGACGTGTTCTATCAACACACGAGAGCGTTGGAGAACCTGAAGGCTCCAGTTGACTCATGGGACATCCCACTAGTCGATTTGATTTTATCCAAGGTCAGCTCGAATACGGCTTGGCATTGGGAATTAACTTTGCAAGATGATCAGTTCCCATCGCTTAAAACATTACTAAAATTTTTGGGAAGAAGAGCTAATTGTGCAGGTCCGTCTCAACACGAAGTACCTCACAACAAAGCACCAAGATATGAAAAAGATAACCAACGCAGAGAAACCCGTTCGCAAGCCCTTGTCACACACACAAATAACCATGGTAATACATCGCATCAGCAAAGATTCACTATCTGTCCTGCATGCAATAGTTCTCATACATTGTACGTTTGTGAAAAGTTCCGTGGATTATCCGTTGAAAACCGACGAAAATTTATATCAGATGATCGTTTGTGTTTTAATTGCCTTGGGAAAGGGCATGGAGTTAAAGCATGTAAAACACAGGCCTCGTGTAAAAAGTGCAACAAACGGCATCATACCTTGTTGCACATACCAGTTGAACGGAGTACATCTGAGCCTTCTCAACACAACGAAGTATCAGAACAGAGACAGGTATCACTCGTGGCAAATGCGCTGTCTAACGACATAATGGTCACCTCAGTGCTTGATATTCTAGACAAGGATGAAAGACCTATTCAATGCCGAGGCTTGCTTGATACCTGCTCCACCACCAATTTCATCACTCAGCGGCTTGCTGATATCTTAAGATTGAAGAAAACAACATGTAATGTACCCGTAGGAGCTTTAAATGCTATGACCACGTACTGCACCGAATTAACAACGGCTACCATCAAATCACCGATAAACGCGTACAAAAAGACGTTAACATTTTTAATTGTACCAGCTATCTCTCACGTTATACCAGATCAACCGATCCAGCGTGAGTTGATAAAGATACCCGCTAATCTAAAATTAGCAGACCCACATTTCCATCGACCTGCACCAGTCGATATATTGTTAGGAACTGGCACCACTCTTTCGTTATTGTCTGTAGGACAAATCAAGTTATCCGCTCCTAATCAACAAGAATTATACCTTCAAAAAACAATGCTCGGTTGGATAATAGGCGGAGCTGCCCCTTCCAATGTGCCAGCAAAATCAAATTGTTATGTTACTACTACTCCTATAGACTTCGATCTTCAGAAATTTTGGGAGATAGAAGAATGTCCTAGAATCAAAAAATTCTCCGAAGAAGAAGAAAAATGTGAACAGCATTTCCGGAAGCACGTAACTAGAGAATCGAGTGGGCGCTATGTAGTTGCCCTACCCTTCAACCCGCAGGCACATAACCTAGGTAAATCTTACTATTTCGCAAGAAAAAGATTTGATGGTATTGAACGTAAGTTAAACCAAACGCCTGCCCTCAAATTGTTATATGAAGAGGTTTTGGTTGACTATTTAAACCAACGTCACATGTCCCCCGTTGTGGACAGTCCGTCGACATCAGATGGTTATTATTTACCTCATCACGCCATTATTAAGGACACGAGTCTGACTACTAAAGTACGTGTGGTATATGACGGCTCACTAAAGACTTCCACGGGCGTATCATTAAATGACGTCCTGTACACCGGCCCCAATATTCAACCGGATTTATTCACTACATTGATTCGGTTTCGTGAACACCCTATCGTGATTACAGGCGACTTAAAACAGATGTATCGACAATTCCTAGTGAGAAGTGAAGATCGTAAATTTCAACGTATCATTTGGAGGAATCAACAGAAAAGGCTGCAAATTTTCGAATTAAATACCGTCACGTTCGGTATCAGTTGCGCGTCGTACTTAGCCATCCGATGTCTGCATCAATTAAGTGAAGATGAGAGTGAAAGGTTTCCCGTAGCCGCCCCATTGTTATTAACCGAATTTTATGTGGATGATTTACTCAGTGGCGCTAAGAGTCAAGAGCAAGCAAAAATCATGATAAAAGAAATGAATGGAATCCTTTCCGCCGCTGGTCTAACAATGAGACAATGGGCATCCAACGATCCTTCGGTGTTAGAAAATATACCTGTCGAAGATGTAAACCCGAGATTGCAACTGGGTGACACTACCTTGAAAACATTAGGCATTCACTGGGATTCGCAAAACGACACGATCATGTATACCGTTAATCCTATTCAGACAATTAGGATTACTAAAAGGATTATATTATCCGAAGTTGCAAAAATATTCGACCCTTTAGGGTTATTAGCACCAGTTATTATACTAGCGAAAATCATTTTACAAGGCTTGTGGAATTATAAGCTTGATTGGGACGAATCGTTGCCTATCGAATTACACAGTGAATGGCAAATATATTGCCAACAATTACCGTCAGTTAATTTGTTGTCATTTCCACGTACCGTGATTACCTCCGATGTTAAAGAAGTTCAATTGCATGGATTTTCCGACGCTAGTGAAAGAGCATACGGTGCATGCGTTTATTTACGTACTATCGATCGCTTAGGAAACATTAAAGTGCAGTTACTATGTGCTAAGTCCCGTGTTGCTCCTATTAAGACGATAACAATACCGAGATTAGAGCTGTGCGGGGCACACCTCTTGTCTACCTTAATGGAAACTGTAAATGCGGCCCTCCGAGAAGAAGTTGAAATTTTCTACTGGTCCGATTCTACAATCGTATTACGCTGGCTTCAAACTTGTGCTCAACAGTTGAAAACCTTTGTGTCACATCGTGTAGCTGACATACAAAGAATGACGCAAGTGAAGCAATGGCGACATGTATCCACACACGATAACCCGGCTGATCTCGTATCTAGAGGAGTATTACCTGCAGATTTTCCCTCTGCGACATTATGGCGAGATGGTCCATCATGGCTAGGCCAATCTATGTCGGCGTGGCCGAATCTCGATTTACCGAAAGAGGAAGAAACACCTGAACTACCTGAGCAACGCAAACGAGTATGCGTGATTACAGCTGCCCGACCCTTTGTGACATTAAACAGATTTTCTACTTTAGAAAGAATGACCCGTTCGTTGGCCTACTGTTTTCGTTTCGTAAGACGAACACCATCCAACAAACCCTTAACAGTTGAGGAAGTGAGCCAAGTAGAAACGAGAGTAATCCGATGCGTTTAGAAGCAAACCTTTTCTAATGACATAAAGATTTTACTCTCAGCCGACTATCATAAATCCATTGATTCTAGCTTGCTCAAGTTAAATCCTTTTCTGGACGAAGAAGGGATAATGAGGGTAGGCGGTCGCTTGATATTGTCTAACTCACCATTCGACGCTAAACATCCGATTATATTAGCCAAAAATAACCACGTGACCAATTTAGTTATAGTATATTTTCATAAAAAGCATTTGCATGCTGGAGTTCAGCAAACTTTATACTCAATTCGTCGCAAATTTTGGATTATTGACGGACGTAGTCAAGTGTATAAAAATATTAAACAATGTTGTGCCTGCTTCAAGGCTAATCCTCCACCTACCAATTACATTATGGGTAAATTGCCGAAAGCTCGTATCAATATCTCGAACTCATTTAATCAAGTTGGGATTGATTATTGTAGACCATTTCTCTTAAAGGAGAAGAAATACCGTAACCAAGCATCTGTAAAGGCTTATGTTGCTGTATTTGTTTGTCTAGCTTCAAAGGCTGTACACTTGGAAGTAGTTACAGACCTCACTTCTGTAGGATTCTTGGCAGCGTTGAGACGTTTCGTTTCCCGCCGCGGCTTATGTCACGACATTTACAGTGATAACGGCACGAATTTCATTGGAGCTGATCGGATGCTAAGGGAATTAATTGAAGACGTCTATACACGCGAAGCACAAGATCGAATTCAAGGATACTTGAGCGACAAGGGTATTCAGTGGCATTTTAGTCCTCCTCAAGCACCACACGTTGGGGGCTTATGGGAAGCGGCAGTGAAAAGCTTTAAAAAATATTTATACCGAGTTGCCGGACGTGATATGCTATTTACGTATGAGCAATTTAACACATTAATTATCGAAATCGAAGCTATATTAAATTCCAGACCATTAACTAGTATTTCCTCTGACCCTACCGATCCTATCGCCCTTACTCCTGGCCATTTTTTAATAGGGGACTCACTGACCAACTTGCGAAGTCGTGATTATTCCACGACTCCTAGTAACCGTCTGTCACACTGGCAGCACATCCAGAAGGTAAAGCAGCATTTCTGGGCGCGATGGAGTAAGGAGTACCTGTACGAATTGACGGTTCGCACCAAATGGGAAAAGGCCGGTCCTGAAATCCACAAAGGGGCTGTGGCCTTACTACGAGAAGACAACATTCCACCCTCACAATGGGCCCTGGGAAGAATCATGAAGTGCTATCCCGGTAGTGACGGTGTGGTACGTACTGTTTTAGTGAAAACCGCGAAATCTTCAGTTGTCCGAAATGTGAAGAAGGTAGCTTTACTTCCGATTCTACCGACTAATGCTGAAGATGAACATTCATAGACTTTATAATTGATCGTATTCTCTCAACGGGAGGAGTATGTTCAAGATTGTAAAATCTTGAAATTTATTCGTTTATGATATCTTTAGAATATATGAGATATTTGTATGTGTCCTTTTTTATTGTATATATTTAAGGCGTAAATTCATTTTAGTTAATAGCTTTGTAGAAATATGTTGCAGAATTGATAAGATCTTTCTATTGTAGTAAATTCAAAGGATATTTTAATTTTATTTTCAGAATGCTTTGTAAATATCACGTTTTCCAACAATGATTGTAAATTCTTTTGTATGGGCAGATGAATGACACCTTTTTGAAAGTCGACATTGTCCTATAGTTAAGGAGTGAGAAAAAAGCACGTTTCACCCTATTTGTATATTGGATTGTAAAAACCCCAAATTTAGTGTCAATTCTGCATGAATTTTATGGTAGAGGTTCGGAAGACATGAAAGACATTTTTGAATTACCTTTCTAAGTAAGAAGGTTACAGTTGTTATTGTAGTATTCCATAGAAACTTAACTTACTATTGGCGGCACCCATAGTTGATTCTTGTCTGGGAACCCAACAAGTCAAGTGATGCTGGCCAATAGGAAATATTTATTTTCGGTTGGTCAACCCAATCCACGTGTAAACACGCCCCTCGCAGATTTCTACTTAACATGTCTCGCAACGTGAAGAAATCAGTTTTTTCATACTCATCGAATCGAGCGCAATGCTCAGCAACGAAGTTAATTTTTAACTCCTCGAAACGAGCGCAAGGCTCAACAACAAAAGTTAGTTTTTCACTCGTCAGTTCTACACTTCTAGATGCGAGTTTTGCATTCATCGACGCGAGTTTTACACACTCATCGAATCGAGCTCAACGCTCAATAACAAAGTTAGTTTAAAATTCATCAAATCGAAACATAAAGTGTCTTCCGATTTGAAACCACATAAATTCAGCGTTCACAACTCAACTTTGTAACATTTTGTAAATTTGTACATAATAAATTATTAATTTCGACATTAACTTTGTCAAATTAAGATTATTTATTTAGTTGAATGTCCACGCCAGTTGACGAAGTTCAATTAGAAATATAATGAAATATAATCAAAAAACAGAAATGATACATATAAAAAAATAGAACAATGCAGTAAACGATAAACAAGATATCAAAAATCTAAGCCAGATATATTATAATTTATTATAATAATAACATCAACTTATTAAATGTCCCTTGTATATTGTAAAGAGTTGTTTCTAAGGCAGGTACTTTCGATTTTATTGTTTTTGAAATTATTTTATTAGTTGTCAGTTTTTGTCGTCTGTGTGTGTACATTCAATTTTAATCTTTCAATCGTTTTCAATTTATTGCTAAACATCAATGTATAAAATTTTTGAAAATGCTCCGAATTAGAGAGCGAAACGTCAATAAAAACATAAATGATACAGAATTTACGTTTATAACCTGATGCCCAAGAAAAATGGAAATAAAATTATATATAAGGTTAAAGAAAAACAAATACTTTATATATATTTACATATATATATATATATATATATATATATATATATATATATTGAACCAGATATCATAGATATTAAGAGAATTAGTTCTATAAAAATATGTTGCTAGTATTAAAATGTATGAAAATAATATAATTTAAGAAAACACAATTAAAAAGGAAACACTTTTCTTAATTCAAAAGCATATCAAGTAAAGATATATTAAATTATAGCCTATAACAATATAATAAATAAAGAAATTACCTCAATAATAAAATAAAATATAGAGATTGCCTAACCAATGTAATGATGTAAATAAAGTTGCCTAAGACGAAGAATATCTTCTGTAACGTGATCAGCTGTTCACCTAAAAAGAAACAATTATATAATCAAGTCAAGAGAATTTTAGATATAAGTAGTTACATTAGAATACAAATATAAATGTTTATTAGAATAAGGAGTATAGTTTTTCATAGATAAACAATTAAACATAAAGAAAATGATATATGTCTGTAAAATGAACATAGGATTAAATAATAATTTATTAATTGCGTTAGTAGAAATAAGTTAATACAAGAATTAGATGGAGAATACATAAAAGGATTTATGATTTAAGTTATATAATTGTAACAGTAATAGATTGTTTATGACAATATTAGATAGAACTATTTAAACAACATCTATGTATATAACCAACTCTAATTTATTTGTATGATTAAATTTCAAAAGACTCTCTACAAGTGTATTAGAAATGTGAAATAGAATATTTATGAACTTTTCTATTAAGTAAACCCAAATCAAATAATTCAATTGCATAGGACAATATCTGATTGGTTAGAAACAAAATGACAGATAAAATGTGCAATCAACAAGTATTGGAAAAAACTTTGGGAGATAGTGACCTGAAAACAAACAAAAGACTTTGTTTGTTGAAAAAAAGGGAAAATCGAGAGGAAGCGTGGAGTATGAGAAGTGGCGTCGATAGGTGTGGACTGTGTGTTAGAGTGTTCCCGAAATTTTTATGAAATTCCCTAAATAACTTAATAAATTGTAACATAACTATGAAAAACAATCTTGTGTAGTACTCACCGATAATCAGACACAGTTGTTCTGCAAAAAACCAGCAGAATTTCTCCAGAAATTGGTATTGGAACTGCAGAGAAGTATTCCTGGAGTCCAGAAGAGTTATCCCAATTCCAGAGCATCAGGTCAGTGTTCTTTTAAACTATTATTGGCCAATAATAAGCAAAAAACTCAAATAAGTGCTTAGTTCCGTATTTTGATAAACATTCACAGCAATGATCGATCTAAAATATAAAGAAAACGGACTTTATTTAATTAGTTAATAAATTAAATCTTTAATAATAACAAAAAGGCCTAATATCAATAAATAAATAATTCAAAAGTACGTACGCCATTTTATCATAAGATGATGCTTAACTTGTTTCCATGTAATCTGTCTATCTGTTTATAAATTGTATAATATTTCCATGTCTATATAAATCTTTTAATACTTTTCTTCCACAGCATATTGATAACATTTTCATGTATATTCTTCACATAAATTCTGGTATGTTTTAAACCATCTAAATGTTTCTTGATTGTTAATTCTATGTCATACTAATGAGCCACAGAAGCTCCATCTCACGTTATTAAAATTATGTTCATTTTACGCATGACTGGATTTTGAGCATGCGCACCGTTAAAAATATAAAATAAATAATTTCTTTAGAGGTGACCATAGGCGTCTCAAATAATTATTATCACATATAAAATATTGAATTTAAAATTAAATGTTGTTATAAGTAAAGTGTTTCTTTTATTTAAATGAAGGTAATATGTTTTTAATGCCAGGACTCAAAGAGTAGAAAGTGTTTCATGCTCCCGAATAATTAAAATAAAATAAATTACAAAACAATATAATAATAACCAACTGAGCTAGCCAAATCTAAATAAAAATTCTAAATATAAAATTATAATCATCTAAATTCCACAACAATAATAAAAAGTAAGTATATAAGCCAATTATAGTTCAATATATATATATATATATATATATATATATATATATATATATATATATATATATATATATGTATATATATCTGTGTGTTTTAACGGAATTTGCGTAGTTTTTGACGGATCGAAACCAAACTCGGTCCAAATCTTCGACGAGTTCGTTAATGAGCCGAATCGGCCCAGTAGAAACAAAATGGCGGCCTGTCAAAGTTGAAAAAAAATCGTATTTCCTTTGTTTTTCATTTGACGCAAAAAAGTTACTGAGATTTTTCATAGACCTTAACACGTTCTACAACTGTTGTACTATTTTTTCTAAAACGTACATTAAAACATTTATTTAAGAAAATTCACAAATTTACCAGCAATATTTTTTGTTTTTGATTTGATGCAAAAATGTTACTGAAATGTCTGCAATATCAGTGTTGTTTATAATGGATAGGCCGTTTACAACAATTTTAGACACTTCATTATTTTTTTATTTCTGAGATATCTGGCGATTTTCCATAGTGAATTATCGTCAGGTCTAAGTTTTTCTAACAATAATTTCTATGAATAATTTTTGTAGTCGTTTACCAGAGAGTTAATAATAAATATAGGAATAAAAAGTTAATCATGTTTTGGTAATATTTTAAAAGTTGTCTGTTATTGTCGTGTCCGGTTATTTGCCATATCTTGTACGTACCTATTCTATTCCTATCTTATGATTTTGGTAATATAGTAAACGGGTAAAGTGTTGTTGATTTGGAATTTTGGTTTAAGGGACATGGTGTCTCTAGCGGAAATTATGCAAGTTTGTAAATTTTGCATTATGTTTGTAAGGAGTGTTTTGTTGTCTATTTTGTCGGTGATTGTTAATTTTTCATTAATAAGTTTTCTATATTTAATCGAACATGTGGTGTTGTAGTCGTAGATTTTTTTGTTGGTGTCTCTATGTTATGTGTAATTTTGAGTTCTAAAAAACTTTTAGATAATCAATCAATTAGTGCAACGGAAGCCAAGCAATTACAAACACATAATGCCATACCACCAAGAATTTACGGTTTACCTAAATTACATAAACCTGACATACCATTACGGCCAATAGTTTCTTATGTTCAATCCCCCTTTTACAAACTGTCTAAATATTTATCAAACTGTCTCTCACAAATAATCAACAAGAATGAATTCTATATAAAAGATTCGTTTACACTTAAACATTTTTTAGACACTGTTGAAATACCAAACAATGATAGCATTATTTCTCTAGACGTAGTCTCAATGTATACCAACATACCAAACGAACTAATAATCCATTTATTAAAATATAAATGGAGATTATTAAAAGAACACACAACTCTCACATATGAAGAATTCATAAAAGGAATAATGCTAATCCCAAACAATAATTTTTTTCAATATAAAAAAGATTTTTTTGAACAACTCAATGGGTGCACTGTGGGTTCACAATTTCATCAACCCTCGCACAAATTGTAATGGAATACCTTGAAGAAAATGTGCTTAATGAAATAAATTTCAATATATTATTTTTTAAAAGATACGTTGATGATTGCTTAGCTGCCGTACCATGCAATCAAATAAATCATATATTGACTGCTTTCAATAATTTTCATCCAAAGCTTCAATTCACAATAGAAACAGATCAAAACAATACCGTAAATTTTCTGGACATGACACTTATTAAAACTAGAGAAAATAAAATTACAACAAAACATTTTATTATAGAAACATCATCAGGTCGCTACTTGAATTACCACTCCCACCATCCAAATTCCCAAAAATAATAAATATTACAAAACAATCACTATTTTTCCAAACATTTTGACAGAATTATTAAACAACGCACACATACATTTTATAATAGTCAAATCCAATCAACACCAACCAATACACTTACATACATCGCAATGCCATACACAAATCAACTCTCAGAAAAACTAAACTATATATTATCTAAACATAACATAAAAGTTTGTCATAGGGCACAAAATACTACATTGTTATCCAAATTAAAAAGTCAAATAAATGCTTCAAAAAAATCTAACGTCATATATTCTGTACCATGTTTAGACTGTCCCAAAAAATATATAGGTATGATAACCCAACATCTCGAAAATAGACTTAATGGCCATAAATATACAAAAAACGCCTCCACTGAGCTTCATAAACATGAGAAAAATGAAAAACATAAATTTGACTTTAATAATACTAAAATAATTAACCAAGATTCAAATTACAAAAAACTAACAATAAAAGAAATGATACATATAAAAAAAGAGAACAATGCAGTAAACGATAAACAAGATATCAAAAATCTAAGCCAGATATATTATAATTTATTATAATAATAACATCAACTTCTTAAATGTCCCTTGTATATTGTAAAGAGTTGTTTCTAAGGCAGGTACTTTCGATTTTATTGTTTTTGAAAGGATTTTATTAGTTACCAGTTTTTGTCGTCTGTGTGCGTACATTCAATTTTAATCTTTCAATCGTTTTCAATTTATTGCTAAACATCAATGTATAAAGTTTTTGAAAATGCTCCGAATTAGAGAGCGAAACGTCAAAAAAAATATAAATTGATACAGAATTTACGTTTATAACCTGATGCCCAAAATGGAAATAAAACTATATATATATATATATATATATATATATATATATATATATATTTAACCTTCGGAACAGGGGGTTATTTAGGCATCAGGGAACATCAAAACGAAAAACTGCATTGAATTTTTTCTGAAGTCGCGTCTACATTAGCCCTATTTCATTCTGAAATAAGCCTAATAACATACAAAACACACAATACCATCAAAACATTACACAAACTGTCCGAAACCACCTAAACACTATTAACGGGCCTACCAAACACTAAAAACCTAGCAACATATTTATAACGAAATATATAACACCATTTAATCTTTGAAAACCAAACGGCACCAGGCAAGGATGGAATTCCTAAAATCCTCCTCAACATAAAGAAGTTAGTTCTTATACTTTAGTGACATCATTATGCTTAAACTGATGTGCTTAAACTGCTGCTGTACACCTTTTCTTGCTTTATAGTTATTAGCATCTGTTTATTTAGTGTTCTAAATGAAACTTACTCTTTCTAGTTACATTTCATTTGATGTCTACCTGATGTTTAATTATTTTTGGCTAGTCCAACATCAGGTAGGCATCAAATGAAATGTAACTTCTGTCATTCTGACGATGATATTTAGGTAATATCGGAATAATTGTCAATGTTTTAGAATGTTTAACATTTTTTCAATATATTGTGGACTTAACTAGAAACAGTAAGTTTCATTTAAAACACTAATATGAGTAGATTCCCCAAAGTAAGGGTCGAAACAGTTAATTTCTGTTTAATGATTACTTACATACAGAGTACAGTGTAAGCTCTGTGTATCCATAAATATATAGTTTTAATTATATGTACACTTTTAATTAAATATCGCTATTTTTGTAGGAGAGTATGTATAATTTGGAGCCAGATCATAGGATTAATATCATAAGAGTTGATACCATAAATCCTAGAGTTGAGAGTAACTCTAATCCGTCGACATCTACTACAGGAATAGCTCCTAACTTCACTAACTGCAAATCTAGACGTGGTTAATAAGAAAAACGGAAATTACATGACATCAATGAAGATGAAACAATTAGAAGTGCCAATAAAGTTTTGAAAGAAAAATTAGTACAGCTCTTACAGCTGGAACAGAAACACTTCAGAAAGTGCCTAAAACCCGAACACAGAGCGAAATATTTGGGGAATTTACCACTAACCAACTCTCCTTTATAGAAGAAGATGAAGAGATTTTTTTAGATACTCAGCATGTTATGTAAAATACATTACATGATGCCAGAAAAAAAAGTATTGTAAAAAAAAGATTGTAACTCAGTTTTATGTTTTATTTTTCATTACAATTTTTTTTCACATATAATTTCTTCGGCCCATATTATCTTCTTGCCATTTCACAACCGCTGTACTGTTAAAGTAGTTTTTGAACTCATCTCTAATTGATTGTGCAAACACTACACTTCTGTTACTTCCTAGTTTTGAAAGCTTTCCCAGTGAATTTGCTCTACTTTCTTCTTCAGATATTTCAGTGTACCTATTCCAGTTTTAGGTGGCCAGATAATTATGAAGAACTACACAAGTTAAAGTAATCAACTCAACTTTTTTTGGTTTTAGATTAATAGGGTTTAAAAGAACTATACCTAAATCAGCTGCTTATAATTCCAAATGTACTTTCGACAATGCGACGAGCTCTTGAAAGTCGATAGTTGAAAATTTTCTGATCGTGTGTTAACCCTTTGCTTGGAAATGGTTTCATCGCTGTTTCTGAAAGGGGGAAAACATCGTCCGCAACAATTACATATGGAACTTCAATAATTCGACCAGGTAACGGTCTGTTTGGTGGAAAGTGTAAATTCCCAGAAGACATGGCCTTAAATAAACCACTCTTCCTAAATACACCACCATCACTAGTTCGTTTATTTACCCCTACATTGCAGTATATGATTTTGTAATTTGCATCTGTTAGAGCTAAAAAAACAATGGAATGACTTCCTTTATAATTGTAATAGTACGATCCTTCTGATATAGGTGCTCTAAATTTTATATGGCGTCCATCTAAGGCACCTACGCAATTTGGAAATTGCCATAATGGTTCAAACTCTTTAGTTATACCAAGCCATTCCTTTTTGTCTGCTGTCTGCAAAAACGAGAATATAAGCTGTACATCGATATACTTGAATATATAATAGTGACCTGAAGGAGCAAAAGGACAACATGGTCATATCCACAACATAATACAAAAAAAATACATTTGGTATTCTATATTTTACTACAATAATACTTACTTTTAGGTATTCTGTTTTGAGAACGTTATATATACCACTACATACTTCAGGAATAAACTTCGATATAGTAGATTCACGAATACGTGTGGTATACATAAGGGATCTGTAAGATTCACCAGTTGCTAGAAAGCGAAGTGTTGTTTCTAGTCTAAAATAATTACGGAGAACTGATCAACTTTTTAGAAATTTCAATTTAAGTTCATTCTACACACCTGTACTAAATTCAGTTACAAATTTATTTACTATAACATATAGTCAACTCTC
Source organism: Galeruca laticollis (assembly GCA_963921935.1). Classification (NCBI taxonomy): domain Eukaryota; kingdom Metazoa; phylum Arthropoda; class Insecta; order Coleoptera; family Chrysomelidae; genus Galeruca; species Galeruca laticollis. The sequence continues at coordinate 158,225,298 of OY998180.1, read as the reverse complement.
TTGTATACAATATTGTTTACAATATTATCTCGCACTTAATGTTTCGTTCTTAAATTAGTACCATGTCAAACGGCTCTAACGTCACTCAAATAAAAGTTATCAGTAGGTTTGTTCCAACCTCGCGAAGAACCATTCTAGAACGGGACTGCGTATGTGTATATAGTCAAGGCCGTTCCAAGCTAATCGTTAAAGTATCTGTATCTGTAAAAGTTTGAAGGGTGGGTGACCCCGCAGCACTTAGGCCATAACTGGCCCATTGTGCATCCTTCTGAGGTTCAAAACTTCCTTCTAGCTCGTCATCTAGCCTACTTCTTCGAAGTAGGCGATAACGTCGCCTGAATTAAGTTTCCTCATACTGGCGTATGTTAGCATGTACTCGCCGAATACATGAAACCTAAAATCAGAGAGTGTCTGACATTCGCAAAGAACGTGTTCGACAGTCTCATCTTCTTGTTCACATCCTCTACAAAGTGGGGTGTTAGCCAGACCCAGTCTGTGGAGGTGTTTTCGTAGGTGGCAGTGCCCAGTCAGAATACCCGTGACTTCGTAGGTTCCGCTGCCTGTTCATAGTCACGTATTTTTTGGCTACTTTGCGGCCCGGATACTGTAGCAGTTCCTTGGCAAGCCTGCAGCCTTCTGCGTCGTCCCATCTACCCTTAAACTTATTAAGGGAGTGTTCCTTTAATAGGTCGACCGTCGCTGACGCCGATAGACCAATGAAAGTACCAGGCCCCAAGAGTTTGTGGGGGTGCCTTCCTGGCTAGCGAGTCTGCAATACGGTTTCCTTTCGATTTCTCATTGCCCTTGATCCAGCCTAAAGTGACCGTGTTGTTGTTACTGGCTTCGACTAAGGCCGTGTGACATTCTAGTACTAGGCCTGATGTAATGCGTGGTCTGTTCAGGGCTAGTACTGTTTGTTTACTGTCCGTAAGGATGTATATATTATTACCTGTGGTTTTCCTTTTGGTAATCTCTTTTGCAGCGATGCAGATAGCAGTGAGCTCTGTTTGAGCAACACTTGCATTGCATCCCATCGCCCATTTTATGTTTAGACTCAGGGATCTGGAAAAAATTCCACATCCTGAGCCCACATTGGATTTAGACCCATCTGTGAAGATACGGATTGCGCTTTCATCCAATGGGTCTTGTGCGTTGTTTTTAAAGATTACCTTGTAGGGCCTGTTTAAGGCATATCGCGGTGGAATCAAGTCCGGTAGACCGTAGACGTGTCATTGTCTTCAAAACAACCTCGTTAATGTATATGTCAAGGGGAGTGAGACCGAGGATTACCTCCATAGCTCTTGTTGGTGAGGTTCTCATGCCTCCTGTTGTGTTGAGGCATGCTGTTCTTTGGATTTGATCCAGTTTACGGATGACTCTCAGCTGGATTGCTATAGCTCCCCAGGCAATCGCGCCGTACGTCAGCATAGGTTTGATGATGGCAGTGTAGATCCAGGCAGCGACCCTAGGTAACATTCCCCAGGTGCGGCCGATGGTTCTACGATACTGCTCATAAGAAATATATGCTTTTTTAATTCTACTTTCTAAGTGAGAGTTCCACGTTAACTTACTGTCGAAGGTGACCCCTAAATATTTCACCTCTGAAGAGAAATTAAGTTTGATAGGAGCTTTGGGGCTTGATGTTTTGCAAGCTTCCTTTTTTTCGTGAAAAGAACCATCTCCGTCTTTTTTGGATTTATTGACAGTGAATGATCTCTGCACCACTGTTCTATGATATTGAGGGCCTCTTGCATTAAAGCGCAGTATCTCCTCGAATCTTCCTGTTAGCAGAATCACTAGGTCATCTGCATACGCTATTGTGTAGAAGTTGCTATCGTTGAGGCGGCTGACCAAGGAGTCTAAGACCATGTTCCACAGTAGTCGCGAGAGTACTCCCCCTGTGGACAACCTTTTACAACCAAGCCTCACTCTGATGGTTACATCATCTACACTGATTTTTATTGCTCTTTTTAAAGCATGTTATATATCCCGCCATTTATGGTTTGGGAGACATTCTTGTTGTTCGAAAGTGCATTTGTTATTTTAGGAAAAGTTCCCCTTCTATGTCTATGAATACACCCAGGGTGGACTCATTTTTTCCAACGATCTCTCGATGCGGCCCGTTACGCGTTGAAGAGCCGAATCGGTGGATTTCCCTGGAGTGTATGCATGTTGATTTGGATGCAGTGGATTTTGTGTTATCACTACATCTCTTATGTATCGTTCGTACAGCCTCTCCAAGGTCTTCATTGGAAACGATATGAGGCGAATGGGTCGATATGCTTTTGGGATGGAATGGTTCATTCTTCCTGGTTTTGGTATGAACACAACTTCAGCTCCTCTCCAACCTTTTGGAATATACCTCAGTGCAAGTGAAGATCTGAGGATTTCTACCAGGTGCGGTATTAGGCCATCCAGGCCCCACTGAAGTAGGGCTGGGTAAATGCCGTCCGTTCCTGGGGGGAGAAGCCTGAGATGGCCCACCTCAGTCTGTCCGTGCCGACGACTGTCGTGATATACGCCAGTCATCGTCCGTCGGGTTGTGATTCTCCTCATCCTCCCAGGCCGCCGTATTTGTGGTTCTGGAGTCAGGGACATTAATAGTCGAAGGATTTCCTTTAGGTTGTCAGTTTTTGAGCCATCCTCTCTGGTTAGTATACCGATATGGCGGTAGTGATCTTTTGAGAGGGCTTTTTGGTTAGGTTAGGTTAGGTTAGCTGCTTGGGAGAATCCTCGATTCCCTCGTAATAGATTCTACATGCTTCTCTTTGTTTTTGTCTAATGACTTTTTTGTACTCCTTGAGGTGAGACTTGTATGAGTTCCAATCCTCTCGGAGTCTGGTTCTTTTATCCGTTGCCGTAATATTACGGTTCTTTTTGCATTCCAACCAACTTGTGATCGATGTAGAGCAGTCACGGAAGGGTAATTTCGATACTCGGCCAAAAGAAAGAACTGTGGGTACTGACATGCGCTGTTAGTATTTTATCAGTAATTTTATTGTTTTTGTTTGACGTGTTTATTGGCAACTCAACTTTTGTTCTGACTGGGATATTTTTCAATACTATGAATTCGTCTATTTCTAAAATGTACCATCTTTTTTTAAAACAAATAAGATTTTAGTTTCATTTTGAAATAACTAGATTTTTATAGTCTAATTTAACAAATTAAACATAAAATAATGCATAATACCACTACTAAAGTACATTAAATACAACAATATATTTTAAAAAGTGAGGTCACAGTATTACTCAAACAAAACGAACGGTAATAAAGCAGGCCATTGCAACTTACATCAGTTCTGGGATGGTGCAAAGTTTACGCCTGCGTATAAAACGACTCCTAAAAGCGGGTACTGACTAGAGCATTTTCACTCGCACGAACGACTTACGCGTAAAATTATCAGATAAGGACGCCACGCACATGCGTACCCGTAGCAATTTTGCGCGCACAAACACGATCCGGCGGCTGTCGGTCTTTCGAGAAGATCAAAAGGTTTTCGTACGCATAACATGCTCAGTGTGGACGTAGTTGTCGTTGTGTTTTGTTGTTTGTCTAGTGAACTAAATGAAAATGGAATGGAACAATGAATTATCCCTGAAATTGATAGATGAGTACGAAAAATGTCGTCTTTTATGGGATCCAAAAAATACTTTGCATTTTAATAGACAGAAGAAGCAGGAGGCTTGGATTACCATAGCTACAAATTTAAACATTTTATGTGTTTTGGATGTAAAACAAAAAATAAGCAGTCTGCTGGGTTCTTTCCGCAGAGAAAAAGCTAAAGGTACACAGACTACTGGAACAGGTAAAGGTAAGTAAATACTGAAAGTATGAATTACATTTTATTAATAGATAATGGTATATAAATTGCTTATTTATTACTGCTGCTTTAACTTCATAACCTTCTTCTTATTTCAGGTGCTGACGAAGTTTATGTATAGAAGTGGTTCGCATTTAAAATGTTTCACTTTTTATTGGATAAAGACGAGCCCAAAGACACAGCTGACACACAGGTAAACAGTTGGATACAATATTTTTATACAAATTAAGCATATTCATCCTGCCACGGCACACGGCCATTGGTTGAAAAGTAGGCTTTATATTCATCACGAATTTCTTGAGCAGGTAAACTTGATTTTCGAGGTATATTTCTAATAGGTATTAGCGATGTCATGGTGTCATTCTGCATTCTCCAACTACCCGCTATAAACTGTCCATTAACTTCATTGTCGAATGTTCCTGGTGGCGTATATACATCTTTAGAGCGATGATTTCGTCTTAGAAAATTGTGTAGAAAAAGTATTGCCAATACTATTTATTCTTTCACTAGTACATCCGCGACAGTTGTAGCCTCTTGGTTCGAGATATCGTAAATTTCCACCCACTTTGTGAAATAATCCAGGATGTACTTACCACCATGTAGGGTCGTCGGAAATGGTCCAGCGATGTCTAAATCAATCCTTTCGAAAGGGCTTCCAACATTATACTGTTTCATAGGTGCCTTTCTCTTGCTATGTGGTCCATTACTCGTAGCACAAGTCGTACATTTCTTACACCAGTCCTTCACATCGTCGGAGCTGTTCATCCAATAAAACCTTTCACGGACTCGCTAAAGGGTTTTCTTCACTCCCAGATGACCTCCCGATGGACTGTCGTTTAACTTCTTTAGTTCTTCAGCTACTCTTGTTCTCGGGATAACTAGCTGTCTCCTCATCTCGGAACCATAATCGTTTTCAAGGACTCTTTTCTACAGGACAAGGGAGTCCCACTGAGCCCAATATGTCTTGAGTGTCGGTGAAAATTTTTACACCTCTTGCAATGTAGGTCGCCGATTTTCTTCCTTCCATTGCCGGATCATCTTCAGGTGAGGATCGTTCTCCTGATCTTCTTTTATCCTGGTGGGTGACCATTCCTCGATGATTACAGTAGTTCTTGAAAACTGCAGCTTCCCTAGATTCCGCCTTGTTGCAGTGGGAGTAGTCTGTTGGGCACGGCCGTCTGGACAGGGAGTCGGCATTCCGGTGACTCACACCAGCTCGATGTTCGATGTTGAAATCGTACTCTTGAAGTCGTTCAATCCATCTAGCGATCTGGCCCCCGGGATTCTTTAACTGTATCAACCACTTGAGTGCTGCATGATCAGTCTGGATTAAAAACTTCCTACCATCGAGATACTGGTAAAAGTTTTCCACGGACTTCACTACCGCCAAAAGTTCTCTTCTTGTGACGCGGTAGTTACGTTCTGGTTTGGAGAGGACTTTACTGAAATATACCAGCACTCTTTCTTGCCCTCCTTGGATCTATGAGAGCACTCCTCCAATTCCTACGTTGCTTGCGTCAGTGTCAAGAATAAAATCTCCCTCTGGTAGTGGGTATCCTAATATCGGCGCCGTGGTTAAATGCCTCTTCAAGGTTTCAAAAGCCGTTTGACAGTCTTCGTCCCATTGGAAAGCTCTTGCTCCTTCTGTAAGTCGAGTTAGAGGCTTGGCAATATCTCTAAACTTCCTGATAAATCTACTATAATATGTGCAAAGTCCAAGGGAACTCCTAATTTGATTTTTGTCGGTTGGTTGCGGCCATTGCTGAATGGAAGCAATTTTCTCTGGATCCACCGCCACTCCTTCATTGCTCACTAAATGACCTAGATAGTTGACTCGGTTTTGGAACAGCTGCACATTTCTTCGGGTTTAACATGAGCTGGGCAGTTTGGAGTCGTTTGAATACGTCTTCCAAATTCTTCAGGTGTTCGTCAAATGTCTTCCCCAGTACTACGATATCGTCCAAATAGACCAGGCATGTCTTCCAAGACAACCCTCTCAACACATTTTCCATGAGTCTTTCAAATGTCGCAGGCGCATTACGGAGCCCGAATGGCATGACGTTGAATTGCCATAATCCAGATCCGGTGGTAAAAGCAGTCTTCTCTTTGTCTTCTGGGTCCATTTCCACTTGCCAATAACCAGACTTCAGGTCCAAGGTGGAAAACGGTTCGCTTCCGGCCAAAGTGTCTAGCGTATCATCAATTCGAGGCAAAGGATAGCTGTCTTTCTTCGTCACGTTGCTTAGCTGGCGATAATCCACGCAGAATCTCGTAGTTCCATTCTTTTTCTCGACGAGAACTACTGGAGACACCCATGGACTATTAGATGGTTCTATTACTTTTTCTTGCGCCATCTCTCGAATTATTCTTTCAGCTTCCTCTCTCTTCGCTCGTGGAAGTCTTCGAGCTGATTGCCTAATTGGCTTGGCATTACTAGTATCAATTTTGTGTTTTACGGCTGATGTTCTACCAGTCTTTCCTCTTTTTGGTACGAATAAGTCTTGATACTGCAAGAGATATTCTCTCATTCTCTTTTTTTAGCTCGATTTAAGGAATGACTAGCTACTGATACCATCTGTTCGAATCTGGCATTGGAATTGTCAGTGGTCGTTGTTTGACGAACTATAGACGTCACTGGTACGCAGGATCCAATCCTAGTTTCCTTCTTGATGGTAACTGGGTAATCATTCACGTTTATCACACGTACTGGGATCTCTTTCACCGACGTAACCAATCCTTTTCCAATTAGTACTCCTTTGCCAACTTCCTCGTCGTGGTTCCTTGGCTCCATCATAACCGGTGTACCTTCCTCCATGATTCCCTGTAGCCGTGCTACTATCATGGTTTCGCTTCGTGCAGGTAGAACGATATCTTCATGTACAGCTGTCAATACCTCGCTGCCTTCATATGGATGAAGGAATACCTCCTCGGAACCCATTTTAATGGTTCTGTTTCTAAAGTCTAATTGGAAACCATGTACATTCATTACGTCCATTCCCAGAATCACGTCTTCTTCAATGTCATCTACGATTACCGTATGCGTGAACTTTTCTGCGCCAATTCCCAATTGGATTTGTGTTTCACCGTGAACGTTGGCACTCTCGCCTGTGGCGGTCCGCAGTCGCAATCTCGTTGGTAGAAGCTTCTTCTTGGGGATTATTATCTCTGGTCGTATAATGGTTCTAGTTGCCCCAGTGTCAACCAGCAGAGCATATTTCTTGCCATTTACTTAGCCATCCACATATACACTGTCGTTGCGACATCTGAGAGAAGCTATCAGTATGAGAGGGTCTTTGGAACGGTCATGGGTCGGTGCTGCCCACTCGTAGTCGACCCGTTCTAGTTTTTCTGTGACTGGGGTTCTTGGTTTGCAGGAGTCTTGGGGCGCTTACACGAACTACGTACATGTCCTAGCTCGCCACAATTCCAGCATCTGATCTTTCTCGGCTTCTTGTCCATCATACTTTCTATTAAACTGACGAACTGGTTAAATCTGTCTTCGTCACCTTCTTCTTGGATGGTCCTAATTTTGTTATATCCTGAAGCCTTCGTCGCTGCTTCATATTCAAGAGCAGCTGTCAATGCGTCAACTAATGTTTTGGGATGGTTTAACCGAAGCGTCCTCTGCATATCGGGGTCACGTAAGCCATCAATAAAGGCCTGGATGCCCAGACATTCCATCATGTTCTCTGCTGCTGATGGATAAGCAAATCGAACTAGTCGGGCAATATCCACTTCATATCCTTGAAGTGCTTCGTCACGTTTCTACCTTCGGTTCTTCAGCTGGGATTTGTACAAATGTTCTAGATGTTCGTGATCATATCGCATGTCCAACCTCTTCTTCAGCTGCTCGCAGTCATCCGTTTCTTCAACTGGTATCGTCTGAAGTACATCTAATGCATCTCTCCGAAGCGCGATGTTTAAGTTTGCTACCTTCTCCCTATCGGACCAATTATTCACTCTAGCGGCGGCTTCAAATTGTTTCACATAATTGGTCCACGATGTCTTTCCGTCGAACGTTGGAGCCTTGACTTGGGCAAAATTGCTAATATCTTCTGTCTTGGGTTGTTGCTGGCTTGCATATCTCGATCTTCTTTTGTTCTGCTGGCATGTCTTGTGTTCTTAAATCTGTTATCTTAGTCTCTTACTCCTTGATTTTTTCGTCCATCGTTGTCATTTTATTCTCCATATCCGATTTAAGAGACAAAATGTTATTTTCCACGTCAGCGGCAATGTCATTTTTCATTAATAAGATATCGGCAGAAAGTTTGTCCATGTTAGCAGAAATATCGTTCTTCATATCAGAAAAATCGTTCTTTATTGCAGAAATATCGTTTTTCACATTAGCTGAGATTTTCTCTTCCATGGCAGACATATAGTTTTTCACATTCGTTGAAATCTTCTCTTCCATGGCAGAAATTGACGAGATTAAGGTGGAAGCCTCGTCATTAAATAAAACTGTTTCTGGATGAAAGCCGTCATCTTCCAGAGCTAGTTTAAGTCTTTCTACTAATTCACTTTTCTTACCGGACGTTTCCAACTCACGATCTTCCAATTCTGCTCTTAACTAGGACACTTTCAAGTCACATAGTCCTTTGGCCTTTTTACGTAGCAATTTATTTATATTATCCCACTTCTGACACCAATGTAATGTTTTTATTATTTATTTAAACAGTGAACGGGTGGGATAGACTTTAAACACACGGTATGGCTACTTACGAATTTATTTAAACACTAAACTACTCACTAACACTTAATTTACATATACACAAACTTAATTATTAATTTATATCAACACTTCACTGTTCGCTATTTCGGTGTATTCTTGTTTATTTCACGAGATCACTTTATCAACTAAACTAAACTCTCCCCGGTCGGTCCTTAATATATATCAGTGCCTTTTTTACTAGATAATTCTAGATTGTGGCTGACACAAAAACAATTGGCTATCGCATTTTCTAGATAAGACTGGTCACAAAAACAATTTGTAGATAAGATAGTCACAATCGTAAACAGTTCTAAGAAATCCCTGCGCATCCGCCATAATTTTAACTTTCATACATGGCTTAGACACAGACAGAGTCGGATTTAGGGACTATACCATAGTATATATATATATATATATATATATATATATATATTAGTTATGGAAGACCTTGAAGAAACAATATTGGTAAAAAACTCAATTCAAATACTATTGTTTTGCAGGTATGTTGACGACTGCATATTACCTGCAATACCAAAAAATGCAGAAAATTTGGTCTTACAAAATTTCAACAGTTATCATGACATACTACATTGAACCATTGAACTAGAAAAAAATAAGCAAATTAGCTTTTTGGATCTTATACCCTCCATCACGTACAAAATACTATAAAAACAAAATCGCACACAAAAGATACATGGTCTTCCCGATATTTAAACTTCAAATCACAACACCCTCTAACACAAAGAAAATCTGTTATTATAGGACTTGCAGATCGGTCAATAAATCTGTCCGACCCCGAATTCAGAGAGAATGCAATAATAAAAGCTAAGGAAGCCCTTATACTCAACAACTATCTTTCAAATCTGATAAACAAGATATTTAAAAAACGTTTACATATATGTTATAACCACAATAATACAAAAACTACGATATACAATAAAACAAACCAATTTCTCACTTTACCATACATACCACATTTATCAGAAAACCTAAAAAAGACATTTTCACAGCACAACATACATGTTTCTCATAAAGGGTACAACCTACTAAAAACCAGTTATACATATCTAAAAAGTTCAATCTCAAAGGAAAAAAAGAGCAATATAGTCTATGAAATATGATGTAAAAATTTTGAAGGGGTCTACATCGGACAAACAAGTCAGTATTTAAAGAACAGAATAAATAGTCACAAATATGACAAACGAAACAAAACACCACTCACTATCCATATTTCAGAAAATGAATACGAATTTGATTTCGAAAATAGAAAAATTCTTCAAAGTAAAAACCACACAAAAAAACGCGAAGTTCTAGAAATGATAGAAATCCAAAGAAAAACCTTAGTAAAATTTATAATAATATTATAAAAGCGAAAAAGAAATATAGAAAAACACAAGGCACATTTCAAATACAATAAATTTATTACCACGCCTTATATAAAATTGATTTCAATACCAGTCAAAATAAAAATGACAAATTAAAACCTCGTTACGCCTGCTTTCATTATATAGAACAAATACTCGTATATTTGAATTCAAATTTTCACCGATGTCTGTTATGTTTCTAAAATGCTCGTTTTGTTTAGATGTAAGTTTTATTATATTATGTGATCCGTCCTAAATATCTATAAAGTATGATAAAAGATCAAGTGAACGTTCTGTTGAAGGTAAAATTTATTTGTTTTGCTTTTGAAATTCTATTGTAACTTGTACCATTTCTATTAGTTTTAACAAATTTTCTGATGATGGTCATAGTAAGATCGAAACGTTAAATATAAATGTATTAACTACAAGTTCAATGTTTTTACAAATGGTCCTTAAACCGAAGAATCAAAAATAGATAGATGTGTCCAGAAATATGATCATTTACTCTTTCCTCTAAGGCTAAATCTAAACTTTTTACTAAATGGCTAGTACGTTCCTAACTACATTAAAATTGTTACACCATTGATATATAGTTATATTGTCAAATTTCTAACAAAGATTCTAATTTAATAATAGTTATTTTCCAAAATTAAATATCCTTACAGACAATAACCAAAACACATTTTTTTAAATATAATTAATGTATATTCTTTTAATTACAAATTAATTTAAACATATTTTTAAAAGTTTATGATGCTGATTGTTTTTTTTTGAGAACAGAAACGTTGGATACCTATTCATAGAATATTAGCGACCAAATATTAAATAAGAGCTCTTCTAATTCACAGCATCTTACCGAAAACCACTTGTTTGGGTTGCTCAGATAAAAGATGAAAATCACCTGTGGATGCTAGAAATACTCATGCGCAAAATCGTTTCTCCCCAAGTTCGTTGTCCATGCCACACTGAAGTTGTTTGGTTTGTTGCCGCTTAGCAAAGTGAGACTTGTGAGACACTTGACACTTATACAGACTTTTATAATAAAATGTAAAATATTGTCGGTTTATACTATAAAACAGATTTTAGTCATAGACAAAATACGAAAAGTAAAATGTAACGTGACGTGAAAGTGTAAATTGTGTTACAATAACTTGTGGTTTATTTTTCAACAGTTTTTAAGTTGCTTCTTTGGAATTTGGTAGGCGTTTTACATACTTTACTAATATCTAGTTCAGCAATACAGCTATTTAGTTTGATTTTCATCTAAAATTTTAACTAACCCCTTTTTTATTATATTGTTACTCTTAGGTTTACTACTATTTTTAGCGATGATTTATTTTATAAACCACATTTAAAATATTTTTAATATTGAAATTCCTCCAGTTTTAGAGATTGCAAAAGTTGTTATTCTTATGTCATTTCTTGTCAAATATATATGCGTTATAACATAAGCAAAACAAAATTTTAATACTGTCCAATTGATGTTTTCCATATTTCCTAACACCTGTTGATTTATTTGCATTATACCAATTTCACACTAAAATTGTATGTTTACAGTATTCAAGGGCAATTTTATAGAAAATAGTAGTTATTTCATAATATACATAATGTACCTTTAATTTTTCATCGATGTGATTTTTCATCGTTGTGTTCATAAATACGAAAAAAGAATAGAAAAATGAGTTATCAAAAGTTTCGCAAAAATTCTCAATAATTAACCGGATATTCTGTTGCTAGCTTTTTTCATTTACCTGCTTAATTTTTTGCTGTTCAATGAGTTTATTTCACTTACGTAGGGATATTATTTATTATAGTTTAGGTTATGAATGTGTCTTTTTACTGTAGTTTAGCATTGTTGCGTTTGTTTTGAGAATGATACCCGAAGAAATCAAGACTTGTAAAACGGTATAGAAATATTTGCAATTAAATTAATAAGAATAATATAAACTCGTAAGAGTGGGTATCGACGAAGCTTAATTAGCAAATTTAAATACACAAATGATATTTAGTACTAGAATCATACGCCTACATAAGTTTTAACAGTAATAGGAAACTAGGTTAACGCATTGAATTTGCTTTGTCTCTTGCTTTTACAAAACGAATGTTCATTATTTGACATCAAAGATGCAAAATGCTCGCTATATATTCGGTAGTGTACATGATAGGGACCCTTGAATTTTCTGTAATGTTGGAAATTCGTTTCGGAACTGAGTGAAAAATGTTTACTATACTATACACCTTTTGTCTTACTTATGGTTCTTATGGTTTAAGACTATGAACAGTGTTCTATTAATAAACTACTACACAATTCCATCACATACCTATATTATATTTACATGTCTATCACGCCGCCCACTCTTTAAGAACAATTCTTTTATAACACCTATTCTTTTATATGACAATAATTAATTAATTAACTAGTTACTCAGAAAGGAGAGCAAACATTTTTATACATAAAAATTTGGTGAACAGGAATTGAAATTTTTTGTGGGCAGATTCAAAATTTGTGAACTTTTTTGAAATAGTTTAATCTCGTAACGAGCTTTTGATTTTGTTCAACATCACGAGGTGCCATGAAACTATAGGGCCTATAAAAAAGATGTTATCAATTTGTCAATCCTTGTTGGGTCTACATAGATTTAACACCTATTGATAAAGATGTATATTTATTGTATGGGTATATGTGTAATCTAAAGTTTACTAATCTTGATAGTGTATGGTTATTACAAAGATAGTGGAAAATAATATATTGAAGTATGTATTAGCTACAGATGATTTATTTTTTAAGTATAAATATTTGGTAACATGCATTACCAAATGTCTTATCATTGCTATGTTTCATGAAAACTAAGAAATTACGACATCTACCGCAAACATCAAACTTGAGAACATGTTCTAGGCCCAGTATTTTTTCTAAATTGGCTCAGATATCACGAAAGGACTATTCTAGCTGTACTTAAACGAGTATATCAGATGAAAATAATTGGCCTAAATGTTTTTATCATAAATTTGTTTTCTTCAACTTTTATTCACTTTCCGAGATATCATTTAATATATAAAGAAGTGGTTTAGAAATCGCGTATATGTTACTTAGAATAGGTATGCTTCATTTCCTCTTAATTTGCGCTATTACATTTTTAGACCCTATAGGGCAGAGTTAAAAAGTAACACACGCAGCTTTAAATACGATATTAGGCAGACGGCGACCGTAATTGTCAATACACTGCGTTAATCTACCTCTGTTCGTTTAACTCTTTCCAGCATATAGACGGGTATGTTGACTATATATAGATTGACGAATGTTGTTCTTAAGGTGATTCAGGTCACATTCCGAAAGTTGGAAGTGAGACTCTTCACTGAAGAAAATAAGAACGTCGTCAGGCATTGCAAAAAGCGCTTCACTTGAATTTTCTCAAGAAACAAATTGGATTAAGCTGCGCTATAGCAAATTTGTACGTATTAATTCAGTTCAGTTCTTCATGAAGGATCCGCCTCATTGAACGAGCATAAAACCCCACAGCAGAGCGCAAAACAGCTTTACTAAGTCTATATTTTTTCGTGTTTTCAGTTCGTGGAAGTTCATATTTCTTCTTTTTCACATCACCAGCTTCCCTGAAGTTGTTTATCCATGGAACACGGACACGGGGCGCAATATTGGAATTTGGAATGGACACGGAATGCACTTTGCATGGCAATGATTGAGCGATTATTAGACTCCGTTCACGAGAGAAGAATTCACCCGAAGTTGAAACATTGACAGTCTCAGAAACCAAATTCTACCTTGTTTATCTACGTCGCTTAGTAACGATCAATGACGCAGAACGAAATTTTATGCCGATTGAGTTCGCGCATACGACTGACTGCAACTTCAGGTGGCTTCTTCTCTCGTGAAACGAAGTCTACATGATAGCGAACACGCATTGCACGCACCTTCGTCCACTTTTCCTTTGAGTTAAATGCTGATTTTTGTTCCATTTATTTAATAATTTACTGATCAACTTGCTATTCTTCAAATCTTAATCCGAATTTGTCGAATTGTTTTACTGTTTTTCAATTTTTGTCTGATTTGTTATATTTAATTACTTGAGGTCATCGTTTTTTTCGTTTTGATCACTTTTGTGGAATAATTAATCATACAAATTTTATTAAATTTATTTTTACTCTAATTTGTTCTGTTCTTATTACTTACTCTTATTACTTAAAATAACAATGTTATATGGTTAAAATAGGTAAACTTTGCAAACTACTCTAATTAATTATGAAATGATGTAGAAATCCATATCAGTTATTCATCAAACCATACCTACTCATTATAGTTTGACAAAAAACAAATTACATTACGGGACGTAGGATTAAAAATAAGCATAGGTTAGTTTCTACTACGTTTATTCAGCAATGCCTGTAGTTACGAATAATTTAAATATTTTAATCAAGTAACAAATTCCAATGTCTTTTGATGATATTGACATTATTTAAATCTATTCTTAAATGTATAGGCGCAGTAACTTTTAAGATCATTTATTATTCATTACACAAGCAAGAATATATTACTGAAAATACTACATACGTAGATCGGCAAAACGGTGGAGAAATTAATATAAATGATAGATTTAAATCCAATTTAGGTAGTACATAAATATAGGTGGTGAGCTATTATCAACACTGTAGTCAAAAGAGTTAATGTTTTGAGCTGTAATTTAAATATTTTGTAGATTACAGATTTCTGCCAAAAACTATTTTGTTTGAAAATGAATATTTTTTATAACGAAATTTTAACCGATTCCTGAAGGTTAATCGACAAATACTGAATTATATTTCTCCAGATAGTTTAAAGGTGGTCGAAAAGAGTTTATTAATTTTTTGTCTACACCGAATATTTTTCTAGTCAATTTGAATCCCCAAAATATTTTAATGAATTTTAAAATCTAGCCCAATAATTTTTAATAATTAACATATAAATCTTAATCTTATACACTTAGCTGCAAAAGTATTACATAATTATAATACAATCGAACCACAAAGTTTTGAAAGTGCAACGACCTCCGCCTCTACCGATATAGGTCTTGCACAGTGGCGTGGACGTTTTTTTGCGGGGTCAACAATAGCATTGTTAGATTTAATATTGTTTGGACGTGGGAAACATTGTAATTACAAGCAAGTTTCCACACCACTCATGAAGTATTGTTTATGGCGCCTTACTATTTTTTTTTGTAAAAACCAAAGGAAAACTGTTTCAGATAAATAAGCATAAATAAAAAATAAATATAAACAAAATAAATTCATTAAACTAAAGTAACGAAAAATTCCATAACAAAAACAAACAGAAAACTCTCAAGTCACAATAGTAACAAATAACAAAAATAAATTAATGTAAACAAAATATATTTATATAATGATGAAAATGCTTCAATGAAAACAAAAGTATTTTTGTTTCAATAAAGGAAATCATAGGTACAAAAATAAAACTCGTAACACCGAAAAACAATGTTAGAATTTACCTTTTGTCATTTCCCGATTTTTCAACATCAATATCACTATTACCGACGTTGATAATAATATCATCGATAACCTTATCAGCCATATTACCTACATCCAACATTTTTTTTCTACGTTTTGAACATGAGCAATACACTTGCTCCATTTTTCTGTTGTCACTCGTTCCAATGATTTCTTAAGAAAGCATTCCACATCGGCTAACTTAAACGTTCAATTTTCCCGTGCCACATCTCCTTTAACTTGTGCCAAAATTAATTCAATTTGATTCAACTAACAACGATACGGGGCTAACCTTAATACAGTAATTCTGTGGCGCGATGCTAATTCATCTACAGCAAGTTTCTTATATTAGGCATGTATCTTCATAATTTGAAGAAATTCGTTCTTTTTACTGCTTTCATCGTAAGGGATGCTTTTATCCCGTAACCATTCTTGAATTTGAGCTTTTCTCCGTGCCTGTTGTGGCGTTTTTTCACAGTGTCCACTGTGGTAATGAGCATTATCCATAACGACGACAGATACTGGTTCCAAATTTCTGTGAATGCGTCCAAACCACTTTTGGCATTTTTATACCGGTTGACCAGCCTTCAATAGCTGCTTGCCGTGCCTTTTTCACATTTCTTTCTAGCCATACTTTTTTCACCGTGTGTTTCTCGTTGGCCCATGTTTCATACGTTAAATATTTCTTCCTTGTTTTCAAAACTCGTTAATTTTCATTAGATCCTCTCTTCTCCCCAAAATTATTTCAGATCTTTCAATAAGAACACTCTTTCTATTTATTTTCTCATAACTAAAATGCAAACCATGTAAGATTTTCCTCAACGTCTCCTTACACATTTTAGAGATGATCTCATTTTCACAGCTTCGAGCACTTTCTTTAATGTTAATTTTTCATAAAAAATGTATTTACAGTTCTTCGTATAGCATATTCCGCATTTTCGTCGACTTCTATTTTTGTCCGACCGCTCTTCCTTTTTGTTCTCTCAAAATTTTGTAGATGCTTGATTTTGAGGTTCCCGTGTAATCTGAATAGATATCTATTAATTCGTCTTTTAGATCTTTTTGCAGACGCAGAAATACACGTACTATGATGACCGCTCTGGCACAACTTTCATCTTTCAATGAAAGGAATTCACTAATAGATTCTTGAATATTTTATTTACTAGCTTCGCACAACACTTTATACAACCGCTAATACAAAAATAGCACCAGAGTATTTTAATTGCACGAAATTACCAATTACTCGTTTACACACAATAAAGGTTAGGATAGGTTAAAATTGGTCACATCACACAATCGAAGTAATACAAGGATTATGCGTCACTTGTACTTATCGACGATATAGACACTTCGATCTGAATTTTAGAAAAACTATATTTTGTATAATTAATTAAGTATAACAGATGTTTCTTAATAAAATAAAAAAATGCGCGCGAATCTACCCTAACCGACGTTCTTACACTATTGCGTCTTCGTTGCCTGACAAATATGGACATACATTTGAATGAGCAAAAGAGAGACATGCGTCTTTCAACTTGAGACCGACGTTGCCACTATTTGAAGAAAGTTCTTAAACATGAGAAATGGAAGTACAAAGTTTATTTCATAAAAGTAACCTTTTTTCTATGTAACTCATAAATCATAAACACAACATACATAACTGAATTTTTAAAAAAATCCAGAGTACATGTTAAAATTATTATGATATTACCCTGTATAATGAGAAATAAAACAAATAAACCCAAATGTTTTTTAACGATTATTTTTTGTTAAATTTTTTGTACAAAATAAAGAGTAAGTGATTTCGTTATTATTTTTTCAGTATAGTAAAATATAGGCTGGTTGCTTTTCAACAATAAATTAATTTCTCTAGTGTCTGTACATTTAAAATGAATCCACACCGATACAAAATCGAAATTTAACAGCAGAAATATGTGGTGGCCGTCACCCTGAGTGGTGAAGGGAGATATCAGAGTTACATTGCTCAGGAACTCAATGTGAATCAGTCTACCATTAGTAGGGCTTTAAGTCGATTCAGGGAAATAGGACAGCATACGAGAAGATAGTCCAAGGGTTACCACCCATGTGCAGGACCGTTTTCTTCTATTAGTAACACTAACAAGGATTGTAAACGCACCATATTTACAAAATAGGTTTTTAGATGCCCATTAAGTTCATGTAAGTCCTGATACTGAGAAGAAGTCTTCGTGAAAATAATCTGGCTCCTCTTCAAGCCATCTGGCTCCTCTTCAAGCCACAACAACACCATTAGTAATTGCAAATCATAGGAGAGTTTGCGGTTTGCTCGAGATCTTGTAAATTGGGCAAAAGAGGATGGGGCCAAAGTTCTCTGATAAATCCAGGTTTTCTTTGTTCAATAATGATAGACAAGTAAGAGAATGTAGACGCGAAAGAGAGCGATGTGCTAATTGTAACATTATTCCTAGAGTGAACTATGGAGGCGGATCAGTAATGGTGTGGGGAGGAATTTCTTTGGCTGCACGTACGGACTTGGTACTTTTTCAAAATAGAGCTCTCACTGCTTGAAGGTTGGTTTTAGAACCTCGCCATATGTCATTTTTATTGGAGAACATTTTTTGTTTATGCATGCTAATGCACGGTCCCACATTGCTATAATTTGGAAGAGGTAGGAATTAATACCATGGCATGGCCAGCTAGAAGCCCTGATCTCAAACTCATAGAACACATATGGGATAATATGGGCAGAAGAATTTTAACCTGTCAAACCCTCTGAATAACCTAGATGAGCTTAGCATGCCAATAAGATGCCAAGATGTTATTCGTGCACGTGGTGGAAATACGAGGTACTGAAAACAAAAATTAGTGCAGTTGATTTTATTATTCATAAATTGATTATTCATGTTTTATTTATATATTTGTCTGGGAAATGAAATTTTATGTTATTTTGATTTACTAAAGATGAATATATACTTTATTATACGTATTTACTTTAAATAAATACAAAAATTAAAAAAAAAATATTTATATTTTGGTTTTTTGGCGTTTATTGAAATTATGCGATACTTTTGTTGGTAAGTATAACTTGTTTTTTAACAAGGGAATACATAGAATTTTCAATACAGAAATCCCCTTTGCTGTAGCCAATATATTGTTTTTTTATGCGTAACATAAGCATGTAATTTTATTTAAACTTTATTATTAATGGGTAATTTGATAACATAATAGTATATTAAAGTATAAGTGGATATTAAGGTATTTAAAACACGCGCAATTTTTCGAGCACGATGGCGTAGCCGGAGTGCTTGAAATAGAGCAGTGTTAAGACCAGTTATCAACGAATACTTTACGCTATTTTTTATTGGTACATTTACTTTGAAATCATAAATACTGATATTAATATTACAAAAAATGGAAATAAGAACTAATAATGTAAAATGGTTACATTAGTGATGTGACATCAGTATATTTTTCGTTGACATGAAAACTGAAAAAAACGAAATTTAATTTGCGATCTGTCACTTAAAATTAATTTTTGTGACCACAGTTGTTACTGGTTGTATTTCACTTAAAAGTGATTAATAACATTAATTACTTATATATGTAAGCAGAATTGCAGATAATACCGCAAAAATCAGAATACGCTTATAAGAAACAATACTAGTTTATCAAATGGATAGAAGAGTAAAATATAATAGATACATATTAACGAGTTGTACTTTGCTTACCTTCCGAAAATGTCGCAGCAGTACAAGGCCTATAAATATTTCAAACAATGCCAACTATACTTTTCACATTCATTTAAAACAATAAGATTGTTGAATATTTGAATAAAGCTTTTGAAACATTTGTTAGTAATTTTATTTGACGTTACATGGTACCTCTCCTGTCAGATCAATCATTAAAAAGTTGACATTTAGAATAGACTTCACATTTCTCTGGTTGTAGATGTTACCATGCTTTAAAACAGGCGCGTTTATGAAAGTTGAATTTACACACGCTGCGGCGTACTTTAAATAAGCAATAACTAATAAAAAACTAATTCATAAAACTGATAGTGAACCATGTTCTTCAATGGCACGTATTTATTTCATCTTCCTTTAGATGGTTCAGCCTAAAGTTTTCTAAAAAATTTAACCACACTGCTGTTCATTTTAGAACATGCAACCTTTCGACACAATATTGATCAAAAATCCTTTATTCTTCGAGTTTGAGGGACTTTTGCGGACTTCTAATTATTATTTAGTTAAAAATTATTTTGAATGTTCTAGGTGTGTGAATCTCCACTCGATACTAGTCGCTGTTGGGTTCTAATTAACAGTGCTGTTCCTTAGCTTCGCTGGAAAACCCGTAACAAAGCCTATATACAATACATGAGACTAAATAACCTTAGCAGTTGATGCCGATAACAGAAATATTTCTCACTTATGACCATAAGTCGTGTCTTGACTCTAACCTTACGTCTGCCAAGTTTTCGGCAAGTTGATTCATTCTCTTATTGCCTAATACATTGTTACATGCGTTTGCCAAAATCAAGAAAACATTATTTGTTCACCAATCTCATGGCATAGGTACATATAAATTAGTAGAAATTTCAAAGTTTTCTGAAACCTTTGGGACAAACGTTATATTATGCTTTAATTGAACGCTTTCTATATGGTTCTATATAGACCCATTGTTAGGTTGAAATTTCGTAATGTTTATAATCCAGTTAAACCTGAACTTTGATAAGGTTCACATAATCTTGGAAAAAAGCATGGAAAAAAAGTGTCGTATTTTATGATTTTTTTGGCTTATGACGCGAAAACTGTCCAAAATCAGTGACATCTACACGTTCTCATCCATATCCATTTTTAACTCATCAAACCGTATATACATATACACTTAGTGTTACGACGCAAATGTTATACTAAAATGTTTGGTTCATCAATTCAATTTAATTAATTGATGCATTGATAAAATACATAATTAGTACAGGAACCATATTAAATATAAATGCTTCTATAATAATGTTTATAGAGTAAATTCAACTTTTTAAAACTTTACACAAGCAAACCAAATGAAATGCTTTTGTTTGAGCCATTCTGTAAACAGAAGCATGTAAAGCTTTTGAAATTAACGCCTGACAGACGTTTTCACTCCCGTTGATGCTTAATATCTAAATATTTACACATGTATATCACTAACATAGACTATGATTCGAATGAACATTTTAAATGAAAATATTAGGAAATTTTATTTTACACGTAGAGTTGTCACCAGACAACAGGTAATAAACGACCCATATAATTTCGACATTTTTTCTCATTTAGGAAAAACTAAATAGCTACTCAGAAGCTCCCATTCTTACTATCTCTTTTTTCCTGTATAAAAGTACATTATTGTTTTTGTTTTTCTCATTTATGATCATAGTTACATTTTTCTGAATTGATTCCTTTTTGTAGTCTCCCAATTTCTAATACCATTTCTTGAATATTTTTTTTTCATTTAAAGCATGTTAATGAGAATTGCCCCTACTTGTCTACATAACATTTAACATAACTCTAGAGGTACAATAACTCTTGCCGTTGAGTCTATTACGCGTTATATGTCTGACAACGGTAGAAAACATCTTTATTTACATTTAAAAGTGCAGACACATAATATAGATAATTGCATTCTTATATAAATGTAGAGAAGAATCAAATTTTTATTCCGTTGAGTATTGGGCAACATCAGCCCACATAAGCGCTGACAAGTTTAAAACTTTAGTTGAAAACATTTTTAACTGAAAGTTACCTAATTGCCTTTATTGTAATACATACTTCAAAGAACTCACTAAAAATTATTCAGTTTATTCTTTGAAATTAACAATTAATTGTCATTTAACTATAATACATAAAACGTGTTTCAATTATTCAATTGGTCTTGAACCTTCTTTAGTATTGCATCCTGTGTGATAAACGAAACTAGACAACTATAAAACTGGTACAATGTACTCAATAAAATAAAAATAGAAACAGGTTAAAATTTCACGACATAACAATGATTAAAATAATTATGTGCAGTTGCAAATCGGTCCAACTGTTGTAGTTTTTTATGTTAAGGACTAACGTATATTCAATTTTCATAAATTAATTTATAATAATTTTTACCTAGGACGTAGGAAAATCGAATTCAATTTTTAATTTTATGGCTCATAATTCGTCATTTTCCTGCAAGGTCAATGGAACTCATCATATTTTGGCCCTCGTCATATTTTAGAATTCAACAATAGGCATGATGACTGCTTCTGAAATCCCCTTCTACAGTGTAGGTACACGTCTGCTTTTCCGAAAAATACATTATTTTAACAATAAACTAATTTTTAACGAAAATAATTGCATTTTATTCTATCTGTTTTGAATTATGTGCTAAACGCATGCTACGTCACACCTCAGTAGATATTGCATTGTGTTTATGTTTAACGAAGAACGTCAACAATACATTTTTCATCTGTCAAACATATGAATAGAATAAAGAAGAAGATATGAATGACATTACAAATATTAAGGTACTTTTAGACGGTCAGATCAGTTTTCCGTTTAGTCTCAGTTTCGGTATAGTTATCAGTTCAGTTTAAAAATGCTGCTGCTATTAGACGGTCAGTTGTCATTCACAATTCAGTAATGGACGAAGACCCTAATTGCGGTCGCGTTGTGCTCCGCACTAAAAAAACCTCGAAAAAATGAAAGTAGATGGAGTAGAAATTGGCTCCTCGAAAGAAATACACTGTCGCATTTAAATTTATTAAAGGAACTTCATTTTGAACCATCTGATTGGTCAAACTATTTAAGAATGAGTGGGGATACATATCTAGTGTTGTTGCAGTTAGTAACACAATTACAAAAAAACCAAGACACCAGCATGAGAGAAGCTATATCACCACATGAGAGGCTAAGTGCAACGATCAGATTTTGGCTACTGGCTATTGTATTTTCAGGACCCTTATCATCACCATCTGTTGTGTTGTCCATAGTATTTCTACTACTACGAACATCTTTTGTATCATTAAGGGACACAAACAAGTCGTAGTACCACAAAGATGGTTCATATATGTCACCATTTCCGGCTCTGCTTTTAGCAGCCTCCTTAACCTTTTTTAGTTCTTTATTATACGTTGATCGTAAATTGTTTATTTTCGCTTTTACTATTTTTATAGTTGCATTGTTATCTTGCTCTTTGAATTTTTCAACCAAAACATTATACGCAGCTTGTCTTTTGTTTATGTTGTAGTATTGCGGATCTTTTTTGTTCCACAGACACACTACTTCTAGCGATAATTTTATGCGACTGAGACTGAGACCTGATCTACACAGGTTTGTTTATACATCCGTTTAACTGATAACTGATACGATAACTTTTGGTATACCCAGCGAGCCACAGCTCCGTATCAGTTTCAGTTTTTCTTACAGTTTTTTGTGTTTACACATACAGATAACTGACAGTTCGACTGAAACTGAGACTGAACGGAGAACTGATCTGACCGTCTAAAAGTACCTTTGGAGTGGAGTTCAATTTGCAGACTCGGGCTGAGTACTCGATAGTGACACGACAAATTTAAATAGAACGTTTGCTGTGCACTATATAACCTCAAAAAATAGTTTCTATCGTTAGTTATTTGTGATTTTTGATATCTTGTTTCTTATGCCTCTGACATGAATGGAATTATGAAAAATGATAATCAATGCTGCTATAATAACACAAATCACAAACGAAGTATAACCTAAGTGTGCATATGTGCATGAAACACGAATAAAATTGTTTGTGCTCGAGGGGAAAGAGAAAAAGAAAGTTTATGTGTCCGGGAGCGCCTGTGGGCTTCAAGCAAAAGTCAAAAAGATCGCGAGCGTTACACTCGAGTTTGCTCGAGCGAGCAAATCGAACGCCATTAATATGTAAATAAACTGCTAAGCTAACCTCAAAAATAACTTGAATGTGGCTTGTGTGAATTTTACTTAGCTCTAAAGATTAATAATAATGTACTTACAAGGAAGTTTTCACTTTTTGAAATTCCGACTAGCAAAAATCATTATTTGATGCAAGAAACTCACCCAACATCAACAAATCAATTTATTTGCTTTATATGAAATGATGTAGTAATCGATCGCAATGCGTAATCAAAACAAGAGTTAAAGCAACACTCACGGAGGTAATTGATAGGACAGAAATTAACAGTTTTCTAAAAATGTAGGGGAAATTCGTTCATAGTATTTTGATGTTTAGACTGTTTTGTTTTATACTTTAACCTATAATATAAAGTAAAACAACAGTAAGTAGCAAATAATTTTAGTAAAAAAATTATATCACCTTAATAGTTAATTTACAATAAAAATTCACAAAATAGAGTCAACAAATTAATCTTAATTTGCATTTTGATTTATAATAACACTACATTTTTGTTAAAATAAATTTTAAGAAATAGATATTTGTGTACCTAGGCGCGAAAGTGCTAGTTTTCAGGGCCGACAGAAGAAATGGCCAGGCGAGGGGTAGCCGAGCCTGGCCACTTCTGGAGGCCTGGAAAACCACTTTCGCGACGCGGAACACACAATAGTTTTTATCCTACGTATAAAATGATTAGATTCTAAAATGACAAAAAGAAAGGTGGGAAATTTTTTGACTGTACCATGTAATGTTATGAGATGAACGAGTCATAAAAAATAGCAAATGATTTGTTGAAAATAATATTCTCGCTGTACCTTGCAATGCAATAAACACCAATCTATAAAATGTTTATATTTTTGGTTATATTTTTCTTTTGACTTTTCAAGTAGCAAATTTAGTGTAGCCTATCTTGCTTTTTGCATAATCCCTTCCGGTGTAGAATAACTGCCGTCGGATTCGTCCATATTATGTAACATACTATTTTCAATCCTAGTTTTATTGTTAACAAAATCCTAAAGGTACAGTCACAATGAACAGATTAACAATTAGTAATTACAATTAGTCGTAGAACCTTGTAAGCTGTCATTGCAGTTCAGCATTCATAAATGAACATATTAGTAATTATACTAAAAGTTACCTCATTTTGTGAGATTAGAAGTCATATTTATTATTCATTTTCTCCATCACTTTGTCTGATTTGATGCCTTTGATACTTCTACATTGACAAATTATTGTCAAGCGTCAACACTGTCAATTGTTCTACCCCATAATACAAAGAGGACGCAACCAAAAATCAGCTAATTATTACATTAATTCTGTCTTTGTGAACGCGTCATCATTTATAATAGGGTGCCATCTAGTGTTATTTTTGTGAAGTCGTTTTCCCTGCCTAGCCATTATTTGCCATCTTTCTCGCCTAGCCGTGCAAATACCTACTTTCCCGTCCCGACAGAACCACGAAAAGTGGATTTTCGAGTGGTGTAGGATAAAAAACGCATTTTCATTTATCAACTTTTAGTGTAGGGGAAAAATAGGGGTATTTAATTTTACGAATAGGGAAAATGGAGGGATTTTTTTGTTGGTAGAAAGGTTACCATCACTGATTTACTGAGACGTAACATCATGTGCTGTTTCGATCAACATGGCGGATTGCAGTATTTTATACTTTTATTTTCCTAAAACTCTTATTAATCTAAATGTTCATATTAAAATTAGGTAATTTTTCAGAATCCTTTCATCACATATTTTTCTCTAAAACCATTTACTTTTTCATTGCTTAGTACTGTCAACATCCCTATTCTATTAAATTTTATTAAATGTAGATATGAATGTTCAAGTCAAAACGAAATATATCGAAACAGACTTTACACTTTACACGTTTTCAAAATGAACAATCGAATAGTTTCCTCAAATTATAATAATCTTAATTTGCAATCATATTTTTATTATGAATTTAAATATTTGTTTGCTTATTACATGTTTAATTTTTGTTTGCAAAGGAAATACGGAACATATTTTAGTGATTTACAATATCCAAGGGTAAACCCGTAATATTTGTATCTTACTTAATTTTAGATATACCACAGGAAAGTAAATAAAGAAAAACTGCCATTCATTAGTGTTATAAATAGATGGTGGGTTAACGACTTACATACGGTACAAAAAATAATGTAGATTTGTTTTTTGCCGTCTATTAATTTAAATGTCACTGCAAGAAGTTCACTGTAAATAAACTATATCTTTATTATCTAAAATTATTGTCATTCGTTTAATTGCGAGATAGTTTTGGGCAGTACGCAATGAGGATAAAATGTTGAAAAAATGGATTGAGTTTTTAGCTGTTCCAATTTTTATAATTAACTAGCTATTGAAGCCATATAGCAACGCTTTTTCCTCGCTGGTCTGGCACAATATACAGTTTTGTTCAGAAAATCTGCATAAACGTGAACTGTTTTCTATAACCAAAAATATTACGTGATGGATTTAATTTCAAACGTTCGTTCTTAAACTTGTTAGGTCTAAATTCTAAATATATAAGAAAGCCTTATCAGTTAATCGTTAACGACTCTCTGAGCACAAATGGGTGACCAGGTAGTAACATGCTATAAGGAATTTATTTTTACTGGCTGGGGTGCTTGAATTTTCTATCAAACATATAAAATTTTCAAAAGCTTATTTTACGATATAGATTCTGCTTTTAATTCATCAAAATAGCATATTTTCAAGTTTAATATCTTCATATTCATTATAGAGTCAAATTTTCTCTAACTTTTATCCTATCCAAAATTAAAATCATCCAATCAAAATGAAGCAAATTGGCTTCCTGTTTAATAGTTTCTTATTAGCGTAATCCTCACCCTTTGACAATTGCGGCGACAGATTATTACTTTTCCGCCCAACCTATCTTATATGCGACAAAAGTATTGGTTTACCCCAAAAAAAGTTGGAAATTTGAAATTTTTTTTTGAGTTATTTTTACGTTTTCCATCAACAACAACACGAAAAAACGGTTTTTAGAAAAAAAATCCTGTGTGTATGTCGTCGTCGTCGGCCACTTTTTCTTACATGTCTTGTTAGCACGATGCAGCCTCCGGAGTATATACAAGTGACCAATTTTATTATTGGATATTATTCAGAGCGTCTCAAACATGGACCCTATTGATATTCAGCTCACTAAAGCCAGTACAACGGGTGCTATGGTACTTGAAGTACCAAATTTTTGTCATTTTAGGAGAATTTTCAGTTTGTTAGCAGGATACAGCCTCCAGAGAGTATGCGATTGATCAATTTTATGATTGAATATTGTTCATGGTGTCTCACAGATGTACTCTATTGATATTTTCAGTTGACTAGAGTAAATACAGCGGGTCCTATAAATCCAGATATACTGAATTTTTGGTTATTTTTGGAGAAATTTCGGTTTGTTAGCACGATACATGCCCCGAAGTGTATACAATTAACAATTTTATGATAGAATATTGTTCAGGGCCACAGATGCGGAAAAGTTAGTTTTAATCTTTAAAACCGTTTATTACTTTTCCGCCCCACCTTTCTATATGCGAGAAAAGTATTGGTTTACACCAAAAAAGTTGGAATTTTGAAAATTTCTTTTTAGTTATTTTCACGTTTTTCATCAACAACAACACGAAAAAATGGTTTTTAGAAAAAAAATCCTGTGTGTATGTCGTCGTTGTCGTCGGCCACTTTTCCTTATATGTCTTGTTAGCACGATATAGCCTCCGGAGTGCAATAAGTCAGCAATTTTATGATTGAATATTGTTAAGGACATGACACAAATCATCCCTATTGATTTTCAGTTCACCAGAGCCAATACTACGGGTGCTATGGTACTTGAAGTACCACATTTTGTCATTTTTTGAGAAATTTCAGTTTGTTAGCACAATACAGCCTCTGAAGTTCAACAAGTCACCAATTTTATGATTAAATATTATTTAAGG
Organism: Galeruca laticollis; assembly: GCA_963921935.1. Taxonomy (NCBI): domain Eukaryota; kingdom Metazoa; phylum Arthropoda; class Insecta; order Coleoptera; family Chrysomelidae; genus Galeruca; species Galeruca laticollis. Next base: position 158,198,066 of record OY998180.1, on the reverse strand, counting down.
CATCTCACTGATGAACCCTATTGATTTTCAGCTCACCGGAGCCAATACAACAGATGCTACAGTACTTTAAGTACGATATTATTGTCATTTTTAGAGAAGTTTCAGTTGGTTAGCACGATACAGCCTCCGGAGTACATACAAGTGCCCAATTTTATGATTGGATATTATTTAGAGCGTCTCAAAGATGAACCCTATTGATATTCAACTCAATTAAGCCAGTACAACGGGAGTTATGGTACTTGAAGTACCAAATTTTCGTTATTTTTGGAGAATTTTCAGTTTGTTAGCACGATACAGCCTCCAGAGAGTATACGATTGATCAATTTTATTATGGAATATTGTTCAAGGTGTCTCACAGATGATTTTCAGTTGACTAGAGTGAGTACAGCGGGGCCTATAAATCCAGATATACTGAATTTTTGGTTATTTTTGGAGAAATTTCGGTTAGTTAGCACGATACATCCCCCGAATTGTATACAATTAACAATTTTATGATAGAATATTGTTCAGGGCCACAGATGCGGAAAAATTAGTTTTAATCTTTAAAACCGTTTATTTTTTATTCAAGTGAGAACTACCCGAGTACAAAAAAGTGAAAATGTGACATTTTTTTTGTGTAACTGTATAATGTATGCTAAAATATTTTCAATTAGTTTGGAATAACTGAATTGATATTTTATTATTTTGGTTGAGCTAATTTTGTGTCGCCAAGGCTATAAACATTTTATCTGCTCTTGGTTAAAGGTTAATATAAAAAATTCACAAATATGATAGTCTAAAACCAGAACAATATTTATCACTGTAAAATCAACCAATTGCTCAATAATTTGAATAAATCATTGATCATATCATTTTGTAATTAGTTTTTGGAATAAATTAAACTGTTCGTAAGTCAAGAACTTTTACAAGTACTGTAGTTGCTTATCACTAGAGTAGTATGACTGGTTTTATGCAATTCACCATGAAAGATGGTTAAGGCTACAAAAACTTTCTCTTAGTTACTAAACCTACTTCATTATGTTCTATTGACTCCATCATTTCTTCATATCCTTATACTCCCCCTATTTTTAGTCAATAAACAAATATATATTGCACCGTGAAAATTCCTTCTTTACAGTAGTCCTTACTTAAATACATATTTCCTACTAGTACTACACACGTATTGTGTCATGTATTATTCAATACGACCAGCATAGGCCAACTAAACGGCCACCCTACGGCCTTTGCCTTAAGGATTATATCGTAATGTTTTACATTTTTAGATACCATTAAACCAAAAAATATTTCGAGTACTCTAATTTGGAAAATAATAGTAAAATGAAAACTAGATGTCATTTTTCATTTCACCTAATTTGACAGGTTGACACGCCAGTGATTTATGTATGAGAGAATAAATTTTGTGATAGTCACAGACGAAGTAAAAAGAATTTCGTTCGTTAGTAAGAAGGCAGTAATGAAAATAATGGTAAAAAATGTGCGGAATTAGAGGGGACTTAGTACATTCTCGTCGGCTTTGTCAGTAAGTGTGACTATCTTACTAGTCGGACAAAGTGAACTGTATTCTTTTTGTAGGCTGGTTTTCGAAACGTGGTCTTCGTATACGCTGACGTCGAATCAAACTCAGAAGTAAAGAGATTATCACGTTTATTTACAAAACAAATGTTTTCCCTTGCAACATTTTTGAAATAACGTACTTAACTTAATTTGATTTGAATTTGCAATACGCATTTGCTAAGAAGTATTGAATGCTTGATACTGATAGATGTTAGTATAGTGGCTGTATAGATGTAAAGTATCTAAAGATGAAACTTACGTGAGGGAGAGAGAGAGAGAAGCTCGAAATGATTTTGTGTTAGAAGGGGCTTTTTTATTTAAAAGCTGAGGAAATTTTAATTTTATAGAGATTACCCTGATATAGGATTGATTTCCTTTGCAGGGCGGGTGTTGTGTATTGGAGTATCGTTTATGCGGCGCTCGTGGGTGAGTTTGGTGTTTTTGGAGGAGGCTGAAAAACAGCCAAGTGGAAAAAACTGTCTAAAACGAGAAGAAATAAAATGTGTTGATTTTTTTAGAAATGTGTACAGAATTGAGCGCAGTGGAGCGGGCGTTTCGCTAGAAATCGACTGGAAAGAAAGGTTGAGTCGGTTAGCAGCGAGGGTTGATGTTAGGAGTAGCGTGGTTAAAAAGTGTCTAGAATCTTATATATTAAAAAAAATTATGAAAACTCAGTCCGTCAGGGCGTTCTATCCGGCCCATTTCCTTCATTTTTTTTTAAATGAAAGGTATTTAGTCACAGATATGTCATCAATCATTGACTTTTACTCAAATCCCACCTTACTCAAGTTATACTCAAACGCGATTCTTCCCTGTACATTTCATATGGGACACTCAAACAATTCGAATTCTCATAGCTCCTCTTATAATGAATGGATCTTGATCGTTTCACTCTCAGAACACTCAGTGGATCAACCTCTTTCTTTTGAGGAGCTTAAATTCGTTGAGTTTGAGGAAAGTTATGCGTGCACAATCAACTTTACATTCAATTTTTTCAAGATTTTCCTTCACTCAAACCTCTATAACTAGAGTTCTAATTAACGTAGGCTGTTGACACACGTCTAAGAACACTCAGTGGATCAAGCCCTTTCTTTTGAGCTATTAACTTTTTAAATTCGTTGAGTTTGAGGACAGTTATGTGTGCACTATCAAACTTTACTTTCAATTTTTTCCAAATACTGCGGCCGACGCACAGCTAATATTGTCTGGAAAGAATTACTGTAAAATGATTTTATATAATAATTACACCCTCTCATACATAGTCTATCCTAATACTGCGGAGCAGCACGGGTCCTCTAGTAGAATAATAAAAAGAGTCTAGAATTTGGGTGATTTTTCGGTGTCTTGAGAGACGACGATCCACGCTGTTTGCGCATGGTTATAAGATTGGATTGGCTAGGTGACAGAAATTTGTGAAGTTGAGTGTTAGACGTGGCTTTTTGGGGATTTGACGTCTTAAGAGAGAGTTTGAAGAGAATTTATTATTAGATTTTTTGGAATTTTTATTAAAAAAATTACTAGGAGACATTTTAGAAAAGTGTATAGAATAGGGTTTTAGAAGGTGGCGGTGGGCTTGATTGTGTTTGAGGAGAGGAGTTTGCGGGGATTTGATGAATTTAAGCACGGTGCGGTGTTCAAAGAATAACAACAACGACGATCAAGCAAATGTAAGCGGGTACAACTACGCCTGTCATCACTCCATTTGGCTAGTGAATAAATTCACCATGCTACAGGGAAACCGCAGGAAACCTGTAACACCGACAGGGGGTGGGGATGGTTGGAAAAGGGTATACCGTAAAACTTTGCTCCATTTTTAAGAGCAAAAATAGAAAATGTTCTAAAAAATATATTAAAAATGCAAATATAATTTTGATTTTCGCATGAGGTATAAATAAGAGGTTACTTAAACCTCCTGTACGGTCGTTATTTAATAAATTTACCCGGAACAATTTTTTTATTATTAAAAAGTGGGACAAAGTCTACCAATGGAAGGGGTTACTTTGCTCCAGCTGAAAAATTGTATTACAACTTATACTATATGTTACCTGGGGCAATGTCTTCCAGCGCGTTAGATAGACTTTGCTCCAAAATATAATTCTGCTGTATAAAATTTATCAAAAACATATTTTAAGTATTTTTTATTTCAAATAAAATACATTTACATTCTAAAACGGCAAAAAAGTATTTGTTTCTTAAAGATGTATAAGGAACTTAAGTACTAATTAGTAAAATTAACAAAAAACACAGATTAAAGTAGCAAACTCTCAAATTACGTCCTTATGGGCACCTACTAAGTAGGTAGTACCTACTAGTTACGAAAAAAGCGTTTAATTCGGGAACAACAAATGTGCCTCGTTTAGAAAATTGTCGAGGTGCGTCTATAGAACCTAGAACGTCATTCCAAGAGTAAGGCATTACATCTGGTTTAGACGGCCATTTCCACATTTTTAACGACTTTTCCATGGAGCTACTAGTGACTTCATTTTCATCATAGGCCACAATTTTGCCAGGATATAACAATCACTGGTATACTGAAACACTATAAAACTTCCTACATTCCGAATTACGCTTTTAAACTGAGAAGCTTTACTTTTAATTGATTTGCCCTCTACATAGTCTAAAAATTCCTCTTGTTTTTCTTGTTCTTTAACAATCTCATCGAAATCAACATCGTCTGAAGAATAATCGTAAAATACAATTTCCTTGCTTTTCTATCCAGATGTAGAAGGTTCTTCTTCTATTATTTGCTCTTCAAGCATATCTGTTTCCGTTTCGTAATCATTTTGTATAATGTCACCACATACACTTTTTTCCGGCAGGAATTGTAAGTTTCTTCCTACGCGGTTTAACGATATTTGTTAATTTTCTTCGTTGACTTTCAAGTTTTTGTAGAAACGAGCTTTGAATATCATCTACGCTGCAAATAGTTCTTGGAATGCGGTTTAGGACTTCTTCTTCGTTTAAGGGAAATATGCCACATTTTCGAAAACCAGCAATTACATTATTTTTGATGTTTGGTTCCATCCTTTTCAGCATTTTTCACAGAGTGGAGGAAGAAAGTGTTGTTTATGAATGTTTGTATTGGGAATGCCTTATCGGTATCCTTCCACTGCGAAAATCCTTGCCTCCATGCAATTTTCAGTGGCCTGAAAAAAGCACATCTAGTGGCTGTATAAGATGAGTGCTGTTTGGAGGCAAACAAATTAATGTTATTTGATTTTCCTGGCATAGCTTTAGTGCATCCATGGTAATATGTGACGACAGATTGTCACACAATATAACTTTTTTGCCTTTCAATTTTTTCAGGCGTGGTATCATCTGACATTTCAGCCAGTCACTAAATATTAACGCATCAAACCAACCGGAACTACTCGAATTATACCGGCATCCCTTGGGACCGTTTCCGATCCATGTATTCCACATCTTCATGGCTCGATAAACTACATATGGGAGAAGTAGCTCTCCAGATGCACTTCCGGAAAACATGACTGATATTGATGTTTTTGATGCATTTCGGATTAGTTCTGGATATTTTGACCCTTTTTTGTCGATTACTCTTTTTTCCCCGGGTTATTGGTCAAATTCGTCTCATCAAAATTCCAAATGTTTATGGTGGGACGTCTTTCAGCTCTTTAGATAAATTTTCAAAAAAACTTTTAATCATTTGCTCATCCACAGCGGCTCTTGTTCGTTTAACATTTTCGGCGAAACGTTGCGAGAGTACGGGGTTTCTAATTAAAAAAAATTTATCCAATTTTTGCCAGGCAAGTTATTTTTTGCAGGTTAGGACAAGAAAAAAAACATTCTTGTTTCTAATGGTTTAATTTAAGAAACAAAAATTCAAAACAACTAACGGATAATAATCAACTCGTACACAAAAACTTACCTAAAAATCAGCACTAATAACAGTTGCACGCACCAAATTTTGAAGGTAAAAAAACGCGCCAATTCTCTTGCCTGTCTTCACTTTGAGATTAAGAATGTAAATAAACACAGAAATGACGACCTGTCACTATCAGTTACAAGCTTATAGGCAACATTGAATACAGCAGTGTTGATTTGGTTACATATATTAAAAGTCAAGAGATAGAAGTCAGTTAAACTCTTTTCTCATATGGGGCAAAGTCCACCCTTAAGGGACAAAGTAACCCCGCTTTACGGTACCTGAAATGGTTGATCGGATTGAGATAGGGGAATTGTCGAGGTAGTTTAAGTAGTCGTCGTAGGCTGTGGCTAGTAGCCGGACTGGAGGAAATGGAAGTTTCCTGTTGGGTTTGTTGCCGAGAGGCCGTCTGATTGCGATCCAGGGTGTGAGGAGAGCGCTTTTAGGGATTGCATTGCCCGTTTCGGTCGTACGATTGACGTATCGGGCTTGTAAATTGTTCAGACATGATGGAATTGGCTCGATGTCGATATTGGCATAAACGGTGTTGCTAGGAGAATAAGGAGACTTATATTGGCAGGTATCTCACAATTGACTGCTCTTAAGTCACAATCTTTTTTACAATACGATCGGGAAGGGTGCAATAGACGTTTGCTCTATAGTAGATTATGGGCGGATGTATGTTTTATACGTATGCAATAAAAAGGCAGGGTGAGTTCGACCAAATCTTCCGCCGAGTGCCTTAATGAGACAAACTCGTCGACGGACTTTATTTAGTGTATCAGTCAGGTCGGCCGTCATGTTGAGAATGTGAGTGAATCTCACTCCCAAGTAAACGGCTTCCCTGCAGATTTCGAGTTGTTCTCCCCAGAGCACGAGGCGAAAGCTGATTTGTAGAAGTCGTTCGCCCTGAGTGGAAGGGTGTTTAAACAAGATAACTTCGTTTTTTGAGTCTTGAGTGTCACCCGCCATCTCCGGAACCAATTCGAAAATTGCGTTAGGAGATTTTGGGATCGAAGATTGAGAGAGCGAGTGTCAGTGGTGGAAAATATTGATGCAGTGTCGCTCGCATATAATTGGATTTTATCCTGGGGGTGTTGTGGTACTGGTGTATCATACGTACAAATAATATATAATAGGGGGGCGAGTATCGAGCCTTGTGGAATGCCAGTTAGGGGGGTAAATGATTCGGATTAGCAAAGACCAACTTTGACGCTTATAGAAGGGTCGATAAGGTAAGAATACAATAATTTTACAATTGGAGGTAGCAGTCGGATGCTCACTAGCTTTCTCACAAGTCCGGCATGCCAGACCTTATTGAAAACTTTTTGAACGTCCATGAAAATGGCGGGCTGAATAGCGTCGTTAATTCAATACTCGAGTGACGATGGTTTGAAGGTTTGTGGTGGCGCTCTGACATGAATGGCCTGGCCTGAATCCTAATTGAAATGTCGGAATGATGTTATTTTCAGTACAGAAGTCCCAGATTCTTTCTTTTAAAAAAACGTTCAAAGATTTTACCTAGGACGATGATAAGTGAAATCGGGCGGTATGATTCAGGGTTTGTATGGCCTTTCCCGGGTTTGGGGATGAGAATGACGTTGGCTGATTTCCAACAACAAGGGAAGTATGAGAATGCCAGACAGGCGTTCGGTCGCAGAGCGGGGGGAAAGTCTCTTCTGGCACGTTTTTAGTAAACGGTAAAAGAAGTGGTGAGTTCTCATTTGGGGTAATATTGACATGTGGGGAACGTCCGAAGCTGTTCCTTAAATACAAAATTTTCAGAGGGTGCTGCTTCATAAATGTTAGAGAGGATTGGAGAAAGTGCCCTTCACAGATTGGTTGTTAGCAAGCTGGTATTTAGAATAGTATTAACATTAACAATTGGCAACAAATGTGAGTATACAAAGGATAAGGTATTTCAAATACTTCGGCCTTTCAATTGAAGTTCACAATCCAGCAGAATTGAAAGATACAATGAAAACCCAATAAACTATAAATGTATACAAATGTTGAGCTTACATAAACCGTTCGTGAATATTCCACGAAACTGTTTAACAAGTACAACAATAAACTTGTTTTTCTTAACATATTTTTGCCAAAAGAATTTTACTCTAAGGCTTTACAGTTTTATCAACAATAAGGTATTATAAAAATAGAATTAGACCCCAAATATTACAATGCATTTTTCTTAAATATAACAATGTTTATACATTCTCAAACAACGTTCCTATAATAACTTTTGTCAACCGTTTCCGCCATTGGCGTCCCGGCACATTTTTATGTTGGATATTTCCAACAAGAAATTAAATCAGTTTAAATCAAATAACATTAAGTATTTTAACTTTTACAAAGAGAAAGCCATTAATTATAAAAAAGAACGAAACGATTTAAGCAAAACAATTAATTGCTCTACTATAATAGGTATTAAAAGTTGAATAAAGAATTTTAAGGATTATAAACAGTTATGGTGTAAGTAGTTGCAAGTTGGGTTTTGTTGTCCTTGTAGTCAGTTATAATATTTCTGTTCTAAGGTTGCCAGTGTCAAATAATACTTTGAAGAAGACCAAAATAGTACTGAAACTTCACAAATAATTTTCAACTTCTCACTGCACCAGACCTAAAATCAAGAAAATGTATGCACTAAAATTATAAAAAAGGTCTAAGAACTGAAACATTTGAGAAATATATATATATATATATATATATATATATATATATATATATATATTTATAACAACAAAGAGATTCATGGGTAATTCACGCAAAATAAAGGGCTACTGAAACAGAGTGGTAACCGCGGACATGCATGTTTCTAGCTCATTTGCCTTCGTCAGCACGGTATAACCAAATAAGGATGTGAAATTTGGGAGCAAAGATGTTAATCGAAACATGGGAAAACACAAAACAACGGATTTCAGCAGGGAAACCAAACGCTCATTTGTGCCTTCAATTGGAAGATCCCGAGTTTTCAGGACGACAACCAAGATCGACACGGAGGCGCATATAGCCCCCCCGCTATGAACCTTCCGACCCATAGTAAATAACAAAGAAGATGTAGGAATATCGCGTGATATGTTAACAACAACAACAAAGAGATTCATGGGTAATTCACGCAAAATTCATGGCGGGGGGGCTATATGCGCCTCCGTGTCGATCTTGGTTGTTGTCCTGAAAACTCGGGATCTTCCAATTGAAGGCACAAATGAGCGTTTGGTTTCCCTGCTGAAATCCGTTGTTTTGTGTTTTCCCATGTTTCGATTAACATCTTTGCTCCCAAATTTCACATCCTTATTTGGTTATACCGTGCTGACGAAGGCAAATGAGTTAGAAACATGCATGTCCGCGGTTACCACTCTGTTTCAGTAGCCCTTTATTTTGCGTGAATTACCCATGAATCTATTTGTTGTTGTTGTTAACATATCACGCGATATTCCTACATCTTCTTTTATATATATATATATATATATATATACAGGGTGCGGTATTAGTGCGAGGAAGTCCAATTACTCAGTTGTCATAAGAGATATGAAATTTTTTTAATAAGATAAAAATTAGAACACACATAGAAGCATATTTTCAAAATATTTTGAAACCAAACTTTATTTTTTCAAATAGAAAACCCTGTATATTTTTACATTTTTTGGCCAGCCAAAATGGCTAGTTGGTTAGTAACTGATGGTCAGCAGACATTTCTAAATCAGTCAGCAATTAATGTCATACTGGACTGCTCTAACTAAGTAACTATTTTGCAGCTCGACTATTTATTGAGCATACGCAAGATAATACAAGCAGACTGATACTGGTTAAATTGTTGACTTTTTATAACATTGTTTGCAGAACAAGGGTTGCAAACTGATTTTTATCTATTGCTAACAATATATATATATATATATATATATATATATATACACCAAAATTTATCTATGTATATATATATATATATATATACACACATATTAGTATTATTTTTCTTTAACCTTTTTAAATAATTTATTTTTCTAATTCTTGGGTGTCAGGTTGTATAAAAATACTGAAAGGAACTTACCGATTTCTGACGACTATAGCTTTGTTCGCGGGTCTGATTCCGAACCATTTTAGGGACTGGCCGCATGCGCACATTCAAAATCGTCGTGCGCACATTCAGAACTGAGCGAACCGCGCACGAAGATTTTGAATGTGCGCATGCAGCCAGTCCCTAAACTGGTTCGGAATCAGACCCGCGAACAAAGCTAACATGTTTATTTTCTTGTTACCCAAAGTTAGTTAGGAGAGGATAAAAATGAATTATAAATAGGAGGAAGGGATAGGGTAAATTTCACTAAATATATTGTCCAGATTTGTCACACGGTTTCCACTTGAATTTTTTATTGGAGAACAATATCTCCGTTCGATACTTTTATTAATACTGCTTAAAATTCGATTAAGATCTGTTTCAACAAAAATACGGTGTTGCCAAGAATTTTCCAAAATTTTAACAATTGGCGCAAACAACATGTGTTTGTATTCGTCGCTCTTCCATTCCTATTTATCTGAATCCTAGCTCCACTATGTGGTTACCCTTGTACGTTGTATATTCTTATTAAATAATGAATAGTGTATTTGTAAATTAAATTATATTTGTTTTTTTGTTACTTGATTGAAAATAGAAAACATAATTTAGAATTTACCATAAACTCACACTGTTTTTCTGTTATCTTATCATAACTTTTGTATAATAAACATTTTAATATCAGATGAATTTACCTAAGCAAAAAATACTAAACCTTATCTATTTGAATCAGGTTCACAACGTGGAAGGTGGTATTTAATATATTTTTTAATTGTTTACAGTGTCTGCAAATCCTTCTAAATGCAGTTTAGTATGTCATATCTAAATTCAACTTCAAATATTACGGAAACTAGTGAAAATGGTAAGTTTTTCTAATACAATATTTTGATACATTTATATTTCTAAAAAAAGACTGTGACGGGTTAAACTACTAATATGATAAAATCCAATCAATAATCTCGCTTACGAGTAAATACTCATCAAAATAATATACATGCATACATTTTTTATGGATTATTATATTAGAAATTTTCAATTTCATATTTTCAGTATGTCACTTTGAAATATTTCCATAATCTAACAGCTATTTTATTCTTCGGTAGTTGTTGAATATATTGTATTTTATAAATTACAAACATATATTTTTATGACCAATCATTTTGTTTTGACATAAAAAAAATCGACCATTTCATTCAGTCAAGCTCTCAAAAATAAGTTTTTCCCATTCTAATTGGTTTTTAATTCATTTGTATAAAAATCCGAGTTTACTTAAAAAAAATTATTTACAAAAATTTGTTACAAGTTGTGATTTAGTTGTACAGTTAATGTCGAACTAAAATCTAGAACAACCTACATTTATCTATTCTTATATATACAAATAAACGCTGACGTTGCATCTCCTCCATCCCTAAGTCTGGAAAATAATGGAATTAGTTTTCGGTTCCAAATTTCTTTCTTCCAATTCAATTTCTTCTTTCTTGCTTTTTTCTAACCTTCTTTTCTTCTGTTTGTATCTTCGTTGAATTAAAATATTGTTATAGCAATACGAATAATTATTATCTTCGAAAATGGAGTTTCTACTTCTATAATTGGTTTAATATTTTTTGCGATTTTGTTAATTTCAAACAATGCTTCAAAATCAATTCTGCTTAAATTTGGCGAATTATATTTTTGGACTTCTAAGAATTCTGAATCTAATTTCGATAATAGAATTGATTTGCCTTTTCGAACCTGCATATTAGTTGAAAATGTTTCTTGACCTATGTGAACTCTGCAATCTTATGGAATTCTAGTAACTGATAAATGATTTACACCTAAATATTGGTCTGAAGGGCATTTGGACAATATTGTTATTACTGGATTTAGAGTGACAAAAACTTCATTATTAGTTACTTGTTTTATAATAGCTTCTTGAAGGTTTGCATCATTGGTGCAGCAGTACTTGGGAGAATGGCTGTCTAATAATTCCATAGTGCAATTATCTCTCGATTTGAATTCTTCTAGGCAATCATACTTGTTTTCTTATATTATACATTATTCTTTTATGGTTTTGGATAATAGGTTATAAATGGTAAAATTCAGCAGGTTTGGATTTGAACATGAATTGTACATGAATAGCAAAAACTATTCTAGAATTGGAAACGTTACTTGTGAAGTATTTTATCATTTCTATAATTAATTGATTTGAAATTACTGAACTGTGAATAGAATTTAATTTAGAAAAGGTAATTGCATTTTCAGTATTATCTATTAATCTAATTAAGGTTTGACAATCCAGATTTTACTATAAAAAGTAATAAAGGTATTTCAAACGAAATTATTTAATTAGACACCTAGGGTAGTATAATAATTTTACCCAAAATAATTCTCTTGTTTCCATAATATAAGAAATTATTTCATCCTAACTAACGGGTGTTTTATTGTTTGTTAAATGCACGTTTTTATATGATTGTATATTTTCCTATGATACTTAAACCATTCGTTTTATCCAAATTTATGTACAGATTGGAAAAGATGAAACAGTTTACAGAATACCTAAATTACTTCACAGTTTTATCTCTATGAAAGCAAATATCAGATCTGTTTATTTTTAATTATGTGCGGGGAAATTATCACACTGTTTGTTTATTAACTTTATAAACATTCTTTCATTATAGAAATGTCGTTATACCATTTAAATATTTCGTTATGTAAGGAATTGAAATGTAATTATTGTATTTTTTTCTATATAGTATTTTTAACATACATCATTTACGTCATTTTTTCATTTATAAATATGTCGGTAATAACAACGTCCTAGTTAAAGCTTAATTAATATTTAAATATATACTCAGTGACATGTTTTTGGACTCATGTATTTTACAATGAAAATTATTGTTGAACCCAAGTGTCACGATCGTGTGGTAGTATAAAAAAGCAGCCATCTTTCCAACCAAGTAACAAAGCAAATACAATACTTCCGTCTACCGGTTATTTGGTCAAAATACACGGCCATCTTTATTGCCACTTAGATGCATACTGAAGCATAATTGTATGAAATGTTTTGTCACACCCGTTTAAAATGGGAAGCGTACGATCATTGCTTGTTTCCTTATCTCCCAAAATTACGATAGGTAACCATGATTTTTAATCATAAAGATGAACGCACGATGGTATAGGGCCGGCTTGTAAGGGATTTAAATAATTAAATTCTCCTGATCCGTGAGTAAAGTGTGGTAAGCTGATGCTTCCGATTTTAAAAAATACTTCTACTCCAAAATCGGCGTGGTCTTCGGGGTCTCTTTCTACTATATTTTTTAAGGTTAAGAGAAGAGATAAAATTAATATTTTATTTACTATCCGCAAATAATACTGACAAATTTTTAGCCGAGGATTATCCATTATTTCTTAATTCCAATCAAAAATAAACAACCACAAACACAATACAAATCACTATCAAAAATATAAACGGTTTTAAAGATTAAAACTAACTTTTCCGCATCTGTGGCCCTGAATAATATTCTATTATAAAATTGTCACTTGTATACACTTCGGGGGATGTATCGTGCTAAAAAACCGAAATTTGTCCAAAAATAACCAAAAATGTAGTATATCTGGATTTATAGGACCCGCTGTACTCGCACTAATCAGTTGAAAATCAATAGGGTACATCTGTGATACACCTTGAACAATATTCAATCATAAAATTGGTCACTTGTATAGACTCTGGAGGTTGTATCTTGCTAACAAACTGAAATTTCTCTAAAAATGACAAAAATATCGTACTTAAAGTACCATAGAAGCCGTTGTACTGGCGTTAGTGAGCTGAATATCAATAGGATTCATCTTTGAGACGCTCTGAATAATATCCAATCATAAAATTGGTGACTTGTTGAACTCCGGAGGCTGTATCGTGCTAACAAACTTGAATTCCTCCAAAAATGACAAAAATATCGCACTTAAAGTACTATAGCACCTGTTGTACTGGCTTTGGTGAGCTGAAAATCAATAGGGTTCATATGTGAAGTGTCCTGAATAATATTCAATTATAAAATTGGTGACTTGATGAACTCCGGAGGCTGTATAGTGCCAACAAACTGAAATTTCTCAAAAAATGACTAAAATGTACTTCTAGTACGATAGCACCCTTTGTGCTGGCTCTGGTGAGCTGAAAATCAATAGGGTGCATCTGTGACAAGTCCTTAACAATATTCAATCATAAAATTGGTGACTTGTTGCACTCCGGAGGCTGTATCATGCTAACAGGACATGTAACGAAAAATGGCCGATGACAACGACGACGACATACACACAGGATTTTTTTTCTAAAAACCGTTTTTTGGGTTCTTATTGATGGAAAACGTAAAAATAACTCGAAATTTTTTTCAAATTTCCAACTTTTTTGGTAAACCAATACTTTTCTCGCATATTAGATAGGTTGGGCGGAAAAGTAATAATAACAATAATGGTAGGCTAAAAACCGAATGGTGTCGGACAAAAGTAAAAATAAATTCAACTTTATCCGACGTCGTACGACTTCTTCAAATTATTCTGATGAAAATTTCGTCCTATAGAAAATCAGTCAGATGATCGTACCATCGGAAAACGGATGCATGGGATTCCTACTTAAAGGTGTCCTTGAGCCATAAGTAATGGCACCCCATATCATAACACTGCGATGCCGCTCAACAAAAAATAGAGTGTTACGACGCCTCGTCTCCTTCTCATCCTCCTTCGACCATCATGCATGTCTAGGCAGAACCAGGATTAATCACTGAAGACGATAGTGTTCAATTTCTGATTCCACACTAGTCGTTCTTGGTACCACTGAAGTCGACTTCTTCGATGTTCCAGAGTTGAAGGTAACACCAACTGAGGTCGGTATGAAAAAAGTCCAAACCTTATTATCCCTCTATAAACACTTCGCATTTCAAGGACCTTTATCGATGAGAAACAGCCTCTTAGAGCTAATAACCATAGGCGACTATCTTGGCCTTATTAGTGCCATGCCTGATAACATCTGACAACAGTATCCACACTTCTATTGTTTATTCTACCAGCAATTTCTCGGAATGGCAGCCCAGCTTCCCGACGACCACCAATTCGACTTCTCTCGAACTCAGCTGCCGATAATTTGCCCTTATTCGTACTCAAGGCTCTAGGCATGATAAACACTTGTGAATTCTTGTAAGGTAACGTTTAAAACCACTGTACTCGAATAAATTTTGTATTCTGATATCGGAATGAACCGGTTCGTCCAGTACTTACAACAAAAAAATAATTGAATAAAAACATGTACGTGCAATATTTTTGAAATAAAATAATATTCACAGGGTGTTCGGGTTTCTATGTCACTGAGTATAGTTGAAATTGCCTGTCATAAAAGAGAATGAAACTAAAAGAGCAAATTTTATACAGGTTGGCTAGACAAAACCGAAAGTATGTCTGATCTTTCACAAATGTTAATAATGTTAGGGGTCGAATGAAATTTATTAAACCTCTTGGAATAAGAATTGCTGAGTGATGAGATTATCTGGTGTCTCATCTCTAAATGTGGGCACTAATTATCTTCAGACGAGATCCGACGTAAGTCGAGAGAGTCGTTATAACATCTCGTCTTTTTTTGTCGCGCTTTAATAATGAAAGCATAGTTATATGTGTCTAACACTAAATTACATTCACCGCTGTAGTTCTTTAGGTTTAGCAAAATCATAGTTGTTTTAATTCATACTTTTTATATTAAAGATTAGAGTGAATTGTTTGCTATGTATTTTTGCCATCAAAACATTAGTGTCTACAGACTAACTTAGATATTGAAATCTTACATCGAATGACTAAAGACAGTACAGTACTTTGAGAAAAGGTAAACTGGCTATTTCGAACTATCATTCCTCAGAATTTTGTTAACATTTCATGAATATATTTCCCTCGTTCCCTCAATTTCTAATCCTCATCACCTATTATTATGCCACGTATTAACCATTTCATGAGTAAGTCCAAATAGTAAATTTTTAGTGCAGTTTCGCTTTGTTAGATGATTTTTTGGTCAATCAACATATTATGAAAGTCTGTTTTTTTTTCATCTTCACTTCCATAATCGGAGATGTTCCTTCTTGGTACTGTAACTTTCAAATTAATGGGTATATCAAATTATAACAGTTGAGCGTTAAAGGATGTTAGTTGTAGAAATGATAAAGCGGCCTACTCACTATGCGCTAATGCGATTCGTAATGCGTTTCGTTAAAAAACACGCATTGATCAACCGACACATTGCATCTTACTCATAATGCGTTGATGCATTTCGATAATGCGTTTCGAAATTCGTCCATGATGCACCAGTTCCCAGTTCAGTGTTGCAATGGATTTCGAGGGAGATCTACTTCTGCTGGCTGCAGCACAAGCATACTTATTGATTGCATTAGAGAAAAAGAAGAGAAAAAAAAAGAAGATGGTGGACGCAGTCTCTACACAAAAGCAGATCTCGGTAACAACAGGTTTTAAGATCTAAACAATGTGAGTAACATTTACACGTTTGTAACTTGACTTGTTGTTGGGTAAAATTGGTCCCCAAATACAGAAAAAGGATACACAATTTGGATTATCCATACCAGCAAAAGAACGATTAGCTCTTACGCTGAGATATTTAGCATCGGGCGACTCATACCACGTTTCCTCTCTAAAGTTTCTCCGCAAATAATATCGGCAATAGTACCAGAAGTATGTCAGGCACTCATTATTGCATTATCTGAGTATTTGAAGGTAAGTACATTTTTTATTTTTCTATTTATTGTTACCTACCTAGGTATTATCATCAAAAAATTAAATGGGCATTAGGTGCTACTAAATTTTAAAAAAAGGTTGAAAGAAAAATGTATTTATTAACCAAAGCAATAAATAAAAAGATAACAAAGCATAAGCGTAAAAAAATAAAATATCAACTATGATATTTTCTTGATAACACAGAAACATTACCATAATTAAACTAATACAGACTACTAACTAAGATATTATAATATGGTCATTTTGTTATGAACACAATTTACGGAGGTAACTGAATCTTATCTTTAGGGGTATTGTTCAGTTATATGTGATTTGTAGACTGAAAATTTTGGGAATCTAAAATGACCGTCGATTCAGGTTCTAATTGAGGTAACTGCTGCTGTGGAGCAAAATCTGATCCTATGGAACGGGGAAGTGAAGAGTCACTGTGTGCGTGATTAGATTGGTCGTACAAAGTGGAAGTTTGATGTAGCGATGGAGCGGAATATTGAGAGCACGAAGAGCCAGGAGAAGCCAGAAGCATGGTAGTTGTAGATTGAAAATTTTGGAACTGAAAAATGGCTTGTGAACCAGATTGTAATTGAGATACCTGCTGTGGTATAAGATTCGATCCTACGGAACGGGGGAGTAAAGTAGTGAAGTCACTGTGTGCGTGATTAGAATGGTCGTACAAAGTGGAAGTTTGATGTGGCGATGAAGCGGAATATTGAGAGCACGAAGAGCCGGGAGAAGCCAGAGGCATGGGAGCTGTAGATCGGAAATTTAGGGATTCGACTGGTTTCGATGTTGGTAATATCGATGAATTGAAAGTCGCATCGAACATGATACCATCCATTTTGTGCATAGTTATGCGCCACGTTCGTTCATAAAGCTGTTGTAACTTTATGCCAAGAAGTTCGCCATATACGACGCATTCATTTCGGCTCGCACTAGCACTTCTTGTAGCTATTTGATCCTTAATTGCCATCAGCTCCTTGAATGCCACATATGCACGGTCTTGCTCCTTCCGCGGTCGCTTCAGGTTACTTATTTTTTCTACTGGTTGTCTCGTAGGCACATCGTCTTCTAAGCGTAAAAAGTAAAAATAAATGCATTAATAATTATAGCCAAAAAAGTAATGAGGCCAAGAACCTTACTTTTAGTTATATCTGAAACTTTCAACTTCCTCACTTTGAATTATTAGGTCGGTTTGTGATGTCTCCTTATCAGTATTTGCATCTTCTTCCTCATCACTGTTTTTTTTCGCCATTGCTGTCTAAAGTGTCCTGAAATACATATAATTGTTATTGTTTCAGACTCCACAAGCATCTGCAGAATGGAAAAAAATAGCGCAGTCATTTGAGGAACGTTGGCAATTTCCGCACTGTTGCTGTGCTATGGACGGAAAGCACGTGATCATACAAGCACCCGTAAATAGTGGTAGTGAATATTTTAACTACAAAACGACATTTAGCATGATTTTAATGGCATTATGTGACGCTGATTATTGCATAACATATGTTAACATTGGAACACCCGGTAGAATGTCAGACGGAGGAGTATTTTACAACTGCAAGTTGTCCGAGCACATGGAAATGGGCACAATTAATTTTCCCCCTGATGACGTTATAACAAATACTAATAAAGTACTACCGTATGTAATAGTAGGTGACAATTCCTTTCCCTTGAAAGAAAATATAATGGTGCCTTACCCCGGAATACATGAAAAAGGATCTTTAAAACGGATATATAACTACAGACTGTCCAGAGCACGCAGGCTAATTGAAAATGTGTTTGGAATTATGGCATCGGTATTTCGCATTTTCAAACATCAGAGACAAATTAGGATATTTACTTCGTCCATTACAATTTGGTTTCGGGTCGAAAGGTGGTTCTGAAGCAGTTGCACATGCAGCAAGACGTTTTGTCTCTAATCATCCAGACGTTAATAATAAATTTTTTCAGAAAATTGATTTTAAAAATTCTTTCAATGCAATTCATCGAGATCATTTATTAAAACTTGTAGCAGATATTCTACCTGAAATTTTTCTTTTCATCAATCAATGTTATCGATTCCCTTCATATCTTTTATTTGGCGAAAACATCATTTATTCGGAAAGAGGCGTCCAACAAGCCCTTTGGCACCTCTCCTTTTTTGCATATCGATACACAAACTTATAAGCAACATTGACACAGAATTCAATGATTGGTACCTTGATGATGGTTCTTTAGGTGGTGATACTAATTCCGTGTTCAAGTCTCTTGTCTCTATTATAAACAATTCCAAGGATATTGGTCTTGAACGCAATTTCAGCAAATGCGAGTTATTTTTCTTAGAATCACCAAATAATCTAACCATTGATAAATTTAATTATGTAGCACCAGGCATAACAATTACCAACAGACAAAATTTATTTCTAGTAGGTGCTCCTTTATTAAACGAATCCTTTCTATCAGCTTTCAATGAAAAACTAATCTTTTTCAAAAAAATGTCATCTCGTTTATCCTGGTTACCGACACATATTGCTTATTATCTTCTCAAGACTTGCCGATTAATTCCAAAATTAACATATATCTTAAGATGTAGTCCGACCTGGTTACATAATGATATCTTAATCAATTTTGACAATACTATTCGTCATTCATTAGAGTCATTAATTAACATTAAATTAGAGGACCTTTCTTGGAAACAAGCTTCACTACCTGTTTCATATGGTGGTTTAGGAATTTGCTCAATCGTTTCAGTAGCTCTTCCTTCTTCTTTGTCATCATTAAATAGTTCTAAAAATTTCATTAATTACATTCTGCCTATATTTTTCCACACACAAGGCCCTTTATTATTGGAGGCAGAAAATATTTGGTCATTAAAGTCTAACAAAGTTGTACCCGATGAATATAAATCCTTTCAAAAATCCTGGGATATACCTTTATTGTACATTGAAAAAGAAAATCTGCTTCAGAAAGCTATCCATTTACCAGACAAGGCTCGTTTGAATGCAGCATTTTCAAAGGAATCAGGAGCATGGCTGAACGCTATACCGTCGGTCCCATTAGGTACGCTTTTAGATGACGAAAATTTCCGTATTTCTATTGGTCTCCGTTTAGGTTGTCAAATTTGTGTAAAACATCGCTGTCGTTGCGGAGCTGATGTTGATGAATATGGTAGACACGGCCTAAGCTGCAAATTAAGTGCTGGCCGTTTTTCACGTAATTCTGCAGTAAATGACCTAATCAAACGAGGCCTGTCATCTGCAAAGATTCCCTCCAACAAGTGTCAAAATAACCCCGATGTTTTGCAATCAAATTCAAAATTGGAAGAGAATGATGACGTAGAAAAAAATAATGGGTCAGAAGTCGATAGGGTCGTAGTAACTGAGAAATCAATAAACATCAATTCCCTTTCTAAAAATAATCCTAGAGTTAACAACTTCTCTTCATACATTTCATTTTCGTTTAAAGACTTTCAGAAAGTGGATGAAACTCAACAAGAGCAAAAGGACACGTCTAAAAATGATGTAGATAACAAGGAATATATTATCAAATTGAACCAGAGCGATGATCTATCGACATCAACGAAAATTTCCAAAACCGCAATATCGCCATCCAATTCAATAGCAAACAAAATCAATTCAAATTCATTATCACGCCGATCAAGTGAGAAAGACAATAATAGAATTAGAGATTATTCGGACAATGATAGTAGTTGCGAAAGAGCTCTTAACAATATCTCCATAATCAGATCCATAAAGACCAAAAATCTTTGAGTCTCAAAGGCCTCAAAAATATTGGTAACACATGTTTCATGAATAGTATTACCAATGCCTATCAAACACAAGGTGGCTATTAGAATATCTAAAGAAAGACTCATACATAAGAGATATAAACATATCTAGCATAAAAGGAGCAATAATTAAAGCATTTGCTGAAGTTATTCAAGAGCTTTGGTCCGAAGACAGTTCAGAGTGGTTGTTAATGCAGTATCATTGAAAAGTCAGATTCAGCGATTTACTTCAAGGTTTATGGGATACACTCAAAATGATGCACAGGAGTTTCTTCGTTACCTATTAACAGGACTTCACGAAGATGTCAACAAGTTATATGAAAAACCAAAGCCCATATTAACAGACATTGATAACAAACTTAGTGACATTGAGAAAGCACAAGAATCTTGGTTAAGATATTCGAGAATAGACAACTCCAAGATTGTGGATAACTTTGTCGGTCAATTAAAATCAACAATCAAGTGCACACACTGTGGTCACTGTTCAGTTACCTACGATCCCTTTTGAGATTTATCCCTTTCCATACCCCAAAGAACAGGTCAATTACGACTTTCACAATGTTTAGATTCGTTTACAAGAGAAGAAACACTCGACGGTGATGAGAAACCAACATGTTCGAAATGTAAGGAACGAAGACGATGCACTAAATCATTCTTAATTCATAAATTTCCAAAAATATTGGTTATTCACCTGAAGCGCTTTTCGCAAACAGAAAGATTTAGTGGAAAACTTAATGTTGCAATAGATTTTCCAATAGAAGGGCTTGATATGAGTCATTACGCGGCTGATAATGTGGCACCTTATATGTGCAACCTCTACGCTATACCAAATCACAGTGGAACCACTTACAATGGTCACTACACAGAATATTGCCGACATCCCTACACGGGACAGTGGCACGAATATAACGATTCAAGGGTGCTATTAATATCGTGGAAATGTTTAGTCAGTGGAGAAGCATATGTTTCTTCTATGAACAAGATGACACAAAATCCAACCTTTAAGTTTAATAATTTTTTTATTACTAGTTTTTAAATTGTATATTTTCATTGTGAACCAATGTCTTATCTGTTTTTTTCTGCCAACTTTTTTTATATATTTATATATACATTGTATTCTTATTTTGAATGTTTATTAATAAAAAAACAACCATAATTCCTTTTATGCTAAATCCAGAAAGAGCAAATATAATCGTAAAAACGTGTGTACTTTTGCATAATTTTTTGCGTACGAGCAAGACCTCACGAACAAACTACACACCACCTGAGGCATTTGACGGAGAAGTAGAAGGAAATTTTGTTGCTGGATCATGGAGAAGTGATAATGATGCAATAACATCATTTATGCCATTGAAAAGGATTGCCAGACGACCTCGCAGTGACGTAGAAAGAGTTCGTCTTGAATTTGCAAACTATTTTTCGACAACAGGCCAAGTGTCGTGGCAGAACGAATATTAATTAATCACGTATAATGTTTTACTAATATAATATGTACCGCAGTTTGGTTTATAAAGTACCAAAATCGAAATGACCGCATGGAAACCACTCTCTGAATTTTTAAAAAATAGGTACTAATAGAACACCCTATATAATATGGTAATAAACCTACATTAAATAATAACTAACTACTTTTATAAACCAGTGTATCGAATTTTCCTTTCGGAGTGTATATTCCGTGTGGGAAAGCATCTAAAAGTGAGTATGGAGGCCATGTTGGGGTATATACGTCGTCGAACTCTGCTCCGGATTTTTGACTACAGGATACCTTTCTCCTGTAGTTCCGTTAAGTCTGAAAAAGATCTTCTTTTTTTCTTTTTTAATTCGCCGATGTCATCAAAGCCCATTTCTTCAGCAATACTTTTGTAAGCATCATGAAGATTGTTACGATTTTTTTGTTTTTGTCACTGGGATTCCACAAGCACGGATGTAATTTTTTTTTTACAAATTTAAAAACCGTCTTTCCATTCCATTTTACCCAAAAAAATTAACTTTTCTCTCGGCGTACGTCTACTACAAACACGCGTGTGGTTGCCTAAGTTCTATATTTAACCAAACGCAGAAACGCATTGCCAAATCAACAAATCTACTACGAATGGAGATATGAATTTGATTCGCCGATCTTCATTTTTCCTTTGATGATTCTCCTAAATACCGACCTCCCGCCGAATCGCCGCATAACGCATCGCATTATCCTCATTATGCAAAAATTCGTGCATCATTGTATCAAATCGACGCATCAACGAATAGTGAGTAGCGGACTTAATCAGAGATAAGTAACCCCTAGATATCCCACGTACGTTATCCAAGATCAAACCAAAAACTTAACTCGGGGACAGACCTGTAGGCGTCGCTAGCTGCGCTCTTCTTCTTTTCTGTCATCGGTATTTAAAATATTTCTTCGGCGGGAAATTTAAAAGACTAGTTTCGGCGGGAAATTTAAATTCTATCCTTTCACTGGACTTGCATGATAAAAAAGGAAATTTGAATTGCACCAAAAGTACCTATTTCCAATTAAAAAAATTACGTAAAAACCCTACTACTTTTTACGAAAAATAATGTCAAAATCGTAATTTCTGCTAACTTTTCAACATATTGTCCTTCACAAAATTTGAAGTTGCCATATTAACAATATTATTCTTAGATTGTTTTTTTGAATCAGAATAGTAGTCTGTAACACATTGTAAATATATTTAGAATTCATTAAACTGACAAAATTTATTCTGGAAAATGTAGTAGGGATTTTGCAAATTGATTGAATTGCTTATTGAAAATAGGTACTTTTTGAGTGCAACTTAAATTTTCCTAAAATTTGAAAATCTTATTTAAATAACTCTATCACTTGAATAATTAAAATATTAGTCTAAAATCAGAAGAAACCACAATATTGCCGTGGCAATTACTACTTCAACATCAATTTTATTTAATGGATGTTCTTTGATTTCGAATACATGGGATAAGTAAAAGTTCAACATTGTTCTTAAATTAATTTATTAATAGAAAAATGTAGATGGGTTAAAAACATATTTATCTGAATTTAGCAAGGAAATAGAATGTGTCATTTTAACACAAACCAGAAAAATTGAAAATATAAATGATTTATATATTTCAAGCTACGATGTATTATATAATGGTGGAGGTGATATTTGTGATGGTGCTAGTGTACATTAAAAATTGTTCAGAATATAAATATGAAATCGTAAAAATAGGTTCTAAAATTACCTGTTCTAATCTTAAACCGTAAAATAATTATTTCTGCTTTATATAGATCTTATGATATGGAGGTCAAAACATTTATAAAACATTTTCAACAATATTTGGAACAGCTCTTCAATGTGAAATTTTGATTTTATTATTAACATTAAGGTAGTGAGTCACAAAAGAACTTTTATAAAACTAAATGTGAAGAAATTGTAAGTTATAACAAAAACATGACAGCTTTAATGTACATAGAAAGGTCAAAGAACTAGCAGGGCTACAAAGAGGAAATCGACTCAATACATTATATGAAATAGACGGTAAAATAATAACAAATATAGCAGAAAAACTGCAAGTAATGAACTGGCGGACCATCTAGCTAAACAAGGCTCTAAAGGTGACTTCATAGGTCCGGAACCGTTCTGTGGAATCACAAAGTATTACATACATTGTGATTGGCTTTCACTTGATTGTACTTTTTGTACATATACTTCATTTCAGAGTACATTTTTTTCTTTTTAGGTGACATCATATTTCTACTAATCCTTGAATACTTTTAAATGGGGAAAGTAAAACACCATGCTTACTGCCTGAAAAAAAACATATGAAGTATTACTAGTTATTCATGGTTACATTATATGGCTAGGGTTAACAATTTAACATAAGTGATGTGTCATCAGAGCAAAAAAGGGCCAGAGATATTTATAAAACTAATAATGAGAGGGACAGTGTAAATGTGGTCAAATAACTGTAAAATCTTATTTTGTATATTCATTTCAAATACATTCATTAGCTGCATCCACACTTAACGAATTGGCTCGCGAGGCTGCCTCGCGAAGCAAATGCTGGCTTAGTGTAGACGTGCCTCGCCCTTAAGTTTAGGACGCGCTGCCTCACCCGAGGCGGCCTCGTCCCGAGCCGAATACTGTCGGTAACGTGGACGTGCTCAAAAGAGTTTCAGTTCAATTTGCTCGCGCACTCTAGACGGTCGTATGAAAAAGTTTAAAGGAAACTTGATCAAACTTATAAAATGAATAAAGAACAGTGTCGGCAACGAATCGAATTGTATGAGAGTTACAACCGGTTGTGGAATTCTAAAAATCCCAAATACCTGAACAGATCTTTAAGAGAAGATACGTGTAGAAATATTTCAAAGGAAATGTCTCCTCCTGTCGGGGAATCAAAGAAAAAAATGGAGTCTTTACTAGGGTCTTACAGAAGAGAAAAGTCTTGAGAGAAAAAGTTATGATTACAGAATCAGACAAGTATTCGTATTTATTAAATTCACTGTATGCTCGATGCCACAAATTTTTGAAAGTGCTATAGTATAATAAATACAAATTTCAGGTACTGGAGACATATATAAATCCAATTAGTTTGCATATAACTGCTTCCAATTTATGACAGACAGAAATAGCACAGGAAACACGCAGGATACCCTTCATGAGAAGTTTTTTTGTTTATTGGTAGCTATTCTGCCATGGGATTGATTCATTGGTAACAAAGTGATTAGCCATAAATGAACGTATTTCTTTGGCTTTAACAATTTGCACATAAGGAGCCATGACTTCAACTGAAAACAACTAAACACAACACTGATCCGACACTGTTGACAAAAATGGTCAATTTGTCTCGCAAAATATGTGGCTCGGGCTGCCTCGCGAAGCAAACTACGACTTGAAATTATTTTGTGGAGCCAAATTCAACCGAGGCTGGCTCGCGAGGCCAAAGCCCGAGGCAGCCACGCAAGGCAATTCGTTCAGTGTGGACGCGGCTATTGAAAATATTTTTCAACCAAAAAAATACGAAACACTACAAACAAGTGATAGTTGGGCATGCATGTAGTTGTGCATAATCCCATCATGGATCATATTTAGTCTTTCAGTTAGAAGAAGTTGGTTTTAATTGTAATATCACTTCATATTGTTTCCAATTGATACATCTTATCTTATTTCACATGTCATCCATAACAACAATCTAAACTTTATATTATTGAAGAGGTGCATTGCAATTTTTTAGAGGCTTTATGTAAGAATATTTGTCTCTGACATAATTTAAGTTGACTATAGGTGGGTTTAGTCAGCTAATAGAGCCTAGTCGATAATTTTAATTCACAATTGATAATGAATAATGAGTAATTCAGACAACTAATAGTGTATAATTGACAATTCATAATTCATAGTACATAATTATTGAAACTTAACATTTCAATACACCCGTTTACCCAGCTCATAGTGGATAGTACGTAATTCAGTGTATAGTGCTTAATTATAAAGTTGACAACTTTTAACTTTATGCATTATGATTGTGAAGAAAACTTTAAAACATAAACGCAATTTTATTGATTTTTGTAAAATTTGATGTTTCATGATTTCAGCTGAGTTTTAGTCATAGAAAAAGTATATATATATATGTCGAATATATATACTTTTTCTATGGTTTTAGTTAGGATAACCCCAAAACTTATTGTTTTTTTAATGTTCTGTTGATTAAAGTTCAATTAAAATAAATTAGAAAAAACATTAATTTAGATGAAGTCATTTTAGTAGAAACCGTGCAAAATTATTTAAAAATAATTATCAACTATTAAAAGCTATCATTTCACTTCCAGATGCCAAAAATTAAATGCTGGATAAACACCAATTTTTCTCTTTATGAATTGAATATTATGAATTATCGATGATGCACTAATTTGCTGTCTAAACTTGGGTTATCTGTGGTCTAACCATGTGATAATTTTTATCCATTGACAGCTTTGATAATTGAAAATTATTTTATCTTATTCTTTTGTTTCCTTTATCTAACTCCATTTTTTGGTTCGATCATCTCTGTTTTAATTGTTCTAAAGTGTATTTTGATTTTTTTTTGGATTTTAAATCATTTCATCAAGAAAATTTCGCGAGAAACAACAAATTTTACAAATCAAAAGATTGCATCTGCCTGCTAGCATTTTGTGTACAATCACAATGCTTAAAGTTCAAAGTTGATAACTTTATGAATTACACACTATGCACTAAATTACGTACTATCCACTATTAGCTGTATAAACATGTCTAATTAAATGTTAAGATTCAATAATTATGAATTGAATATTATAAATTGTCGATTATGCACTATTAGCTGGCTAAACCCACCTTTTATAATTGTGAATGGCGTTTCATTAAACTAATATATACTTACGATTAGATATGGTTGGTATAGAAGAATCTAATGTTGGTGGCAAACATGATGGATCCTCCAATGACATACTACAAGATGTTGGTGGTATACTAGCTGATGTTGATGGTATACCACTAGATGTAGATTGTATATTGATATTGACTGTTTCATCTGAAACATAGCATTGAAAGATCTAACTTTTTATTAGCAAGAAGCAGACTTACCATGCAAATACATCGTAGGAATCGCATTTCTGTGTAATCTATGGGACATAGTCGAAGCATATATGGGGTCAAAATGTCGATGACAAATTCTTTTTGATTTAAATATTACTAAAGGATCCATCTCACTCAGCGTAGCATCGTTTATATTTTGCAGCCATTTGTTAAATCGTTGTAAATCCATTATGGGGTTTGGGTGTTCAATCACTGTTGTTTGGTATAACTTTTAAAAACAATAATCTACAACTAAAATTAACTGCACCACGAATGTTCCGACTAAAACTACACTTTAAAAATCCAGAATAATGTTAAAAACACTTAAAACACAGAAATAATCAAAAAGCGGAAACAATACAGAATTCAATAAAAATAAAATCAGCTGAAGTTATTATGCTAAAACCTGCATAGAAAATGGCGACTACTAAAAAATGACAACAAAAGCAGAAAACTCCGAAAACTGATAAAAAATAAGAAGAGCACAGCTGGCGACACCTACAGCTCTGTCCCCTGAGTTATGATTTTGGTTTGACCTTGGGTAACCTGCGTGGAATATCTAGGGATTACTTATTTCTGGGACTTAATAATAGATATTTTCGCGGAGCACATCCCGGACGCATTCGGAGAGGCTTCGCATGCGCACTTAAAATTTGAGAGATCGCGGAGTGTGTTTTTCTCTCTCCTGATAAAAGATCTCGTGTTCGCGGAGCACACAAATTGAGATATGGATATGTTCATAATACATTTGATATATCCTAGTATGAAAGGAGCGATATTTTGTTCAGAATAGATTCTAACCTCAATCGACCTTTCGGACATCTAAGATTCAATCTTTTAAATAATTACAGAGGAAGCGTTTGTGTCAGTTTAATTGTAAAGGGGATAAATGAACCCTAAGTTTTTATAAAAGGAAAAACACTTATATATTTGTATTATTTATATGTATGTTAAGAATGACATTTTTTTAAAGTTGAAATAATTTGGCATGTTTAATTATGCAAAATACCAATTTCCAACATACTTATTATACTTGTGAATGTATTATTATAATTGCCTACCGTTATATAAAATTAATACACTATCACTTATGTGATAGAAAATGTATTTGCTTGAACGAAAATATTTAGGCACTTTCTAATATGACGCCAACATAATCCGCCCATGAATGGATATGGGCGTTAGACATGTATCGCTGTAGACCGGCGTAAACTACTTTGATTATCTAAAGAAAGCTGCAAATACTATAACTGATGCTATTTTGATCTAAGGATAATTGGATTTTGACAAATTAACAAAATCTGACATCACTCCAAATTATTTTGAGACCAAATTATAAATTGCAAAATATGCTGAGATGCATGTCTATGGAGTAGTGACTATTAAAAAAATATTTGATTTAGTCATTTGTTAACATTTAATACAGGCATTGTCGGAAAACTGTACACTACTTTTAAAGCGGTTTATTTGTGTCAGATATATTTTCATTAATTTTCTAAGTACACTCATGTGCAAAAAAATTGTGCGTGTAATTTTTAGCAAAGTAAAAATTTAGACATGTAAATTTCAGACCGGATATAAATGTAAGAGAACAATCAATCAATTATTAAGTTTTATGGTATGTAATAGCTATAACAAAATGTTTATATAGTATTTGTTAATGAATGTGCAATATTTTCTTCTAAATACTTATTGAAGATCCTATCACGGAGCGGAATAGGGTTAACATTCATTAAAATAGGGATGTTGACAGTTGTTACATTCATGTGAAGCCTATGTTTTATATATAAAAGGCAGTTTTTAGAAACGTAAAATAACATTGTGAGAACCTAATTATT
This sequence comes from Galeruca laticollis, assembly GCA_963921935.1. NCBI lineage: Eukaryota > Metazoa > Arthropoda > Insecta > Coleoptera > Chrysomelidae > Galeruca > Galeruca laticollis. The sequence goes on along the minus strand of OY998180.1, from coordinate 158,169,652 downwards.
CGTCTTAAATTAAATGAAATTAGTTTAAATTGCGTTCTTTATAACCAATTATCACGTGACTGCGAACACCAATCAGAGCGCGATGACGTCACTGCACGAACAAGTTGACTTGTTTCTCATAACCAAGTATGAACTATTTTTCTTGATAATGTGATAGAACAACGATAATATTTTACGATTTTTATCACAATGGAGACTGGGTCCATCAAAAGAAATAATTGTAACTTACCGAAGATTGATTCTATGATGGTGTGAGTTTCTTTGCTAAAAATATGGATTTTTGTGCAGTGGAGAAAAACGTGAAAATATATTTGTAAGTACCTATAATTTTACATTGATATACTTTATTATAAATGAGAGAGACACCTTACTCATTTTGTGTACTATTTTAATCATATTTAGAACTACTTATGATCTATATCAACGAAACAAAACTTGAAATTAGCTCTGTAAACAAACAAACTACTAATGAATAATTGACTTTTTATTTTTGCCACAACCCAAAATATTTAAAATGATTTTAAATAACTGGTACTTGATGTTGTCAATGAAGCTGGATCTCGTCTAGCACGTATTTCTCCTTATTTGCAAAATTTTTGGAACGTTTAAGAAGAGTTTTTGTGGTGTTCTCTTTTTTACAGCTTTTATTTAATTTATTCGTAAGATCTCAGTCAAGATTAGTTAACTTTGACAAAACTCGAGATTCGTTTATAATTTGATGACGTCATGGGACAATATGGAGCGTTTTAGGGGTAATTTTGAAACCTATTTTTATTTACGAATTTTATTATTGAAATTTGTAATATTTTTTTAAAAAATTATTATTTTCGTGTTTATATAGGGTCTGTCTTTAAAATAAAAGCAATTCCAAAAGTTAGTCAACATACCTATTGAATTAGACTCTTCATAACGCATTTATCCACAATAACAAAATCAATATCAACCGAAACCGTATTTGTGCTTTCTTAAAGCCGATTTTCATATACGATTCGACGCGCTTCACTGTACTTGCCTTGGCTTCTCGAGAAAGCGTCAATTTACCGAGATGAATTATTGACACTTAGACTACGTTCAGATGACAAGCGCCAACGCGCGTTGAATTTTTGTATAGTGTTCACATGGTACGCGTTTGTCAGGCGTTAAATGCGCGCCGCCCTGTTTCAGTTTTCAGTTTGAGTTCTACATTTGTCGAAGATGGACGTAGACACAGTTTTAACGGTTATTTTATACCGATGGCAGAAACGACGTGACAGAATAAGGAGATATTGGATCCATCCAATTTTGTCAGACAGGCTGACTGAAAGCCAGTACATTATTTTGTACCCTAAGTTAAGGGAATTTGAGCCCAAATTCTTCAACTACTTTAGAATGTCCATCAAGCCATTTGATGACTTACTGACTCTCATAAACGATGATCTCGGACCAGATAAAAACGATGTGCGATATAGCATTTCACCAGAAGGAAAACTTATAATTACATTGAGGTAAGTTTTTTAATAATCAACATAATCTATAAATAAAGTAAATCAAATCAACTTGTTTAGGAATATTTTTTTAAAGAAAAAATAACATTTTGTTACTCGCAAAATATAACTCCGATTCATTGCTGACATTATTTGGTGACGGCGATGGAGTGTGTATTACTGGCGATGGAGAACCCATTGCTGTAGTATAACTATAATGTGCTAAATTATTTGGCACAATAGATTGCTGTGATCTATAATCATGATATTAAAAGCCTTCAACAGAAGCTTGATTGCGCTGCTCTTGTGACAAATAATTTCTTCGTTATGGTACCGGGTAACGATAACTTTCATTTTCAAATGTCTGATGTTGTGGTCCTTGAAAGTCATTTTGGTTTTACAAGATTAAATTGTAAATGGCAATTTTAGTATGAAATCGTCTATATTCCGGAATTTTTTTAATATCTTTGACGAGTGACAAACAAAACAGCTTGTCTGCATCGTCATCTTCTTTTGGGTGCGTAACATTTTTCTGTGCTAAACTCTGCTCTAATATGTTTGCAAATCTTTCGTCAGCAGCACTTATTTTTTGTTTTTTTCTTGAAGTAGATTTAGGACTCTTGAAGACAGAACGTATTCCTACTTCAGCAACTTCTGACGAAGCTGATGCATTATCTGCATCGAAACTACTTTCTGTATCTTTGTTGGCTATTGATCGTAGTCTATTATAATGAATATATGTCGAAGTTTTGGAAGCTCCTGATCCAGATTAGACCGTCTTCATTTTCTTCACCTCTCTCATATAATTATCCCGCAAACCCTTCCGCTTCTTTTGCAGGGATGACGCTGAAAAAAAAACAGTATTTAGTAATAGTTTTATGTTTTTTTTCCAGATATTTGGCCGTAGGATGTTCACTTGGGACATTAAGCTACGATTATAGAATTGGCAAATCTACTGTGGCTACTATAATACCACATGCATGTAAAACTATTTGGAAAAAATTGAGGCCCATTGTCACGAGTTTACCAACGAAAGAAAAGTGGTATGAAATATCCACGATATTTGAAAAGAACTCAAAATTGCCCAATTGTTTGGGAGCCTTTGACGGGAATCATATACGGTTAATCCAGCCTGAACACACGGGTTCTATGTATTATAACTCCAAAAATTATTTTTCGCTAGTTTTATTGCCGCTAGCGGATGCAAACTATTGTTATGTGTGGGCTGACATAGGTGCCTACGGTAAAAACAGTGACTCAGGTATATTCAAGAATTCTTGATTGTACAAAAAGCTGACAGAAAGGTCATTAGATCTACCTGAGTCAAAGACATTGTTAATACAAAATAGACCGTGTTGCCATATGTGATAGCGGCTTTCGGCATGATGGAGAATTTAATGCGTCCATATGGAGGAAGGTCACGAGCTTATTTTTTAAAAATATTTACTCACCGTTTGACATTAGCACGCCGGTATGTTGAATGTACTTTTGGCATAATGTGCAATAAATGGCGCATTTTACATAGGCCGTTAGATGTTAACATCGGTTTTGCAGAAAATATCGAAAAAGCGATATGTACACTACATGATTATGTCAGAATGAGGGATGGCTACAATTTTAAGATACGCTTTATACTCCACCACTGGAAAATCTAGCCTCACATTATACAGGGCGTGCCGTGCGACAGGCGGATAATGTTCGAGTATATTTAACAAATTATTTCATCAATGAAGGAAAAGTTGATTGGCAGGATCGCAATATTTAACTTGTAACACAAACTGATTGTAAATGTAAATAAATATATTATGTACATACATAACAATTTCTTCTTTTCTTCATTGTCATGTCCTTCACAAAATATAAGGACAATTTCTTCCCAAGCCCGTCTTCTTCAATTCTTATCTGAATAATCGCTACTTGTCATGTCACATATCGCAGGACGTTTCTCTATTTCATCAATTAATAATTCCGTATTAAAAGCTTCGGTTTCCATTTCGGACGATTTCCGGACGAACATGATGAACCCTAAAATATGTCTATCCGCGTCGAAAGCGCGCGCTCAACTGAACGGAAACATCATAGACAAATAATAATATAAGATACAGTTTGATCAAAGAATACACCAACAACAAGAAGCGAAAGCCGGCATAAATCGTTTGATGTTCTGGGGGCAAAATTTCGTGACCTTGTAAAACTGAAGTTGGCAGAAAGCTAATAAATATTTACACTGAGAAAAAGGTTAAAAAATTGTGAAGGTATATATTTTACAGGCAGAAAAAAATGTAAAACAAACATTCCAAAAAATAATTGTTTATTAATGTATTGTCAAAACATTATTCCGAGAAAGTATTAATTGTCAATGAAAAATGTAGGCATAAAAAACCTGTAACATGGTCTTGTTAGCCCGATACAGCCTTTGGAGTGCCACAAGTTACCAATTTTGTAATTGAATATTGTTCAGGACATCTCACAGAAGAACCCTATTGATTTTCAGCTCACCAGAGCCAGTACAACGGGTGACATGATACTTGAAGTACGACATTTTTGGAGGAATTTCAGTGTGTTAGCATAATACAGCCTCCGGAGTGTATACAAGTGACCAATTTTATGATGGGATATTGCTCAGGGCGTCTCACAGATGAACTCTATTAATTTTCAGCTTACTAGAGCCAGTACAACGGGTGCTATGGTACTTAAAGTACCAAATTTTAGTCATTTTTGCAAAAATTTCAGTTTGTTAGCATGATACAGCCTCTGGAGTGTCTTCAAGTGACCAATTTTATGATGGGATATTGCTCAGGGCGTCTCACAGATGAACTCTATTAATTTTCAGCTTACTAGAGCCAGTACAACGGGTGCTATGGTACTTAAAGTACCAAATTTTAGTCATTTTTGCAAAAATTTCAGTTTGTTAGCATGATACAGCCTCTGGAGTGTCTTCAAGTGATCAATTTTATGATTGGACATTGGAGCTAGTATAACTGGTAATATGGCATTGCAAGTGCCACATTTTTGGAGAAATTTCGGGTTGTTAGCACGATACAGCCTCCGGAGTGAATACAATTGACCAATATTATAATTGGATATTTTTCAGTGTGTATCACAGATGAACCATATTGATTTTCAGCTCACTAGAGCAAGTACAACGGGTCCTATAAACCCATATATACTATATTTTTGGAGAAAGTTCGGTTTGTTAGTACGGTACAGCCTCCGAAGTGTATATAAGTGACAATTTTATAATAGGATATTGTTCAGAGTGTCTAACAGATGTGGAAAAGTTTTTATCTTTAAAACAGTTATTTATTAAATAAATTAAACTTAATTTGTCGGTTAATAAAGGTAATTTAACGAGACGCTTGGGCTTAACAAATATTGTGAAAAATATGCTTTAGCATTTCTTTATACATAGTTTAAGTTTCTGTTTTTTAAGATCAGTTTATTACTAAAAATAACATGCTATTGTTTAATAAAATGATTTTTATTTTCTTATATCGATATTGGAATTCATTATGTGTAAATATGTATTTAAGTAGCAGTATGTGTAGGATAGGGTAGATATTAAAACCAATACAGTAATATAGATTATATATTTAGAATACCAGATTACAGAAGGAAAAATTTCAATATACATGATGGTATAAAATTACAATAATGTTGGTGCTTAAATGTACAATTTGTATAATTTCCATGATTTGATATAACAGTTACACTCTTCCAGATTCATAATTCAATATTTTACACCTAGAGAAAATATTTTAATGTCTGCAACATAATGTGTAGAAATGATCAATATATATTGAATAATAATAATAATAATACCTGACATTTACAATTGTATAGGACAGTTAGATAAGTAAAATAGTCATCTATTACTTTATTTATAACTGTACAATATTTCTTGCGGCACTAGATTAATTTTTTGTGATGGCTTCTAAAGGAGGACTTGTTTGCTTATGTTGTGGTTGTAGATGTTCCTCTAAAACTGGACAAGGATGATGTATAGGTAAACCAAACCAAACTGTATACTGGTTAAACCCATATTAAATGTACTGTTACTTTTTGGAGCTAAAATGTGGTTAAAAGCAGCTAATAGGGAGGATTTTGTTCAGAGACGTTTGCTTTCGTAGTGTGCCAAGAGTCATGCTTTGTGTTGAAGTCGAAGGAGATTGTAAAGGTACAGGTCGTAACTCAGTATTTCCCCCTAACGTCCATTTTAAAAGGTTGATTATCTGAAAAGAAAAATACAGGAAGACTATATTAATGGACACAGAAGTGTATGAGTAGGTTTTATTATATACAATGTGTTGTTTTATTCATCTGACACTTTAATTTTCTAGTATCTATTTTACCAGACGAATTTTCTTACACATTAATAGCATATCAGAGACTGATAGTTAATACTGCCACAAAGTGAGCATGGGATAAATAAAAAAACATTTCTCTATCATAACAAAATCATAAAAAATACTCTTTTATAACAAGTGAGACACAGGTAGGCTGAACATTGTAGGTGAGACTTTTGTCTAGTTAAATTCACAGTTGCAAACACTTAATTTTTTACTAACTTATCTAGTTATGAGAAAGCCATCCACTTTGATATATATTGACTTACAGATGTGAATCTAAATAATAATTATATTTACCAAGCAGTGGAGAAGCATCACGGTAACTCGTATGTATTGCAGAGACCTAAGAGATGAATGTCGCTATTGCTGTAATGGTGTGGTAGCTGCAATTATAAAAGTAATTGTAGTAATCATTCCCTTACACAAATTCCATGAAGGTATTAATTCATCCTGTGGTAAATTATCAATTAATCCTGTCAGAAAGTATTAATTAATCCTGTGGCCAGGTGACAAAAACTAAATATTAATAACAGTTGATTGTAATGTCTACTTAAATTTAATATTTACCAGACTGAATAACTATTTTTGTTGGTGGATGATTCAATAAAATATGTCCCTTGCATTTTAACCATGGAAATATGGCAGGGGCAGCTAGCTGAAACAAACGCTTGGAATATCCTCCTCCTTTTCTCAAAGTTAAGTTCACACAACCTATAAATTCTTTTGTAAAGCATCTGTAGTCTTTCCAAACAAATCTCTACGGTTACAAGCTTCCAACCATAACTGTACCCTAAAAAGTAAATAAAGGTAGGTATATTTTTATATTATCACATGTCTATAAAAGAAATCAACTATTGATTTATATTGAATATTATGTATTTTCATTCAACATGTTTTTTGCAGATTAGGGCTCGTCAGCAGAAAGCTTATTGTAGTACATAATATTATCATTACATGTTATTAAAGGTAGAGGGACAGATCACGTTAACAAACAAAAACATGTATTTACACAACTTACAATTCATAGGAACATGTAAAATATTGAAAAATGAATATATACCTATAATACATTGCATATAGAAACAATTTCTCTTACCTCACAGGGTCTTTGGGAAAACCAAACATAGTTATCTTTTCTCCTGTTGTTGAGTGACATCCACGAACTTCACAGCTTATTCTTCCCATCATAAATACAATAATTTCTCACTAAGAGTGCAACTAGTTACTTTTACTAAACGGTATTGTAAAAATCAAAGTAAATAAACAAATAAAAAGCAAATTTTTGTGTGTATTCTTTGGTTTGATGCATAGGCGGTATGTGGCACAACGTTTCTACGCAAGTTCCCCGCGCATAGAGTATCTACTGTCGCGATCTACAAGACTGTTTTACATAAACAAAATATCATAAATTTCAATACATTTCAAAACATCGCCTTTAATGTGAATAAATATTATAAAATATCCTAGTATATTAACTTTTACGTCATTAAAAATGAAAATATACAAAACCAATCTTACATTGGTTGGTGTGAATCTGGTTTCTGTTTGTCAAATGCAAAGTGATAGTGCCAAAAATAACAATTCCGAAAAAGAAGACAATACAAGAGTGAGTATTTTTTAATTTATTTAGGATTTAGTTTTAATAAAGTAAATAAAATTAAGTGAACCTTCAAAATGTCACTATCAGGTAAAATTCGTCGTAGTTGTAGAGCAAAAAATTGTAATAATACATATTTTTGGCCGCTTCGCAATTTGGAGTTTAAGGACAAAACATTTTTCAAATTTCCATCTGATATTAGTCAAAGGGAACAGTAGTACAAAATTTTAGAACTTCCTTATACATACAAAGATCAAAGGTTGTGTGAAGATCATTTTGATGATGAGGCATTTACAAATTCATTACGCAAAAGACTTAATAAATTTGCTTTACCTTTGCAACCCTTCCATCATACACCACCAAAAGTAATTGAAGATAATAATAATAAAACTCAAGCTTTTGAAAATACAGTATTGCCCGTAAAAAGAAAGCTTATTTTTTGTAACAATAATGATAGTCTTAAAGAAACTGAATTTGAACCTTTGCCTAAAAAACAATGTTTGGAATCAAGTATTTTAAGTAAAATAAACGAAACTAGGGTCAGTAATTTATCTCCCAAGAAGAAGAAAATGTATTACATTAATAAAGATCAGAGAAATAGAATTTGTAAATTAAAAAAGGCACTTATCAGTAATAATAACAAAATTTAAAAAGCAGTTAAATTGTCAGAATCAAAGTTATTTCAAAATTTTAATTCAAAATTAGATCCAGCAGGCATGGAGTTTTTAAATAGTAGTACTGCTAACTCTAAGAAACATAAAGCTTCATGGTCAATAACGGATAAGGCCCTTTTATTAGCCATTTATAAGAAGGGACCAGGAGCATATAATTTTTTAAAACGTTTTATAGATTTGCCCAGTAAATCTACTTTACAGTAACTTCTAAGTTCAGTGCCATTTGAAACTAGAATTAATAAAGCAATGAAGCTTAAAGAAAGGGTTGTCAAAATGAAGCAGATAGATAAAAATTGTGTCCTCTTATTTGATGAAATAGCTTTAAAAGAACAATTGACTTTGGATGTGGCTAATGACAAAGTTGTAGGATTCGTAGATCTTGGTAGCAATTTAGGGAGAAAGTTAGAACCTGCCAATCATGCATTGGTGTTTGTTATTAATGGATTGCATAAAACTTGGAAGCAGCCAGTAGCTTATTATTTTACTAAGGATCAGGTTACAACTGAAAATTTGAAATTAATTATTGTAGAGGTAGTTTCAGCACTGCAAGATGTAGGATTAAATGTAATGGCAACTGTTTGTGATCTAGGGAATACAAATCGAGCAGCTTTGAGATAATTAAGTAGACATTGGAAAATTGAAAAACCTGGTCCTTATTTTTTTGTAAATGGAAAGAAAGTAATAACTTTATATGATCCTCCTCATCTTTTGAAATGTTCGAGAAATGCTCTATTTAATTATGATATTTATTTTGATAACTATAAATGTGCAAAGTTACAACATATTAAATAAACGGTTTTAAAGATTAAAACTAACTTTTCCGCATTTATGGCCCCGAACAATATTCTATGATAAAATTGTTACTTGTATACACTTCGGGGGATGTATCGTGCTAACAAACAGAATTTCTTCTAAAATAACCAAAAATTTAGTATATATGGATTTATAGGACCCGCTGTACTCGCTCTAGTCAACTGAAAATCAGTAGGGTACATCTGTGAGACACCTTGAACAATATTCAATCATAAAATTGATCAATAGTATACTCTCTGGAGGCTGTATCGTGCTAACAAACTGAAAATTCTCCAAAAATGACAAAAATTTGATACTTCAAGTACCATAGCAGCCTTTGTACTAGCTTTAATGAGCTGAATATCAATAGGGTTCATCTTGGAGATGCTCTGAATAATATCCAATTATAAAATTGGTCACTTGTATATACTCCGGAGGCTGTATCGTGCTAATAAATTGAAGCTTCTCCAAAAATGACAAAAATATCGTACTTAAAGTACTGTAGCACCTGTTGTAGTGTATCTGGTGAGCTGAAAATCAATAGGGTTCATCTGTGAGATGTTCTGTACAATATTCAATCATAAAATTGGTGACTTGTTGAACTACGGAGGCTGTATCGTGCTAACAAACTGGAATTTCTCAAAAAATTACAAAATGTCGTACTTCAAGTACCATAGCACCCGTTGTACTGGCTCTGGTGAGCTGAAAATCAATAGGGTTCATCTGTGACATGTCCTTGACAATATTCAATCATAAAATTGCTGACTTATTGCACTCCGGAGGCTGTATCGTGCTAACAAGACATGCAAGGAAAAGTGGCCGACGACGACATACACACAGGAATTTTTTTCTAAAAACCGTTTTTTCGTGTTGTCGTTGATGGAAAACGTAAAAATAACTCAAAAAAAAATTTCAAAATTCCAATTTTTTTTGGGGTAAACCAATACTTTTCTCGCATATAAATAGGTTCACGGAAAAGTAAAATGCTTTTTATATCGACCAAACACGAAAATTTCAAACTTTGCACAGAATTAAAGAATCATTTTTTGATATTCGTAGAAGCAATAAAATAAATAAACGGTTTTACGGATTAAAACTAACTTTTCCGCATCTGAGGCCCTGAACAATGTTCTATCATAAAATTGTTACTTGTATACACTTCGAGGGATGTATCATGCTAACAAACCGAAATTTCTCCAAAAATAACCAAAAATTTTGTATATCTGGATTTAGAGAACCCGCTGTACTCGCTCTAGTCAACTAAAAATCAATAAGGTACATCTGTGAGACACCTTGAACAATATTCAATCCTAAAATTGATCAATCGTATACTCTCTGGAGATTGTATCGTGCTAACAAACTGAAAATTCTCCAAAAATGACGAAAATTTGGTACTTCAAGTACCATAGCACCCGTTGTACTGGCTTTACTGAGTTGAATATCAATAGGGTTCATCTTTGAGACGCTCTGAATAATATCCAATCATAAAATTAGTCACTTATATATACTCCGGAGGCTGTATCGTGCTAACAAACTGAAACTTCTTCAAAAATGACAAAAATATCGTACTTAAAGTACTGTATCATTAGTTGTATTGGCTCCGGTGAGCTGAAAATCAATAGGGTTCATCAGTGAGAAACCCTGAAAAATATTCAATCATAAAATTGGTGACTTGTTGAACTGCGCAGGCTGTATCGTGCTAACAAACTGAAATTTCTCAAAAAATTACAAAATGTCGTACTTCAAGTACCATAACAACCGTTGTACTGACTCTGGTGAACTTAAAATCAATAGGGATCATCTGTGACATGTCCTTAACAATATTCAATCATAAAATTGCTGACTTATCGCACTCCGGATACTGTATCGTGCTAACAAGACATGTAAGGAAAAGTGGCCGACGACGACGACATACACACAGGATTTTTTTTTCTAAAAACCGTTTTTTCGTGTTTTCGTTGATGGAAAATGTAAAAATAACTCAAAAAAAAATTTCAAAATTTCAACTTTTTTTGGGGTAAACCAATACTTTTCTCGCATATAGAAAGGTTGGGCGGAAAAGTAAAATGAAAGTTTCAGTTGCTGCAAATATAATGAGCCAAACTATGTCTGCTACCATTGAAAGTTTAATTGTTCCTGGTAGATTACCATCTGAGGCTATATATACTGCTGAATTTATTGACAGTCTCAATGGTAGTAAACCAACATTGAATGCTGGCAAGGCTCTTAGACGGTGTGTTTCAAAAAGTCAAACCACCTGCTTTTTTGGAATTCTATGTTACCAAAAATAAAATCTTGGCAGTTTTTACCGAAAAATGGAAAGCCTATGAAAACCAAAATGCCTTTAAAACTGCTTGGTTATCTACTATTAGTGGTGTCAAATTGTTAACAAGAGAATGTTGGAAATTAGGATTCAAATTTATCAGAACATGTTCTTTAAATCAGGACCCAGTTGAAAATATGTTTGGGGCAATTCGGCAGTATGATGCTGCCAATAACTCTCCAAATTGCTACCAATTTATATCAGCTTTAAAAACGTCAATTTCAAATAGTTTAGTTTCTGCCAAGAACTACAACACGAATTGTGAAGCAGATAATAGCTGTTTATTAGACAACTTACATTCTTTCTTAAACTTTCATAATGAACCAAAACCATTAACTTCTAATACCATTAATGAATTGGAAAATATTGAATTCCCGTTTTTAGATATAGAATTAAATGATTCAAATTTTGATACTCAAGCAATAAGCTACGTTTCTGGTTTCGTTGTTAAAAAAATTACAACGTTTAATTGCGCAGAATGTAGGGCTAATTTGCAAACAGATATTTTAGATGTTCACCATACTTTCACTTCCTTCAAAGAAAATGATGATAAAACACGTCTATTTTATGTTCAAAGAGAAGTCGTAAAATTTCTTTCCATGCTGCAAGACATTGTTTATCATTTTCTACCACTTTTAGGTCACATAGAAAATATTAGTGAACAAACTGAACTCTTTGCAAAAAGTCATATAAATTTTGATTGGTTCACTTGTCGAGAACATAAATCATACGTATTTTCTCAACTCATACATAAAAGTTTGTGTCCCCTTATTAATTAAAAAATATTATAATGATGGTAAGAGGACTAACAAACAAAAATAATTATTATTTTTTTGTAACAATGTACTGCGTTTATTTTTTTTTTGTTTCAGACCTGTTCCTGTCTTCATGTAAAGGGAATCTACTTTTTAAATGCTTTTTATTAAAATATTTGATGTAATATTGGATAAACTTTCTTAAGTATAATGCTGTAATTTGAGTAGAAATTTGTAATTGTGTGATTAATAATAATATGTAACTGTATGGTAAATTAATGATATAGATAATAATAGTTTTTTCATGTTTTGTGTTACCAATTTAAAACATTATTTAATATTCAAGCTAGTGTGCCATTTTTACTTTTAGTTTTCGCTAAGTATATGTTTATGTTGTGTATTTATAGAACTGTAGGTTTCCTCTGATTTACATGTTTTGTCTTTTTAATTAATTTAAAGAAAGTAAATGTGAAGTTTCTTGTTTTCAGAAATTAAAAAGTTGATAAAAGGTGAGAGCTGGGCAGCTATGGGGATGGCGGAGGCTGTAATAAAATTTTTTTGAAAAATGTGCAGTCGTATAAATGCCCATTTATAGTGCGTGTGGTAGGAAAAATAACTTTGAAAATTGTCTGGAAACACTGTTAAGTGATATTAGAATAATTGTTTTAATAATAGGAGTTATTATTGAAAATTTAAATTTTTTGATTATTGTAAGTGATAATTTAATCAGATGTTTTTGTACTTTAATATTATCGTTAACTATTAGAATAAGAATTTTAAAGTTATCAATGTAATAACATGTATAAATAACAGACCTATGTATAGTAAACAAATATTTTATTAATTTGTTTTTATATTATGTGCAGGTTAATACAATTTTTAAATGTGTGCTGTTTTATTATTTATTACCTAAATTATTTGTTTCAAAATTCAATATTCCATAAAGATGCCAAATTATTACAGTAAGAAGAAAGTAATTGGAATCTTTCATCCACTCATGTTATGATTTTACATCTAGAGCATTAAAAGACAATCAACTTTGAACTTTAAAGTTTCATCGTGGATCGGTTCATCGTCACAATCATAATAAAATTGTTTATTTCTAATTTGTCGCGGTTTTAGATCTCTTTGCTTTTTAAATTTAGGTTTTATGTCTAAGCTGGATGCTATTTCTTTAGCATCAATCAATAGATCATTAAAACCTTTATCGGGGCGGTAAGCTTTCAAAAAATTATTCAAACTATTTAAATGATCAAAGTTCGGTTTTTGAATAATTTTACTATCAATATTAACTTTACTTAAAATATTATACCACAATATAAGAATGCAAATGAAGTCAAAATTTTACAATTTTTTGGTCAACGATGCAGCCAAATTTTCTACGTTATTTTCCTTCGCTTATTTCAAACGGAGAATCATAAACCTCCCCAAGTTGATACCTTAAAGGAGTTATTGCCTCTATTTTACTAGACCAGGGGTCTCCAAACTACGGCCCGCGGGCCAAATCCGGCCCGCGACAGCTTAAGACTAGTGTCATCAATATGGCCCACGACAGCCAATGTTTAACTGTTGTTACTATTGCTGTGATAAGTTGAATGGAAGAGAATGAAAACACAGAATAATAATTACTCGGTTTTATTTACTTGCAAGGTATAACTCAACTTAAGTATTTTCAGCTTAAGCATATTAATAACTAACAAATAATTAAATTGAAATTAATCCCACTAATAAAACAAAAAAAACACTAATGAGATTTATGTAATTGTGATTTCCCATCGACAATTGTTTGTAGTTGTGAATTAATTTTACTTGTACCAATTATTAAAAGAGATTTAATATGCTCATCGGTTAATTTAGATCTGTAAACATTTTTTGTGTACTTCATCTTGGAAAACGTTTTCACACACAAGTACTTAGTACCAAAAACAGAAAACAACCCACGAGCAAATTTATGCAAATTATCAAATTGTGCCAGTGGAAGACTCTTATAAAATTCCAACAAGATGAATTTTGATATTTGTTCTTAAACATATCACTGCACTGTAAATCAATAATTTCCATTTGGACTTCCGGAGCCAGGGTTCAATGTCAGAATCAAAAGGATTTTGAAGAAGCTTAATTTCATTCACAATGACATCAAAATCTGAGAAACGAGAATCGAAATTAATCTTTAAAACACTCAAAGTTTCGACTGGAAATTCAGTCTCTGTAGTGTGGCTGAATATTTAAAATGTGTGAAACATTTTTTACGTAACTGCGATTGAAATAGTATTATTTTCTGCCTGAACGATTTGATATTGGTGTATAAATCAGGAAGAAGCTGATTTTCTCCTTGCAATCTCAAATTCAGTTCGTTCATATGATTTGTCAAATCGACATAGAATGCTAATTTGCACAGCCATTCACTATATCCTAAATCGGCAAAAGGGCGATGCTTCTCATTCAAAAAAATTTCGATCTCTGCTCAAAGTTGAAAAAAGGACTTTTCCGCAACTAAGCCAGCGTACGGCAGTATAATATGGCAAATCATTTTCTCCGATCTCTTCAATAAACTCGCGGAATTGTCGGTGATTCAGTCCTGTGAATCTGATAAAATTAACAACTTATATGACTGGTCTTAGAACTTCAGACAAATCCAAACATTCTCCGCACAAGGACTGTTGATGAATGATACAATGTAATACTAATGGTTTTGAACCACAATCATTTTCTACAGCCGTTGACACAAGTGCGACCACTGCTTTATTTTTACCACACATATTTTTGCCTCCATCGGTGGTGATGGATTTCAAATTTTTCCATCGAAGTTTTTTTTATTAATGGCATTTTCAACTCCCTTAAAAATATCTGCCCCAGTTGTCGTGCCGTGAATACTATCAATATCAAGAAGTTCTTCATACTTTTCATAGCTTTTATCGACTCCACGAATAAAAATCAACACCTGAGCAGTATCTGACACATCCGTTGACTCATCCAAGGCTAGAGAAAACCACTCAAGATGTCCATTTTTGTCAGACAGTTGAGATGATATATTTTCTGCGATGTCTTGCACCCTCCGAGTCACAGTGTTTGCTGAAAAACTAACACCTTTCAATACATTGACTTTTTCGGGGCATATTTCTTCAGCTACTGCAATCAATCATTCTTTTATCATTTCTCCATCGGTGAATGGTTTTCCACGTTTTGCGATTTCAAGAGCCACACGAAAGCTGGCGCGAGTTGCAGACTATTGCTCAGTATTTGCTTTGGTAAACAAATATTGTTGCGATTTCAGTCCGCGTTTCAAAGCTTAAAATTTTTCCGTCCGCAATATTCCTGTATATTTAAAGTAATTTTGAAGATGTTTCGATTCATAGTGATGTTTATTGTTATATTCTTTGAGAACAGCTATGGTTTCATTACAAATTAAACATAGCGCCTTATTACTGCACTCAATCACAAAATACTGAAAGTTCCATTTATCTTGGAACGTTCTGCATTCTCTGTCTATTTTTCGCTTCTTTTCCATACCAATAAATCACACATGAAAACAAGTTTAATCAAAATACTCTTATTACTTTATTTCATAATAGGCAACTTCGCTTCCCTCGCCTTTCCCGCGCAAACTGACTCACAATGGCGCCGCTAGCCTTTTTATACCTATGGAATTACTGCCATCTAGAAATGATCGGAAAAACTAACCAGAACCAGAACTTTCTCGAACCAATGCGGAAATTCCCAAATATGCCACCTGTCAGTGGGTTGCTGAAATAGATAGTACCTAGAACAGTACATAGTATCACTATTCGACACTAGATGTCGTTACGTGTCACAATACACAATCAGTAGTAATTGAAATGCAATAAAAGCCTATGTTTACTAAGGTGGGCAGAAAAATTAAAATTTTTATAGCCCTTGCAACATACCAAAAAAAATATTAGTTTGGAGACCTCTGTACTAGACCATCGACTATCCGATAAAGGTTTTAAAGTTAAATTTGTTACATTAGATAAATAAATTCCAGAATTGACCAACGCAGAAGCTGAGAAAAATACAAATAGTGTTTGAACTCGAGAAAAAAAATGGATGCTCAAAATATTCGATTTTGCGGCATCAAAGACGACTAAATTTAGGCTATGATTGCAAGAAGGAACAAAGAAAGCTCGCAGATTCAAATCCCAAATTTTTTTTGTAGACTATTATGCCTACCATGCATATTTGCCTCATTGACGTAACCCTGGCCCCGCATATCGTTGACATTTAAGCCTTCTTTCTCTAACGCCGACAAAAGAAATTTTGTCATGCCTTCACCCGACACATCATTAATAGAACAAAATAATAAAAAATGTTCCTCTATACTAATTCCCGTGCTCTTTAAATCACCAAATCTTATACAAACTGAAATTTGTTCTTGGTGACTAGAGTCAGGAGAACAGTCTAATGATATGGAATAATATTTTGCCTTTTTACTTAGTTCTAAAATTTTAGATTTGATATTTTCACCGATCAAGTTGATTACTTCATTTTGTATTTTATTCCCGAGATAGTTTTTGTTATCTTTTATTTGAGAGCGTTTTGTATATTCTGACATAATCGGGACGAATTTGGAAATAATTCCTATTCATTTTAAAAAGTTACCATTATTTTTCTCAAACAACTTATTACTGCTTCCACGAAAAGCTAAATTTTGCTCACCTAAAAACTGAATCGCGTAGAAAATTATTTCTATAACAACTTGCCAGTATTTAGTTTCTCTGTTCATTACATTTTGAATTTAGGAATCAATTACTTCATTTTTATTAAAACGGTTAAAAATATCTAGCAATTTTAGAACATTTTCGATATGTAACTTGCTTGAATGTTTAAATGCTGCCAGTCAACCAGATTCATCACTAAGGCGAACAGATTTCAAATCGCTGTCATTAAACTTTTTACAACAGAAGCAGTAAAGTGAATTTTTTGTTTCGGAATACAACAACCAAAAACGCCAATTTTTTCTTTGTTCGGTAAAATTCTAAAGAACTAAGTATTAGAAAACTTACGCCCCGACTCCGAACTATCTCTCGGATAAAAATATCCTTTTTGTTTTGATAATGAGCAGGGCCACGATCTACTAATTCTTGAATATTATTAGGACATAATTTCTTTGGCCATAGTGCCATCTTTTGAAAGCTGACTCATATTTTCCGTTCTGGTAATGTTTGAAGGTCTTGGTTTCTCATTATCAGCGGAACTTGAAGATGTTAATGGGTTGCTTTCTAGATCAATTTCTTGTCTGCTGCTGATACGTGTTTCAAGTACAGGTTCAGAATATTGGAATTCAGCTGCATTATTGTTGTTATTAATACTTGGCAAAGTAGACACGGGTTTTGAAAAAAAATGCGTAATTTTGACATGGTTTTCTAGTTCTTCCTCTCTTTTTCTTATATTCAGCAAATTTTGGTATCCAGACAATTTCTTCTTTTTTCTGACATCCTGTATACCGTAAAAAAATTAATACATTAGTAAACAAATTGACAAATTATTCATGAATAATGGAAATGTTTGGACGTCTCAAACTCGAAAGTATTTTCTCAACATTACTTATTTCAAAATTTATAAATGTTTATAAATAATAATATTAGTGCTTATCAATTATTCTGTTTGAATTTACTTCAATTAACAATGGAGTTTATATAGTCAAATATAAAATGATTTTTGGTATGCAAGTTTCAATAAATCTAAAATGAAAATAGATTTTAGATGAACTCACCTTAATTCACAACACAAAACACAAGTCTGTAAAACTACAAAAAACTAAAGTTTCAAAAACAGATATCTATTACCCCATGCACCAAGTTAATTATCGATCGGGAATCTGGCAACAAATGAAATCGCGACCGATGCAGCGCTTAATATATAAAGTTTCGTACATTGCAAGCTCAGACAGGAAAAAAACGCATGTTGGTTCGTTGCAACCCAAAGTTCAAGCTCAACCATGAATAAAATCAGATTTGTTTGAGTTTACACAATTCATGTTATCATGTTACGTATTCGATCGAATAAATGCTATTATTGCGTACTCTCATTTGGAAAATATATTATATAGAGTAAAAATAAAATAATAAACAAATAAAAAACAATGTAATAGCTAGAAATTCCTTACTGTTTTTTTATTATTATAAATTTTGTTGTGACAATGTTACTTTTTGCGTACTCTTTTTTTTTACTTTTGAGGCTTTTCGGCGCCGTCGTGCACCATACGACTTTGCCTTTATGTACGGCGCGGGCCTGTCTGAAATTGCCTTTAGGAAAAATTTCTTGTGTCGTCTGGACTTTAAAACAATCATAACTGTTTCTCTTTAAAATATTCCTAACAGGTCTGTCATTCAAATTAACTTCGTCGGCAATCTGTCTACTAGAACACGGTGTCGCTTCTGCCAATGCACACACACACACTTGTATTTCTCTTATTTCCCTTTCCTCGGTTAAGAATTTCGGACGCGGTGGATTTGTGGGTAAACATTTTTAGCAATATCCTTTCACACACGCAAAATTCTCAAATTTTTGCATAATTGCAAGTACAGTCGCTTTCATAGGTATTAGGTCTTACTGAAAAAGCTACTATAAATAGATTTATAGTGTATTTTACAGAATTTCCCCCAACATACCACTTAACCATCTGTACTTGATCTGCGGTTGTGTAAATAGTTGGCATATTTCAGCTGTAATTTAATTTTTGAATATTTTTGCAACCACGGCCGGCAAATAATGGTTCATTGACAGTAGACATTCCGTTTTTAAACTAGAAATATGGAGAACCGTCTTGTATAGGGGACAAGTTGAAAAAGTGTCCAGCTGTAAGCAGCAAATTACAGTTCAATAACCGACCACAATAACGCTAACGTAGCGAGTGGAAAGGACATGAAATTAGCAGTTGTAAACGGAGTGAAGTTCGCTGAGTTGGAAAATTTAATGCCTCTGATGACTAGTGTAGTTGAGCATATTGCAGTTTATAAAACGTCAACTATTTACGTAGTCAAGTGTTGATTAGTAAATAGAACCTATAAAACTGCTGAACTAACGTGGATAGTGATTCGATTTTTATAAACTTTAGTAGAAACATTTTTTATTATTATTATTACGAATTTGTTGTTGTAAATTCAAAGACGAAAAATATATAGATACAAGGGGAAAGCTTTGTTCAGTGAAAAGTTGTCCAAGTGGGCGAAAATTACTCTACTCTAATAATTTATGGCGCTGTTTTTAAAATCTTTCCACTTGCTACTAAGGCGCCACCTTAATTTGCTCCCTGTCAGCGGACACTTTTTCATACACTGAGTTGGTCCTCCTTACTTTCTACCCTCCATAACTAGAAATGATTTGAATTCAAGTTGACAATTCTGTAGATTCCTGACTAGTGAGATGACCGCCGGTTTTACACAGCACTTTTGAGTCGAGTGTGGTAACAGGAGGGGAAGACAGCATTATGTCTCTCTCGATTATGTGGTATTGTAATATAACTGCGTTCCTTGTTCCTACAGATTCCTGTCTATATCCAAGGTATATTTTTTCCGATACTGTATATTTGAAAAATATACAATTTAGTGATGTTTAAATAATTTACATACGAATATAATCAAAATGTCATTTATTGCGACATTTGCGTATTTGTTGATGCATCGCGATACTTCAGAAACCACTTTATCTAGGTCAGATGAAGAGTGGAATGCAATTTTACAAAATCGCGGTCACGAAAAGCGAAAATTCAGCCCACGTAGTATTAATAATAAGAATGTAATTAATAATTATTCAAATGAAAAATTCAAAAGCAATTTCAAGTAAATGATTTTTCGTCATATGTACATTTCCATTCACTTCATATCTAGATTTTACTCTTTTTTTCGTAGATAATTTATGACTTCCAATAATTCGATAATAGAGTAACTGAGTAGATTAGAAATGAATTACGAATGAGAAATCATAATATTCTGTGATTTAATATGTAAAGGAAGTTTCCCCTAGAGTGTGTATCACTATTGGATACTGAGAGAACAATCCTGTCCTGGCGAAGGAAATCAACCGTTTTAAGTCCAGGCGTTCCCAGCTTACATCGGACTGGATTTGCCTTTTCACGCGCGGCTGCATAGTTGAAAAGAATTGGTGACAGAAGGTATTAGAGTGGTGACAGAAGGTATTAGAGTGGTGACAGCGGACCCGGTACCGATGGGTCAAATCTAATACATTTGGGGGGGGGGCATAGTATTACACTAGGGTCATTTATTTATCACACTGTTTATAAAAAAAAATTGCCCTTAAGTTTGGAGAGTTTATAATCACTGGTGACATAGCTGTTTCACCATAAGAATGTATAATAGCATTTATTACAGCACTATTTCATGCCCTCCTTGGATTTGTGAGCGTACTCCTCCAATTCCTACCTTGCTTGCATCAGTGTCGAGAATAAAGTCTCCCTCTGGTAATGGATATCCTAAAATCGGCGCCGTGCTTAAATGTCTCTTTTCAAAAGCCATTTGACACTCTTCGTCCCAATGGAAAGCTCTTATTGCTTCTGCGAGTCGAGTTAGTGGCTTGGCAATATCTCCAAACTTCCTGATAAATCTTCTATAGCATGTGCAGAGGAAACTCATAATTTGATGTTCACTGTATGACCTAGATAGCTGACATTTTTTCGGGTTTAAGTCGTTTGAATACATCTTCCAAATTCTTCAGGTGTTCGTCAAATGTCTTCCCCAGTACTACGATGTCGTCCAATTACACCAGGCATGTCTTCCAAGATAACCCCCTCAAGAGATTTTTCGTGAGTCTTTAAAATGTCGTGGGCGCATTACAGAGCCTGAATGGCATGACGTTGAATTGCCATAATCCAGATCCGGTGGTAAAAGCAGTCTTCTCTTTGTCTTCTGGATCTATTTCTACTTGCCAATAACCAGACCACAGGTCCAAGGTGGAAAACAGTTTGCTGTCGGCCAAAGAATCTAGCGTATCGTCGATTCGAGGCAAAATATAGCTGTCTTTCTTCGTCACGTTGTTTAGCTGGCGATAGTCCACGCCGAATCTCATAGTTCCATCCTTTTTCTTGATGAGCAGTACTGGAGAGACCCATGGACTAGTAGATGGTTCTCTTCTTCCATCTCTCAAATTATTATTTCCGGTTCCTCTCTTTTCGCTCGTGAGCTGATTGCCTAAGTGGCTTGGCATCATCAGTATCGATTTTGTGTTTGACGGCTGATGTTCTACCATTCTTCCCTCATTTTCCTTTTCTCAACTCGATTCAAGGATTGACCAGCTGCTGATAACATCTGTTCGAATCTGGCATTGGAATTGTCAGTTTTCGTTGTTTGACGAACTATAGACGTCACAGGTACGCAGGATCCAATCCTGGTTTCCTTCTTGATGGTAATTGGGTAATCACGTTTATCACGCGTACTGGGATCCCCTTCGCCAACGTAACCAATCCTTTTCCAATTAGTACTTCTTTGCCAACCTCTTCGCCGTGGTTCCTTAGCTCCATCATAATTGGTGTACTTTCCTCCGTGATTCCATGTAGCCGTGCAACTATCATAGTTTCGCTTCGTGCAGGTAGACTGGTATCTTCCTGTACAGCTGCCATATGAAGGAATACCTCCTGTTTCTCTAAAGTACAACTGGAAACCACGTACATTCATTACGTCCATTTCCGGAATCACGTCTTCTTCGATGTCAGCTACAATTACCGTGTGCGTGAACTTTTTGTTGGCACTCTCACCTGTGGCTGTACGCAGTCGCAGTCTCGTTGGTAGAAGCTTTTTTTGGGAGTTTATTATCTCTGGCTTTATAATGGTTCTAGTTGCTCCAGTGGCTACCAGCAGAGTATATATCTTGCCATCAACTTCGCCGTCCACATATACACTGTCGTTGCGACATCGGAGAGAGACTATCCGTATGAGAGGGGCGTTGGAACGATCCTGGGTCGGTGCTGCCCCCTTGTAGCCGACCCGTTCTAGTTTTTCTGTGATTACACGAACTGCGTACATACTCTAGCCCTAGCTCACCACAATTCTTGATATTACCGCGTCCGCCGCTATGGCCGCGTCTACTGCTTGTTGCCACTCACGTAGGAAAATGCGTAAGTATGAATGTTGTTGTAGTGATAGTGATAAGTGTGTTCACATTGGACTCATACGTGAACAATACCTTACTCATATTGTATTGTCTCTCAAAATCAAGTCGATCACTGGGATGCTCCAGAGATATTAATCTTCATCAAATCGACTTCCCATGTTTTTTTTTCGTTCAAATGATTTGCCGCCTAATACTGGCTTTTCATTTGTACACTAGGTACGATAAATCTTTAAATACAAAATTACGAATAAATAATAATCACAGAAATTATTAGATTTTTCACATCTTAGTGCTATCTCCCAACAATTTGTCGATCACAGGAGCTCACATGTACGTTTTAGTAATTCAGTGACTCTAAATGCGAAGTTTTACTCGTACCTCGTAACAGATTGAAAGTAACAGTTTCTCAAATTTCCAGTCTATATACCGCGACTAATATTGAATTATGTTTCCCTGGATAACGTGACAGTGGTTGCTGACCAACTTCTGATATAATATTTGGATGTTTTATAACAAATTTCCAGTAGTTGTTAATATTAATTACTTTATCCGGAATTGCCATTATAAATCCTTCTATCTCTCGAACACAATTATTAGTTTTGTTTCCCTTTCAGGATATTCTTGGTATGAATGTAACTGCTGTCCCTATGGTTATCACATCGACTTGGATTTCGTACGTTACTGTGAGTCCATCAGTAAGGAAGCGGACAATCGAACTGGCTCTATTAAAAGAAGAAAAGATAGAAGAAAACAACGACATTCTATGGAGGTTCTATTGGGACTTACACCCCCCTTAATTACTACATCTGAACACACCTATAAGGTAAGTTTATGCAAACAGTAAAGATGTATATATTGATATTTATAGGTCGTAGATATTGATATTTATAGGTCGTAACACGTATATCGAGTCTCGATAATACATAGATTTTTCATAGTTAAAAATGAACCAAAATTGTTGAAAGTTTACATAGTCATAGTTTGTTGGGTATACAGTGTCCTGTGTAAAAATCAGTGGCAAACTCTTAATTTTCATAATAACAGATATAAACAATCTGCATCTAAAAACTGGTTTCATATCAGGTATTTACATTTCAATAAGTAAATTCCCCGCTTGCTTCGAACAACGAGCGAATGTCTTAACTGCAAAGCTGAAATCTCCAAAACTTAGGATTTGCAGACCATTCAGTACGGCCCAAAGGTTATCTATGGTGCGACCGATGTCAGGGTCACATACATTTGAGCTGCGCTGGTCTAAAATCCGATGATAATATCACGCGTAGTCGAGCTAAAAACATAAAAATATTTTGCGAAGTATGTGTTGACAAAATCGAAGAGATTTCATTTTTAAGAGATTCTATTCAGAATCTGCAAAACAAAATAGAACAACTGGAATCTAAATTATCAAATCAAAATATTTTAAAAGCAGATCTTACGAATACCGAAAATGTTGTCTTCGAGGCAGTTCAGCGCATTCAGCGATCCAATAATAGTATTTTGCGTGGAGTACCAGATTCAGAAAACTAATGTGTTGCGGTAAATATTTTAAATACGATTAACCCAGATATCCGTCGTCAGATTGGGCAAGCAGGATGGTGGTCGGAAGTATCAAAGGATAATTAGAGCTATATTCCCAAACGCACATGTTAGATCGACTTTATTAAACAAAAGGAAATTAATTGCACGTCAGTACAAACACGTCAAAATTGAAGATGACAAAACACCAATGCAACAGGAATATCTAATAGAGTTATGCGTCGTGCTCTATCAACGCATTCATGGCAGTGAAAAAAATATAACAATAAAATATCGAAAAACAATTCCTTGCATAGTTAGTTCTAATCAAAAAAACTAAGCCCAAGTTTCCACCAATGGAATATAGATAGCTTCTATTATGGCAAAATTTCTTGAATTCACTGCTTTTGTTCAATATGAAAACCTTTCTATTTTTCTATTTACCGAGTCGTAATTGCACAATCTTATTCTTGTAACGTTTTTATTTTTTTATATTTCGCCCTACGAAATCGAATAATTTATATCCCAGTGCGGCCCTGGCGTAACAATATTTTCTTCGAACTGTGTAGAAGATCGTTTCATACGACCAATAAACATAAAATTACCGGAGTATAATACATCTTTGAACGCCGAAAAAGGTTTATTACGGCTCAATCGGGATTTTCAATTGAACGAAGTGACAATTGGATGTACTTCAAAAAAGTATGATGAGTACACAATAGTTTTAGTATCACTTTCGGAGAAGAAAGGTACCTTTTATGAAATTCTGGGTAGACAGCGTAATTTGTGCATTCACTGTCCGATTCTTTTTATATGGCTGTTATATGGCTTTTTAGAACTAATTTTACAGTTATTTTTCGGAAATAATTTAAAAAAAAAGGCTACCGATCCCCAAAAATCTCGTCACGAGAGTCAGTCAGCGACCGATTCTCAACGCAAGTAGTTGAAAAAGTGCTTGTAGTGTCAGCGTGAATTATCGTATCATTATTTAGTGCCGCTATCGAGATTGAGTCTACGAAGATTACTTCACCGAAGCGGTGGTGATTTTCTTAGTTATCAAAATTAAGTTATCGTATCGTACTAAAGTATCGGTATTTCCTGTGCGCAGTCGTCGAATTAAAATTACCGAAGTATATGTTTATTGTGTTTATTACCGAAGATTTCCGAGTGTCTGTAATCTGTTCCATCACGCGGTGAGGGTAGATTACTTATCACAAGTACCTACTATCCCATATTTTTAAATCGACCTAATCGAGAAACCACGCCTCCGGCGTTTTATGCAAGTACCTTCACATGAGTAGTAATGTGGTGATTGGATGGAAACAATTGGACTCATGTATCGTAAGTGATTATTTAGTATCTCTCCTACCTGGAGTAATCGCACCCGTTCTTAGTCGGTGGTGGAAAGAATAATTTAGTGTCACGCTATTTCTTTAGCGAAAGAACTATACGGTCAGAACTATTTTATTACGATAACGAGTTTATTGATTACTAATATTGCTATTGTTTTAGAGAACCTTTGTTTATGTTTTATAGAATAATCGTTAGGAAATTCGGCGTGCACGTCAAATCTAGACAAAATTGTTTTCCCGATATTGACATAACTTTCACAAAGCCTATGTGTTTTTTGTTTCCAAGTAATTTAATAATATAATATCCTACATTTTCTTTTTTGAATAAACGGAAAATAATTTCGTTAATAATTTAATTTTTTAGTTCGCAAACTCTGCGACATTTATCGTTTGGGTATGTATATGATTTTGAGTTGTATATTTATTGTTTCTTGGAGACTATTTATGTCTCGAACAATTACCGTGTAGTGTTCAGTGATAATTTGTTTTATTGTTTTTATGTATATATTAATTTTGTTTGCGGTACCAGGTTATGCATGTACCCATATTGTAAATATTTTTGATGTTTTGTTCACTGACCCTGGTAAAACCTGTTAATAAACTGGTTAACATAATAAACCGCGTTTTAGTGAGTACTTCCCTAACCTCCACAGATACACTACCAAAAATACCTCACTTTTTATAATTTCTCTCGCTTATCGCAGTTTTCGAAATTTTTCCTGTGAATTAAAATTTCTGTTGCCCTTTAATTACCTTTCCGGTTGATTAACGTTCCGAAAATAAACCCACGACTTTTAGCTCTCCAACCAAAACAAGAGTGCCGTTCGCATACATCTTAATTGTTTATCGCCCAGTATCATTCCAAATAAAATCGCTATCTTGATCCCATCCAAGGAAACTTGGAAAAATTGGTACCGAACAATTAAGACGGTAACATTCTTTACCTAATTTTAAAAAAATTTCAGAGCGATCGTATGACTCGAGGTAGTAGATGTTGTATATACGTTAAAGACACTAACTTTTGCGAGTTTCAAATAACACCTGAAATTTTCTCCGCTTTTCAATATGACGGGTTATGATTAAACTTTTCTCTATAGTCTGTGTTACTAGGCCTGGCTTGGAATTCAATTGAGGGTGACCTGAACTTGTATAATAAATTGCAGCACTTCTTAAATAAATATAGAGCCGTCATGTTTCATGGAGATTTTAATTTAGGTAACATTTCTTGGCCTGTACAAACGTACCCTCTCAATGGTTCGTCTCTTTTTAATTTTTTTGGAAAATTCTGATCCGGAGCAATAATTGGTAAACTAGACAACTCGTTTTAGTCTCTACCAACAACAACAATACTTGCTCTCGTCCTAACCTCTGATTCTCAACTTACATATATCAACATTATTACCCTGATTGGAAAAACCGATCATGCCGTAGTTTAATCGCTATGCAAATTTTAAAATCCGGTGAGACTCCCAACAAAAGATTTGTAAGGTATACAAAAATTAAGTATCACCAAATAAATTCTGAAATTTTAACTATAGATTGGGATAATTAACTTGGAACATGGAAAAAACGTGGAGCAACAATGGGAATTCTTTGTAAAGTTAATAAGTGATTTCGTCAGCAAGAACTCTTATTATATACACTCTGTGCGTAACTCTTGTTTAGCAAAAGTATCCGCACCTGTATTAAGAAGCGAGGCTGCCAGCCAACCTACAACAAACAAGTTAGAAACCGCTAATATGTTCGGCAAAAAATTTCAGGAAACTTTTACTATAGAAGACGATATGCCTGATATATTGCCCATCAAGTCTACTCGAAACGCTATAACTGCAATTTTATTAAAAAAATGTTTTAATGATTTTATAAAATTACCAGTATCTATTATAATGCAAACATCCTTTTCAACTGAATACCTCCCCAAGTTATGGAAATCATCTAGTGTAACTTCGATTTTTAAAAAAGGCGATAAGCTGAATCCCGACAAATATACTCCGATAAGTTTAACATCTATCACTGTTAAAATTATGGAATCTATTATACGCGAATCTTTGGTGAACTTTCTGATTGGACATAATAGAGTCCCTACTTCTCAACACGGTTTCGTATCAGGTCGCTCCGTAGTGACAAATATGTTGATGTGTATAAATTATTGGTCTTTCGCTCAAGATAATAAACAACCTGTGGATATTATACAGTGTTGGGAACATTACGAGGGAACATAGGGTTTACCTTCAATGTGTTAGAAAGAGACAAAATACATATAGATTCAGTGCATCATTCTTTTTCGCTAACAGGATATCATAAAGTGGAAAACGTCCAATAAAAGAAGTTAAAAATACAGATGTGTAATGTGAACAGTTTAGTTTATTATTTGAGAAATAATAAGATTGTATGTACTATACTGATAGCTTAACGCAATGAACAATAAAAAAATCAACACTACTTTCGTTTACCCCTTCATGATTAATTTACAAAGAAATAATTCAGTAGTAATAAAATTCACCATATTAGTTCGGTTAGTATTGGAATAAATAACCTAAATAACCGTAACATACGAAATAAAATTTGTATTAATAATATGTGTTTCCAAATATCTCAATTCTCATTTTTCGCTAACAGGATCTCATAAGTGGAAAACCCACAACGCCAGCCTCTTACTATTTGTAGCTTCTGACAGTATTGCCAATTTTCATTGTGTATTCATATTAATTGTAAAATGCATTGTTCTAACACGAGAACAAGTTATAAGAAGATTTTAATTATGATAATAATAAAATATTTAACGAATAGATAGAATTAATTATATCTTGATCTGTTACAACCTCTTGAATTATCATAATTAAAATCTTCTTATAACTTGTTCTCGTGTTAGAACAATGCATTTTACAATTAATATAAATATACAATGAAAATTGGCAATACTGTCAGAAGCTACAAATAGTAAGAGGCTGGCGTTGTGGGTTTTCCACTTATGAGATCCTGTTAGCGAAAAATGAGAATTGAGATATTTGGAAACACATATTATTATTAATACAAATTTTATTTCGCATGTTACGGTTATTTAGGTTATTTATTCCAATACTAACCGAACTAATATAGTGAATTTTATTACTACTGAATTATTTCTTTGTAAATTAATCATGAAGGGATAAACGAAAGTAGTGTTGATTTTTTTATTGTTCATTGCATTAAGCTATCAGTATAGTACATACAATCTTATTATGTCTCAAATAATAAACTAAACTGTTCACATTACACATCTGTATTTTTAACTTCTTGTATTGGACGTTTTCCATTTTATGATATCCTGTTAGCGAAAAAGAATGATGCACTGAATTTATATGTATTTTGTCTCTTTCTAACACATTGAAGGTAAACCCTATGTTCCCTCGTAATGTTCCCAACACTGTATATTTAGACTTTTCAAAAGCGTTCGATCGTGTCCCTCAGAA